>OY728120.1:2011886001-2013136001 GCA_963277665.1 Viscum album
TATTTCACAGATAATTGGACCCAAGGTATAGCTAGACTAGACCTTCTTATCTAGAGTTGAGGATAATAACATCATCATTATAATTTGATCTGGTGAAGGAATCATTGACCAGTGATCTCCCTCCAATTTTCCTCTAGTTTCCTGACATCAATCCTTTCAACTTCTCTAGTTTTCTATTGATAGAGGTAATTTTTTCTACTATCTATGTTCATAGTACTCAACCAGTATCTATTCATATTAACTTATGAAACTAGCTGACTGGAATGCATTAAAGTCACAATTTTATGATCTTCATGAGTAAATCTGTATACGCTTGAGTGTGTCACCTTGTGCGGTTCCAATTATTACTAATAATAAATATAATGGATCACTTCTTCTACGTGTTTATTACAAAAATATGAATCAATTAATGGTAAATAAAAAGTATCTATTACCAAAAATTTATTATATATTTTATTAGTTGAGGGTGATGTTCTTCTAAAAGATTGATCATCACTATGGTTACCATCAGTTGAGGAGAAAATAACCTGACATTCAGAAAACCGCCTTTTTGAGAATAAACATAAATTATGTGTACCTTGATATTTTCTTCAGTGTAACCAATGATCATGTAATTTTTATCGTGTTAAAGCACATTATTTTCCATGACTGTCTAGATTTTTTTATGGTGGTTTTTCAGATGACATCCATGTTTACTATATGTCGATGAGGACCATACACATCATATTAGAACTGCTCTAAGATTGTGGAATTATCCCACATTATCATAATATTTTGAAGTGAAGATTATGGATTTGGGGGTGAAATTATTTGGATATGTGGGTTTGAAACGTGGAATTTTAATTGATCCTAAAACGATAGAAGAAATGATTTCATGGGAAATCCACATAATGATTTTTGAGATTCAGATCATCCATGGTCTAGAACGTTATTATCATTGGTTCGCTAAATAAATCTCATATCTGGATTAACTGATGACTTCCCTAACTCAAGAAGGAGATAATTTTTCATGGAATGATAAATGTCGCAGAAATTTTGGGGAGCCCAAACATCATTTGAGTTGTGCAATAGTGTTCACACTTCCAGAGGTCGGACATTGTTGTGTGGTCTTATGTGATGTACCAAGTTCACGATTGGGCTATATTCTTATCTAAGGTGATCATTTTTTTGTGTATGGATCATGTCAACATAGACCAATTGAGATGAATTAAATGTCACATGAATCAAAATATATAGTTTGATGTGTGTCCTTATGTGTTGTAGGAATTAAATTTATGGAGAAAGGATTTACATGTTTTTGAACAATAATAGCTTTAGTTATATATTCCATCTAATATATTTAAGTCTCTTCCGGAGGCATTGTTTGGGATAACTACAATCAATCTATTTTGACATCACATATACCCTAGGGGTGGGGAATGTCATTGAATATGATTTGAGAAGGATTATTCAGACCCATGTAGTGAAAGAATCATCAGACGGGTGGAACATGATGGATCTATGTGCACAGTTCCATATAGGATTCCAAGAATCAGGGACCCAGGATTTTACTTGGAAAATCCTCAGTTGACATCTAGTCATCTTAAATTGACTATTCATTAATCGATGTTTGATGATGTGTTATGTAGCTTTATAGACTATATTTATGGTGGGGAGATAGTTTTGGAATGGTTGTACTTCATAGAGGGTATTATATGTTTATAAAATACTTTTTTGGGTCATTAATGGTATGAAATCCTTTTATCATATACTACCATATCATTTAGTGGGGTGTGCACCCATAAACTCTGAAGATGTCCTCTGAAATGTAGTATATGTTCTGGTGGCCTTGTGTGAGACGTGGCATCACTGAGATTTTATTTCTTTGATATATGTGCAAGCATTTAAGGGAATAGAACTAGAATCCATTGGGTTTAATACACCCAATTCTAGTCCCAACATAGATTTGAGATGGTATTTCAATGTAATTTGTGGTTGGTTTTCCATGTACCTATACAAAGTATCGTGTGATATTGGTTGTGATTAATCATCTGCCTAAATCAACTCACCATATACCCATTCATGATAAAAAAATGACAACTTGGGAATTCATTACATGAGATAGATTTTTCATTTGTAGGTAGTACTATCTGTTATAGTCTCTAATAGGGATCCTTGGTTCACTTGAAATTTTTGGATAGGAATTCAGGAGGCACTAGGATATCATGTCTGTTGGAGTACAACTATCAATCCATAGTCAGACATCCAAACAGAAATCACAATATAGATTATTGAGTATATGCATAATGCTTATGTTCTTGACATTTCCAAGGATTATGGTGATCATTTAGGGATGGATGAGTTCTCTTATAACCATTGTAATGATTCCATGGTTAGACCAATGTTTTTGCAAGAGATGGCAGCAAAGGTCCATTTTCCTCATTCGATAATATTGATAGCACATATATTATATAAGCCTTATGTTGATCATTATTATAGATATTTGTAATTCATAGTTAGTGAAAATATTTTTATGAATGTTTCACCATGGTTGGCTCATTGATGGCTTGGGGATGGGAAAATTTGTCCTCATATTGTGGGAACTTTTGTTGTTTTTGAGTAGGTATGGAAGGTGTCTCGCAATTTATAACTTCCTCCACAACTAACGTCGATACCGGACATGTTTCATGTATGTCAACAATGAAAGTATTTATCTTATCTATCTCATATTCTAATCTGGCATCATCTTGAGTTGAAAATTATTTCTCCATGATGAAACAACCATTTAAGAATGATAATTCTAAAAACAAGGTACTTCTTGAGAGGAAGATAGCATTGGATTTTATTCTATGGAATGATGCTTCTAATTCTCATGAAATGTGGTCGAGGGAGGAACTGATGAAAATGCAGTGGCCTCAACATTTTCATATATTAGTTTCATTATAGGATTTTTGGGTATTGAAAGTTTCAATGTTAAGGTGGTAATAAAATCATATTACTGTTTTTTAGATATTCGTAAAACCCCTAATTTTCATAAGATTTGGTTTGGTGTAATTCAGGGATTCACTGGGAAATGTTTTGAAAATTTTGGAAATTTATTTGATAGAACACAATTGCCACATGGTTTTCCCAAACCATGTGTCAATCCAAGGAAAAAAATGAAACCCAATAAAGTGTTATTTCAAGTGGTTGGTGTATGGTTAATAAATTCATGCAACCTCTAAGGATAAACCATGTGGAACATTCATAATAGGTCGACATCTTGTACATGGTTTGTGAAAACCATGTACCCACTCTAAGGAAACTGTGTGGACGAGATATAAAGTGATTTGAATTTTTATTAACATTCCTCAAACCACACTTTGAGGAATATGATGAACTAGTATGACCATTGAATGATTTTTCCCATCCTCGGAGCTCCTAGGAAGGATTCTTACCTGTTAATACCTCTCAAATGTGATCAGAGGCTTCAAGAATTCCCTCCAATCTAATCTTGGTTAGTTTTTAAATCCTAATCCCATTCTCCCACGATCTATCTCCTTCTCTCATAGATTCCATGCAACCCGTATTATTTTTTAGACCTAATGACCACTATTTTAGATCTAATCCTCGGTTTTATTCATAGATCATTATTTTCCTCATTCTCCATTGGTTATTTTTGGGTCTGACATTGTGATTTGAGATCTGTTGATCCTGAGGTAGGTGATTCTTCTATGATTCCTAAACCATATTATCTATAAATTTATTGGTTTAATTTCGATTTTTTGAGTTAAATACCATCATTTCATTTTGATTAAATGAATTTCAATTGGTTTCTTGAAAAACCCATTGCTATTAAAATCAGTTATAAAAAGGGGGTTTGGGAAGTGAAATTTGAAAGCCCTCAATTCCATTGAATTTGGGAATCATTTGGATGTTTTTGGAAATTTCAATTGTTTAATTTTAATTATTTTTTTGTGTGAAATTTTATCAATAAAAATATTTAATTTAATTTTGGAAAATTAATTTCATGGAAAATTGTGAAATCCCCCAATTCTATTTAATTGGGAGTTTGCGATGATATTGATGGAACTGTTTGAATATTATATAGTTGAATTTAATTATAAAATCGTATTGTGAAATTTAATGGTGAATTGGTTTCAAAACCCTATTAATGAAACTAGATTAAAATGGTTTTGATAAAAATCTTATTTTTATTTATGGGGAAAAGTCATGTTTTTATTATAAACACATTATAATTTTTAAAGGGTAAATCAGAATATTTCTAAAGGATAATGGGATTTAATTGTATTTTAAGATGTCATAAAATAAATTCTCTATCATTTTTTGTTATTAGTGACCATTCATTCCATAGGTATTCAGTGAGTAATTTGGATAGGAATTTCATTTTTTTCAATGTTATAAATCATTATATCAGCACATCAAATGACTTAGGCGATAGAGATGAGATCACATTGGATTTGGTTTAAAGGGATGTATGTACATTGTTTCCATTTCAGAGTTTCTTGTCCATATAGCATAAAAGAATCGTACCTTACTAGGCATTTGACCATGTTTCTCAAATTTAACATTTCGAATGAAAATATGTATTATTATAAACATTTTTCCATTCCTTCTTAATTATATAAACTATTTTGTAAAAAATATTTATATAAGAAATATTTGTACAAATACATTTATGAAAAGAACCTATTTTTAAAGTTAATTTCATTATTTGAATTGTATTTCAATTATTTTAAATGTGAATCATGGATTGAAAAACTATTTACATCCATTAAAATGTAAATTATGATTAGTTTAATTATTCATTTGAAATAAAAAAAATATTTGAAAATTGAATGGACTTTCATATTTATTTTGAAATGGAATCTTGTTGTGGAATATTTAGGTGAAATAATATAATGATTTGTATCAAAAACTACATGGGAATTCATGTTTTTGTAGATTACCTCTTTCCAGGATCATGGAAGGGAAAAGGATCACTTGGAGGTGGTTCTAGCAATTTATATTGTGAATTGTTGAGTTACGTTCGAGTTTGAACATGGGAAATGTTTCCAATTTTCAAGTACATGGTTGTAGTAGTTTGGGTTTTTATACCAGTTTTAATTCTACTTCATTAATCCTATAAGTGTTTCTTTTCTATCCATTCAGGTATTCAATTGTTTCTTTTGAATTTTTTATGTAATATTCACCCCCGCCTTCTTGGTGTATGATAATAGATGCTCGTTTCTAAACATTTCGGATCAAGAACTCCATTTGGGATATGTCAGGGTTGGCTTGGTTATCTGTTTACATGGGTATACATGTTAGTTCAGGACACAAACATTATATATATTTCATAATCACTTTCAACACTACATGTGTAAATTCAATAATAAAATATACACATTTTAAGGTATGTAATGTGTTTAAACAATGCATACATAATAAAAAGATTATCCAATGGATCTACGAGTATTTTAATTACACAAAACATCATGTATACTAACATTCCATGTGAGTATATAATATGTGATTATTGTTATACCAATTTTATTTTAATTTGAAAGGTACACACTATGATTCCTTTAGTGTATGATTTGTACATCTGTAGTTTAAAAAACAATTTATTTTATTTAATTTATAATTATAAAGGATGATTATCCAATATATCCCAATGAATAATGTGATTATTTATTAGGATAATTAATTAATTTATTAATTGGGTCGTTAACTAATAATTATAGAAAAGTTTATCTTGTTTTCAATATAGATTTAATATAATGTATAAATTTATGAATTATATTTTCTTGCATGTATTGGTTGATCATGAACATGACCTGCCAATATATGTGTAAGGATTCAATTTTATTTAATATTATTTCCTTTTTACAGAAATTATATTTATAAAAAGTACATATTATGGAAAATAATTAATCAATCCAAACATCACTGTGAGGGGACTATGTATCTATGGTTAATTTGATTAATTCCATTTCTTGATTTCCCCTCTCTTGTGTTTAATGAAAATATAAATTTGATGGAGATCTATGTATATGATGTGTTTCAAAGTTACAGAAAAGGATAAACTAAACCAAAAGATACAAATGTCAGTTGTGGAATGCTACAAATTGATCGTAGTGTAGATTATTGAGTTTTTTACCTAGGGTAATAAGTTAATTTATCATCCACTTGATAAATTGAAATCTAGAAAGATAATTATCAAATCACTTTCCTTATTAAATTTTTCCATGTGATTTGAATTTTTTTATTTTTTGGGATACAATTGTATATGATGTTTTTTTAAATAAGAAACATAAATATCACAAAAATATTTCAAGATATGGATATATAAATAGAAAAATTACAAAAAAAATTATCGATGCTTTGTTAATTTATTATGTTTAATTAAAATAATAAAAATAATTCATTTAAATGATTAAATAAAAAAATCAAGTTAATAAAATTACCAAATGAAATAATATTTCAAAATATCCGTAAATTAAAACGTTAATAATTGAACCATAAATATTGTATTCATCTCACACATAGAGACAAACAACTTTTAATCATGAAATAATAATGATAGAATTTGGTTGGATTAACTAGGATAAAATCAAGAGGAGCACCACACGCTAGAAATTAAGTTACATGGAAGCATGTGTTGATGAATTATGAGTAAGAATATTATTGATTAGGGAGTCCAAAAAATTGATCTGTGACACTTAAGATAGAAGTTTTCAATACTTCCTTTCAATATACATTCTTGTAATCAGATAAAAAATGTTTCAAGGAAATGAGATTAAAAATATGGATCCTTTATAATGAAATTTTTATATAACCAGTTACTCTAAGATTAATGGTCAAATATATTGGTACATGATAAAATAGTGGGGTAATATATGATAATTAAAACTTTTACATTTGATATTTTTCTATAAACATAAAAATGTACAAGGATTGGTTTTTTTGTTTTAGAAATAATAATTTCCATCTCCATGATATCACAATTATTCATTCTATGGAAACACAACATCTAGATGATATAACACATCTGGGAGTGTTATTGGATCTGGAACATTTTATTGTTCTGATAGAAGAAGAAGAGTATTCCATAGTCCCTGATTATTAATCATTAAATTAATGTGTTTAATAAGTAATATATTTCTATAAACATGAAATACATGGATGATTTATGAGATATCTAATGGTGATTTTCATTATCCATGACATGTGATGTTTAGAAGCTACATGAATATATGTATTCATATTCTATGCCAACACACCTCTCTAATCCTTATCCATAGTTATCCAAATTTGAGATTTCTGAGATATCCAAATCACTCTTTTGGTTCTTAATTAGATTGTGTATCATACATAAGGATCATATATTATATTTTTTGTTGTGGTACATTTTTAAAATTGTCTTCATGTTCTTAAGATGAAAATTTTTTGTTGAAAATAAATTACTAATCCATTTTTCATGATTCTTGTTATACTATACAATGAAATCACCACATTGTTTAGGAAAAAAAGTAGATATTGTTCTAGTTTAAATGTTTATGGGTATTTGGATAATTTGGAAGTTTAAAATAAATGTATGTTTTAGGATTTTCTACGTCGAAAAATAAACAATTCTCTATTTAATGTAATTGGATAAAGGGATATAGATATTCTTCATTTTGTTCATGAATATGTGCATGGACATTTTATAGAAATTTAATGAAATTGATTCTATTATATTAAATCAATTTACATTGACTTTACTAAACTATGATATGTCTAAAAAAGTAGGAAAAAGATGGATTCTATTTTGAAATTAGTGAAATTCCACACAAATGTTTAGAATCATTGAAAATGAATATAATAAAACATTTCATTACCATAACTGGGTGTATATTAACTATGATTTCATCTGTTTTATATGTATTTTTGAGATCCTATTTCATAGAATACCACAAAATATAACACAATTTAATTGGGCAGCTGTAAGGAGCAATAATACTATATTTTTCATGGTGAGATAGATGATTACTCATGTATGTTTCTAATTATCCTTCTAAGGATATACATAACAAAATATTTGGAATCTGTGAAATGATATGAAAATGTATGGAGTAAATGGTATTTCATAATATCATTATTGTATAAGGATGTTTCTATTGTCAATCGTATAAGTGTAGGGATGTGAGATGATTTTTATTCCATTTAAAAAAACATTCCACCAAAGGAACAATGTTAATTTTCATTGGATGTCCTAGGATAAGATGTTTGTACATAGCCCGAAGGACCAAGTCTTGAAAGCCCATTTTTTGGCCCAAAGGGCTCTTTGGTGAATAGTACTAATATAGTACTCGTGCTGGTATAGTACATTCTATAGTACTGCCACCACTACAGTGTATCTGTTGATACAGTTCCACCACATATACAGTGCTGCAACAGTACCCAATAAATTCGTCCCCACACAGATTAAATCCTAGGTCTTTTGGATTCCAAGAAGGATCTTGTACCACTTGGGTACATGCTTAATGGAAAACGTGTATTCGGGTAATGTGGTATAGGTGTAGCCTCACTACCTGCGCACCACGCACCCCCAGCAAGGCCTTAGGTTGCCAACCATTGGCTTAAGAGAGTTCCCAATAGTGTAGAGGGCCCATGAGAAGTTAAAATGTCCTATAGTGCACATTACCACTTGAGGGACTCAAACATGGAACCTCATTGTCAGAACGCCACCACCACTAACCACCTAACCCATGCCCCGCGGGCAGGTTTAATCCTTATTATATATTTTAATGAATTAAGTGAACTCAAAAATATTTTAGGGAACAATAAAAATAATTATTGAAATATGAGGCCTACTACACTATGTCGGCGTAATAATTTTGACATAAAAATGATGAGATTTAGAAATATGCAATGAATATGAGATTATTTCTGATGTGTCGCTAACTAAAAATATTAATGAATTTTTTTTATAAGACATAATAAGAGAAGAATAGGTTGAATAAGAATATTTATAGTTATGAATATGAAATTTTCTATAAACCATGCTATAAACCAGGACTGATATTTCCTATCTCAAATAAAGTGTATGTAGATTCCAAAAATATTATAGAGACTATAGTAAGATGATATCCAACACTATATTAATTTATATAATTCATACTAAATATATATTCCTTGTTTATAAAGAATATATTGTGATACTAATCTAAAAATACAAGATGATGGATTAAAAATTGATTAATATAATCTCAAATTACAATCAATATATTTAGTGTGCTATAATGGAGAGGTTTTGAACAACAGGTGATCATTGTAGCAAGTGGTCACCAATTTTATAATAGTGTTTTAGTATATGTGACACCATGAGTTTTAATGAATCTTTTTCTGAAGAATTAAATTTCATTGATGTATTTTGTTATATTCTATATCATGTTTTTATTTAACTACATGTAACATCATCTTAGCTTATGATACATGAAACACTAAATATCTATGGATCATCATTTTATTATAGGAATTATTTGAACATGATAATTATAACATAGACATTGGAATAAATACTATGAAAATGATTAACTAAATTGTTAAAATATGATTTACAATCCAATGTTTTGAATTTTTAAAAATATATTCCATATATAAAAATTTGAAGGTCCAAATTTGGAAAATATGGGCAATTTATTTCTTGAAAATATAAATAGTAACATTAGTAATTTTTATAATCCTCCTTATGGTTGAATCAAGTAATTAAGAGTTGAATTAATTGTTTCAATATTATAAATCTACCTCAAAACAAACCCAATTGTTATTGGATTAATTTAATTAGACATTTAGCACATAATGTTCTATATTTAATTTGTAAATGGACACATTTCTATGAAAATGACTTACATATTATTAAATTCAAAGTGGGAGAAAAAATTTCACAATTCTACTTTAAAAAATTAAAATATTTTTATTATGAATATAAATAAGACATATTGTCAACCATAAATATTGTTAATAAATATAAAATCAATATATACATCATGGGAATATTTTTTTATTTTTTAGTGAATAAAAAATTATCCTAAATAATTTCGCAATGAGGATGCAATAGTTATTCAATTAATGAAAAACATAATTAATCGATATTATAAATATTAAATTAAATATAATTATGTTCAAATAATGAGATAACTGAATTTTATAGTTGAATATTACATATTAGGGGTGTATTAAATTAATTGGTTTTAGTTTGTCTTGTTGTATGGATTTTCTTAAATTAAATATAACGAATAGGGTCAAAATTGAAACGAATGAAATTTAATAAAAATATTATTTTGTTAAATTAGTTAGAAATCAAGAAAATACTAAATATGGAAAAATGTTATAAATTTATATCTAAAATATAATTATTTTTCATTTAAATTTTCAAATAAAACCTTATATGTTAAAATGCTTACCTGTTAATATTCAAAATTTGGTTACAATAGTTAAAATGAAAATAAGCTAATTTTGGGATAATCAAAATCATATGAATTAAAATTACACAAAAAAATTATAGAATATTTTTGATGATGGTATTTCCACCCTATATAACATTATCTACTAATAAAATTCCATTTTTAGGATTTTTTTTTCGTATTTATTTTATTATAATTTACTCTTTTGAGAAATTCCAAATGGGACCCTCACCTTTATTTTAAAAGAAAACCTCCTACCTAATCCCATTTAAACACATTTACTCTTCTAGTTGTACAAAACTCTAAATATTTATGTTCTCCAATTCCATATAATCACTCTAGATATGTTTTTCTTCCTAAAGGACAAACAATATAGTAATTTATAGGAGATCTAAAGGAATCATTTTGATGATGTGGTGATCACTCTAACTGGTCACTCCCTTTGTATAATCGTCTACAATTCCACTAAATCTATTATATATACCATAAAATAATAACTTATGAAACTTAATTATTCTTAAATTTTATAATTATTATTAGCATGATACTATACATCCCCATTACCATCTAACAATAAGTGAATGTATCGCTTGTGCGTATTTATGGCTTACTATCTCCACGTAGAAATACAATTCGTTTCCAATCACCATAGTTTATGAGTAGTAAATATGATGAGTTTAATTTTTATACATTAAATCTATGAAATAATTATACTTATAGTATTATAATATCATATCTATATTTTCACCACTTAATATTTTGGGAAATGATAACATCTCTCGTGTGTATGTTTGACTTACACTCTCTACGATACGATGTGATTCTTTTTTTTCTATATTTAAAATCAGTGGTAATAGGGATGCATTTTATTATTAATTATGATATATGTAACGTAATTATGATTTTTTAAATTATTAAACTACGATCAATGTATAATAACTGGTACTATAGAAGAAAACATACTTGTAAAACGAAGCAGATATCTTCTAGAATAGTGATTTAAATTATTAATAAATATGTGAGAAGATGTTATAAAAAAATTATAAAAGGTATGATTTATATATATTTATTAAATAAAAATATAATAAATCTATATTTTTATACAATATTTTTTAATGTGAACAAGCAATATCCAGACATGAGGTAAGTGATTTTTTACTCACTTTTATTTTAGTGGGATACATGCCTTATACACAACTTATTTTTTATAAATGGTGTATATACTATCCATGAATGTATTTTATGAGACTTTTCTTAAATATTATTGTATATTCATATCCATGTAATTTTATTTCATTTAGAGGGAATATAATTCAATTGATTAAAATACTGTAAGGAATTATTTCAAAATCACATTAATATTTGGGATTACTTCATTTGATGTATCTAAAGCATAATATATATATATTATCTGATAGGGTTTATAAAAATGAATTAAAAATTGTTTTTAATATTATTATATAAATATTTAATGTTATTTTTACCCATGTTTTACTTATTATGATTTTTTTTGAAAATAATATTTTTTTTTCCAAAATGGGGCTCATTGTTACCTTACTAAAAAAATTTACAGAAGGAAGGTATTTTTTACACATGCATAATGAATATAATTTTCCACATTCATTAAACCATAATAATTTTTATCATACTTTAATATTTTACAATTTTCTTTTGAAATAGAAAATTCTACTCTGTGATTGAGAATCTTTTTAAATAAAGTTGTTTCATAAAGGAAAGGTTATTCTATTCATGAATTATATCAATAGAATTTTTTTTATAAACAAATTCCTCTAAGAGGAAATTATTTGATGTTACATATTATTTAATAAGGATATGTCCAAAGTATACAATTAATACTATTTCTATAAGTGGTTTATGTTTATGATTTAATTTTATTTATGAGTCCTATTTATTTTCCATGATTTATGTTAGGAAGAAGTGTTCGGGAAACTCATTTATTTACATGAATTATGAGATGGTGAATGATTTCTGATCATGTGTAATATATATTCATCTTTTTCATTATGTTATGGGTGGTATTTATATATCTATTTAATTTATTTTTTAAATAATTATATCTAATGGGGTATTTAGTAGAAACAAGTCGATGATCTTGATCAGCGATGGGAATAAAGATGATATGCGGGATCCATTTGGGGAAATAAGTTATATAAGGCTTGATCATAGGGCCATGGATGTTTACTTTGACATAAGTATTGGTTTTCTATATTTATGATGATTCCCAAAACATCTATGTCATGAATATATATTCAATAAATAAATACGATGATTTTCATTATTATGCTTCATGTTTTTGTTTTTTGACATGACTCTTGATTATGATCCATGATAGGATGGGTATGATCTTTGTATGTTATCATCATGATAACATACCCAAAATTCTTGTACTATGATTTCATAATACATTAAGATAGTATCTTCAATTTCTACCCTTTCTGAGCTTTTGAGGTCACCCTTTCTTAAGATTATGTTCTGTATGATTTGAAGATAGGTGTTAATTTTGAGATGCTAAAATAATTCTAATTAAAAAAAGAGAGATATGGTGTAAATATTTTCTAAAACAGTTATTTATATTTCAATTTTTACAATGGGATTATATAATTTGGTCCTCACGAGTGTATTAGAATAATTAAATGAATATTCATCAAAAAAAATTAATATCTGTATATTAAAATAATGGTTCAATTTAGTGGGTATCAAAGGAAGGATTTAGTTATCCTTTAAATACATGGATGAGAATACCATACTATAAAACATAAAGATAATTATATGTATAGGATTAAATCTGATAGTTTTGGTAATGATTATGAATGATCTAGGTTAAACAAAATGATTCATACATGTTTCTAGAATTTAAAAAATTTTCTAAAACCTTATTTCATGATTCCCAACAATGGTAGTAATTTCTCACATTATTCTTTTTAGACTTAGTTATTGGCTAGAACCCGATGGAATCATGTTAATGCCAAATGTGATAGTCAATGAAATTATTTTACACTTGAGATAGTAATGAATCTTTATATGTAATGAATAACCTTCCTTCAATAGTAAGAAATAATTCTCAAGCTACAAATCAATCCAATTTTCTAAATGATCAGATAAGGGAACAATGTATAGTTGAATATTTCATGAGGAAACATGCGCCTTTTTAGCGGATATTATGACACAATAGTGAATGATAGATGTATCATTACCATTGAGAAAATATTATATGTTTTTCATTGCACGAAACATGAAAAATTGTCCGTGTTTTATCTTATTGATGGAAATGTATATCAATGGTGAAATATTGTCAACCATATGAGGCAAGAGGAAGAAATTGAATCCATTTAATGTGACAGGATCAATAAGACATTTTTTATAGTATGTCAGTTCCTCTATTTCAATAAGAAATTAAATCCATATACTATGGATTGTATGAACTCAGTGATTGTATAACTCAAATGATTTCAAATTAGTCAAAATATACATTGAATATTGATAAACACACTATGTAGATATATGAAAATTAAATTAATAAGTTATTCCACATGAATTTTCATCTCCTTTTTATTATAGGATTCTTTTTCACATTTTATCTGGTCATCTATTTATACATGAACCATTTTCATCCTACTGTAGAAAAATATTTTTTTATACAAAATAATCATTATTAGACATGGAAAAAACCACAAATTCTATTCTTCCTAAATAAATATTTGCATTACTCAATAAAAATATCAAGATGGAATCCCTCCAGGTTCGTTTCTGAGGTATTTGGTGTTATTGGTTGCAACCAATCACCCCCTCAAACTTCAAAAGATATGTTTCCAAAGAGTGTTCTCCAAATGAGGTCAACTACATTTCCACACCATCATCTACTATGGTGTATTTCATCACATTATCCTAGATTGTTAATAATGAGTATGCAAAGGGTGATAGAGAAGTAAGGAAATATTATCCCAAAGAGAACCTAATATGACACGTTTATTGTTAACGGTGTTCACATGAACTGGTAGAGATAAACCATTATCCTCAGGATCTCACAACTTAATAAACACCTTAATAGAGACTATAATATACAATAATGTAAATGTTAAATTAATTATTCTATTTTTTCTAACGACACTATTAAAATATTTGTGGATGCATAATTTACCACTTTTCTACAATATAATGAAATAAATTTGTCACATAATTCCATGTTACACAAAATATTCTACATGAGAATGATATTTTTTAATGATCCTATCTAAAATACATAGCTAATAGTAATCCAAATAACATTGCTAGGCCAACCAAAACAAATGTTATGTTCTTGTGTGTCCCGAATAATTAAACTCATGTCTCTTTGGTTCCCTCTCTAGAAAATTAGATTGACATACTTCCCCTTCTCTAAAATAAATAAATTTTTTGTGTGAGATAATCATCATGGATATAAACTCATGGGAAACAATCACTAGATGATATAATTAGTGCATTTTACACTAGGTCACAAGTCATCCAGAAAAAACAAAATTATATACAACCATGATTGAATACATGCACAAAATATGTTTACAATGTCCCACAGTCTCTAATTTTCAATAATATGTTATTTTGTCATTTAATGACAATAGTGAACCAAAAATTCACCTCCTACAACATTCCTCTTAGTCAAACCAGATGTTGGGGAAACAAGATACGTAGGTTATATCCAATATTTATTTATTTGCATAGAAATTTTATGGTAATTAACAAGTCTTGTATAACAATTTGGAAAATGTTTTAATTACCATGTTTTGGGTATTTAT
The DNA here is from genome assembly GCA_963277665.1 of Viscum album. Taxonomy (NCBI): domain Eukaryota; kingdom Viridiplantae; phylum Streptophyta; class Magnoliopsida; order Santalales; family Viscaceae; genus Viscum; species Viscum album. The sequence goes on from OY728120.1 coordinate 2,011,901,204, forward strand.
CAATAGACGTTATATTATTTTAGGCCCAACATATGTATAATGTGTTTTAGTGATATTTTTAAGCATAAATACAAGGGGAATGAATTCATAGTTACACTATCCCCTATTGGAGGGGTCTTCCATAACCCCTCAACATCTCTAATAGTTATGTTGAATATAATATGATAATTCTTATAATGATATTTTCACAAATCATATCCCTTTGAAATAACGTGAGGGATTTCATAAAAATAAAATATAGGGAAAAAAGGCTAGAGGTGGTGATGTAGCTAAAATATATGTGGCCTTTTTGGAAATACCTTTTCATAAATGAACAACTATAAAGGTACAAATTATATATGCTATAATATCTTAGACTCTTAAAAATAATAATTTCTATGGGACCCAATAAAATATCATCTTCCCAAATAGGTAAATTTTAGTAATGATGCATTGGGGTCCAAATAAAGGAAAACATAATTTTTTATAGAAAACCCAAATTATTTGGTTTTTTCACATTTACTAATGAACATGTTAGTAATTTTAAAATATAAACAAAAAATATTTAATTTACTAAGATTATAGAAATAAAGAAACTATATTTCACGGTGTTATAGAATGATCTTAACTATTTCACAAACCATTAGTTCCCACAAAAACACAATAAAGACTACATCATATTCATGGATTGGATAAAAAAGATAGTATATAATGTAAATGAAATATTTTTAGATCCTAAGGTGAATGATACATGAATTTTGGAGAAACAATTTTAGGATAATGATATCTTGTACTAGAATTTTCTTTCATGTAGAGATGACTTGTTGATTGATGATTTCCTATAATGAATTTTTATGACACAAGACCATTGGGAAATTCATGTGTCAATTTATCCGTGAGAACACTCCATTACTATTACATCCCAAACAATATCAATCCAAAAAGGATTCTAAAATAATGGAATCTATACTGACATCACATGGACGATATATTGTGCAATAATTGTATACATCAATTGTTTTTATTATTCCTAATAATTAGAATGTCACTCTTGTATATCATTGTGAATGGATAACCACCTAAGTTTTTTATTAAGCCATGATAATTTGATATGATTGGTATATTATATTGAAAAATATCTCAATGATTAGTTATATCATCATCAACCAACATGATTTTTTCATAATTAGATTTTCATATAATATTTATGAGGGTTTTCCCCTAAAATTTAATTTCTTTCAATAAACAAACCACCTAGGCTTAGGGATCCAAATTTACACTCCATTATCTATGATTCTAAAATAGATGAGTAGGATATATACCCTAGTACATTCGAATATAATTTTTTATCACCATTATTGAGAAAATGTAGTTAAACTAGGGAATATTAGATTAACCAAGTTCATGGATAATCCATTTCATGATTCAATTTAGAAAACAAGAGGGGTATGTTTACTTCCTAAAGGGTCACATTGATGTATTTTTAGGGAATAATAAGATGATTCACATAATTGATCCTTTGGTAATAATCCACATACTAGATATTCAAATAATCTACAATAGATATAATTGGGAATTCATTAGGATATACCATTCATTTAGATACATCATCAAGGATAATGTTGAAATGAAAATCCATGTGAACATTTTAAGGACTGTAAAAGAACCCCCATGTATGGTGAAAATATTCATTATGTATATTATTAATGAAAAAATTAGAGATTTTTTTAACTTCTAGGATATAAATTTCCATGCCCCAAATTATAAATTCATTTTTAAGCCATTGATTTTGAAACTGATGATACAAAAACATGTCATGGACTATCCTAAATTGAGGGATATATCAAATGAAACTTAATATGGATGGAAAATAAAGATGAATAATCCTTAAAACTTAGGTAACCCATGGGATCAAACTACTTCCATGTGATTTCATTTATCTTTAATAATTCTAAATAATGAAATCAGTGGGTTATACATCACATCACAAACACAATTCATGGAAAAATGATGTAGTATTACATGAGATATTTTTTGTTAAACTCCAACTAAAACCATGATCATATTGGTGATATGATTGAATTTTCACCATACATAAGAATTATAATAGCAATAAAAAGCCATTAATATTTACATTTTTTCACCTAATGAAAATTCCTTACATTATTTGTTTGAAATATAGGTATAATTGTCTAATAAAATATGTTCAATGTCATCATTAAATTTTTATAACATTGAAATTTTCATTTCTTAAGAGAGTCTAATGGGTTTGTATCTAATATAGATTTTATTTTAACCATTTGAGAAACAATTTATATTCCATTTTTTGATGTTTAATATAAATGGAACTACTTATTTCAATGATAAAGAATACTGAAATACAAAATTTTAAATGATTCAGTACTTTATCACATATCCAGTTTTAATATATATTATCAAAGGAAACCCATTTATCCCCTATACAATAGTCGTATACTAGTCATTATATGAACTTTTTTCATTGTTTAATAGTTCTTATAAATTGAAAATTCTATATTACTACATTTAGAAAATAATTGTCCCAAATTTCATATGTTTATTGATCATGAAGAAATTCATATCATTTTTCTTTCTGTTATTGAATTCTCATAATTATTTATGTTATTGTTATTTCATATTTATCTCCTCCATTAACCAATTAAAATATATCATCATTCATCCCACACTAACTATATTATAGGAAAAAAATTTATTAATTGAAAAAAAATTACATTAGGTTCAGTCAAAAAGTATATTTCAAGGGTAAAGCTCCAGCTTAATTCTTTAATGTGCACTGAATCACTAAATTGTATCCTTTATATGTTTAGTTTCCAGATGATTTTATTATTTCTATAGATGATTCAGTTTTATAGAGTAAAATTATCTCATATTTTTCCTCTCAAATTCTATGTTGGAATAGGATGCACTTCCCTAAATGATATATGGTCTTCCTTAGTGATTTTGTTATCACCCTTAAATGTATACCTTTTTATACTCCTTCCATTTTATTGGGTGATATAATAATATGGATGAATATAATTCCATTATAAAATTCCAAAAATTTTCCCTTAGGATTCATCTTTCATTCTATCAAATGAGGGGTCACTTCAAGTTGGTCGTAAAATAATTCATTGTTGAGAAAACCATAAAAATGGTGTAGATCAACTCATTTCTCAATAAAAACAATTATTGATTATATAAATCGCACTATAAAATAGTTCTATAATATATTATAGTCAATTAAATATTTGTAATATTCTCTTATAATTTTGGTGGTACCCCATGATTCATCAAAGGAGTAAGAATTAGTCATCATTTTGGGGAATCAAAGTGTGATTTGCCCCTCCAGAGTAAACTGGGATTACTAAGTTGTAATCAAGCTCAAAAATAATCCTTAAAAGGTGAGGATATATAATAATTACATCATAACATAATAATTACATTATAATACAACCCCAATTGAGTACCATTAACATGGGATAAGAGCATTATGTTAAGTTGATTGAGACTAGTTCCATAGGAGTTTATCGAATATGATTCTCTATAAATTCCCTAATATAGAGAAATTTCTCTATAATATTGAATTTAAGATATTCCAACCCCAATAAATCGTATGAATGGGTATTCATTTGGATTTTATTATGTTAATTTTGAACAATGTAGATATCATTCATAAATATTGGTGCTCCCTCGTTACATTTTGAGTTTGGGAAACTTTTTCCTCAATACAATTAATGAATGCAAGGTATTTATCATAAATATTAATGCATTCATTATCAATGAAAAATTATTCATATAATCCTCCATAGATACTCCAAACCATCATGTACATTTGGACTAATTTTATGTAGTAGAATATAAATCACATGGACCTATCAATTAATAAAAATTTTGTAGTTCAGGTCCATCCTTATTATTAAGAGTTTCTTTTCAATATGAGTAATACCTAGCCCACAGAATGATATAAAGTCTTGGCCTATAATTGAGTAAATTTTAAATCATTTAACCCAAAGGTTTGAGATCCCTAAAAATATATTAAAATTAAATAGTAAAATTTGCGAGGCTCTGAGATGATGAAGTTATATACTATGTACCAATTTTGATGTGACAATATATCTAGTTGTCTCGTGTTGTTGATTAGATAGAACAAGGTATTCAAGAATGAACATGATAAAATTATTTAAAATAAGGTGGAATAAAATAATATTAAATGTACATAAAATTAATACAATACATTCTTCTAATATCATAACATGAAATAATATTTTCCTGAGGTAGTCCCTTACACAAAGGGTAAGGAACATTTGTACTGTTGTTTATTGAGGTCTAGCTAACATCATTTTTAATAGGATTATATGACCAATTGTTGATGGATGAATATTTATGATCTTTAAAAGATGTGTTAAAATTTATTGAAGAAAATAGGATTCAATAACATCATAATATTTTTATTCGTAATAACTGAGTGTCTTGATCATTCAACATGAAAGTCAAATATCTACCTTTATTTCAAGGAGTCTTTTTGAGGCAATTAAACAATTCAGTTCAACCTAGATATAAAAATGAAATGTTATATCCCTTATTGGGAATCTAATTAAATTTTCACATGGTTTACTCCATTGATTAATACTAATTTATCAATATTAATAGAAGGAATATGAAGCCTTTACCTAAATAAATCATTCTCAAATTGAACCATATAGGGAACACATTGTCCACTATCATCCTATTTTCATGGTGATAATGTGTATAGAAACTCATCCAATTAGTATGGAATTAAATTTAAAAAAACATCCATAAATCTTGAATTTAATATTAATAAGAATATATAAATTTCACATGATGTTAGACTATGCATCATTTTCTTTGCATCATGACATTTATCTGCTTGGATACTCTTAATAGAAGTATGGAATTAAACTTCATGATCACCATACTTCTTTATAAATATTATATTACATGGTATTTTTCCATCATGTATGAAAATAAACACAATGGTTGTATACCAATCTATAGAAACCAAAATTTTCACACATAAATACTTCATGTGATTAGTTTAATATTCAAATACATAACATTCAGATCCATGGTAGAATCAGTTCAATTTAGAGTATTTGTAATTATGGAATCATAAATATCATATTAAAAAATATATCTTCATAATCTACCCCAATTTTCATCATACCTTTAACTCATATTAAAAATTTAATAAACTAACTCATTCATCATATACTAGGGAATCCAAACATAATGAATGGTGGGGTCAGATGATCAGTATCAATAAAATATTTACATATCAATTATAACCTAAACATAACAAGGGAATAAATGTATGAGAACATGCGCTTACCAATTGAAAATTGCATATACCATGTAGTAGATCTAATATTGTTTCATGACTAAAATATTGGAAATTTATAAGGCAAGAATCATAATAGTACAAAATAACCTAATCTAGGAGAGAATAATATTAGAATAAGGAAAAAGTTTGAGCAATTCACCTAATAATATGAAATAAAATCCATATAAAAGGATATAATTCAATACTATAATATTGGATTATGTTTACTTGTCTTTCCATTTTATACTTTTTCACATTTTCATCTCAAATCTATCATCGTATATAGATTGAAAATTTTAACATTGTTTAATGATCATTTTAGACCTTATTATATAATGAGATATACCTTTAAAACCAATTTATTGGAGTTATATATAATTATGGAAACACCTATCTCATAGTAATAATCCATTAATATTGGTTCCACTAGATCATTTATAATTAATCAAATAACCTTACATGTGTAATGGAAATGTTTTTCCCAAACATTTAAACATTTTATGATAACATGATCCAAGGAAAATAATTTCATTTCATAAAAAATCATCATTATAACCATAATAAATATAAATAAGGTATAATGATGGTATCATTGTATCATATCCTCAGAAAGGAATAATTACCATAATTAGATGTTGTCATAAATATAATTTTTAAATAAATTGTTTTTGAAATGATTATTAAGTAAAATACATTTTTAATTTAAAAATCACTTATTTAAAATAAATAATTATACATAATATTATGAATGAAATTTCATTTAAATGAAACAAGGGATCACATAATGTATGTCTCAAATAATTGATCAGTTCTAATGGAGAGAAATTTCATACATGCCGGGTATGTTAAAACTAATATTTCATCCTCATTTTTGGTAAAATTTCCAAGAGTATCCCTTTGACAAATGAAAAAAAAATTCCTTTTAAACAACTATTTAAAATTTAAATCAACTATAAAAATGATTTTAATCAATCATAAGAGATCATTAAAAAATATTCTTTAATAAATTTTATAAATACTCATAAATGGGTGAGAAGATATTTTTGATCAGAGAATAAATTGAAGAAGATTTTAAAAATATTCATTATGTATTGTGAGATTTAAATGAGTGGAGAATGAAATGGGATAAATTTAATATATATAAATAACTATAGGAAAATAAAATTCATTTTATTATTTATATATAGGTCATAATATTTCATCATTAGAAATGTATTCATAAAATGTCACAATAATTAATTATATATTAACACAAGTACCTTATCTTTTATTCGATTTCCATTAAAATCACTTGAATATTATGTATAATAAATTTTAATTGGTTATAAAATTTTTAGACAATAACATATATTATTCTAATTTCAACTATCATATACGTATAAAATTCCAATAATAATTTATTAGTAGTTCATTATTAAAATTAGTGTTTTCAATTTTTACCATTTCCCTTCCTTAATTAATTTTTTTAGTAGTTAGTGTCCGTGTACAATGACCAGAGATACATAATATATAAAATTTAATTACTTTTATTAATATAATATAAAGTTATTTTATATATATATATTTTCAGTCATAAAATATACTTATTAAAAAATGAATTACATTATTCATAGGGAAAATTGGTCGTACATAAGAAAGAATGTTATTTTAACTATTCGACTGAAGAAACAAAAGTTAACTGAATCATAATTCAAATTTCTAAAAAAAACATTATATATTATATATAAAATTTATTCCTAAAATATTTCATTATTACCATCTACAAAATTTAGAAAAAAAATGTGTCATGTCACTTCATGGACGTGGTAGTCCACACTAACACATGGTCATGTTTTCTTACAATATATTGGACTGTAGGAATGTAGATATGATTTTATAATTCATTAATAATTATTTTGAATAAATATATTTTATAAATATTAACACCATCATAATAACCATACATTAAATATGGTGATGGAAAATGTATTGTATCACTATTTGGAGTTTGTAGTCACCATATATGCATGCATGATACATTCACATTTTGTTTAGTGGGAAAATATGGTCAATATTGGTGCAACCATAATCATAAAAATATTTCATTCTGTTTAGGATATTAAATATACTATTTTATTATTAGTACCATATATTTTTACGAGTTATAATAACAAATAATTTTAAAGAAAATGGGTAGGATAATCACATATTCTTTAAAGGGCCTCCATTAGATCATTTAATATTAAACCTTGTAATGATTTTTTTTTTTGGTGAATTATAGAACCTATAAATCATGGATAGTGATTTTTATAATTTAAATTGATAGTTTTTGGTAGAGATAGTTATCTCAATGAGGTGTAAATAATAAAAAGATGGTGTTTTATTTTTATAAGTGTGGGATTGTATATATATTGAATTTCAAATAATATTGAAATATATAAATGGAATACTCAATTTAAATGCTTTCAAAATGATATATATTAAAAATGGGATAGGATGTGTTTGTAATATTTCAATGAAATAGGTTTCAGCCTTTTTTAAAATTCATAATTTCAATCTCCTATCATGGTTTAACACCTTCTAGTCACATTTCACCCATAACCACAAAGACAAATTTTTACCTTTTTCTATTTATTATGAAGAAAAATGAACATCTTACTATATCTAAAGATGGAAATTATTTAACAAGATACAGATTCACATTTATAAAATTAAATATATATAATTGTTTTAATTTAATTTAAAATTATGCATGAAAATGTGAGAAAACCATATTATAATAAAGAGTAATTTCTTCAATATAAAAGTTTTTATAGAAAAATACAACATACTATAAATTAAAAAGTACTTAATGGTATTATATATGATATTAATAATAGAAATTAATTATATAACCATTTTATATGAAAATATAACATTTTATATCATATAACTGAATATATTATTTTCCATAAAAATAATTATTTTCAATATTAATTGGAAAACAATTATTTCATAAAATTATCAAACATTTAACACAAGGTGATTTTGGCATGATGATTCCGAAAAATATGTTGATTCTGACTAATATATTTTATAAATGTGAAAAAATTAGTTATATAATTTAGTTATTAAAATAAATAGAATCCATTTTTTGGGAAAAATTATCTATTTAATGCATAGAAATAATTTTCTATAAATTGAGATCATTTAACGAAATATATTTGTATAATTAGAAACCAAATAAAATATTCTCAAAATTTTGTTATTATTATTCAATCATAAAATTTAATGAATAATTTATAATAGTATAATATAATAATTATTGAATGTATATAATTTTTCAAAGAAGTTATAATTATTTAGAGAGAAATATATCATATAATAACAAGGTTTTATATTTTACACCCCATAAAGATTATTTCATAAATTAATTTTCATTACATAAATATAAAAAAAGTATATATCATCTTCATCACATATCTGGGATACCATTTATCTTTTTTAAATTTATTATTCCTCCATAAAATTTTAAAATATGGGTAGTATTTTAATGTAGGAACATATCTATATGATAAAAGAATTATAATTTTTGTTACTAAAAAAATTGTAACAGCAAAAATGTAGAAAATATGAGTTTATTACATGTCGAGGATCAAGACTATATTTCCCCAATAGAGATATAGGGTATGTATCATGAACATGATAGTGGTTTGGTGGATGAGCGAAGAGATAAGGTACCACCCACACTTAACAATTAATATCAAAGAAGAAAATAAATTAATGGATCGATATTCAATTAGTTATTAATTTCATATCCATCATCCATGGATATTTTAATAGGAATACCTTATCCAAAAACCATAAAAACTACAGATCAATATCACAGTGACTATTGTGGGCCAACATTTAGTAACTTGTATTTTTGATGTATCCATTGATTACACTCTATTGAGATTATATGGGCCAAAACAGGAAACATTATGTATTAAAAATTCATGCATGTCAAATTCATTAGACATACTATCTATTGTTATGTTGGTCAGTACATTCCTCAAGTGATCTTCAAGCTCCTCTTTTATCCAATAATATTTGATAATATCATCTGTAAATACTACCACAAACTAATCATGGTTAGCTATAAAGGCTCAATTCCTTGAATCCATTAATATATCACGATAATTAGTAATAATATGTGTCTTTATTAAAAACTCATATTTTCTATACCACATATTAAATGTTTCATTTGATATTGCATAAATTTTTATCCAAAAAATATATATCAAAATCAGTTATCAATCTCGGAAATAAATTTTTCTCCTCTTAAATTATCAAAAAAATGATTAGTATTGTTTAGATAATTATTATTCAATATTGTTATCTTATTAAGTTGTAGATAATAAATATACGGTAACATTTATTCGTCATTATTTTATACATAAATTATATTTTAACGCCAATTTAATTTATTTTTCTATATTAATTCATTATCTATATTCCATTATAGTAGCTTATTTAGTTCTTATAACTCGATCAGGGATATTCAATATAGATTATTTTAAATATATTTAGCTGTAAGAAATATTTCTATTGAAAAAATAACATCAAATTTTAGAGGTATACTTGGAAATTCTTATTAATGGACATGAAAACTCTTATAAAATAGGTGCATCTTCAGTTTTAGTTTCTCACCACCATTGTGAGATAAACCCCCCATCTGAATTGGAATAAAAACTTATACAATGGATGTATTTTCTATAGTAAGATAATATTTATAATCTCATAGATATATGGTCATTTGTGGGTTTATAATGTAAAAAAGAACTTAATTTTAAGAAATTTGATGTCAGTATATAAAATTAAAGGAAATTCATTGCTTATATGAAATAAAATTCAACTTGAGGAAGAATAGTGATATTTTTATGATATACAATCCTAGGGGATACAATCAATGAAGAATCATATTCATGATATGGGAAAATCTTATCATTTTTTGTATTCACTACTAATTTGACATATTTTCATTGAGGTGGTATTATGATACCATTATCAAAGTCTTATGAAATAAACGTGTTGTTAGTTTTGATTTGAAGATTCCTCACTACAATGGATGGTATGTGTACCTTTCACTGCCAAATTATTATACCGTACACTATAAATAGTGATCACATGATATATTCATTTCTCTAATTGTGTAAGTGGTTTTATAAATAGATAATTATTATTAAACATTATATTTGATATATAGTTAGATTAATTCCCAAAATCATTTATTTGATACATTAGAGTGTGTTCGGTGATTTATTTGGTTTGTTTTCTCTATCATTATATAATAAATTAATTCCATTATGTAATAATTTATTTATAATAAAACCATCCTTTGAAAACTTAAAAACATTCCCAATTATTTAGAATATTTTCCCCATGTTTACTTGCACACTTCTAACACAAATGATTGATAGAAAATTTCTCAAAATGTTTTCTAAAATTATAATTCTCGTTGAATTATATCGTAAATTTTTTATCAAATATATGAGATTGATGGATAACACCATTCCCCACACCCACAATGATAGAACATATAATTATTTATTCATAGATACTAATGCCTCTTGTAGATAATAATATTTTAAGACTTGGTTCTGTGCCAATGAAAAATCTATCAGTCACAATTTCTACCTAGTTGATTATATCTGACATATAGCTCACATATTTTATAAATTATGCATCATAGGTACATAATGGATTCATTATATTTTATAATTAACACAGAGAATTATTTATCTATTTTAATATGATGAATTTTATATATGCACTTATTGAAATATAATCTTCAAATATCATCCAATTAAATGGAGTAAATTTCATCTGGTTACCTCATATTCATGATAGGTGTTTATAATTGTTATGCTTCGCCATCTAAATAATAAAAATCCCAATTAACTATATCATGATCCAAAACCTAGAGAATAAAAAATATCTTTTCAATGGTATTGATCCATTCAAAGAAACATATGGATCAATATACCCGGTAAAATAAGGTTAATGTTTACTCTTGTGAGACTCAAAATAATTTTTTCCTTTCATTTCTCAGTTGTATGATTGACATGAATAATGGATTGATATACATTTGTATTCGATGAATTGACATTATTCATCCCAAATCCCATTACATCTATTTTCTCATGAGTATAATTATTGTGATATCTATCAAATTACAAATTAAAATTGTTCATTTATCTTTCATACAATGACAATAAACAAATGGAATGTTGTCAGAAATAATAATCATATTTGGAGACCTCAAAATTAGGGTGAATCATTCATTGTATATTTAATTTTTGAAAACAGATTTTCAATCTTTGAAACCATAGGTTCATCCATGTACATTAATGGTGATAGTATTTTTTGAATACTATATAATTTATTATAATGTAAATGTGGGTTAAAACATTTATATCCAATAAGTGTGTCAAACGAGGTGTGTAGCATGGGCACAATCACCATGAACCCGAATGATGGATGGGATATACTCGAATGGATCTCTTTTATGTTTTTAACCATATATAAATCTAAGATAAAACAATGTACACATGTGTTATCTACAAAGAGATTTTTTTCGTGGAGAACAGAATTTATTTTATGTTGATAACATAAGAGGAACTCTGAGATATAGTGTTCTCATATGGGTTATCGAAAAAGATTTATCATTAAATTTTTCAATGGTAACTAATATGTCCTCTGATACCATATTTATTGATCCACACATTTAAAAACTATATATTAAATCTTATTTGATAAAAATAAAATACATTGAATTAGGATCCACACTATAATAATATAATTTTAGTATCATTGTATAATTCGATATAGAAATACTAGTTCAAAATGATCTACATCATCTACCACTCTGTTCTACAAAACTAGATCCCTTCAATGTCATACTATACAAAAAACCATTTTACGTAACCTAAAAAACGAAACATAAGAAGGGGTGAGAAAGGATTCTCATTAAGGGTAAACAAGGGTTATGTCAATGATTACTTAATAATAAAATGATCTTAAGGGTATAAGATGATAATCATATCCTCTTTCAAGGTTCACTCATATAACTATTATAGCGGATAGAGTCCCTTAACAGACCTAGGATCACTCCAAATTTCAATATTTATTGTCTCATAATATATCTATATTTACCCATTGAATCTATAACCAACACAAAACATAATTATTATCCATTCATATGTTTCCCACAAGGTTATATATCATAACCTATCAAAAGGAAATAGGTTTTATTAAAATTTCAATATTTCATCCGAACATTACCCGTGACAAATAAAAAGGACTCCTAAACATATCATTATCACAATCATTAACTATCTAGATAATGAATAAGGATTGCATCATTGGAATATATCAATATTAAATTATAAATAACAAGAAATGATGTTATAAAAATATATTCCACATGTTTAACATCTAAAACAGTGGTTGGTGGACAAAAAAGTAGTATATAAAAATAATATTCTATATCAGTTAAATAAACCATCTCATTATCAAACAATAACAATTATATAGAATAAAACATTGATAAAATGAATGTATTTTATATTCAATATAACCCTATATAGAAAATAAAATAATGATAAAGTATTCTAGAGATAATATAGATACTATATGTACAATAAAACCTAAAATCAATCATGCTCAACATACCAAACTATTAGATTATACAAAAATAATTGAAATAAATTCATATTAAAATAGAGTCTCATGTTAAAAACCACTCTTTGAATATAACATATTCTATTTTTAGTTAGTAAAAATGTTGTTCAATTGTGACAACTATACATGTGGTACCTACCTCAGTATCATGTTTCACATGGATCACCCAAAATTATGAAATAGGTAATTTTTTATATTATCTCAAAATTGAGTAAACAAACAAAATGTGGTGCATAAAAATATAATACTAACAATAGTTTTCAGGTATATATGGCCATCTAATTTCCTATATATTTATGTATAATTTTGTAAATGATAATTTCATAAAATTATATCAGTTAAATGTTTTAAATTATAACACATACCAGACATAAATACATGAAAATGGTAGCTGATGTAACTTGATTTTATTTTTCTTTTCATGTATGAAATAAGAAAAATGATTACCTTTTAAAATATATTTTGTTAAAACATTTAAATGAAAAAGTAATTCAATTATTAGAGTACGATATTTATGAAAGTAATTCTATGGGAATCCTTTTTGAAACAAAAAATTACGATTTTGAAAAAACATCCCAGACCAAAACACTTATGAAAACCATGTTAATCATCATGTATAATCTTTCATAAATATTTAAAACATTTTAATTTATCAAAATGTCACATATACAAACCTCAATAACCCAACGAATAACATTTGACCTAAACTACACACTTAATAATTTTTTATTTGAGAATCATTTACTTGTAGATCATTCATGATTAAGAAAGGATATTTTATTTCTAATATAGAATCTATTTGAGTCTCTAGGATTTGAAATTTTGTATTGTATTAAAAAAAGGAATATTTATTCCAATAAAACATTATTATATTAAATAATTTCCTTAATAGTGTTAAATACATATTTCATTAGATGTAATTTCATTTAAACGAATGACAAATATTAATTATGGTTTCCAATAAATTAGGTAAATACGTTTTATGATCATTAATTTAAAAAATAGTGATTTACATATTAAATGGAACACTATTATAATGTTCTTGACTTTATGGGGATAAAAAATAACACACTGATCTACTATTGATTACAACAAGAAGTGATGGGAAAAAATATCCATTACAGAAATAAAAAAAATAGATGAAAAATACCATCATTGAAAAAAAATCCAAATTCGTTTATATCTCCAATATATAAATACATTAATAAATTTATTAAAAAACTTATTTCATACATGTAGCAGGAATAATCTAATAATCATTTTTTTTTTGGCCACCTAAAATTAATTTGGTTATTGTTTACCAATTATGTATGATACCCTATATGAAACTAAATTTCAAAAAACCACAATTAAATAAGTAGAAAAATCCATTAGATTAATTCCATTATTAATAAATTATATAAAATATGGAGATAAAATGTGATCAACCTCCAAAAAAATCCCAAATATATAGTGACATAATGTCTTAATAAAACCATTAAATTTTTTTGTTTTGTTTTATCCAATATCAAAAAAAAAGTACAGTAGTTAAACCAATAATATAATTAGAATAAATGAAAGGGGAACCACAATTAAAAAAATTACAAAATAAATTATGAAGAAAATTGATTAAAAAGTCTACTGTTTTAGATAAATTACTATATTCTCTTGCTGAATTATTGTTTGACTTCTTAACCATCACATGAAATTTACAAAGGAGGTCTTAAGAAATATGGTATGAGTATAATATAAGATTTTAATAAATTAATTAATTTAAAACTCCCAGGGATTCATCTAATTGAATGTGGATGAAAAGAAGTTAAATTAAAGACCTAGAAGATGTTGTAGGAGATCTCATGCATCATAAATAGAGTGGGTTCTTTGAGATATAAATTATAATATCCAAAGGACTTTAAATTAAACTAATCTTGACACTTTTGTGGAATTGTGGTTTTGTTTTAAAAATATATATCATCTCAACTAATGAATAATTTAATTTCATGCCTAACACATGCTTGAATGATAACACTCCCATAGTCTTTTATAGGTGTGTAATGTTATAAGAATTCACTCTCATATTACCACGATTTAATAAAAAATTATTGATTTTATTTTAACAACTCTATTCTATGAATACTAAATATCATGTAATGGAATAACTTATGTCACATGTTCTGGTCTCAAATATAAAAAATATTATGTGGGACCTTATTCATGCACACATATTTCAAAGCACGTTATTGTAGATAATTTTACATGATTGTTATAGCACATTATACATCTATTTGACCAATCCAGATTCCCTTGAAAAAAACTCATAAAATGACAATAATATAGAGTATATATTTATATTCCCATTACATTAGTTAATTTTTGGGTAACTTTTACATATGACCCACACACTACTATTGATAAACAAAATTATTTTTTATTTACCCAATGCCTAAAATCCACTGAATCCTTATACACCACCTTTAGGACACATCATCATTACCATATGCAGTTAAACAATATATTATTTTCTCACAAGACAAAATAAAAAAATAAACATCAAAATCATGGGATTGAATTCCTGAATAAGTATATATACAATAAAACATTCATGTTAAATAATTATATTAATATCATAGTATATCCCACATGAGAGGTTGTATAAATATATAACCTTATCAACATTCAATGATTTCATAATACCACTAATAATTCAATCTTTTTTGTCTATAATCAATAATGTATCTAAACAAGACATGAAATTATACATTTTCACACTAGAATATAATAAATAAGTATACCATCTTGATTTTAATCCATGGTTTCTAAATAGAAAAAAAAAATAGTTACTTCCACAACGTACTCAAGAACATGTGATTTCCCATAAGACTCTTAAATAAAATTAAAATGATTACGTGGATTACAAATGAAATATTTCATCTCCTTATAGGCTTAAACATGTTGATAAATATCTCATTAAGTGATGAGTAAAAGGAACCTTTCTTTCATAGAAAGAGGATGAAATAGTGGAGTCCATCATTCCAAAAAAAAAATCAATTCTACATCTCATTATATTACCCCAACTATGGATAATATTTTTTTTAAATAAATAATTTACACTCAAATAGAATCATGGAAGTGTTTACAATTAGGTCAAAAATATTTTAGAATATATTGGAATATGAAACAAGAACCTTAATTAGATTATCTAAACTCACTTCCTCTCTTCCATATCAATGTCCCTAACACTAAAATATAATTGGTGAATGGTCGCATACCATTATAAATAAGGATCACTAGACTATATCATAAAAAATAATCCAACCCAATACTTTTATAGTGTAAAATATAAAAAAAATTGTAGTGGTTAACATTAAATGAAACTGTTTTCCCTCAGAAACGAGTAGATGAAAATTGTTTTCTATTTCACGTTTTACAAGACTACTCTTGGTTTCATTCAACTAAACATAAATAAATCCAATATTTGAACATTCCATAGGAGGTTTACTTATTACTAGAAACTGGATTGGATAAATAAAGGACACATTTGATGATTATGAAACTCTTTTTTTCTTATATATGATAATCTAGTAAACTTTAACACAAAAAGGGACTTCTACTTCCCCACAAACTTCTATGATACCTCTCACCTTTTAAATAATATATATTTTCATTGGTGGATGATCTACCATTCCTTCAAAAAGAATAAAAAAAACTTGGGACCCTAGTCTCCCAATATCCAAGGGTAGTATGTTTCCATGGAATAATATGGGAGGAAAAATAAGGATAAATAAATATTTTTTATATTCATGGTTTCATTATTTTTCATGGTTATATTATCCACATTAACACTATATTTTTTCTGCTATAAATTAGAAATTTCAATCAATTATGATAATCCTATGAAGGATTTATTTTTGGATAATTTCAACACCTTTATTATTTTGAATTTTTACCTTGATTCCACCATAATGTTAAAGGTGGTGAAATTTTTCTTCATTTAGTAGGTTGATAAAATAATGACCGAGTACACAAATCAGAGTTATAGACTTTTGGATTAATTTTTGTAGCTTGTATTGAAGAAGAACATGATGGGTCACTGTTATATAGGTGGTATCCATCAATATATTAAATCACATATGGATTTATATCGTCAAATATATTATATTAAGGCTGAATTAGAGGATGTCTATATAGATGTAATTATGTAATTTATTTTTCAATGTAGTCATTTTTTTAATTTTAATAGAGAGTTTCTAAGAAGTGTCTTATAATGAAAATAGTGACTGTGAAAAATATGATCAGATGGGAAGAGCTGGTGTTGTAATGGAAATCATAAATTTGGCGTCCATCATCGTATAAGTGTAAATCTTTAGTGTTATTTGAGTATAATAAACTAGGACCCAAAAGGCCTTAAATTTAGTATAAATTGGTGAAAATTCATGGCCATGAATAGTTACATAATATCTAAAAGATATCTAATAGTTTAAAAATTAAATTAGGTAGATTATTATCTAAGTGGTATTGTATCATATAAATTTATGTATTACAAAACATATTTTCATTTAAATATCATCCTTATCAATAATATATTATTAATTAGTTGATATAATTTTTAATTATTAATGGTAACCACATTTGGCCTAATTTGATGAAATTCTAAATTCTATGTGATTTTCCATAGCTTTGGGAGAATATAATAGTGAATATATTTTATTTTTTGTATTATATGGAACAATCTATTTCTCTTGTTATGAAATTGAACATAAATCATGAAATATGTTCTTTTTATCATCATAAAATTTTTAACTGTGGCCATGGAATCTAGTTAACCGATATAATAATGATACAATATTGGGAGGTCACCAGTTAATGTTATCTTCCCCTAGTGTTGTTATTTTAATTATTATGGAAATATTTTATCATTGATTCATCATATTGAAGAAAGTATAGAGTATTTTGGGATTATTATATCATTCACTTCCTTGTTGATAGAGTAATGATGTCTATAAGTGTAATTCCTTCCCAAAAAAACGGATATTTATGGTGAAATGTTGCATTTTCCTGAATTATAACTAATAATGTAGGTCATCCTATTACCTATAGATAGATTGGGTTGATTATATTTAGGGTAAAGATATAAATTCCTAGTTTATTTCATTCATTCAATATTTTATTCCATCATTTATGGGTAGAAAGAGTCCATGTTTGGGGAATTGTGGTATCTATATTGTCACATATTTTAAATAATTTGATATCAAATTATTTTATGATTTATGTTTGGGGGTTGGGAGGAAATTTTTTTTATGGGAAAGTTTCCATGATTAATTATTATTGAATGATTTAGTAAAAAATGTAGGATAAAATATTTAGGATGAAAATTACCGTCCAAAATTATTTTCAAATTTGGTGAATTATAATTTGAACTATACACTGTATCAAATTTGGTATATTTTATCATCATAAATTTAATTGATTTTTTGATGGTTGAACTAATTTTTAATCATTACTATGTAGGAATCATTTTAATCTACATTTTAATGATTATAGTTTCCTCATTTGTGTAAAAAATGAATCAAAACAATTTATAATTACTCAAAATGTATCATTATTTATTTTATTATGTCGATATAAGTTGGGGTTATTTAATTTTCTAAACAATTTCATACACCCAATCCCAGGTGTTGATGTATCCTTTCCATTGATTCATATTTTAGTTGTCTTGTAATTCTCTTTCCTTGGGGTTGAATCATAAAGGTATGATCCTATATGTCAACTCCTCCAATCATCTTCTCTATTACCCTAATATTTCCATTCTTTGTTTGGTGATAAAAACATATAGTTTAAACAAAGGGCATTTTCTCTTGGAGTCTCACTATTATATGGATCTTCCACTATTTTGATAATCCTATATTATTCTAATATAACTATTTTAAAATAGATTAATTTTTTCATTGTAATATTCAAATTAAAATTTATTTTTATTTTTTAAACTTTTGGAACCTAATTATTTCAGATAATGTTTTTCATTATATAAAACAATTGTATTTTGTATTGAATATATTGTTATTATTTTTTCATACATTACATTAAACTCTAATTTATATTAATTTTTTACCATGTTTTATGTATGATAATTTTACTCATTTTAAGTTATGCACAATATATGTTTTTATATAAATCCATTATGTGGTGTCCTTAGAATTAGTAAAATTTTCTATAAAAAGTGTGGAATTTTGAATTTAATAGAACAAGTAAATTATTATTTATGGTGTTTTAAATGAATAAAGGGTAATTTTTATATTATAATGGTTTCATAAAAGATATTATTTATCATTAAAATAATCACATAATTATTTTCTATTAGTTTTAATTCATATTGGATGTTACATAGGAATCTATTGTAATTATATATTTTTTATTTTATTATATTCATGATATTTAACAAATACAATGTCCCATTTGGAAAATATGGCATTTTTCATCAATTGGTTTCCATTATTGATCATATTCTCTTTTGTTATTAGTTATTAAATATTTTGGTATAGAACCTTATCTTGACAACATAACTATATGACATGAAATATTATTATGAAGGGGTTATTTCATTGAATAGCATCAAATGGAAACGATATATTTTTTTATTTAATTAAATATATATATTTATTATTTTACTCAATTAAAATTTATTTCATTGGACTCTAGGGGTATCTATATTAGAGTAAATGTAAATTATACTATAGTAGTTTAGATAACACAGTTTCTAGTGTCCCCCAATAGGTATGATTATTTGTATAGATATTGGTTTCTTAGTCACTAGGGAGTCTGGTGGAGATTAAATAAATTATATATATTTCAATTTTCATTGATTATATAAATGAATGTTTCAACCAATTTATATCTTAGAAAACCTACATACTTCTTAGAGGGTTTCTCCATGATGACTATTTTTTCTTTTTAACATTACAGTTAGGTTTTTTATTTGGTTATATTATTCTTATTATGTTGAAATGAATCGAAACCTGATATGATAAATAAATTCAATATCAGTCTTCTATTACTTATCTTGTATTAACAATAATTACTATTAATTATTTTCTTGGATAAATATTTTTACAATTTTATCCCTCCTTTTACAAAATAGACAATTATTTATCATGAATTATATATATATACATAACAAAAATTTCATTAATTATTTCTTATAGTTTTATAATATTTAAATTAACATTATATACGATGATATATTTGTATTCAAAATAAAATTATGGGTTTTTTAAATAATTTTATTTTCATTTTATTCATTATATTCACTTATATGAATAATAATTGAATATTATCACATAATGAAATTTTTTAGAAAATATGCAAATAACTTTGGAAACTATATTGATATTAGAAATCAAAAAATATGGGGTAAAGGTAATAATTTTTTAATATATTTTGTTTCAAAATAAATTAAATAGGTTCATTTTCAGAAGGAATTATAATTTTTATATGGTGGAATTATATTGTGCATTATTAGATAAGAATTATATATGAATATTATTGGAATGTAGTCTCATTCTTTTATAACAATGATGATATAAAATTGATTAATCATGGAAATATGTTTGGAATTTGGTTAGTGATGAAGGAAGTATAAATCTAGGTCAAAATATTCATGAGGAATTCAGATGGATAGTTTCTTATTTATTATTTATTCATTGCTCTTGGTCATCTGTTACATATATCTTCTCACACATCATGTAAATCCTCTGATAATGTATTTTTATTATTTTTATTTTTGATATTATTCATGTTCTATTTATGAATATAAAGGATTCTTATTGTTCTAATATTACATTCATGTGTTCTGATTACATATTTCAATAAATTATTGGATAGTACATTGTTAGGTTATAGAAAATATAAAATCATTTTATTCATTGTGTCCTCATTTGAATATCAAAATTAGAAATGAAAGATATGTATGTAATGGATTTTATTAGTATTTGATTTATCGAGTGATATTGTGCCCAAATAGATTAAGGATCACGTGTTTTAACTAGTTCTCATCCTAGGGTGATTAAGAATACCATTCAAGAGAATTAAAATGTTCTACCTATTTAATGGTAAGGGAATCCTAGTTTGGATAGCTACATTGTAATGACAGACAATTTTTGGTAGAATCATCTAAAAAATTTATCAGCTATAGTCATGGTTGAGCTTCCAACGAAAGCCCCTTAAGCCTCTAAATTAACATATTTTCCATGAAATACTTTTTTATTCAAAGAGATACACATGATTCCAAAGACTATAATTTGAGACAGTCATTGAATATATCAAATCAATTTCTTATATAATATATACATATCTTTCAAACTTATTAGTGATCATTTTTTTGGTACATAAAGAAACTCCCACTGCTTTATTACAACAATACCTTGATAAACCATTTTTTCATAGTAGTGTTTTATCTATGTTATGCACTATATGGTTCAGTTACTCAGCAATAAATATTAATTACACTATTCTCAACCCTCAAATTTAATTCTTAATCCCACAGTTCTATAAATAAATTTATACTTCAAATGAGAAATATTAATTTTTGTTATCTGATCTTATAATTTGGATTCACTATTTTGATTTACTTTCATCATGGATATAAAAATATTTTACACACTCCCTAATATGTTTTAGGGTATTCCTGATCATAAGAAATCCCATTGGTTTATAATAATAAATGAAAAATATAAATTAAATTTATATGGTTTTCTAAAAAAAATTATTGGACCAACTTTTTTAATAGAATCCATCATTTTAGATGAAAATTCCTTCTACAGTTGACAGATATGTCTCATAGTCATTCATAAAACCATCATAGAAGTTTTTCGAATCCAATGTCTTATTTTGATTGAAAATTTTTGCCTTTATAATGGATTGATTCCACCTTATTTATTAATTTATTTACTGATGAAATAAATGAAATGAAATGTTAATCTATTTGACCATAATGGTTAATGTATTCTTGTAACAAAATTTCCATGAATACCATCCCAATATGGAACCAAAAAAATTACACAACACACTTGAAAGTCTTTTATGAACCACATATGTTGGTGAATAGGACCATGGATTCATCAAAAACAAGAGGGTATGGTTTTTCCAATCCTAATGTAGAATAAATTTAATATATATATTTAAAAAAATAGAAAACAATGAATCTTAGATATATAAAATAGAATAAATCTATGTTATAGAAGAATGATATTGTGGTAGTAATAAATAAAAAAATAGTTAAAAAACACCATTGTATTAGTCTTAAAACATAGTAAAACCAAAATTGAAACATAATAATTTAGGTTCTCTATGGGAAATATCCCACCATATGACCACCAAATAACCATTCCAACTGATATAAACCCCTCCACCTCACTATGGGTCCATGACTTGTCATACCTCAAATGACCAAACCAGGTCTATTAAAAAATCAAGGATCCACATTGTGTAATCTAAACAAGCTCAGTATGATACCACCCAGGTTTTCCATATCAAGTCTTTGTAAAAACTATCATATAATGTTAATTTATAACAAAATATGGAATGATATGATAAAAAATATATCAAAATCATGGAAAACATTACAATTTTTCTTGTCCTAAAATAATTTAGTAAAACATTTCATAGAATAAGTCCAATAATAATATAAAAATAATATATGACATGAAAATAAAATACAATCCATGAATAATGGTAACCAAACTAAAGATAAAAATTGGTTATTATATCAAAATATTAAAAAGAAAATATGAGTCAATTGAAATTAAATGTTCATAGTTTACATACCTAAATAAAGGAGGAACATCTCATGATTGATTCCCCCCCAACATTTTCAATATAAATTTTGAAATACATAAGGTCTAGGGTGTAGTTGAAAACATGATGAGTGGTCCCCAAAATTATATAGTGAATGATGGCCCCTATATATTCCTCTTACGACGGTACACAAGGATACCCACACTCCGTATTTTAAAAATCATTTCCAATGGTACAACACATTACTCCACGAAAACATTCATTGATGCCGCATTTCCTAACAAAATTTCAATTCATGGAAAGCACAATTTTTCTTTAACCACAGCCATGGAAAACTATGTTTAATGAAAATAAATTTATGAAAAGAATAATAATTACATCAAATTCATTTTTAAATTAATTTATATAATATGAGGAATAAAATTCAAAAGAAAAACGCAAGAGAAGAAATCACCTACCTCAATCATTGGTATTGAATTTCCTGAAATGTGTTCCATCGAAATTCAAATATATGAATGGAATAATATAGATTATATATAATTAATTAACACATCTTAGAAAAAAATACTTAAAGAAATTACATGGAATTAGGATAGATCATAATATACCAAAAAGGATATGCACCTTCCAAACTTTAACCATCAAAGGACCGACCTTGGAAGTTAATCACAGAGAAGTTCTAGAAGGAAAAAATCAATATCACCATAATTTTAATGAATCCAAAATAGTATCTAAATTAAACTTCCAAAATATAATAAGGAAGAAGTTGAATAGACATGTACCATATAGAAGTGACAAATCTACACTAGAGAATGATTGTTGAACAAAGTGATCAATGAGTAAAGGACAAAACCAAAATATATTAAAAGATAATAGGGTTCAAGGAAAGTAATATTAAGAGTGAATATATTAGGGTAATATCTTGTAGCATAAAAACCACCTCAGGTTAATGAAATATATTTTGATATATTTAAATTTTAAAATATGATTTCCAATATAAATAAATGTATAATGAGAACTTTGTTAATGGCTTAAATCCAACATCCCATTGATTCCATAATCTAATGGTTTACATCATAAATGATCCTTAAAAAATACAATTATGCTAGGTTCTACTAAAAACCAACCAAACAAATTCATGATTATCTATGAGCATAAATAACTCACTATCAATAATAAATGAGGGGATAAACATTATCCATAATGATATATTCACTCCACCATAAGACATTGTCTCCCTAATAGGTAATTAATTATAAGGGATCTTGTGAAATTTGTTTGGCATATACTCCCTCTTTAATGAATCACACTCTTATATCTCATGAAAATATGATTTATGAGTTATAACACTATGCCCAATGGTATTAACATACAATGTCTGATTATCACCTAAAAATAAATTATCACCAGTGGCTTCCCTATAACTAAAAATTATATATCCAACTCAGTCTCTTCCCAAATTATAATGTGAGAGGGATGGGGATTATTCAGTCTATGTTCAGATATGTGGAAAACATCAAGTACAATCATTATCCATACTCCTATACCTTCTGATATGCAACCTACCTGAGCCACATAGTAACTGTTAATGGTCCAACATAACTCACTACCAACGTTCCATATTTCTGATGAAAATAGTGACCCAAAAAAGGATAAATACTTTAGAAAACCTAGTCACCTATGAAAAACTCCAAAGTTCATCATCAACCATCCACATTCTATTTTTTATGAATCTGTGTTACAACCATACACCATCTAATTTTGGGAGTCCTCCATAAGATAAAATTAATGATACTTGGTTCCACTATTGAGGCATCTCCCACCTCTTCCCAAAAAATATTAGATCAACATCGACAACCAAATAAATATTTAATGGAATCCATTCAGAACGATGATTGAAAACATATTTTATAAGAAAACAAATCAACTCCAATATGGATATCGCATGATACAACAAATTCCATGATTCATGCTTAAATTATAAACTCCAAGATCTAAATAGAATGCTCCATATGACCTTCTGTATATGGATTGTATTATGTACTCAAACTAATGTGAGCCCGATCACCTCATAGATATCCATCCAAAAAGGGATGTGAAACTCATATCGCAATCTAAAATATTGGAAGATGTAGCCCAATGTATACTCATAAAAATCTACATATATATCCTAATATGCTCTTTAACTATAGTGATGTCCCAGATCAAAATATAATGGGTTTATTTTTTCAACTGATCAACCACCACCCAGATATTATTCTGCCTTCAAGGAGTCCATGGAAACCCATCAAAAAAGTCTTTGGACTCCATGTTCTGTCTGCAAACCTTCACCAAAAGTGGTTGGTTAAATCTATAATGTATCGAGTTCTATATATTTATCTATTTGAATTTATAACCACATGACACATATTTGGAAATTTCACTAGTTCCACCAAACCATCAGAGTCACTATTTCATTTCATAATTAATATTCAATCATCCTTGATGGATGGACCACAAAAATATATTTATATTAACACAGTAACGAAATAATCATAGATTTTGGGATGAAAAAACTAATCCCAAATTTGATAATACAATAAGAAGGGAAATACTATCCTAAAATATCCTCCACACCATAACACGTTTCTATGATTCTTCTGAACACATAATACTAATGAAAACACTATTGAATAATCTCTTAGAGAGATGATGAAAAAAGAATATTTTTCAGAAACATACCTGAATCATTCTCTTGTGAATCTTTATAGAACTGAATAAAGATCCCATTATGTTACACTATTCCTTTTATTCATCAGCATTTTTCCATGGGACACTCCTTCTATGTAGTCTGTAATGACATTCCCCTATATTAAGGTTTAGGTGATATTTAAATTGAACATCTAAAGGTATTTTAATCACTACCTCAATCTGATATTCATGCCTCTATATGAAAAAGGTATTTCTATGACTATTATGCTCAGTAACGAATTTGAAACCATCTAAAAAATTATAGGTCCTCAAAAACATAATCACTTGCTTAACAACAGAATGCTCCAAATCATCAGTGGGGAAATTAGTATCATGTGTCTGAAGTTGATGAGTCCCAAAGGATAAAATATGAATATAATACATAAAAACACAACCAAAAATGGCACCAAAATTATTAAAGTACAATACAAACCACTTAGGACTCTCATGTAATATCAGAATATGAGTTTTTGTCAGAAATATGTTTCAACTTATCGAAAGATGTCTTAAATTTTCATAACATATGAATTTTATCCCTTTAATGGTAACATCAATAAAAGGTATGACAAATTTTGGGATATCCATGATGATATTTTGATAATATTCAGTAATACCAAATAATAATTGAATATCAAGGACATTTTATAGATATTACCTTAACATTATAGAAATAACATTCTCATGAATGACTAATAATATATGCTAAGAAATCACATGCCCCAAGAACATCACTTATATGATTCAGAAACTACATTTTATAATATCTATATTTAGATGGTGGCTCCTTAGGATTTCCAAATCCAAACTCATATGTTTCTCTTTCTCTTGAATGTATCCTATGTAAACCAGAATATAATCCCAAAACATGATGACTGTAGAATAAATACCTCATATTTTCAATCATTGATATAGTATAAAAATATAATAATATTCCATACCTTTCATAAATAGATTCCCAATAATCCTAAATTATTACTTTATTTATAGAATATAATAAAAATTATCTTATTTCTTTAGATATCACCAATATATCCCATAATGATCCAACCATTTAGTACTCATAATAGACATACCATACATAAACAATTTCATCATAACCTAGGGAAATGAAACATAATAAAGGGTGATATCATATTCTAAGCAATGTTAAACATATGATATATCAATTGATGATGACATGAAATCATACGATAATCATAAGGGTGTGAGATTATGAATAAAATATACCATTTTTATACCCAATCATTCATGGATTGAAAACCTAATCCAAGGAATTAATAATTATCAATTAAAAATACATGAACCATACCCAATAGAAATCATCATAAAAGAATTGTGAATCATAAATTCATGCAATATTAATTTAGGAACATCAGATGTGTGGAATCAATTTCATATTTCATGGTTGACATTCGAGACCATCAACTCATTATTGATCATTCATCACCAAATTTCTTATTTGATAATGGATTAGGCATTATGAACTATTTCCCAAAGTGGATCCATATGATCGACCAATTTTCCTTTATAGATTAAGAACATTATCATATTTCCCAATGTTATATCATGAGATAAAATACATTACCCAATTCATCATAGGGGGATATAGGTACCACCTATCATATAATTATAATCCTAAATATTTGTTACACAAGATCGAAAAATATATATCATAACATAATGCATGAAAAGAAAATAGTTTCAAAAAAATTATAACATAGAAAAAACCGTATAAATTTAATGGGTCTCAAAATTATCTCATAAATTAATCATAATAATAAAGAACATAATGAATGAAAAATTATGGTATCGTTAGATCATATCCTCTATAAAATATATGCAACAACCAATGGTTTTTTAAGAAATGAAATTCCATAGTATATTTTTAAACGATACTGAGGAAAATCGAGTTTCCATACAAAAAAACTCTTATTTAAAATATAAAAATATCTGAAATTTTAATGAAATAGTTTTATTTGAAAATTAACATTGAATCCTTTAATAGAATCACTAAATTATTTACTGGTTATTATAATGGAATATAAAAGGGAAAATCTGGTAATTTATAATTATCATTACAAAAAAAGAGATGAAATAAGATGGTAAATGTGTATTCAATATAGATATCTATAGGATATTAAAATACTAGTGATTATTTATATGTATATTATAATATCATTTCATTCTAATAAAATCATAAAAAATCATAAAAATGATGAGATTGTAAGATTAAACCTTTACCACTTTGGGATAATTTTAATTGTATGTCTGATTAAAGAAAGTATATTAGATAGATATTTATATCCAATAATTATCATTCTTAGAATTATAATATACATTAATTAGAAGCATATACACTATAAAAAACTATTTTATAATTCACCATTCCCATATAAATTAATGTGAGATGAAGTTATCACACCATATTTCTCAAATTCCATTGTACACATTCAATCATTTTTCACAATAAATATATATTTTGTAAAAATATATTCATTAACCATTATTAAATAAATAATACTATATATGATTTTCTTATGACATTTTATTGCACTTATATTTCACATTCATTGTTAAAATCACTTTTTCGAGTAATAACAACTTCGTTTTAGTGGATGTTTTTGTTTTACGATTTGTTTCATTATATCTTGTTAATGGATTCTATTTTAAATAATGTTAGAAATTATATAAATATTTTATATATTAAGTATATCTTTATTTATATTAAAAAAATTACATCATAGATAGAAAAATAATTACAAAGTTTATGGAGATGTTAGGTCATTTGTATGCTAGAACTTTGTTTCCATTTTCTTGATAGATGAAATAAAAGATAGGTAAATAATACATTAAATTTATATGATATTAATTGTTTCATATATATTACTTATTTTCATTTTAAATATTTATATTATCCACCTTGTAAACTGTAAGCAAAGAATAAATCACTTCTCTTTGCAAGTTAGTAGTCCTCCCTACACAAGAGTGACATTATCACATTCCCATAATGTGGAATGTGATAAGTAATAAGTGATATTGTTTTTATATAGGTATAATTATGTCATTAATATCATCTACACATGTTAAATCAATCATTATATCCATATATGTGAGGTGTTTTTGGAATATGAACTACATATGTTCTTGAGGAAGTAGTCCACCAAACACACAATCGAGAGTTCAGTTTACCACTTGATCAAATAGGAGATGGATATAGGTCATTAAATTAACCTAATAAAATCTCATTATATTATATATAATTATTTTAATATATCATCATGGTTGAAAAATATTTTATGGATTATGAGAATAAATTAAATGAAAATGCATGGTTAAGGACTATAACTATTCTTTAGATAACCAATGTAGGTTTAAAACTAAATCCTACATCAGAGGGTTTCCATATAAAATCAAATCATCAAGGAATTAGGGTGGGATGTGTGGAATATATTTTTTTAGGTATTTCATTTGAAATATGATATGAGATTTTTGAATTTGTGTGGAGAGTGGGATGCTCTTTCTAAGTAAGGGAGAGGGCACACTTGGATTTTTTATGTGGGAAACGTGTATCCCCGAATTTGAAATACATAAAAATTAACCAATATATATAATTCTGAATCCCTAGATGAGAATATATTTAAATATTTCTATTAAAAAATTTTCGGGCATGTTTATTTTTAAATTCACTATTTATCATCTTAGTTTAACCCCCATTAAACATTTTTGGACCTTAACAGTGATAATTAATTTTCACAGGTTTTAGTAGTCATCAAGAAAAAATATTATATTAATCGTATTATATAACATTATTTTTTCTAATTCGGAAAGAAAAATAATTTTTTTTAAAATTAAATTCAAAGAAAGGTAAATTATTAATTTATAATCAAACCCACTGAGGCAATGAAAAATCGATTTTCCAAAGTGAAAATTTTCAGTAGTATAAATAGTTCTAATATCAATACTGAATTTGAAATTTATTAAAATTACATATATTGGATTATTAATTTAATAATGGTTATATATTTTTATTCAAATCAATATTTAAATAAAATTGATTATTTAAATGATTTCAATTGAAATGGAATTTAAATAAAAATTATTATTTCACCATTCATCGTAAAATAAATGTTTTTATAAAATTTTCAAAAAATAAATCAAAAATAATCTCTTCATATATATCTCAAAAATGATGTTGATTTTTTCAAAAACATTTTTCTAAGTTGGAAAATCAAATTTAATTTTTTTGTTCACAAAAATTATTAAATAATTTCTTCTGAGAAAATATTATTTTTGAAACAGATTAATACACTACAAAAAATTAAGAAAACTTTGATCAATGAATTTTCATTATATATAAACATTATAAATAATATTTAAAATTTGGTTATTCATATTCTTATAGCCATGTATAATTACTTAGTAAAATGGTCATGATTAAATAATAATTTTAATTGTACATCACTATTCATTGAAACTCATTTTTTCTTATAATACATGATATCGAAGGATTAAATTTTAAAAAAAATCACAAAATATCATGAGGTTTTAAAATGATACGAAATAATAATAAAATATCCAGTTCATAAATTCCATTAAAAATTAATGATCATTAGTTGGGCCCTTAGGAAAAAATATTATATTCATAATGGTCATACCAACAACTAAATTTCATCTTTTTTATATTTGAATAACAAGAACTAAGA
The DNA here is from genome assembly GCA_963277665.1 of Viscum album. Classification (NCBI taxonomy): domain Eukaryota; kingdom Viridiplantae; phylum Streptophyta; class Magnoliopsida; order Santalales; family Viscaceae; genus Viscum; species Viscum album. The sequence goes on from OY728120.1 coordinate 2,011,931,426, forward strand.
TGATGATAACAGAACATATTATCATTCATCAATAACATATTTTACCCATTTAATTGATTAAAAAATATTTTAAATATGGAAAATGATTTTCCCATTATTAACAAGCAGTTAAACTTCTGATTATCAACACATAATTGAAGTGAATCATTTCCCTTCTTGGAAAAGAGCCCTAGGGATTCTCATGGAAAAACAATCGGGTGAATAAAAACATTATCTATTAGATCATCCGACTGAATATTGAACAATTTTACCTCTTTTGGTTCCATTAAATATGTTGGTATCAATATTTTCTATGTAGACATCACTAAAAGAATCATATTCTCTGCCCCACCCCCACCCTCAAGAGGAAGAAAGGATAAATGATTTGGGTTAATGTTAGGAAACTTTTGGAAAATTTTGGGAATATGAAAAGGAGATAATGAAATCAAGTTAAATCCCAATATCATGATCAACCAAAATAGTAAACAACATTCCCCTCAAAACTATGTGGGAAATTAATATATTAATAGACCTCAGATCCCACACTTGTTGAAAAACGAAAAAAAAACTCTCATCAGTATCCTAGAATGACGAATACTGATCATAATAATCATCCTCTGAAAAATAAGAAACAATCCACTTGATCATAATAATGATGTTAAATAAATATATATCTAAAATGATGAAATACTGGACAAAAAACATATTACCTATTGATAGAGAATTAGATGGATCCTGAAATATATTCTCTTTCCACTTTCCAAGATGTGAATCCAACTCAAGGATGATTGTAATGAGCTTCATTTAAGGATTTAATAGATCATTAATATATAAAGATAAAAATTATTGGAAGGAATTCGTATCAAATAATGTAGTTTATATGGATGATGAATCAAATATAGTACAAATCTATGTTGTTAGACCCATCTAATCCTTTCTTGGAAACCCATACACTATATGATGGTTCTTTAGTCCAATTTCTTGTATTTTGATCCCTATGGATAAGGAATATTCATGTTGCATCATAATGGACCTTAGTTCCAATAATACCAAACCTTAACATGGATCAGACATATCCTGAAAAAATAACTATAGATGGACGTAACAACAACCACAATTTCACATCTTTGCTTTGAAGAGACAAGTACATTAGGTTTATACAAACTTGACACGTTGATAGTATGTTAGGTGCACAGTACAAGTTGTTATTACAGTTGTGGAGGTGGCCCATTGCAGAGAAAATCCTACACCACTCCTATGATTTTAATGAAATATATTCTTCTATTCTAATGAGTATCATCCCATCCTAAACCACCAGTTTCGAGCCAGATTCTATGTGACCCCTTGTGTATTTCACTATATGTAAGAGGCTACTGACTTGCATCAGGGGTCTAAATCCCAATGTGGTAGAATATTCACTACGTATCATGTCATCAGACTAATAAATAATATCATCAATTTATAAAAAAAAAATTAATTGGGTTAATACATGATGAAATTAAAAGATGGACTACATGATATAATAACCAGAAAAAACAGGGATCCAGGGTAAGAGGTAAGATAGTAAAAAAATATTGAATTTTTTGTTTCATTCAAACTCTCTCCAACATTTTCAATATCCTTATATTCCACAAGGTCAATTTCCCACTATAGGGTGATTTCTATTTTCCATATACCTAATTGGGCAATCTAAAATCACAACAAAATTTTCAAGTAGTCTATTAGTACTAGAATCTATATTCCACAACCAATAGCCAATAAAATTGGTGAATTAAATATAAAAACTTATTCCAAGTACATAAATAGAGTAAAAATATAACAATAATATATCACACAAGGTCCATCCACATGTCAGGTCCTTGAGGACAAGATCAACCAGTTTGAGAACCTTGTCGATTAAAACATACCAGCTTTGGAAGAATGTCTGATGGAACATTAGTAACTGTATGAACACATCCTCCCTAATTTTATAGCCCTATGCATCTGATGCGTTCTTCAAGAATGAATACTCTAACTAAATGATGTCCCATGTATGGAACATCAATTGTTAGTCGATAGCCCAAACATGTGCCAAATATCTCATAATAAAAAAAGTATAGAAAATCCTTGTGGTACAGATATCCCCATGCATGTGACATATCATGTTGGCTGGAAAAATCCAAAATACATGTCGACCCATGTCTGTAACATCCCTCTCGGAGGACATTTTCCGACATGTGTTAAATCTCTCAAGATATCAACCTATGTCATATCTCACATGTTACCCAATATCCACAAATTCATGTTTCACAAATCACATTTGACCAAATAGGCCAAGCCTTCATTCCCAACTGTATAATATAGAAATAGAACATAAGTTTAAAATAATTAAATTGACTGATTGTTATCTTGTAATGTCATGTATTATTAATAATCATCACAATCCATATGCATGAAATAGAGAAAAATGTTAAATCTTAAAAAACAACTTATTTGATCAATAATGGAATATAGTTCTCATAGGCTACACACACATGCCATGAAATCATGATAAACCCCCATAATAAAATGTACAAGAATTTCAAGATCTTCCTTTATTATATGAAATGAAGAATAATGTAAATCTTTGACGTACATACCCAATTTCACCATTGAATCCTAAAAATATTCTAGATTCATCATTATTTAAAATTATCATCGTCCATGATATATTAAACATGTATAAAAATTTTAAATATTTTTTATATATAAAATATATCGCATCCATCATAAACAAAATTAGGTTTATTTTTTTCATCGAGACGAACCCAATGACACTGATAGGGCTTCGGTCCCACCAATATCAAAGAATATTTTTATGATTGAAGTGCGAAGATAATAAATTAATTAAAATTTAAATAAAATATATAGGGGAAGAAAGAGGGAGGATCAAAGTCATTAGAGGGATACATTTCCCACACAAAATGTTGCACTGAAATATATATATATATTTATTCAACACATTTAATTATGACATAATTTAATTATTTCATCTATATTATTTTAATTATCCATGTTCCACCTGAAATAACTCATCATGCATTTTTTATTTAAACTCCACATTTAAATTTTTCATTAAATATATCATAATATTCATCCATATAAATATAAATATATATAGATATATATAACTATGAATGTATATATAAAAATATATATATATATTTAAGCGTTTTATAAATATATGAAAATCTATATATATATTTATATATATATATATAATATATATATATATATATTATTTTATTTATATTTAACAAATATATATACATGACTTATATTTATATACATCCGATATAGATATATATATATATATATATAAATTTATAAATGTACATATATATATATAAATGTTTTAAAAACAACGTTATTTAAAACTGATAATAGAAAATAAATTTTAGTATCCAAACTCAATTTCATTTATTTATCTTAATTAATAATATCTCCATTATTTCTATTTAGACTGATTATTTCAATCGTAACACAATCATTAATTTTGGTATTAAATTTTAATTTTTTGACACAAATAGTAATAAAAAATTATAAAATTATAAATATAATTTATAGTTTGCCAAAAAAATATTTATATACCAAATAAATTACACACATATGTGATCTTCCACAACATTTTACTTACAGGAATTTTATGTGTTACCTAGAATAAAACCAATATTTCAAAGATAATTATTATATCATATTTTCCATCTAAGACACCGATAGGGAGGTATTATACTATTTACAGAATAATTATAATAAAATATTATATTAATTATCCACACATAGGATTTGACCAAATTTCTGATGTGAGAAATTTTTAGGTCATGCCTAGGGTATACTATGTATCCTCTGCCTATAAGGGGTCTCTGATTTCTCATGATGGAAAAATTTTGGGAGATGTTAATTTTTTTGGAAAAATATTCACTTGTAAAATAATATATTTAATATTTTTTATGTCAACCTCGAGGATCTACGGGCCTCATAATCCTAAATTATCTTAATGCCCAACTCTAAAAATATTCCGTAGAATAATATCTTTAGTATATTAATAAAATAAATAATCACTGTAATACAGGATGAATGTAAAATATAGAATACAAGATACACTAACCATACTAAGCATAGATCTAGGGTATGGGGTAAAACATTAAAATAAAAATAGCAGCTCACCTCCCAATTGAACTATGTCCAGTGTTGTCACCATCATTTCTAATCCAATTTATGAATTACCCACCACCATGCCATTTCCCATCTCAAGATCCCATGTAATTCAGTCTAAAAGATAATTGAAATGCCTGAGTAGGGTGTGAGTACAAGACTCAGTACAAAATCACCAATGGACCTTAGCATCAGTTCATAACATTTACAATTGTATGACATGAAGATAAATAATGTACATATATAAGAACAATATATCACAAAAATTTCCAATAAAATGTCAGGTCCTTGGGGACTTGGTCTACCTACATCGGTACCATGTCAGGTGAAACATACCTTCTTCTGAATAATATCATAAGGAACATTGGTATTGGTCTATATACACCCTCCTCAATTTGATATCCATAAACATATGAAACATTCACCAACAATGATAGTCCATGTACATTTTGACCCATGTCTTGCACATCCATCGTGAATGGATTTCCCAAATATGTGTCAAATCTCACATTTTGAACTACATTAAGCACATCGCTTCAGTATGTATTTTACACATAATGTGACACATATCACCAACTTGAATAGTAAAAATACATACTAACTATGTCTAGAACATACCTCTCAGAGGATGGTGTAAAATATTCAACTAATCGCACTAGTATTAAATCATATGACATAAATCACATGTCATCTAATACTGACCAACACATGTGTCTCATCTCAGAATCTTACCAAATAGGCCAAACCTGCATACCCAACATAAGTTTAAAGAAAATAAAACTTATATGATACATAGTGCAATTGGAAAATCATTAACTCATTACCTCGTGTTGTAAAACTAATTCTAACCATCCATATGAAGGAAATGCAAGCATAGGTCAAAGTCAATACACAATAACTCATTTTATCATATGTCAAACTAAGGTATCTTGGGATATAAACTCTTTCCAATAAGTCATAACGACAACATCTAATAAAGAAATCACTAAAGTCAAAATATTCCTACCATGTATACAATGAAAATTTATGACATGTTTTGGTGTCGTATCTCAATTACACCACCTAATACTAGAACCATTCTCAATTAATCATTATTTAAAATTATCACCATCTCTGTTATTTCAAACTTGAATAAAAAGTATTACTTTAAATCTGTAACAAATTACTTGCTACCTAGACAAACAAAATTAGGTTTAATATCTTTTCCTTTGAGAGGAACACAACAATGATGATGATACTTTAATATTATCAATATTAGTTTCACATAACCACCATGTTGGTTAATTATTTTAATTATTTTTAATTATTAGTTTTGAGTTTGGATTATTTTTCAATTTTTCTCAGTTAGCACACACAGTTGGGAGTGATTGTGTCGTGCCTTTGTGGTTTCCCAAGCGGTATGTGTTGTGGAGTGTGACTTGTGTGTGGTATATTAAGATGTGTGATGAGCATGTGGCTCGGCACTATAAGCAGGAAGTGCAAGGTGGCATGGTTCAAAAGTAGTTTGCAGTAAAACCACACAATTTCCCTATTATCTGATTAAATAAATAAATAGAATGATAATGAAAATGAAATGAAGTAAAATTAAATAAACTAGAATTATGGAAGATAGTTAATAATAATAATTCTTATAATATTATATTTTTTAATATTACTATTATTAACAATATTATTAATATTATTATTATTATAGTTATTATTAATTTTATTATAGTATTATTGTTATAAAAAATTAGAAAACCTTGGGCCCCCACCACTCCTTCTAGGAGTGAAGGAGTGAGGTGTGCCTCACCCCCCCCCCAACCCACCATGCAACATCACTCACCCCCCCCCCCCCCCTCTTGGTTTGACCATCCCTCGCTGCTCTCGCCAAACTCCGGCTTCCCTCCTCACCACTCCTTCCTCCTGCGATGCACCCGACCACCGCACCTCCTCCCAATGTTGAACCTCTCCCCCTCCATTGCTTTGGATAGTGATGCTGAACCCCGACAACCTCCCATACATTGACATGCATCCTGGTTCCACCCCTCTCCTCTCTGATGGTCTTCACTCTTTCCATGCCTCCCTCATCGATATCATCTCCATCTAATGTTTTTTTATTTAAACCTTTTTGGGGTTTTTTTTATTTGGTCGGACCCTGAAATTAGGTTTGATGTTTGAATCAATGTATTTGGTGGTTTAGAGTTTTTTTATTATTCATGGTGTGTTTTTCTACCCTCTATTGAAGTGTGGGTACATGATCACCCCACAGAGGTAGGTGGTTCCAAGCCTCATCTATTTATAAGTTCTTACTCAGCATGTGTGACATTATAAATGAGTTATATATATTTAATTTCTAAAGGGAAATGTGTGAAAATGGTATTTTGGATTGATTAAGTGACGAAAATGGGTTTCATAATGGATAATGTATCTCTTATGATTTTTTTTATTGTGGTTCTTTTTTAATTCATTTTATGAATCTTTTAGGAAATGTTAAGTGTGTTTTAAATGGAACTTGTGGTGAAAATGTATCAAAAATGGGGGTTCTAAATGAAATGAATTATACTATGAATGTTATCCTTATGTTCTTTTCAAATACAATTTTAGAATTCAGTAAATAATGTGAAACATGTTGTGAAAGGAATGTGTCTTATGGGTGGTTTCAAAATGAGATTGGCCATTGAAAATAAATTGGATTTTATTGTGTGTTTTTCTATTGATTTTGATAAATGGATTCTTTATGAAATGATCAAGTCACGTTGAAGTGTGTTTTGAAATGGTTTTGGTTTGTGTAAAATGGAAGATTCCTTGCAAATGGAAAATAGTGGGATTTTTGGAAATTCTTAGTGAAAAGGAGATGCTTACTGAAAAATAGATTTCACAATGTTAGGGAAAATGGTTTTTGAATCACTTTTGGTTAATTCATTTGGGGTGTGTAAAAGGTCCATTTGACACTGCTTTCATTAAAATGTGTTTTAATTTAAATTTTCTTCCTTGAAATATTTTTAGGATTTTTAATTGTGTATGGGTTATTTTTTGGGATTAATTTTTTATTACTGTGTTGTGATGTTTATGGTTTTCTATTATTTTATTAAGGTGTGTTGGTCTCAACATTTTGGTTCCGAGTCACCGGGTCTAAGGTGAATCGCCTGCGTCTATATAGGTAAGTATATATATATATATATATAGGTTCCCGTATTATTTTTATATTCATCCATTAAAGTGAATATAGATTTATGGGGATATGTGTGCCTATATATATATATATATAATTCTTATGTAGGTGAGTGGATAAGAGTGTATGCATATAGGTATATATGTAAGGATCCCCATGAACACATCCATGGCCATATAGGTGTGTTCAAATGGTCTATGTGTCCTTTTATGTATGTGAAGATGTATATTCTCAGTGGGGGAGTAAAATTTCATTGTTAGAAAGTTCCAAAGGCTGAATGTTCAGTTTGGTTCTACCCTAAGGTAGGATCTCTATGCATTAGCCCTAAAATTTTAAAATCATTTATTTATTCCATTTCTCACCATGTTTTTACATTAATTATTGATAAATACCTATTAGTAAAATTGTATTTATTTAATTGGTGTTGTTTATTTCTTGTAATGAGTTTCAATAAATGGTTTTATTTCACCTTTTACATCATTTGCTTGATGAAATAACCCTTTGGCCTTTGTAAATGTAATTTAGATTAAAAATGTTGGTTTGGGTTTTATAAATGGATATTGAAGTGAATTACTAGTTTCCAATGTTCTGTGTGTGTGGTTATTTGATAAATTATTTAGTATGTGATGGTTATGAGAGTCCTGGTTGGCACATTAAATAAAATGGATTCATCAAAAATGTAATGCCCTAACCCTAGTTACCTGGAGACGGTTCATTATTACATAACATTGGCATTATTACAGGGAATCATGTCCCGAAAGACCAATCAGTTTAGCAGTCTTAGAAAATAGATTAAATATACGAACATTACATTACACATTAGAAAATAAAACACAACATAAATAATCATTTTAGAATACAATCAATCCCCTTTATTAACTATTCTTATCAATCATAATACACTTCATGGAATCCTGTGAAAATAAAACATATAAAGGGCTGAGCTCAGATGCTCAGAAAGAATTTCTATATAGTAGAAACATTCAAAAATAAGTATAAACATTAAAGGGAATGTATGAGAACAAAACAAAATCCAATTAAACTTAAACTTCAGCATAATATGGAAAAAATAAAATAAAATAATGCCTATTACTTAGTCACAAGGATATTATACTAGTAAAATAATCTCATTCAATATCAATATCCACTTTCATAATGATGGAATGTATAATTCTATACTTCATAACCACATAGTCAAGGCCTTGTTCCAAGACTAAAAATAAGATTTTGTCAAGACCTTCTGCCAAGACAGTAGTTTGTTTCATGAGACATACCGATACATCGAGGAGCTATAGCGGGCTCCACCCATCACATACTATGTCCAATGCATTCCTCATATGAAAAGGTTTAAACATAACATAAAAATTTGTATTAAAACATGCATATGAAATGTCAATAATTTATCCATAAACCATGAATGGTGTAAATAATAACACTTCCGCAGTTAGACATATCACAAAACCTTCAATATAATATGGATGATTTGTATCATAATAAATCAACTTCAAACAAGTTTAAAATACATCAATGGATGTTGAAGTATATGAAAATTTTTTGTAAAACTCTTTGAGAAAATATCCCTTTTTCATGAAAACATTTAAATGTCACAAAATTTTGAATGGATGATATTTAAAGTCATTTTGGAATAAAAGTTTCCCCTAGAACTTTTAAAATTTTTAATGGAATTAACATTTTAAAAACATTCATTTCCATGTAAATATATCCTTAAAACCATTTTAAAACCATGGACATTAATGAGAATGATTTAGAAGAATAAATAATTACAACATTTAAAATGATGTTTTAGTAAAAAAAGTACCTTAAAATAAATCATTTTGTAAACACTTTTATGAAACATAATCATGGATAATAAATATTTCCCAGTAGATACTTACGCTAAAACAACCTCGGATAATGAAGTGATTGTGAAATTAACTATTACCTAGTACTTCACTTTAGGCGAGGGTACATTTATCATCATGTGTAAATACCATAGTAAGGTATTAAATTATACCAGATCCATATTAATATTTATGATAACATACATGATTCATTTATGACTTTATACTACCCATTTAATAATAATTTCATTGTTAAATTAACATTTCGGGTAATAATCACTTTCTTTATCGTACATGTTTTAACTTGTTAATCATGATTGTATCACATAGATCATGATTTATATATTACAGAATAAAAAAAATTATTTATATATAATATATATTTAGAATATAAATGAGTATAATATGCATACATCTTATATGGAAACCACCGTTTATAGAGACGGTAGTCTGTACGTACGCAAAAACGTTGTTTCTGTTTTCATATTTAATTGAACAAAACTAAGTGAATAAGATATATGTAAGTATGTATATATATACATATATATATCTAGTATCATTATTAAGTCATATATTACAATCATTAAAATTATATATATTTTTATAATCATCGTTGAATGGAGAACGTGGAAATGAGTCTCATCACGTCGTGGAGTCGGTAATCCATACGTACGCATGAGCGAAAATTTAATTATATTGATGGTGAAATCATATTTAACTGGATGGTATATCACATATAAAGAATCATTAACATGTTATATTTATTATTTACATAAATTATACTCATTATTATACCCTTCCAAATAATGAAGTGTTTGAATAACAAACTACACCACTACGTGGAGAGGGTAATCCATACGTACGCATGTATGGAGACATTGTCATTTATAGGATGGATAGATAAATGAAAATGGTTGAAATTTTATTATAATAACATCTCAGTATATATAAGATACATGAGTTGTTATGTAAGAATAGAAACAACAATGAAAGAGGAAGTGGAAGAAGAAAAAAACATCAATGTGGTGATGAAATATTTACCCCTTCTTTGAGTTCTTCCTTTTGATTTGATCAAAAGGGCTCCATAGGCTGGATTTATGACAATAAAAAGGCCCCTAAGATGAATGGAGGAATTTTGGGAGGATATTTGCTCAGGGTTTGACCAATAAAAAAGGCTTTTGTGGTGTGAAATTAAGAGAAGGGGAAGTGCCCATTTATAAGAGATGTGATGGTCACTTTAGGAAAAGTTTGAAATATTATTTTATCATAAAATAGTTTTCGGTGTCTAATGGCTCCAAAATGAATTATATAGAATATAAGGTTGGGATGGATAAACAAATCTCACCCAATAGGTTTTAGACAGGTTTAGTTCATCATATTATCATTATATTTTAGATTTAACTCTTAGTTAAATAATTGGACATTTACAATGTCTCTTTGTATTTTTATATTATATGTTTAATAATATTACTATAAAAAGTCAATAGAACCCCTTGTGGTTCATTATTAATATATATAACCTTATATAAGTTCATAGGATGAACAATAGATTTTTAGGAATATTATACCAATTAATAATATAATATATGTTTTAAAAACTCAATTATGTCAATTTTGACATTATTTAGTATTTTATTTTTTTGAATCCATAAAACATTATAAATTAGAATAAAATTTATATAACCATACCTAGAGAGTCATTTTAACTTATAAAAATAGTGCAATTCATCAAAATTTCCAAATTACATTTATTTGAATATATATAATATCAATTATTTTAATCTTTCCTTAATAAGGTAATTACTACATCATCATTTTGTCATAAATAAGTTAAATTATATAATGTATAAAATTTTAAAAAAAATACCATTATGTAGGAAATCGTTGTATCTTTCTAATGAATATTTACTATTGAATTTATATTTTTTGTATCCCTATATTAAAAATGGTTTAGTTATTAAACATTTAATTTAACACTTTTAACACTTCTTTAAATAAAACAATAATATATGTCCTAATATAATCTATGTGGACCAAAGAGGATCATATTTCTTTATATGATTATTTTTTGTCTAATTATACTAATCCAATAGAATTAAGACATTTTTTAGGGTATTTATGATATCATTTTACCCTTAATTACCTTATTTACTTTTAACCAAGGTAAATACAAGTCAAAAGTTATTATTCAAAAAAAACTATTTTAATATGATTGACCCAAATTTTACATACTGATATTAATCATGTCTCATGTATTTTTGAAATTCAACTCAGAGGACTGGAAATATTTTGTTTTATACAAATTTGAAAATGCTTCTAAGAGGTGGGTAAAAGACGTTAAAAATTTCAATAAAATTATATATATATAAACTTTTATAAAATGACTCTAATGAATAATGTTTAAAATATATAGGTATTATGTAACTATTTTGACATAAAATAAATTAATTTAAAATAACTTATTATTTAAATAAAAAGTCAGTTTTAACTAATAACGTAGTGTTTTTCACTATTCATAAAAAATTGAATGTTTTCAAAAAAATACCCAAAATTCACCCAAAGGTAATTTTGATTTTTCGAATTCTCAAATAAATTCTAATTTACCAAATTCAAAATATATAAGATTCATTTATTAATTTAAAAATAATTTCCATTGTAAAAACCAAAAAGCAGGATTTTAAAAAGTAAAAACTATCAAAAGATGGACATGTGTTTATGTCAAATTTAAATGTGAAATTACATATAATGACATAAATTTTATTAAATGATATAAATATTACCTAATTATTATTCCAAACCAATAAAATGCATAATTTATCACTATAAAGTATTTCGATTAAAAAATTTGTTTTCAATTAAAAAAACGTATTTTTCACTATTCATCAAAAGATTAAAGTTATCCGAAAAGTACCAAAAATTTCTCCAAACTAAACTTTTATGTACCCTTTCGAATGAAGAATTAAATTTACTTAAATTGAATATATACATGTGTAAAATACTGGTTTTAAAAAGGGTTCTCCATTAAAAGGCAGTAAAATTTCATTTTTTGAAAAATACATATTTTATACAAAAAAATGAATTCATTCTTATATTCTATCTATGAAAAACATAATATGGATGTTAAAATTAAATAGGGTATATAAATTTCAATATTTCGTTAATACTATTCCTAACTTCTTTTTGAATGGTTAGTTTAGTAAGTTGTGGTGTGCTTTAACTCGGTGTTGTGTGTAGCACAAGCTATTAAATTACTTTAATGACATTACATTCAATGAAATAATAGGGTGTTAAATTCTACTATACTTCATTAAATTGCATCCTCGCAATTTGAAATTGTTCTTTGAAAATAAATGGTTAAAAATAGAAAAATACCTTTGTGGAAAACACACATCGGAAATTGGGTTAATAAATTTTAGTATTAATAAGAGGGAATGGGAAATGAAAAAGTCTACAAAAAATTATGATCTTGATTAGGAGAACACTGGTGGAAATTTGAGGCAAATAATTGGAGGAAAACATAAATATTTATAGGGGTGATTGAGGTCATCAATCATAAACAAGTGTAAAATTGAGGGCCTCAAAGTCGTCAATCTAAGATGATGTAACATATCATTGGTTCAAGAAAAACATATGGTCTTAGGATAACACATTATTGGTTTTAATATCTCTTCCATATTTTTAATGAATTAATTTAATCATATAATAAGAGGAATATATATATATATATATATACTTGACAAGTAGAGTTTCATATTTCAACTAATTCCGACCACAAACTCATCTTTCACTTAGAAAGATAATAGAATTCAAAAATATTCTGTTAGACCTAATATTATAGGTTTAAAAAAAGAATTTATATTAATTTGTCAATCTATTTAAAAAAACATTATACAAACTAGAACATCATGTAATCTGGTGGTAGGCGATACACCCTTGTCGCCCTTCGGTTGTGGGTTCATGTCTCACAGCCTTGCCAGACACGACGAGTTGTCTCCCATCCTCCGGGTTGTCCATTTTATCACAATATAAAAATAATCTCATGAAATCATTTAACCTTAGAAATATTATCCAATGTCAATCTTAATCGATTCCAACTTTTAGACTTATCAAAAATTCTTTTGTCCAAACTCACAGTCCAAAATTTATAAGGGTGGTAAACACAGTGGAGATACTTTTTGCCACGTAATAACATGTGAATAACTTCATTTTTTATTATTTTAAAACATGGTAAAACCCTAAATCATCATATAACAATATTTATTTCATTCATGCTTTCTTATTCCTTGTAGAATACAAGATATAATCATTATATCCAAAAATGTTGTTAACTCCAACAATGATGGAATATACAAATCATTAATCAGTTTCAAGGTAGCCAAGAATATCAAATATAATTTTCCAAATCAATAATATCTTATTCAAAAAACAATACCTAAGTATCAGAACAATATTAAGGATTATCTTTCCTTCAAACATGTGTTTTCCAAAAAAAACTTGAAATTGATTCACTTTTCTTAGTACCACAAAATCCAAAATCCTTAATGAAATAGTACAGTACTACAATACTTATATACTCCATAATTATTATAACTAGTATATTGTTGATAAAACACTCAAATGACATAATTCTTCAATATCAATATAAAAAAAACTAGTCATTATGCTACATCTATGGTAATATAATAGCTTTATTATTATCCAACAACATCATTTGTGGTGTACTCTGACGATCGGGACATTGATTCTCATAGTTTTCCCAATTCCTTGCACATAAAGCATTGTAAAATTGAAACCTTTTTCTTACCCTTTCAATCAAAGACATGGTGTCCTTTTTCTCCACACTTATAAAAAATTCGCATTACCTTCAAGCATTTACCCAGGTGATTCTTTCCATAGTTATCACATATGGGAAAATCCTTCATTCCCCTCTTCCCTTTATCCATATTTCTCCCTTCCATATTTTTCCTCTCTTGCTTCCATTAAAATCCATAAGACTCTGATAATTCTTTAGATATCTTGTTAAATCTTCATACTATTTCTTCATATGATGAGAATACATAGGAGTCTATATCCCTTTTAAATTTTTTCTTAATATCATGAAAGATGTGATCTTTCTTAATCATTTGATCATCTGTATTTCTGGATTCTCATTCCTACTACTAGGCACCTTTCTAAACAATGACATACACTATGTTAGTTAATGAATCGATGTGAATAATTCCAAACATGAAAAATATGGATATTAAATTGAAAAGATAATCCATAAAATTTATAATCATAATATGTTTTCTTTGAGGAAGTGTTTTCTCTTAAATTATTCATAGTAATTAAAATTGTAATTATCCAAAGAAAATCCCTCGGGAGTGTCATAACCATGAGTACAACAAGGCCCTTTGTTGTGAACTAGGATACCCCAGGTCAAGACAGAAACTCATTGTCAAGGTTTTCACTCCTAGGTACATATTTTCCAGAGCCGCCTCTACCTGCTCGTATCCATACATGGATGTATATCTTGGAAAATACACAAAATCTCTACATTACGAAAAGTATTGGATGTTCATCAATAATAATCCTCAAATTCTATATTAGGGTTGTGTTCTATAATCAGAGTTTTTCTAAATCTATTTCCATAGTTGTTGCTAAACTAATCAGATACCAACTGTAATGCCCAGACCCCAGTTACCCAGAGTCGGTGCATTATTACATAACATTGGCACGATTACAAGGAATCATGTCCCGAATGACCGGTCAGTTTAGCAGTCTTGGAAAATAGATTATTTACATGAATGTTAAATAACAAATTAGAAAATAACAGAAAACCTAAATGATCCTTTGTAACAGCATTAATCCCCTAGCTAAACCCTTCTTATCAATAATAATACACTTCATTTAATACTATAAAAATAAAACATAGAAAGGGGTGACTTCAGATGCTCAGTAAGGATAACAATATAGAGGAAACATTCATAAATAAGCATAAACATTTAAGGCAATGTATAAGACTAAAATAAAAACCTTTTAAACATAAAAATCATCATAATATTGAAAATATACAACAAAATAATGCCATTTACATATACACATGGATATTATACTAGTCTTATAATCACATGAAATATCAATAGCCACATTAATAATGATGGAATGCATAATGTCAGACATCATAACCACATAGTCAAGGCCTTATGCCACGACTACAAATAAAATTTTTTCAAGGCCTTGTGCAAAAATAATAGTTTGTCTTAGGAGACATACGGATGTATCAAGAAGCTATTGTGGGATCCACCCATTACTTACTATGTCCAATTCATTCCTTGTATGAAATTTTTTAAACATAACATAAACATTTGTATTAAGACTAGCATACGAAATGTCAATACTTTATCAATAAACATTTATTGGAATAAAAAATAACACATCCACAGTCAAAGATATCACAAAACCATTAATACAATATGAATAATTTGTATCATAATAAATCAACTTCAAACAAGTTTAAAATCCATCAAGGGTTGTTGACATAGATGAAACTGATTTATAAAACTCTTTGAGAGAAATGTCCATTTTTCATGAAAACCATTAAAAGTCACACAATTTAGAAAGTGAGACATTTAAAGAAATTTTGGAATTATGGTGTAAAATACCACTTTGAAGCTATTTAAAGGAATTAAAATTTTAAATACATTCATGTCCATATAAATAAATCCTTAAAAATCATTTTGAAAACATGGAAATTAATGAGAATGATATAGGAGAATAAATATTTAAAACACTTAAAATGATGGTTTAGAAAAAAAGTACCTTAAAAATAATCCATATGAAAACACTTTTATGAAACATGTACACGGATAATAAATTGCTCCTAGTAGATACTTATGTAAAAACAATCTTGGATAATAAAGACATTGTGAAATTAACCCTTACATTGTACATTCTTTTAGTCCAGGGTATGTTTAACCTCTGGTATAAATACCCTAGTATGTTATTAAATTATACCAGAAACATATTAATATTTATGATATATTATTTGGTTAATTTATGACGTTATAATACCCATTTAATAATAATTTCCTTGTTAAATTAACATTTCAGTTAATAATCGCTTTCATTATTGTACGTGTTTTAACTTGTTACTATTGATTGTATCACATAGATCATGATTTTAGTACTTCCAGAATATATAAAATGATTTATATATCATATATATATAGAATTTAAATATATAATATATATATATATATATGAAATGTAAAATACTATTTATGGAGACGGTAGGTCGTACGTACCCATAAATGATGTTTCTGTTTTCATATCATAAAGAAAGACACTAAGTAAATAAGATATATGTATGTACACAAATATATATATTTATATAGTAGCATTATTATTTCATATATTGAATACATATTAATTATATGTATTTTTATAATCATCGTTGAATGGTGAACATGGAAATGAATCTCATCACGTCGTGAAGATGGTAATCCGAAAGTACACATGAGCGACCATATCATTACATTGATGGGGAAATAGTATGTAATTTGATGGTATATAATATATAAAGAATAATTAACATGTTATATTTATTATTTAAATCATTTATACTCATTATTAAACCCATCCAAATAATGAATTGTTTGAATAACAAACAACACCACGATGTGGTGACGGTAATTTGTATGTACGCACGTATGGTGACTTAGTCATTTATATTATGGAAAGAGTAATGAAAATGGTTGTAACATTTTGATAATAACATCATAGTATATAAGAGATAACGGAGTTATTATTTTATAATATAAACAACAATGAAAGTGGAAGTGTAAGAATAAAATAACTTGAAAGAGGTGATGAAATATTTATCTCTTCTTCAGGTAATTTTTTTTGATTTGATCAAAATGGCTCTATAAGATGGCTTTATGACCAATGTAAGGCCTCAAGGATGAAGGTAGGAAAGTTGGGAGGATATTGGGGCATGTTATGGTCGATAAAAATGTCATTGGAGGTGTGAAATTAACAAAAGGTGAAATTCCCTTTTATAAAAGAGATTAGGGTCACTTAAGGAAAATCTTGAAATATTATTTTACAATAAAAACATATTCGGATTCTAATGGATCCAAAATGAATTATTTAGAGGAAAAGTATGGGACGAGTTGAAAACCTTTCAACCAATAGGTTTTAGATAGGTTTAGGTCATCATATTAACTTTATCATTTAGATTTAACTCCTAGTTAAATAGTTTGACATTTACCATATCTCATTGTATTATTATATTATGTGGTTAATAATCATAATAAAACAAGCCACGATAACCACATGTGATTCATTGTTTATATATATATCCCTATATATTTTCTTTGGCCAAATATTATATTTTTAGGAATAATATATCAAATAGTAATATAATATTTTTTTTAGAAACTCAACTATGTTGATTTTGACACTATTTAGAATATGAATTTTTGGAAAGCCATAAAAACTTTATCACTTCGAATAAAATATATTTAACCAACCCCAATATATCATATTAATCTAGAAAGTTAGTGGAATTAATAAAAAGTCTCAAATTACTTTTATTTGGCTATTTATAATATCAATTATTTTAATATTCCATTAATAAGGTAATTACGACATCATCATTGGGTCATAAATAAATTAAATTACATAATGTCAAAAATTATAAATAAAATTAAATTACGTCTGAAATATTTTTATGTTTATATTGAATATTTAAATTCAAACTAATATTGTGTGTAACCCTGTATTATGAATGTTTTAATTATTAAACAATTAATTTAACACTTTTAACTCTTCTTTAAATAAAATAATAATAAATGTCCTAATCTAATCCAAGTGGATCAAAGATGATGATATTTTATTCCTAAGGTTGTTTTTGATCGAATTATACTTATCCAATATAATTAGGACATGTGTTAATGTAATTATGATATCATTTTTACCCTTAATTACCCTATTTATTTTTAACTGTTGTAAATAAAAGTCAAATGATACTATTCACAAAACAAAATATTTTTATCTAATTGAACTTCATTTTACATACTGATATTAAAAGTGTCTTTTTATTTTTGAAATTAATCTTAGAGAAGTGGTAAAATTACGTTTTATAGAAATTTACAAATGCTCCAAGGAGGTGGGTAAAAGAAGGTAAAAAGTTCGATAAAATTTTATATATCTAGAATTATTATAAAATAACTGCATCTAATTACGTTGAACATATATAAGATTCATGTATCTATTTTTAACTAAAATAAATTAAAATAAAATAACTAGTTATTTAAATAAAAAATCAGTTTTAACCAATAACGCATTGTTTTTCACTATTCATTAAAAGTTGAATGTTTTCAGAAAAATACAAAAAATTCACCCTATGATAATTTTGATACTTCAAATTAAAAAATGAAGTATTATTTACCAAATTCAAAACATAGAATTTTCATTTATTAATTTAAAATTAATTTCCGTTGTCAAAACCAAAAACAGTGTCTTCAAAAAGTAAAAACTATCGAAAGATTGACATGTGTTTATGTCAAATTTAAATGTGAAATTACCTATAATGAAATAAATTGTATTAAATAATAAAAATATAATCAAATTATACTTCCAAACCATTAAAATTCATAATTTATCACTATAAAGTATTTTTATTTGAAATGTTTTTCTGAATTAAAACATAGTATTTTTCACTATTCATCAAAATATGAAAGTTATCAGAAAAGTGCCAAAAATTTATCCAAACTAAATTTTATATCCTGAATCTAAAGAAGAAATTAATTTAATTTAATTGAATATATAAAAGTGTCAAATATTGGTTTTAAATAGGGTTTTCCATTAAAATGAGGTAAAATTGAATTTTTTGAAAAATAATTATTTTATCTGGAAAAATGAATTTGTTCTTATATTATGTCTAAGAAACACATGATATGGATGTTAAAATTATATATATTATAAAGGACTCGAAATGTAGTAAATACTATTCATAACGGCTTTTTGAACAGTTAGTTTAGTAAGTTGTAGTGCGCTCGAACTCAGTGTTGCATGTAGTGCAAGCTATTGAATTACTTTAATGAGATAACGTACTATGAAATCTTGGGGTGTCACATTCGACCCTCCTTCATTAAATTTTGTCCTTTCAATTTGAAATTGTTTTTTTGAAAATAAATGGTTAAAAATAGAAAAATACCTTTGTGGAAAACCCACATCGGAAATTGGGCTAATAAAATTTAGTCTTAATAAGAGGGAAAGGGAAATGAAAAAGTCCCCACAAAACTATGATCTAGATTTAGAAAACATTGGTGGTAATTAGAGACACATAATTGGAGAAAAAATTTAACATTTATAGGGAGTGATTGTTGTCATTAATCACAAACAAGTGTAAAATTTGGGGCCTCAAAGCAATCAACCTATGGTGATATAAAATATCCTCAACTCAATAAAAACGTATGGTATTAGGATAACACATTTTGGGTTTTAATATCCCTTACCTTATGTTTAATAAAAAATTTAATCATATAATAAGAGAAATACATATATATATATATATATATACTTGACATGTAGAGTTTCATCCTTCAACTAATTCCTACCACAAACTCATCTTTCGCTCCAAAAGATAATAGAATTCAAAAATATTATATTTATCCTAATCATATAGGGTAAAAACAATGAATTTATATTCCTTTGTCAGACTATTAAAAAAACAACAATATACAAACTAGGACATCACGTAGGCCGGTGGTAGGTGATGCACCCTTGTCCCCCTTCGGTTGCGGGTTCAAGCCTCACGGCCTTGCCGGATGCAACGGGTTGTCACCCGACCACTGGGTTGTCCTTTTTATGATAATCCTAAAATAATATCATGAAATGATTTAACCTTAAAAATAGTATCCAATGTCAAGGATTATCGATTCCAAGCTTTATACTTATCCAAAATACATCTGTCCAAACTCTACGTCCAAATTTTATAAGGAAGGTAAACACAATGAAGAACATTTTTTCCACATAATAACATGTGAATACCTTCATCGTGTATTATTTTGAAACACGGTGACACCATGAATCATCATATAACTATATTGATTATATTCATCATACCTTATCCCTTATAGAATACTAGATATCCTCTTAATATCAAAAAATGTTGTAAACTCCAACAATGATGGAATTTAAATCATTAATCAGTTTCAAGGTAGTCAAGAATACCCAATATAATTTATCCTAATCAATCATTTATTATTCCAAAATCAATACCTCAGTATCAGAACCATATTAAGGTTTATCTTTCCCTCAACTATGTGTTTCCAAAAAGTTTAACTTTCTATTAAGTCACTTTTCTTGGTACCATACAATCACAAATCTATAAGGAAATTGTAATGCAGTACAATCCTTATATACTCCAAAATTATTATAACCATTACATTGTTGATAAAAAACTCAAATGACATAATTATTTAATATCAACATATGAAAACTAGTCATTACGCTTCATCTGTGGTAATATCATAACTTGATTATTATCCAACATCATCATTTGCGGTATAATATGATGATTGGGGCATTAATTAACATAGTGTCCCAACTCCTTGTAGATGAAGCATTATACCTTTGAACCCTTTCTCTTACCCTTGCAATCACGTACTTAGTGTCCATTTTCTCCACACTTAAATAAAACTTCAATACCCTTAAAGCATTTACTAAGGTAATTCTTTCCTCAATTATCACATTTGGGAAAATCCTCTTTCCCCTCTTCGCTTTATCCATCTTTCTCTCTTCCATCCTTTTCTTCTCTTACTTCCCTTAAAATCCATTATACTCATGGATTTCCTTGCTTATCTTATCAAAACATGATACTATTTCTTCATATGATGGGAATACATGGCAGACTATTTTCCTTTTAAATTTTTTCTTAATTCCATGAAAGATATGGTCCTTCGTAATCATTAGATCATGCATATTGCAGGAAGTCTCATTCCTTCTACTTGTCGCCCTTTCTAAACAATGGAATACACTAGGTTAGTTTATGAATTGTAATGCATATTTACAAACATGTAAAATACCTAATGAAAATTGAAAATATTATGAATATAATCAATAATAATAATAATATTTTTTATTTGAGGATGTATTTTCTCCTAAACCATTCATAATGGCTTGTATTTAAAATGTGAATTATCTTTAGCATATCCCCCAGGAGTGTCGTATCCAAGAGTGCAGCAAGGAACATTGTTGTGTACCAGGATACCCCAGGTCATGCCTGAAAATCCATGTCAATACTTTCAATCATAGGTACATATATGTCAGTGCCGCCTCTACCTACTCGTATCAGACATGGTTGTATAGTTTGGAAAATACACAAATTCACTACATTACCAAAATTCTAGGAAGTTCTTCTATACTAATCCTCAAAGTCTATCTTATGGTAATGTTCTATAATCATATTTTATCTAAATTTATTTCCATGTTTGTTGCTAAAATTCCTATGATACCAATTGTAATGCCCCGACCCCAGTTACCCAAAATCGGTGCATTATTACATAACGTTGGTATGATTACAAGGAATCAAGCCCTGAATGACCAATCAGTTTAGTAGTCTTGGAAAATAGATTACATACATGAACATTACATTACACATTAGAAAATAAAACACAACATAAATTATCCTTTGAAAATGCCATTAATCCCTTTTCTTAAACTTTCATAACAATCATAATACACTTCGTGGAATCCTGGGAAAATAAAACACAGAAAGGGTGAGCTCAAATTCTCAGTAAGGATTACAATATAGCACAAACTTTCATAAATAACCATAAACATTTAAGGAAATGTATAAGACTAAAACAAAAGCCTTTTAAACATAAACTTCAGCATAATATGGAAAATACACAATAAAATAATGTCATTCACTTATTCACATAGATATTATACTAGTCGATTAATCACATTTAAAATCAATAGCCACTTTATTAATAACGGAATGCATAATTCCATACATCATAACCACATAGTAAAAGCCTTATAAAAAGACTAAAAATATGATTTTGTCAAGGCCTGGGGCCAAGAAACTAGTTTGTCTCATGAGACCTACCAAATCATCGAGGAGCTATAGCAGGATCCACCCATTACTTAATAAGTTCAATGCATTCCTCATATGAAAATGATTTAACATAACATAAACATTTGTATTAAAACTAGCATTCAAATTCTCAATACATTATCCATAAAACATGAACGGTATAAAAAATAAAACATCCCTTTTCAAACATATCATAGAACCTTCAAAACTATATGAAATATTTGAATCATAATAAATCAGCTTCAAACAAGTTTAAAATCCATCAAAGGCTATTGACATAGATGAAAATGATTTGTAAAACTCATTGAGTGAAATATCCCTTTTTCATGAAAACATTTAAAATTCACACAATTTATAAAGGAAGTCATTTAAAGACATTTTTTATTAAAAGTATCCCATTCAATTTTGAAACTTTAGAAAGGACTTAACATTTTAAAAACATTCCTGTCAATATAAATAAATCCTAAAACCCCATTTAGAAAACATGGACATTAATTAGAATGATTTTTAGGAATAAATAGTTAAAAAATTTAAAATTATGTTTTAGAAAAAAAGTAACTTGAAAATAATCCCTTTGAAAAACTTTTTATGAAACATGGACGTGGATAATAAATATTTCCCAGTATATTCTTATGTAAAAACAACATCGGATAATATAGAGATTGTGAAATTAACCCTTACCTTTTACTTCACATTAGTTGAGGGTACGTTTAATCTCATGTATAAAGACTGTAGTATGTTATTAAATTATAACATAACCATATTAATATTTATGATATCATACATTATTCATTGATGACTTTATACTACTCATTTAATAATAATTTCCATGTTGAATTGACATTTCGGGTATTAATCTATTTATTTATTGTATGTGTTTCAACTTATTACTCTTGATTGTATCACATAGATAATGATTTAAATACATCTAGAATATAAAACAGTATTTATATATCATATATATTTATAATATATATATATTTATAATATATATATTTACAAAATGTAAACACTGTTTATGGAGATGGTAGGTTGTACGTAAGTATAAATGTTGTTTCTGTTTTCATATCCTATTGAACAGAACTAAGTGAATAAGTTATATGTAAGTAAATATATATATATATATATATATATATATCTGGTATCATTATTATGTCATTTATTACTTAATTATTAATGATATATATTTTAATAATCATCGTTGAATGGTGAACGTGGAAATGAATCTCTTTGCATCGTGGAGACGGTAATCCATATGTATGATCGAGCGACATTATCATAATATTGATAGTGAAATAATATGTAATTTGATGGTATATCATATATAAATATTAATTAAAATATTATATTTATTATTTACATTAGTTATACTAATTGTTATACCCATCCAAATAATGATGTGTTTGAATAAAAAACTACACCACGACGTGGAGATGGTAATCTGTACGTACGAACGTATGGTGACATGTAATTTATAGGATGGATAGAGTATTGAAAATGGTTTTACCATTTTTATAAAAACATTAAAGTAAATATAAGATACGGAATTTATTTTTTTAGAATTTAATCAATAAGGAAAGAGGAAATGGATGAAGAAAAGAACATGAAAGAGGTGATCAAATATTTACCTCTTCTTTAGGTTCTTCCATTTGATTTGATCAAAGGGGCTCAATAGGAAGGCTTTATGACCAATTTAATGAATCTACGATGAAGTAAGGACTGTTTAGAGGATATTTGGGGAGGGGTTGGCTGATCCATAAGGTTTTGGAGGTGTGAAATTAATAGAAGTGGAAGTGTCCATTTATGAGAGAGGTGACGGTCACATCCGGAAAAGCATGAAATATTATTTTACAATAAAATCCTTTTCGGTTTCTAATGGTTCCAAAAATTAATTATTTAGAGGATAAGGTGGGTATGGGTCTAAAAACTCTATAAAATGGTTTTTAGATAGGTTTAGGTCATCATATTAACCTTATAATTTATATTTTAACTCTTAGTTAAATAGTTTGACATTTACCATGTAACATTATATTTTTATATTATATGGTTAATAATATTACCATAAAAAACCAGAGAACTCCATGTAGTTAAAAGTTATTATATATAACCTTATCTAATTCCTTTGGCCGAACCTTATATTTTCAGGAATATTATATCAATTAATTATATAATATTTTTATAAAAAACTCAATTATGTCAATTTTGACACTATTTAGTATTTGAATTATTCAAAAGCAATAAAAACTTTATCACCTCAAATAAAATTTTTTAACCTACCATAAAATTCCCTATTAAAATATAAAATTAGTTTAATTCTTCAAAAGTCTCAAACTACATTAATTGGAATATTTATAATATCAATTATTATTATCTTTCATTAATAAGGTAATTACTGCTTCGTCATTGTGTCATAAATAAAATAAATTATATATTGTATAAAATTATAAGTAAAATACCATGATTTAGAAATATTTTTAGATCTCTAATAAATATTTATAGTCTAATTTATATTGTATGTATCCCAATATTAAAAATGGTTTAGTTATTAAACTATGAATTTTACTCTTTTAACTATTCCTTAAATAAAATAATAATAATTGTCCTAATCTAATCTAAGTGGACCAAAGAGGATAATATTTTTTGACTAAGGATTTCTTTGGTCTAATTATACTTATCCATTAAAATTAGAACATTTTTAGGGTATTTATGATATCATTTTTACCCTTAATTACCCTATTTACTTTTAATAGTGGTAAATAAAAGTCAAAAGATATTATTCACCAAAAATTATTTTCATCTTATAGAACCACATTTTACTTAAATATATAAATAATTTCTCTCAAATATTTTAAATTCATCTCACAAATGTGGTAAAATTATGTTTTATAGAAATTTCGAAATGCTCCTAAGAGGTGGGTAAAAGATGGTTAAAAGTTCGATAAAATTTTATATATCTAAACATATTATAAAATGAATCCAATGAATTAAGTAAAACATATATAGGTATTATGTATCTATTTTAGCCTAAAATAAATTAAAATAAAATAAATAATTATTTAAATAAAAAGTTTGTTTTAACAAATAACGTAGTGTTTTCAATATTCATCAAAAATTGAATGTTTTTTGAAAAATACCAAAAATTTACCAGAAGATAATTTTGATATTCCGAATTCAAAAATTAATTATATTTAAACAAATTCTAAACATATAAATTTCATTTATTAATTTAAAATTAATTTCTGTTGTGAAAACCAAAAAGTGGGTTTTTTAAAAGTAAAAACTATCAAAAGATTGACATGTGTTTATGTCATATTTAAATGTGAAATTAATTATAATGACCTACATTGTATTAAATGATAAAATTATAATATAACTATACATCCAAACCATTCAATTCTACAATTTTGAATATAAATATTTTTGAATAAAAAATATTTTTCAATTAAATCACAATATTTTTCACTATTCATCAAAATACAAAAGTTATCAAGAAAGTACAAAAAATTTATCCAAACTGTATTTTTATTTCCTTCATATAGAGAAGAATTTAATTAAATTAAATTAAATATATAAAAGTGTCAAATATTGGGTTTTTAAAGGGTTCTCCATTAAAAGGTAGTAAAATTGCATTTTTTGAAAAAATACTTATTTTATCAAAAAAAATGAATTTTTTCATATATTATATCTAAGAAACACACAATATGGATTATAAAAAGATATATATTATATAAGATTCAAAATGCAGTTAATATTATTCATAACTTCTTTTTGAATAGTTATTTTAGTATATTATGGTGTGCTCAAACTCGGTGTTGTGTGTAGGGAAAGCTATTGAATTACTTTAATGAGATAACATACTATGAAATAATTGGGTGTTACATTCTCCCCTACTTCAATAAATTTCATCCTCACAATTTGAAATTTTTCTTCGAAAATAAATGGTTAATAATAGAAAATTATATTTGTGGAAAACCCACATCAGAAATTCGGTTAATAAAATTTTGTATTAATTAAAGGGAAAGGGAAATGAAAAAAGTCCCCACAAAATTATGATCTCGATTAGAAGAATATTGGTTAAAATTAGAGACACATAATAAGAGAAAAAATGTAAATATTTATAAGGAGTGATTGAGGTCATCAATCAAAAACAAGTGTAAAATTCTGGGCCTCAAAGCCATCAATCTAAGATGATGTAAAATATCATCTGCTCAAGGAAAACATATTGTATTTGGATAACAAATTTTTGGTTTTAAGATCTCCTCTCTAATGTTTTTTGAATTAAAATAATCATATAATAAGAGGAAATTATATATATATATATTGGACATGTAGATTTTCATCCTTCAACTAATTCCTTCTATAAACACATCTTTTACTCCAAAAGATAATATAATTCAAAACTGTTCTATTCGTCCAAATTGTATAGGGTTCAAAAGTGAATTTATATTAATTTTTTTATACTATTTTTAAAAAATATATTATACCAACTAGGAAATCACGTAGGCCAGTGGTAGGTGATGCACCCTTTTCGCCCTTCGGTTGTGGGTTCAAGAATCACGGCCTTACTGGACGTGATGGGTCATTGAATGACCTGTGGGTTGTAATTTTTAAGACAATCAAAAAATAATCTTAAGAAATTATTTAACACTAACAATAGTATCCAATTTCAAGTTTAATCTATTCAAACATTTAGAATTATCCAAAATATTTCAGTCCAAACTCACAGACCAAAATTTATATGGAATGTAAACACAATGACGATCCTTTATTCACATAATAACATATGAATAACTTTATCATGTACTTGTTTGAAACAAAATAACATCCTAAATCATCATATAACAATATCGATTACATTCATTCTCCCTTATTGCTTATAGAATACTGGATATACTTCTTATATCCAAAAATGTTATAAACTCCAAAAATGATGGAATATTCAAATAATTAACCAGTTTCAAGGTAGTCAATAATTTCCAATATAATTTATCCAAATCAGTAATATCTTTTTCTAAAATAACTACCTCAGTATCAAAACCAAATTAAGATCTATCTTTCCATCAACCAAGAGTTTTCCGAAAAGTTTAACTTGATTTTGAGTCACTTATCTTGCTACCACACAGTCTCAAATCCTAAATGAAATATTACTACTGTAATATACTTATATACTCTATAGTTATTATAACCCGTACATTATTTATATAAAACTCAAATGACATAATTCATTAATATCAACAAAATAAAACAAGTCATTAAGCTTTATTTGATGTAATATAATAACTGGATTATTATCCTACAACTTCATTTGTGGTATACTCTGATGATTGGGACATTGATTCGCGTAGTGTCCCAACTCCATGCAGATTAAGAATTGTACCTTTCGAACTTTTTTCATACCCTTGAAATCACGTACATGGTGTCCTTTTTCTCCACACTTATAACAAAATCTCATTCCCTTGAAGCATTTACCAAGGTTATTCTTTCCACAGTTATCACATATGGGAACATCATTCTTTACCATATTCCCTTTATCTATCTTTCTCTCATCCATTCTTTTCTTCTCTTGCTTCAATTCAAAGACCATAGACTCAGAGAATTCATTACTTATATTATTAACACATGATACTATTTCTTCATATGATGTGAATAAGTGGGAGACTATTTCCCTTTTATATGTGGTCTTAAAACCTTGAAATATATCATCCTCCTTAATAATTAGATCATGCGTATTACTAGAATTCTCATTCCTTATAGTAGGTGTCATTTCTATAAAATATCATAAACTAGGTTAGTTTATTAATTGTATTGCATAATTCAAAACTTGTAAAATACCTAACGTAAATTTAAAATATTATGCATATAATATATAATCATAATATGTTTTCTTTGAGGATGTATTTAATCCTAAATCCATAATAATGTCTTGTAATTAAAATATGAATTATCATAAGTATATCCCACGGGTGTGTCGTAACCAAGAATGCAGCAAGGCCCGTTTTCGTGTACCAGGATGCCCTGAAACAAACCCAAAACTCTTTATCGAAGTTTTCATTCCTAGGTACATTTGTGCCTGAGCCATCTCTACCTTCTCGTATCCATACAGTGATGTATAGATTAGAAAATACACAAAATCTATTCATTACCAAAATTCTAGGAAGTTCATCTATTCTAATCCTCAAAGACTATCTTAGGGTAATGATTTCAAATAAGAGTTTACCTAAATCTATTTCCAAGGTTGTTGCTAAACTTCTTCAGATTCCATCTGTAATGCCCTGACCCCAGTTAACTAGAGTCGCTACATTATTACATAACATTGACATGATTACAAGGAATCGAGTCCCTAAAGACTGATCAGATTAGCAGTCATGGAAAATAGATTACATACATGAAAATTACATTACACATTAGAAAATAAAACACAACAGAAATGATCCTTTTATAATTCCATTAATCCCCTAGCATAACCCTTATTATCAATCATAATATTGTTTTT
The DNA here is from genome assembly GCA_963277665.1 of Viscum album. Classification (NCBI taxonomy): domain Eukaryota; kingdom Viridiplantae; phylum Streptophyta; class Magnoliopsida; order Santalales; family Viscaceae; genus Viscum; species Viscum album. The sequence continues at coordinate 2,011,960,156 of OY728120.1, forward strand.
GGAATCATGAGAAAATAGAGCATAGAAATGGGTGAGCTCAGATGTTCATTAAGGATAACAATATAGCAGAATCTTTTATAAATAAGAATATACATTTAAGGCATTGTATAAGACTAAAAAAATTCCCTTTAAACTTAAACATAAGCATGATATGGAAAATATACTATAAAATAATTTCATTTACATATTCACATGGATATTCTACTAGCCAAATAATCACATGCAATATCAATAGACACTTTCGTAATGATGGAATGCATAATGCCAGACTTCATAACCACATAGTCAAGGCCTTGTGCCAGGACTACAAATAATATTTTTTTAAGGACTTGTTCCAAGACACTTGTTTGTCTCATGAGACCTACCATTGCATCAGGGAGCAATATCAGGCTCCACCTTTTACTTACTAAGTCAAATTCATTCCTCATATGAGAAGTTTAAACCTAACATAAACATTCATATTAAAACTAGCATATGAAATGTCAATAATTTATTCATAAACGATCAATGGTATAAAAAATAACACATACACATTCAAACATATCAGAAAACCTTCAATAAATTATGAAAGATTTGTATCATAATAATTCATCTTCAAACATGTTTAAACTCAATCAAAGGAAGTTGACATAGATAGAAATGATTTGTAAAACTCCTTTAGAAAAAAATATCTTTTTCTTGAAAACATTTAAAAATCACACAATTTAGAAAGGAATAAATTTAATGAAATTTTTAATCAAAGTGTCCCATACCACTTTAAAAATATTGAATGGAATTAAAATTTTAAAAACATTCATGTCCATATAAATAAATCCTAAGAAAACCATTTTGAAAACATGGATATTAATGAAAATGATTTAGATGAATAAATATGTAAAACATTTAAAATTATTTTTTAGTTAATATGTCCCTTAAAATGAATCCATTTGAAAAATTTCTAATGAAATATGTACATTGATAATAAATATGTCCTAGTAGATACTTATGTAAAAACAATCTCGGATAATAAAGAGATTGTTAAATTAGCCCTTACCTTGTACATTCCTTTAGTCGAGGGTAAATTTAACGTCTTGTATAAATATCATAGTGTGATATTAAATTATACCTGAAACATATTAATAAATATGATATCATAAATTATTCATTTATGTCTTTATACTACTCATTTAATTATAATTTCCTTGTTAAATTAACATTTCGGGTAATAATTGCTTTCTTTATCGTATGTGCTTTAAATTGTTACTCTTGATTGTATCACATAGATTATTATTTAAATACTTCAATAATATAAAACATGATTTATATTTTGTATATATTTATAATATAAATATGTATAATAGACATATATATGTAAATCAAAACACCAATTATGGAGATTGTAGGTTGTTTGTACGCATAAAAGATGTTTCCTTTTTCGTATCGCAATGAATGGAACTAAGTGAATAACATATATGTAAGTACACAAATATATATATATATATCTAGTATCATTATTATTTCATATATTACATACTTATTAATTATATATATTTCTATAATCATCGTTGAATTGTGAACGGGGAAATGAATCTCATCGCGTCATGGGGACGACAATCTATACGCACGCACGAGCGATGATATCATTATATTAATGGTGAAATAATATGTAATTGGATGGTATATAATATATAAATTGTAATTAACTTGTTATATTTATTATTTACAATGTTTATACTCATTATTACACACATCCAAATAGTGATGTTTTTGAATAACACACAACACCACGACATGGAGACGGTAATCAGTATGTACGCATGTATGGTGACTTTGTCATTTATAAAATGGATAGAGTAATAAAAATGGTTGTACCATTTTGATAAAAACATAACAGTATTTATAATATTATGTACTTATCATTTTTTAATGGAAACAATAAATAAAGATGAAGTGGAAGAAGAAAAGAACGTGAACGTGGTGACAAAATATTTATCTCTTCTTTGGGTTCTTCCTTTTGATTTGATCAAAATGGATCTATAAGATGGTTTTCTGAACAAAGGAAGGCCTCTATGATGAAGGTATGAAATTTGGGAGGATATTTGGGTAGGTGTTGGCCGAGCCAAAAGGCGTGGGTGGTGTGACATTAAGAGAAGGGGAAGCTACCTTTTATAAGAGAGGTGAGAGTCACTTTAGGAAAAGTTTGAAATATTATTTTATAATAAAATCATTTATGGTTTCTAATGGCTAAAAAATTAATTCAATATATGATAAGGTGGGTATGGTTAAAAAACCTCTCATACAATAGGATTTAGGTAGGTCTAGGTCATCATATTAACCTTATATTTTAGATTTAACTCTTAGTTCAATAGTTTGACATTTACCATGTCTGTTTATAATTTTATATTATATGGTTAATAATATTAATATAACAAGCCAAGAGAACCCCATGTGGTTCATTATTAATATATATAACCTTATCTATGTCCTTTTACCAAACCTTAGATCTTTAAGAATATTATATCAATTAATTATATAATATTTGTTTTAAAAACACAATTATGTCAATTTTGACACTATTTAGTATATGAATTTTTTGAAAGCCATAAAACTTTATCACTTTAAATAAAATTTATTTAACCAACCCTAACATGTCATATTAACCTATAAAATTAGTTCAATTCATCAAAATTATCAAATTACATTTATTTGGATATTTATAATATCAACTATTTTAATTATTCATTAACAAAGTAATTATTGCATCATTAATGTGTCCTAATTAAATTAAATTATTTAATGTCTAAAATTATATATAAAAAACATTATGTAGGAAGTATTTTTATGTTTCTAATTAATATTTATAGTTTAATTTATTTTGTGTGTAATACTATATTAATAATGGTTTGGTTTTTAAGCATTGAATTTAACTGTTTTAACTCTTCTTTAAATAAAATAATAATAAATTTACTAATCTAATATAGGTTGAAAAAAGAGGTTAATATTTTATTCCTATGGTTTTTTGTCGATTTATAATTATCCAATAGAATTAGGACATGTGTTAGGGGGATTATGATATCATTTTTACCCTTAATTACCCTATTTACTTTTTACCGTTGTAAATAAAACTCAAAGGATACTATTCACCATAAATTATTTTCATTTTATTGAACAAAATTTTACTTAATGATATTAACCATGTTTGATAGATTTTTAAAATTCAACTCACAGAAGCTGTAAAATTATGTTTTATACAATTTGCAAATTCTCCTAGGAGGCGAGTAAAAGACGGTAAAAAGTTCGATAAAATTTTATAAATCAAAGCTTATTACAAAATAAATCCAATGAATTAAATTTATCATATATAGGTATTTTTTATCTATTTTGACATAAAATAAAATAACTTATTATTTAGATAAAAATTCCTTTTTAACCAATAACACATTATTTTTCACTATTCATCAAAAATTAAATGTTTTCAGAAAAATACCAAAAAATAACCCTATTCTAATTTCGATATTATGAATTCAAAAATTAAGTCTATTTTACAAAATTCAAAAAATAGAAGGTTCAGTTAATAATTTAAAATTAATTTCCATTTTAAAAACCTAAAAGTCGGTTTTTAGAAAGTTAAAACTATCAAAAAATTTCATGTGGTTATGTCAAATTTAAATGTGAATTTAATTATAATGACCTACATTTTATTAAATAATAAAAATATAATCAATTTATACATCCAAACAATTCAAATTCATAATTTATCACAATAAATTATTTCGATTAAAAAAGTTGTTTTCAATTAAAACATAGTATTTGTCACTATTCGTCAAAAGATGAAAGTTAGTAGAAACATACCAAAAATTTATCCAAACTAAATTTTCATGTCCCTCTTCTAAAAATGAATTTAATTTCATTAAATTGAAAATATAAATGTGACAAATATTGGTTTTAGAAATTTTTCTCCATTAAAAGGTGGTAAAATTGCATTTTTTGAAAAATGCTTATTTTATCCAAAAAATTTGAATTTGTTCTTATATTAAGTTTAAGAAACACATAATATGGATTTTAAAATAATATAGGGTATATAAGATTCTAAATTTAGTTAATAATATTCATAAATTCGTTTTGAACGGTTAGTTTAGTTAGTTGTGGTGCGCTCGAACTCACTGTTGTGTGTAGCACAAGATATTGAATTAATTTAATGAGATAACGAACTATGAAATCAAGGGGTGTTAAAGTAAAATCCTCCTTGTAATGGGTACTCACCCGACCTGTTGTCAAAAGATAAGAGTTTTCATGGTTTGGTGCTTCCCCAGTGTAATGATGTATTAATGGCGAGGGACGTGTTCCTTGGCGATTCTGGGGTGATATTGCAGTGTGTGTTGATTTTTTTGATGGATGTGCTTCTAACTGGATACTTGTTTGACATTTTTAGATCAACCCCTTTCTATCTGAACTTGGGAACCTGGCATAGCAAGTGAATTTTCGGTGAACGATTGTTGTAGTAGTTTTGATTACGCACTGGCTTGTGGCCCATAACAAGGGTTAATTTGTTGTTATTTTTATGCGATTAGGCCCCATGATCATCCCACGTAGGGAAATGCTCGATCATTTGGGATTTATGACTTCATACAGTAGGGCATGCCTTCAGGATGAGTAACACTAATAGAATGTTCTAGATTCTCCACAAGATCCTAGGATCCCCCACGTATATCGACACTTATTTTTCTTCAACGGATGATTAAGGATCATTTTTTGGTTGTTCACTTTTCTTTCTATTTTTTCATTTCCCATGCATGATCATTGTACTTTCCTCTTTGTACGACACATATCTTTTCTAAAAGTGATAATATTATTTTCTTATTTTTGTGGAAAAATGTTCTGAAAATTTTATACACGTCCTTCTAATAAATCCCTCATTCATAAAATTGTTAAATATTCATACTTGAAAAATAAACATGTTTAAGATAAAATGGGAAATTGACCGTGATTTTCATTAATGGGAAAATGTGTCAAAAACATTGATATATTCTAGATCAAAACATAAATTAATGTTTATTTATTTAAAGGAAGTCCATTTTGAATAGTTTATCAGGTTATCCTACTATGTTTTAATACTCGAACCTGTAGTTAAGTTTTTTTACTTCGGGTGTTTCTTCTGGCTTGGTTTTAGTTGTCATAGGGGAACGTCGGTTTTTGTTCAGTGGTAACCCGTAGAGTCCAATTATGGTATGTAAAATTTTATTTTTTCATTATGCTGTAAGTTTCCATTTTATTGTCAGTTTTTATTTATTTTATGGTATTTCGTCATCATTCCAAATTACTCCCACATTATATTTTTAATTCCCGACACAAGTTATCAGCATGTGGGGATCTGGAACACCCGTCAGGCCATGTCATAGACTAGCTCAGGTGAACGATTGAGGGTCAACTCAGGTTGGTTCATGAACAATAGAATCAAAGGGAGGTTCTTGTTATTTGGGGTGTCTGGTAAATGGAGATAAGGATTTTGGGGGCTAAAAGGTAGGTGTGGGAAGGGATTCATGATACATTGATCATTCTGATCCTCTGGTTTCTAGGGGTAGTCCAGGTTTGAGACATCTGCATTTACTTTGGGATTGTGGAATGACAATGTTGGTGGGCCGATGTCCTGTCATGACCTCACAGGACGTAGTGACCCATGTGGTGTCTAATTGTGGTTTTGAGCTTCTCCTAGTCATTGAATCTTTCATAGGGCGTGGCTCACTTCTATGTCACCAGGTTAAACGTAACTTCTAGTTCCACATTCTGGTGGTTTATTGAACATTGTGTTCCGTTTTGGTTTTTGTTGGTGGAAGTGTTTTCTTGAAAATGAAAATTACTATGAAATTGAAATTCTTTCTTTCAAATGGTTTTAAACTGGTAAAGGGAAATTATAAAATTGAAATTATTTTGGTTGTGATGAGGAAATAAAGGACGTTACCCTTGGAATTCCATATAGGGGATCACATGTGTGTGGGTATGTACGGAAAGATTTTTGGGTAACTTTTCTGTGGAAATTGTGGATTGAATGGTATTGACACACATGTTATGGTTCATAGGATTATATGGGTGAATTTTTAAAATATTGTGGTTCTGGAAATTGGTTTTTCCCTGAGGAGTGGATATTTTCTTATGAAAAGTGGTTTTATATTTCAAAGACAACCATGGTATAAAGTTTTTTAAATTTTAAATGTAAAATGTGATTTTTAAATAGAGGATTTTGATTGTCTTGGTATTTTTTTGGATCAATGTCGGTCCTGATTTCATGTTTAGTATTGTTTGGAGTATGCACCCATAAATGTCCCTAGTGTCGCTAATTAGTCATGCCCAGGTTTAAAATATTTTCATATATTTATTGTCTGTCGATGTGGTTGAGGTTTTCTAGAGGTGGTATAGTGGTTTGATGGAATTGGAGAATAACATCAAGTTACTGGAAACTCCCTGAGTTGTTAGAGTTTGTTTTGTCATAGGATTGTTTATGGGTCTAGTTTGGGACTAGAAGTGGTTGGTTGTATTATTATTGTTGGAGTTTCGAGAGATTCTGGTGGTGGTTATCTTTTTTAATGGTTCCCTGTCTAGTAAGAAGTGAATTTCGGAGGAACCTTCACCAAGAGGTTATCTTCAATTTTCCAATCAACTATTTCATTAGAATTCTTTTTGGTTAGCAATAGGTATGGCTGGTTCGGGAATTCCAAGTCATCCTGTCACATCCCTCCAAAGTCCTCTCATCGTTGCAGCCATTCAGGTCACTGAGGGATGTTCTATGGGTATATTCATTCGAGAAAGTAGTTATGTTTGTAGGGGGTAGTTTCTTGAAGTGTTCATTTTTCTAAAGGTGTGTCTGGGCCATTGTTGGGTCTATTCTGGTTGTGGATTATGGGATTTTTTTTTGAGTTGTTGGATGTAGAGAGATTGGTGGATGGTTTTCTGACCCACTATCGAATCTAGTTTTTATTTCATATGTCTGATGGTGTGGTTTCTTTCCGTTCTTTAGAGTAATTTTTTTCTTGTGGTAGATATTAACCCCATGGCATGGTCTAGATCTTATGGAAATAAGTTGGGTAATTTTGGGTCGGGAGTTTCTGTGTGGGTCCCCCTCCCCGAGGTGTTATCTTTGGGTTATATTTTTCATGTTTGTAGAATCCTTGTGGTGGGGATAACAACCTGATGTTCTCCCCTAGTTTATTGGGATGGATTCATCTAGATCTATCGGGTGTGACTTGGGGAAAATATAGTCACCCAAAAAATTCCTTGGTTCTTCTCATTCTGTTCGGGCATGGCCTCATTTAATGACTATCTTTCGGTGTGGAATGTTTCTGGGGGAATAATGTTTCTGTAGTGGGCAGAATTGTAACACCCTAAAATTTTTGGATATTTATTTTAATTATTTTTAATTATTTTTTTTGAATTTGGATGGTTTTTCATTATTGTATAGGTCATGCCTCATAGTTGGAATTTATTTTGTGGTGCCCTTGTGGCTACCCAAGTGGTTTGGGTTGTGTAGCATGACTTGTATGTGGTTTATTATGCCATGAAAGGAGCGTAAGAATGAGCACTGTATGTTGGAAATGTTTGGTGGAATGGTTCGAACACATTTTATTGGTGAACTGGACAGCTTCTCAGTGTTTGGGTTAAATAAATTAATTAATTAAATTATAATGAAAATGAAATAAAGTAAAATGAAATAAAAGAGAATTATAGAAAATGGTTAATAATAATAATAGTATTATTACTATGAATTTTTATATTATTATTATTCTCATTATTAAAATTATTACTGTGATTATTAATATTATAATTATTAATAATATTTTTTTTATAATTAATCTATTATAATGGATTATTTTTATTTTAGTGTTTTTATTATTAATATAGTATTATTATTATAAAAAAATGAAATTGTAGCAGGGGTGTTTCCCCCATGTTTATACTTCCAAGAATGAGGTGTGCCTCACCCCTTTACCCACTGCACAATAGCACCCCCTAATAATCTGACCTCCCATTTCCCCTCCGGCCATGCTCAGGATGCTCTCCACACTACACCTTCCTCCGGAAACTCATCCAGATGCCACAACTCCTCCCAATTGCGCACCTCTCCTGCTCCATTGATCGGACCAGTACAGCCAACCCCCGGTGACCTCCCCAGCTCTAGCTTATATCCCAGCTCCACCCCCTTCTCTCTATCGGTCTTCATTCTGACCACACCTCCCTCACCATTATCATCATCCTCCAATGTTTTTTTTAATTTCATAAGTGTTTTGGTTGTATTCAAATTGGGCGGACACTAAATTTAGGGTGGATGTGTGAATCATTGTTCTTGGGTTTTAGGGATTGGATAACATTCATGGGGTGTTGTTCTCCCTTCCATTGATGTGTGCTGACATCTGCACCCCACCGAGGTAGGTGGTTCCATGAATCTACTTTTTATATGTTCTTAATATGCATGTGTGACTTTACAAGTTTGTTCTAATGATTTAATGTGTTATGTGAAATGTTTTTCAAAAGTATTTTTCCATCCTTTTTTGATGAAAATGATTTTCATAAGGGATAATGGATTTCTTATGGCTTTGTTTTATTGTGCTTGTCATTTAACAGATTTTATGAATTTTTTGGGAAATGTGACGTTTGTTTTCAAGGGCACATGTGGTGAAAATGTATCAAAAATGGTGTTTCCAAATGAAATTAATTTTGGTGAGAATGTTATCCTTTTGTGAATTGGGAAATATGACTTGATAATTAAATAAATAATGTGATATATTTTATTAAATGAGTTTGGAAAATGTGTTGTTTTGAAATGATCTTTTCATTTGAAAAGAAATTACATTTAATTGTGTGTGTTATCTGGTGATTTTTCATAGCAGTTTCTATTTGAAATGTGAAAGTCATGTTGTAGTGTTTCTTAAAATGGATTTTTTGTGTGTAAAATGGACGGTGCTCTATTTTTTGAAAATATTGGGAGGATTTTAAATTCTTAGTGAAAAATATATGATTAGTGAAAAACTGATTTCACACTGTTTGGAAAAATGGTGTTTGAATCACTTTTGGTAAATGTCTTCAGGGTGCGTAAAATGGCCTTTTGACACTAATTACATTAAAATTAATTTTCATTTAACATTGTATTTATTAAAAAAATTGGTTTTTTAATTGCATATAGGTTCCTTTATTTGAATTAATTTTATTTTAGGGTATTTTGATATTTATTTATTCCTCCTTTTTAAGGTCTGTTGGCCTCTGCATGGTTTTTTTGAGTCAGCGGGTCTATGGTGACTCACATGCGTATGCATACATAAGTATATATATATATATATATATATATCATTTCCCATGTTATATGTATATTCAACCATTCTAGTGAATATACATGTATAGGGTATGATTTTCCTATATATATATATATATATATATATAAAATCATACGTAGGTTGGTGGAGACAGGTGTTTTCATATAAGCATATATGTAAGGATCCCCTTGCACACGTCCATGGCCATGCAGGTGTGTCCCCAGAGGTAAGGTGTCCTTATATGTATGTGAAGATTCATATGCCCAGTAGGGGAGCAACAACTCATAATTAGAATGGGACAAGGGCAGAATGTTCAGTTTTGTTCCACCCTGAGGTTGGATCTCTATAAACACACCATTAATTTTGAGAATCATTCTTTTATTGCATTTCTCACCTATTTTTTATATTAATTATTGATATATATCGATTATAAAAATTGTATGTCTTTAATTGGAGTGGTTTATTTCCTGTAATTTGTTTCAAAAAAGGGTATGATTGCATTTTTCTCATCAATTTCTTGATAAAATGCCCATTTGTCCTCGGTAAATGTATTTAAGATTCAAAATTCTGGATTGGGTTTCCTAAATGGAATTTGATGTTTATTCCTAGTTTCCAATGTGGCATGTGTGTGGTTCTTTAGGAAATAGTATAGCATGTGATAGTTATAAGAGGCATGATTGGCACTTTAAATAAATTGGCTTCATCAGAAAACCCTCCTTGGAATGGGTATTCTCCCTACTGGTTGTCTAGAGATGGGAGAATCCATGGATTGGTTCATCCCTTATATAATTATGGTTTAATGGTGAGGGACCTGTTCCTTGGGGTGACTCAGGGGTGACCATGTTGTGTGTGTTGATTTTGGGTGATGGATCTGCTTGTGACTTATTTGACATTGTTGGCTCACCCACCCTTTTTTTTCTGAACATGGGAACCTAGCATAGCAAGTGAATTTTTGGAAAACAATTTCAGTGATAGTTTAGATTATGAATTTCCTAGTGACCCATAGTAGGGGGATATTTTTTTATTTTTTCCACGAGATGGGGCCCCTCGGTCAGGCCATGTAGGGGGACGATCGGGCGTTTGGGAGTTATGACATCATCATTTAGGGCTTGACTTCAGGATGAGTCACATGTATATTATGTTCTATAATATTCAAATGCTCCCTGGTTATCCCATGTACTTCTTACCATAGTTATCTATGGAAGATGATTAAGGTGGATTGTTTGATTCGTCACTCTTCTTGAAATTTTTCCATTTCCCTTGCGTAATCATTAATTTTTCCTCCTTGTATCGCATGTCACATTGCTAAAAGTGATAAATTTATTTTCAAATGATTGTGGAAAATGGTTTTTAAAATGATCTACACTTACTTCTTATTAATACCTATTTATTTAAAAGGTTTAATCTCCTTATTGAAAATGAAACTAGTGTATGATTACAAGGGAAATTGACTGTGATTTTTCTAAAAGGAAAAAATGATTGAAAAATATACATTCATATATTTTAGTTAAAACGTGAAATTAATGTTTATTTATTTAATGAAAGTGATTTTAGAATGTATTATTGGGCAAGCCTACTATTTTTTAATACTCACACGTATAGTTATCTTTTTTTAGCTTTGTATGATGTGTATTTCTCGGTTTTGGTCAATGGAGGGTGATTTTGGTTTGCGTTCGGTGGTGACACGTAGTGTCACATGAAAGAATATGAAATTATATTTTTTTCTATCCACTACCAGTTTTAATTTTATTGTCAGTTATTATTTATTTTCATGTCTTTCATCTATGTGCCAAATCATTCCCACTTGTTTATTTCTGATGTCCAACACATGTTGCTAGCCCATTGGGATCGGGAAATCCCTTCTGGATAATATTGCAGACCGTCGTAGGTGACTGATTGAGGTTCAACCTAGGTTGGCTCATGAAAGTTAGGGATGATATTTATTAATTATGTTTAAATGTAATAAGTAAATAAAGAAATAATAGAGGGTAGGTGGGGAATAAAGAGGGGTTTGTGTGGTGTGATAAGTATTAATTCCTCAAACTACACACCGGGCCCAAATATATTTATTATTCATACACACATTAGAGTATTACATAATTTAATTATTTCACCTCTCTAATATAAATTTTCCAAGAACCACCCAGAAAAGTAACAACATTCATTTTTAATCAAAAATAATCAATTAAACATTTAAAACTATTCATTAATTATTTCATAAAATTCAACCCTTTGTATACGTCCACGTGTCAATATATATACACACACATATATTATAAATATATTCACGCTTATAAATATATATATATATATATATAACCCATATATATTCAAATTATATATATTTAACAAATACATATATTTTTAACATATATATATATATATGTATATGTATCCTATATATATACATCCCTATATACATATATATATATCAGCACGTGATTATATATACATATATATTTATCATATATATATACAGAATATATATAAACACACAACCACATTATATTCAACAATACAATACTAATACTAATGAAAATAATATTTATTTATTATTATTATTATTAAAATATTTTTTATATTACCCCCATAAATGCTTCAACAACAATTTCCATTAAAAATAGATAACGAAAAACAAATATTCACCATACAAAATTTCATTTATTTTGCACAAATAATTACATCACCATTATTACTTTTTCCACTAATTATTTCCAACATAACAGAAAAATTAATTACGGAATTATATTAAATTTTATTTCTTTTCCACAAGTAAACTAATAATAATATTATTATTATAATTCATTCTAGATCCCCCAAATAATATTTATATACCAAATAAATACACTAGTGTATGATCTGAAGAAACTCCTAATGCACACAAATGTAATGTCATTCCTAGAATAAAACATGTATTCTAGACCTAATATTTGTATTAATTATTCCATCTGAGACATAATTCAATAGTTTATATAGTTATTTTGAATCATTTTTCATAAAAATTTTAAATGAATTATCCTCACATGAAACTTGAACAAACACCTAATGTGCAAAAATGTTATATTGCACAAAGGGTAACCCCTACATCATTGATCTAACAGTGGTATTGGATTTCTCATGTTGTGTACCTTTTGGAATATATTTCATTTTTTTGGAAAAATCATGTTTATGATAATATATATAAGTAATATAATTATTCTGTTAATGTCGAGATTCTATTGTCCTTCAATTACCACACTAACTTATCACCCAAATCAGAAAATATTCTTTTAAATATTCCAACATTTTTTAATTGGATTTTACACATTTTTTAATCCATAATAAATAGTGGTACTGAAAATTTAAATTTTCAATCAAAAACTAATGTGATATATTTAAAAAAAATTGTTTTTATTTTCAGTAAAAATGAGGATGTTAAAATACTCATAACCATAATTATACTCATCTTTGAGAAGCATTTCAAATAATGAAACAAGAACTTCCCACAATAGTATTTTCTATATTAAAAGTAAAAATATCTAATGGAAACCGTTTTTATTCCTCCATAGGTGTTTTTTATCTGTGGAATATAATTGATTTCATGATCATTTTATGGGACACACAAAACACTTATCTCTTATTCATGTTTTGTGTCCTTGTTTGTCACTTCCATATATATATATATACACTCAAACATGAAATAAAATATTATTAAATAAACAAATCAATGAAATAATTCATTAAGTAAATATAAATATTTACATAGGCATCTAAATATTTTTTCTCTATCTAATGCAAGAAAGAGGTATATATGGAATGTGAACCAACATACCTAACATAATGATTGAACTCACACCATATCTCAAAAATCATCTTATTAGTATCTTATTATTGACCCATAGTGAATTTAATAAATGCTAACATCAAATTGTAAAAACAAATTCCATCTTAATGGAAACTCAGAGTTCCACTAAGCAGTGCTGATCAACCACATACATAGTTCCCCTATCTGAGTCCCAAAAATCCTAAATGATGTCTAAAATTCCCAACCAATTTCATTGAAAAAAAATTTAGTTAATCATAATCTTTTGATACCATTATGTACCCTTCACCTCGTAACTAGTGATTCAGGTTGGAATGTTAAACTATGATCCACTAAACCTACAACATGGTCAGAGAAATGGAGTAGAATACAAAATATGTATTTCCAATTCAATTTATAACATCATTTAATTTTTTCCCATCTCCAAATAGGTAGAAGTATTAAATATAAATACCTGAAACCTGATATTTATTTGCAATCCCTACATGTACTTATGAGCCTTTATCAAATGATTCTTAACATTATTCAGAGAATAATGAAAAATATATGTGAATCGATTTGTGTACTCTAACACTAAATGATCTACCTATTGAAAAGACAATAAATCCATGGAATTTTATAACATCAGAGACTCTGGATAGAAATATTGGCATGTATTTTCTTGAAACCCATCCAATACATGTAATTGAGTCTCTATTCTATACAATATAATCCCACCACATCTTTTTAGGAACCTAAAGTATGAATATTTCAAACATAACTTTCATATTATTGAATAATCTATAATGATTAAGGTATGGTCGATCTTTTCCCTCAAGTTATATGCCTTAATAGGTTCATTTGTACCCTTAATAAAATATGGTTTCTCATGTAATAACTCTTGGGATTGGTTAATTTCTCATCATTCTCCAATTTATAACTCAACAGCTGAAGTATGTAATTTTTATATGTTTCAGTTTTGAGCAAAGACTACTCGCATGATATCCTTTATAATGTTATGATCAAAAGGTGGGATTCAATAAGGAGAATCCATTTCACCCTATTATGGAACCTACAGAAGATATCTCAATGAAATAAAACTGAATTAAAAAAATGGGAAATTATCTAAAAACATAACAATCATAGTTCAAGACAAATAATTTAAAAAATATATATTTTGATAAGTAACTCGACACATGATACACACATCCTTATACTGTGTGGACTTCCCTAAAATGATTCCAAACCTTGTGGGAGTGGGAATAGAAAAATTATTCATGATAATCTCGTAGCTGAATTAGGTTTTTAATGGAAACCAGGATCCTTAGGATCCCCAAACCTCCCCCCCCCCCCATGAAAGAACATGATACGATCGAAATATTCATTCATCAAAGGCCTCCACCTTTAAATGGATCATCTAAAAACTTAATCACAGAGTATTAGATCAACTCCATTGAAATTATCTACTCCAACATTCTATGATATCATCAATTTATTTTTATCTATTTATTATATTGAGGGATAATATTATCAGTTGTGGACATTGTTCAAAATTTTAATTCCTAAGAAAGAGGTAGAAGAAATGGGGCCAAAGGAATTTCCAAAATTTATTTTTGATACATATTTTTCACACACTCTCTTTACATAAATGCCAATTTATTTCATTTAACACAAGAAAAAAAACATGAAGAATCCTTTTTCACATATGAGTAATATTCACAAGACTTTCTTTATAAGCTTATGGTTTTTTCATCTCCCCTGAATGCAAGGATGATCCCTTATTTGTTGGAATATGTCCAAGTCTTAAAAAAAATCAGTAATCTATCCCTTTGAAAGATATGAGGAAATTATATGATGCTCTATCATAGTGGTAATGTTGATCATATAATATCAAGAGTATCACAAGGATAATAAGAATAAATTGAATTTAAATTCTAGAAATCTGAGGGATAAATCTAACTGTGCCATGAAATTCCAACATTCCACTTTTCAAAGTTGGGGAAAGATGTGCCCATATATTCAATGAAGGGAATAAGAAAATGAATTTGGTATGGATTAGAAGATATTAGGGATAATGATTGATGAAATGTGAAATACACCAATGTGATATAGGAATAGATTGCTCCACTGAAACATGGACACATTTTTCACAGCTTAAAATGCAAGTAATTAGGGAACTTTGTGAACAAGTACACTAATACAAGGTTTTTTTTGGAAACCAAAAACCTATAAGTTAGTAATTCAGATATTTTTCTATCAAGAACAATGAAGTTTATCTTGATAGTGAATTTGGGAAAAGTATGCTAGTGAAGTGCCCAGATCAGTGTGAATCACTGAGAGGGGGAGGGGGTGAATCAGTGATCCTTTAAAACTTTTTACTAATTGATTCTTTATCAATTAAACCTCTATGGCTGGTTAAAGCCTCGATCCACTCTTCTTGTATCTCTCAGCCTTTCCTCGAGTGATGTAGTAAATGTAAAGGCACAAGACACAAGGATTTACAAGGTTCGGCACCAAAGGCCTACGTCCTTGCCATGTTGGTTATACACCCCAACATGGTTTCTTCCATTATAATCTGTTAGTATTACAATGGTCGATACAGAGTCCCATTGTATCTCTCCTGAGTCCCATAGGAGGGTCTTTATACTGCGTCCCACAGTGTTACCAGAGTCCCACTGGCCTGCTCCAGAATCCCACTGAAGACTTCTTCCACCCTGAGTCTCACAGGGGGCTTCTCCTGGCTGCTCGAGTCACACGAGTAGCTCTTCTTCAGTTCAACTCTTCAAGTATCTTCAGCATCCTGGGATAAAGGCTGCTGGCCTTGATCTGTACCTCTGATCACTTGAGTTGATCAGGTCTTCTCGTCTTGCTCAGGATTTATCTCCTTCTTCTCAGGATGACCTGGCCTCTCTCTTCAAGAATCTTCAACAGCCTCTGAAAAGGTCTGTTGGTCTTGCTCAAAACTTCTGATCACTTCTGTTGATCAGGGTCTTCTCAATTACTGAAAACTCAGGCAGCTAATGCCTTTAACTTTAGTCTGGCTTCAGTCTCACTGCACATCAACTTCATGCACTGAGTTCATGGCATCTCTGCATCCTCATGCACTGATTGCATGGCTTCTCAATTTCTTCAAGAACTGTTGTTCCTTGACTTCTCAAATGCACACAGCCTGATTTAGCTTTGTTCACGTGCACACGTGCATGCATGTAAGCATGCACTCCCCTTTCCTTCTTCTTGGTGTGATAAACCCCAAAGGGTGTAATCTCCTTAATCACACACACCACTTCTTCCTTCACACACTTTATCCAATTTTCTTACACACTTGAATGTGTGTTATACTTTAGTGTGGGGGTACTTCTTCTTCAAAGTGTGCACATCACTTTGTACACACTAAGGTTCGGCCTCTACTCTTCGCACACACAACTTCTTCACTTTGGCACACACTTGAGCTTGGCCTCCTCTCTTGTGTTTAACACCCACAACCCATTTTGTTTTAGTTCATTTAGGTGTAAGCCTCGGCCTTCTTGTTTTGCACATACACCACTAGGGTGTGTTCTTTCACTTCACACAAGGCACTAAGGCCTCGTGTCTTCTTCTCCACTTGGCACACACACACTGCCTTCTTCTGTTTTTGCACACACAGCCCGAACTCCTTCTTGCACACACCCAAACAGCCGCACAAGGTGCACTGGCAAGGTGTGAGGTGCAAGGGCCTCCTTCTCTTTTAAACCACCGCGCAAGTGTGCAAGGTGAAACATCGCGGGCTCCTTCCTCCTACCACGCAAGTGTGCGGGAAGAGAGGGTGGCAAGAGACTCGAGCGCGCAAGTATGCGGCTCGGCTCCTTCCTGTCGCGCAAGGGGTGCGCGCAGGGGACTTCCCTTCACCTCTTTCGCGCAAGGGATGCGCAAAAGGGACTTCACGAAGCCAAAAATGGCTCCAGGCTTCTCTGCCACGCAGGGGACGCGCAGCTCAATTCTTCGCGAGGCAAGGCACTCGCGGGACTCCACAAAGTTTCAGCAAGCAAACCGAGGGCCTCGGCCTCTCTTTTTATAGGCAGAGAGATGCCTCAAATCTTCCGCGTGGGATAAATCGAATTCCCGAAGTTTTCGGGTTTTCAAGATTTTTCTCAAATATTGATTTCTTCTCTGTTTCAACGCGGGTTCTTTATTTTTTTATCTTCTTCATGTGCATGCGACTTAGAAACGCATGCATGGCCTCTTCTCTTCTATTCCATGCAAAACACGAACCCATGAAGCCTCGGCAACTTCGTTTGCCTCGGCATTCTTCGAAATATCCCATTTCACGTATGCATGCATAATTTTATGCATGGATAGGTTCAGCATGGACAGACGATCACTTTGATGGCTTCAGCTTCATCTGCAATGGCCGAGAGCTCGATCTGTGAAGCTCGGAGGGCCACTGGTTCAGGCGGCGTCGCAGGAGGTTCCTCGGCCGAGCTCGAGGAAGGAGACGCCTCGGAGCCATCGGATGCGGCGTTGAAAAGATCATCAATGGCTGGATTAGAATGCGGCGCGCGTCGGATGAGATGAGCAGTTGCGATCCAGCGCACGATCGATCGTGCGGCCAGGATGCGCTCCCGGTGAAATTTGTGCGTCCCACATCGAATCGCCGCGGGATTTTCTCACGACTTATCAAACTGGCGCTCCCCCAGCCGGTTCAATTGAACTTCCAACCTCCACGGTGCCGCCCCGCACCGTGTTCTCTTGCGGGCGCGCTCTTGCACCCACCCCTGCCACTCGGGCGCGCCACTAGCGCCCTCTATGCACACACAGGCGCGCTCCTCGCGCTCACGCTGCGCGGGCATCATCACCGCGTGGCCTCGGGGCTTATACACGGCCCCGGCATCTCTCGGGCTGGCCCCATGGGATCCCCTTGGGCGTGGTGACCTAGTCCCACATGTGCCTTGGGTTGAACCCTTAATGCTGGCCCTTGGTGGCCCATATTTTTGCTAAGGGGAAATCTTAGGACTTTGTATAAAACAAAGTAACCAAGTTTCCAATTCCAAATGCCACTTCTACCTCTAAGCCATTTCTTCTTCTATATTTCTTCTCTTCTAACACATATTCTCCATCTTCTTCATTAGAATTCACCAATCCTCCTTAACATATAATCTAGACTTAGGAGGTGGAATTCTCGAAGGTTCATCATCAACCGAATCACTTGGATCAATTATTTCTTCAATGTGCTTCATTGATCCAATCAGAGATCAAATTGCAACTTCTTCTATTTCACATGCACTAAGTAATAGTGCATGGACTTCATTAATCCCCATCATCCACTTAGTAGTTGTGGATGGATCATCTTCATCTCCTCATGCATTGTTAAGACAATGCATGGTCTTCAGACATTGTGGTTACATTGTATCCACTTGATACAAGTTCTTGGAACTTAAAGATCAGCTCATCAATCGTCTGATGTTCCATCATCATTCATTCTTCAAGTTTTGTCACTTAGTATCACCTTGATATAAGTATTGAAACATTAAGAACAGCTCTACAATCGTCTGATATACATAGATAATGTTTCAACCATAACATCCTATGTCACTTAGTGAATCTCCTAAGTGACATGCATCTTAGTACCATGGCCATTCTCCTTTCCTCACCAACACCATCACATTCTTTGTCATTCAAATATTAAAACTTCTTGACATCCATCCATTCCTTGACAACAACATACCTCATTGACAACAAATGCAACACATTTCACTTCAATCTCCCCCTTTGTATTTGTTGTCAATACACTTCTTCAGCACATATGAATGGGTCAATATGTGTGCCAATATTTTCTCCCCCTTATTGGCAATCAAATGCAAAGATGTGGTGTGGCTCTCTTCCAAAATATCTCTTCCTCCCTTCGAATAGCATCTTCTTGAAAATCACTAAGATAGGGATGATGTCACATGTTCTCTTTAGCAAAGAACCTTTAGTAGATCAACTCTAAGTCTATGTGGGCTAACCCGGTGTAGAAAACAAGAGTGATGTAACCAAGGTACTCAATGTTGTCCAACATTCACTATACATGTGAGATCATGCTTCAAGGGGCTTGAAATTTTTCAGATATAACAATGAATTTTCTAAATCCTGCACAACTTCACAAAACTCATTAGAAAGTTCAGGTGCAAAGATAAAGCTCCCCCTTTCAACCATTTGCCTTCAATCAATACTCCCCCTTAATTGTCATGATGAATACAATTAAGAAACAAGGGATGAAAGTATGATTGTAATACCTTCATCTTTTCTTAAGATGATATTAAATCTTAGAATACCATCTTCTCCAGATTGGATCCCCCTCAAGGGGTGCACTCCATTCTGTCCAAACCACTCTCCAGATGAGAATGATCATCATCTTTAATTCCCTGAAATGTTAGCACATGTAAATACCAGAAGTATAATGGAATAAGATGGAACCTCCTTGGTTCATCAATGTTAACAACAAGGTTGAGAAGATTCTCTCAACCGAGATGTCCCATTTTCACCATTCTTCACACTTGCACATTTGATCTTCAATGATGTTTGTGCTGATGTGGATCTCAACACCTCTTTAACTTCTTTGTGTGTGACTCCTGTATTTCTAGGTGCCTTCTGAGCACTAGAGTCTCCTGGTGCAATCTTCATTCTTTTGAAGAATCCCTTCTGAGCTGGAATAAATATCATGCATTTATCACTAGTATGTCCAGCTTGATTGCACCTCACACACAGAACTTGATCTTCATGTGAAATCTTTTTCTTTCCTTTTTCCTTAGCAATTTCCAGAACTTTATCTTCAGCTCTTTGCAGATCTTTGGCAAGTTGCAACTGATTTGGCCATATGACTAGTAAGTCACTTGGAAGTGTGGCCTCAGTTCTGGATATTCCACATGGTTCCTTCGATGCTTTCAAGCTACCTTTCTTAGGCAACTTGTTTTCAATCAATCCCTTCTGCTTCTTTTGGATTGATCATTTGTTTGAGTCCAGTCTGCCTCTATTGAATTTCATGGATTCTTTACAAAGATCCATGATATGTCCTTTCTTTCCACAGTAGAAGCATTTCTTCTTGGTGGTCCTTCTGGATGCATCACCCTTCTTGCATTTAGACTCCAAGGTCTTCTCTTCCTTTTTCATAATCTTCTTGGGAGCATCTTCAGCTTTCTTCTGCTTGCTTCCCAAGGATTCTTTCTGAGCCAGGTTCTGTGATCTTTACTTCTTTTGAGCTCTGGATACAGTTGGAGATTGACATGTATCTTTTTGACCACTTTTTCAATCATCCCAGATGTTGTCAAGTAATCCAAATCTATGTGCAGTAAACAGATGTCTCTGGAACTGTGGATGCTGCTTCTTTTCTTCTGGCTTTCTCCCCCTAGGCATGGGCTTTCTCTGTGCTTTGGCATTCAGTGGATTGTACCAACAATCCTTTTCACAATGCCCATACTTGTTACAACACCAACATTGACCCACAAATCTTGACTTTTTGATTCCTTCTGATTGTAGGGTACTTGTCTTGAATTGTTGTGCTGCTCAGGAGATCTTTCTTTCTTCATTGTCTTCATCCATACTTGTTTGGAATTATTCTTCCATCCTGCACTTTTTGTGGAAACACAATTAGAAGCATTAGTACAAGATGGGATGGATGGTACCTTACTTTTAGAAGATGTTGCCCTTTTATTAGAGGATGTCCTTCTTTTGGAATCATCCTTCTCAATGCACACTTGTGTAGCAACATTTCTACTTTCAACTGACTGGGAGGATTCAGCTTTGGGTGATTGCAGATTTTTCAATATCACCTCTAGTTCTAAGCATTTCATGTTAAGGGAGTTCTTCTCATCCACAACAGTTCTTAGCCTTCCTTCCCAATTTTCTTTCAGCTATTCTAACTGGTCTTCGTGCACCTTCTTCATTTCTTGTAATGAATTGTCAAGCTCCTTTACCCTGTTTACTTTGTCTTCAATTTGATCATCTCTGACATTCATTGAAACTTTGTGCCTCTTTTCCAGTGCATGGAAAACATCTTTGACCACAGTCTTAAAGAATTCTTTCTCAGAAAGGCTTCTTTGCAATTCTTCAGTAGTGTCTTCATATCTTTCATTGCAAAGCAATACTGTTTCATCTTTAGCCTTCACCAGCTTTCTGAGAGTGTTGGTTATGCCAACCCTTTTAGCCAATTGGACTTCCAGAGAATTGGCTTCATCTTCTAGCTGTAATTTTTCTTCTTGAAGATCAAGGACGCCTATAGCTATACACATTTCCACTTCCTTGGGGACTGTCTTCTGAAGATATTTGATTGCATTTAGAAGATCATTGTTTCTTCCATATTCATCACAGCTAGAGCAGGCTTCATCAGAAGAATGATAAAAGGAATTTTCATCTGATGTGACTTTCACATTTCTTTCCATAGAGGGAGTTTCTCTTATTGCAACAACCTTCTTCCTCATCTTCTTTGCCTGTTTCTTCATTCTGTTTTTCAGAGTCTTGGCAGATATCTCCATTTGAGATTGTTCTTCTATTTCCTCAAATTTGCACTCCATATAGACTCTCTTGGATCTTTTAGAGGTAAACCTCCCTTTGATACCAATTGAAGTGCCCAGATCAGTGTGAATCACTGAGAGGGGGAGGGGTGAATCAGTGATCCTTTAAAACTTTTTACTAATTGATTCTTTATCAATTAAACCTCTATGTCTGGTTAAAGCCTCGATCCACTCTTCTTGTATCTCTCAGCCTTTCCTCGAGTGATGCAGTAAATGTAAAGGCACAAGACATAAGGATTTACAAGGTTTGGCACCAAAGGCCTACGTCCTTGCCATGTTGGTTATACACCCCAACATGGTTTCTTCCATTATAATCTGTTAGTATTACAATGGTTGATACAGAGTCCCACTATATCTCTCCTGAGTCCCACAGGAGGGTATTTATACTGCGTCCCACAGTGTTACCAGAGTCCCACTAGCCTGCTCCAGAATCCCACTGAAGACTTCTTCCACCCTGAGTCTCACAGGGGGCTTCTCCTGGCTGCTCGAGTCACACGAGTATCTCTTCTTCAGTTCAGATCTTCAAGTATCTTCAGCAGCCTGGGATAAAGGCTGCTGGCCTTGCTCTGTACCTCTGATCACTTGAGTTGATCAGGTCTTCTCGTCTTGCTCAGGATTTATCTCCTTCTTCTCAGGATGACCTGGCCTCTCTCTTCAAGAATCTTCAACAGCCTTTGAAAAGGTCTGTTGGTCTTGCTCAAAACTTCTGATCACTTCTGTTGATCAGGGTCTTCTCAATTACTGAAAACTCAGGCAGCTGATGTCTTTAACTTCATTCTAGCTTCAGTCTCACTGCACATCAACTTCATGCACTGAGTGTATGGCATCTCTGCATCCTCATGCACTGATTTCATGGCTTCTCAATTTCTTCAAGAACTGTTGTTCCTTGACTTCTCAAATGCACACAGCCTGATTTAGCTTTGTTCACGTGCGCACGTGCATGCATGTAAGCATGCACTCCCCTTTCCTTCTTCTTGGTGTGATAAACCCCAAAGGGTGTAATCTCCTTAAGCACACACACCACTTCTTCCTTCACACACTTTATCCATTTTTCTTACACACTTGAATGTGTGTTATACTTTAGTGTGGGGGTCCTTCTTCTTCAAAGTGTGCACATCACTTTGTACACACTAAGGTTCGGCCTCTACTCTTCGCACACACAACTTCTTCACTTTGGCACACACTTGAGCTTGGCCTCCTCTCTTGTGTTTAACACCCACAACCCATTTTGTTTTAGTTCATTTAGGTGTAAGCCTTGGCCTTCTTGTTTTGCACATACACCACTAGGGTGTGTTCTTTCACTTCACACAAGGCACTAAGGCCTCGGGTCTTCTTCTCCACTTAGCACACACACACTGCCTTCTTCTGTTTTTGCACACACAGCCTGAACTCCTTCTTGCACACACCCAAACAGTCGCACAAGGTGCACTGGAAAGGTGTGAGGTGCAAGGGCCTCCTTCTCTTTTAAACCACCGCGCAAGTGTGCAAGGTGCAACACCGTGGGCTCCTTCCTCCTGCCACGCAAGTGTGCGGGCAGAGAGGGTGTCAAGAGACTCGAGCGCGCAAGTATGCGGCTCAGCTCCTTCCTGTCGCGCAAGGGGTGCGCGCAGGGGACTTCCCTTCACCTCTTTCGTGCAAGGGATGCGCAAAAGGGACTTCACAAATCCAAAAATGGCTCTGGGCTTCTCTGCCACGCAGGGGACGCGCAGCTCAATTCTTCACGAGGCAAGGCACTCGCGGGACTCCACAAAGTTTCAGCAAGCAAACCGAGGGCCTCGGCCTCTCTTTTTATAGGCAGAGGGATGCCTCAAATCTTCCGCGTGGGATAAATCGAATTCCCGAAGTTTTCGGGTTTTCAAGATTTTTCTCAAATCTTGATTTCTTCTCTGTTTCAACGCGGGTTCTTTATTTTTTTATCTTCTTCACGTGCATGCGACTTAGAAACGCATGCATGGCCTCTTCTCTTCTATTCCATGCAAAACACGAACCCATGAAGCCTCGGCAACTTCTTTTGCCTCGGCATTCTTCGAAATATCCCATTTCACGTATGCATGCATACTTTTATGCATGGATAGGTTCAGCATGGACAGACGATCACTTTGATGGCTTCAGCTTCATCTGCAATGGCCGAGAGCTCGATCTGTGAAGCTCGGAGGGCCACTGGTTCAGGCGGTGTCGCGGGAGGTGCCTCGGCCAAGCTCGAGGAAGGAGACGCCTCGGAGCTGTCGGATGCGGCGTTGAAAAGATCATCAATGGCTGGATTAGAACGTGGTGCGCGGCGGATGAGATGAGCGGCTGCGATCCAGCGCGCGATCGATCGTGCGGCCAGGATGCACTTCCGGTGAAATTTGTGCGTCCCACATCGAATCGCCGCGGTATTTTCTCGCGACTTATCAAACTGGCGCTCCCCCATCCGGTTCAATTGAACTTCCAACCTCCACGGTGCCGCCCCGCTCCGTGTTCTCTTGTGGGTGTGCTCTTGCGCCCACCCCTGCCACTCGGGCGCGCCACTGGCGCCCTCTATGCACACACGGGCGCGCTCCTCGCGCTCACGCTGCGCGGGCTTCATCACCGCGTGGCCTCGGGGATTATACACGGCCCCGGCCTCTCTCGGGCTAGCCCCATGGGATCCCCTTGGGCGTGGTGACCTAGTCCCACATGTGCCTTGGGTTGAACCCTTAAGGCTGGCCCTTGGTGGCCCATATTTTTGCTAAGGGGAAATCTTAGGACTTTGTATAAAACAAAGTAAACAAGTTTCCAATGCCAAATGCCACTTCTACCTCTAAGCCATTTCTTCTTCTATATTTCTTCTCTTCTAACACGTATTCTCCATCTTCTTCATTAGAATTCACCAATCCTCCTTAACATATAATCTAGACTTAGGAGGTGGAATTCTCGAAGGTTCATCATCAACCGAATCACTTGGATCAATTATTTCTTCAATGTTCTTCATTGATCCAATCAGAGATCAAATTGGAACTTCTTCTATTTCACATGCACTAAGTAATAGTGCATGGACTTCATTAATCTCCATCATCCACTTAGTAGTTGTGGATGGATCATCTTCATCTCCTCATGCATTGTTAAGACAATGCATGGTCTTCAGAAATTGTGGTGACATTGTATCCACTTGATACAAGTTCTTGTAACTTAAAGATCAGCTCATCAATCGTCTGATGTTCCATCATCATTCATTATTCAAGTGTTGTCACTTAGTATCACCTTGATATAAGTATTGAAACATTAAGAACAGCTCTACAATCGTCTGATATACATAGAGAATGTTTCAACCACAACATCCTATGTCACTTAGTGAATCTCCTAAGTGACATGCATCTTAGTACCATGGCCATTCTCCTTTCCTCACCAACACCATCACATTCTTTGTCATTCACATATTGAAACATCTTGACATCCATCCATTCATTGACAACAACATACCTCATTGACAACAAATGCAACACAGTGCACTTCAGCTAGTAATTCATTCAATAAAAGCGAATTTAACTTTTATTCTGGTTTTATGCATTCCTTCATATCCTAAAATTTTAGTAGAACAATTCAAACACCGCAAAAAAGAATGTATGTAGAGATTTTGGTTGAATTGGAAAATGGGGGAATTATTTCATCACATGTATATAACTTCATACCTATCAAAATGTTTGGGAAGAACTTTTAAATGAACTTGGACATACTCCATTTGGTAAACATTGATGAAATTATGTGCATGGATTGAATTTCCCTATATAGAGACAATATAAATATCTAGAATAAGGAAGTCACTCAGCATATGGATAATTATCTAATGATTCTGTATTAGTACTAGGATGAGAATGAATCTGATAATATGAATATTATTTCCTTATGTGAAATCATATCTACATAAAATTATTGAGTCTAGGGAAATGATCATCCTCAAAGACAAGCACATTGTGGTGGAAAACACTGATGCATTTCCTAATGAATTACATGATCTTACTCCTAGACACGAGGTTGAGTTTCCAATCTATATTATACATGGGGAATTAACAATATCCA
Source organism: Viscum album (assembly GCA_963277665.1). Lineage (NCBI taxonomy): Eukaryota > Viridiplantae > Streptophyta > Magnoliopsida > Santalales > Viscaceae > Viscum > Viscum album. The sequence continues at coordinate 2,011,985,778 of OY728120.1, forward strand.
TGACTTTATACATAACTCTAGTTGTGGAATTTTATGAGCTAATAAAAAATCTAGAGGAGAATATGGTTAACCGTTTTATATTCCCAAGTGCTTCACCATGGTGTGTGGAATTCCTATTCATCAAGAAGAAGGATGGGTCAATGAGCCTATGCAATGATTATTGTGACATAAACAAGAATACAATAAATAACAAGTATCATTTTCAAATAATTTATTACTTTTTTGATAAGCTATGTGGAGAACGATACTTCTCCAAGGTGGATCTTCAGTTGAGTAATTATCATGTAAGGGTAAAGAAGTAAGATATCCCCATGAATAGTTTTGTTACACAATACGGGATCTACGAGTTCATAGTGATGCCATTTGTCCTCATAAATTCCCTGAAAATATTCATGTATTTTATGAATAGAGTCTTTTGATATTAAAATAACACATTTATTTGTCTTTATAGATGATATTAAAATATTCCACAAAATATAGGAGGAGAATGAGGAGCATCATAGCACTTTTATAAATACATTAATTAAGGAGAATCTATATAAAAATTACAAAACCTGTATGGTCTAGTTGAAGGATGTCTTATTAATAGGGATTATCATCACCAGAAATGGGATATCTGTGGAACCTTCAAAAAAATAAATTTAAGGTTGTTTGAGGCCAAAATTTATGACAGATATCTACAGTTTCCTTGGGTTAAATTGATATTATTGGCGATTCATGAGAAAATAATATTTATTTTTCAAACCCTCATACAAATAAAACTCCAAGGGGAGTAAATTTTTCTTGTAATGATGAATTTGAATAATGCTTTATGGAGTTTTAATAGAGGCTTATCAGTACCCCCATTCTCACATTATGCACATGTGGGGAATTTTCTAAAATATTCAACAATTCCTTGTTGAATAAATGAGGTTGTTTGTTGATTAAATATGACAATGTGTCATGACCCCCTCCCTCCAAAGATACTCATAATTCATTTTAAATTAAGATATGGAGAGAATCCCCCCCCCACCCCCACCCCCCCCCCCCCCCCCGAGTCCAACCTCCAGAAGGCCCTAAGGTGGCGATTACCACTAAGGGTATAAAATATCACAAAATGGGAGGCATTTACATTTTATAAAAATTGGATCGGGAGATAATATGGTACATACCAAATCAACTCCATGACTCACACACACAAGAAATTCCAAATCAATCACACATTCATCTTTAAAATAAATAGAACTATTACAATGAAAAATCTCTAATGAAAGTACCATAAGAAATGCCCGGAAGTGACACAAAAATGATCTCAATGTCTGAGATAGTAACAACCAACAAGGTCCATGTTGTCATCCTAGAAAATGAAATGTATTTTTATATACATACGGTGAGAATACAAATATACTTTTTCGGGAAAATCTAATCCCCTTGTGAACACATAAAATGTAGCATACTAATTCCCCTATGAGAAATCATCAGAGCCAAACAAAACCTAAGAAGGTATACTAACAACCCCAAACTCATAAACTCATGAATAAAGAATAACTAATGTTAAATAAAGTAAATTAGTAACTGAATTGATGATTTGGGTACCCTGCACCACTTCCCAGTAGTTTATCTGCACTTTCTTAACGGCGCTCCCACATTTTCAGAAAATAGCACCCCCCCCCCCCCCCCCGTACACACATGGGCCACATAACCACAACACATCCCATCCCGAGGGCTACAATCCACATGACATATTTCCCACAGACTCTGGGTCCCCCTACCATATCACATCCTGCCTAAAAAAACTTTTTCCACATACCATGTCACATCCTAAAAAGACCTGGGAAATCACAACATATATAATCCTAAAGACATATGGGGAAACACAACACATTATATCCTGAAGAAACCTGGGAACAAAAAACTCTCCCCAACATTCATGTGGCCCACAAACCACAACCTACCCAAATAATCATGGTTTACAACCACCTAGAAAAAAATTTTGGGAAGAGAGGGGGATCAACCCTGAATCCTCCCTCTGGAATGTTTGGGAAATACACCCTCCCACATGATGACGTGGGTTTTCATAATATAGTGCTCAACTAGGGTGGGGAGCATATAGAAATCACAAAATAAATACATGTATATATAGTTATAAAACAGAAAACAAACTCTCATCCAATGGTTTCTCAAACCAACTACTAGATCACAATAATAGAAACCTCAAATCAACCTCTATTTTAATCATGACATAACATGCCAGAACATCTTTCTAATTCCCAAAAAAAATTTAAAACCATCACCTTTATTTACTTGAAACTCAATTATTCATTTTGTTAAACAAACCAACCCAATATAGTTCCAAAATTTATTAACCAATTTTTTATTCACCTATTCCATTACTATCTAGGAAACTACCAAGCACAATACATAATAAGAAATATAAAAACACACCACAATAGAGCTGGATCATAACACCATATTAGAACACTTCTCATCCATTCCACAATGAAACAATCTATCATAATGGGATTCAATTACACCACCCGAACCACCCCACATCACACAAAAAACCCACAAAAAACACCAATTAATGAACTACAAAAAGGCATATTATGATTTAAAAAGGAATTCCTAACTCATTTTCTAATTGTTAATTCCATGGTTTTCAAAGAAAAAATTTGATCTTATGGAATCCAATTATTAGCCGAGTGTATGTCGTTAACTAATTCCATAACAATTGTTGGACATAAAACCAAACGTAAAGCATTCCAAAATAATTACTCATAGTGAAAACAAGGACTCCCAACATGAAAGAATTTTAGTGGGTGGCTATCCCATATAGATCATATTATCATCAAATGAAACAATAACACAATAAAACATGTGTTACTTTTTCATCCCTTTTTTGTAAATTTAAACCAATCAATTATCCTTGTTAATCCTTGATCAACTATTTTCACAAATGAGATATCCATATACCCATTCAGCATGATTCACAACTATGAACGATGAAGTAAAACCTACTTAGAAGAAATTGTGATCAGCACTTCTTGGTTGCACCAAGATATGGGTGCCTTTGCAGTAGGAATCTCCAAGGAAAATGTGCACCAATTGGAATAAAACAATTCTGTTACTCATATGAGGAGAAAGGTTCTATAAACCTTGTAGAAATTTAAAACATTAATGAGATAACATGTTGATGTTTGGAACATTTAAAATAGGGCCATGGTTTAGATACATCTTTGATTTCCCATTAAAGTAAGAACTAGTAAATATTACACACTTTGACTAATTAAAATCCATTAGACTCTTGGTTATTTTTATTGCATGAATCATAGAACATGAAATAGCTCAAAACCTCTTAAATATGGTATTAAACTCATTTTACATCAATGACTGTCATCAAAAACAAATAAAATAAAACTAGAATATATGGGAAAAAGGAAACTATTGTCATAAATCATTGTTAGATGAGTCACCAGTGTGAGTCACCAGTGTGAGTCAATAGTACGAGTCACCGTTGGGAGTCACCAGTGTGAGTCACCATTGGATGTCATTATCACAAGTCATAGATGTGATTCACACTCATAGGTCACCACTATGAGTCACCATTGTAATTCACCATCTTGAGTCTCCTTTGTGAGTCACCATCGTGAGTCAATGTCATGATTAGTCGTTAGGAGTCAATATTGTGATTCATCGTCTGGAGTCACCATCATGAGTCATAGTTAGGAGTTACGGTTTTGTGTTACCGCCATGTGTCATTATCGCAAGTAACTGTCATGAGTCACTATCATGGGTAACTGTCATGAGTCACCATCGCAAGTCACCATTGGGATGAGATATTAATTGAAAATTGGAAATTATGAAATTTCTTGAAATGAGTCACTATTGGAATGACTTGGACGTCCAAAAAACACATCAGATAGCTCATGGATAGCTCAAATTCTATTTTTCAAAATGTAATGGACTGGGGTGGTCTGGGCCAATAAATCAGATACCACTAAAAAATTATCATGCACAGGAATTAAAAACAAATTAGAATAATATAGGGAAGTGGTCCGATTTACCACCCCTCAAGATACCTCTCAAGACTCTCATCACATTCCATGTTATTCCACCAGCCAAACATTCCCCCAAAAAACAACCACAAACACAAATCCAAACTACCACCACACAACCACCTCATCCTCCATCCAACCAAAACTAAAACCCATCATAATTAATGAACTACTCAAACACATGGGTACTAGGAATACATCTAAATTTCTCTTCCCCATATACACCCCTCTGAGACACCATGCCACTACAACACAAGAACCAAAGGAATGGTCAATCCACACAACACCATCTCTGAATGAAAATGTATCTCTATTAGTCATTCCACATATGTCACGTCCTCCATGATATCCAACTCTCCCCAATCAGGGAAATTGGTGTTTTCATGATGATATTGATGAAAATGAGATATTTAGAAGATGTCATGCACCATCTATAATTATGGTGGAAATTAAAACTGGTTAGCCACTTTTCCAACTCATCCCAACACCTAGAAGGGTCCAAAAAAATTGGGGGAAATCTTTCTCCCAAGGTCAAAATGTTTCTTCCCATTATGAGGGGAAACCATCATGAAGACATGGTCCATATCCTCAAACTCCATGGACCTCCTATTATGATCATTATAAGACTTCTTCTGTTACCTTTCCGCTTTCATCCTCTCATGATCAAGAAAAACCTTCTCTCTCATGATCAGCACAACCTATGGAGAAAGAACAGTTGTCTCCCCAACTCATTCCAATACAATAGAGATTGACATGGTCATCTGTAAAATGCCTCAAATGGATCCATGCTAATGGAAGAGGGGTAATTAATATTATATGTGAAACCTACAAAGGGAAGGTGTTGTACCAAAGATCCTATATAGTCTAAGATGCACACCAGCAACATACCCTCCAATTTCTGGATAGTCTGTATGGTATTTCCATCTATATGAGGGTGGAATGTAGTACTAAGGTGAAACTAGGTTCCAAAATCATTACGTAATCCTCTCTAGACTCTGGAGGTGAACCTCACTTCTCATTCTAAGACAATGGATCATAGAACTCCATTCAAAAATATGACATCATCCAAATACCTCTTGGATAAGGAATCCATTATTCTTAACTCCATGATCGCTAAGAAGTATGCTAATTTCGTCAGCGAATCCAATGCTACCAATATAGAAACATAGCCTCCCAGTGCATTGAGTAACCCTATGAAAAAATCCATTGAGATTTCATCCCAGTTCTACTCAGTGAAAACTATGGGATGAAACAAATGATTAAGAACATGGTGCTGAACCTTTACTTACTGGTAGTTCAGGCATATTTCCCCAAAATCTATTGCATCCCATTTGATCTCAGGCCACCAAAACTACATCTTCAATCCCCATTACATTTTAGAAATTCCTTTGTGTTCTGCTAAAAGTGAGTTATAAAACTCATGAAGAAATACTTTTTTTATTCCTATTGTAACAATAAACTTCCCATGGACCAACATCCAGTTATGACTATCCTCTGACCATCCCTATAGAGTTTCAACATGGCCAACACAGTCCCACAACACTGCTGCCTCTATGTCTCCCAACAGGGAATCTTCCACCAAATTCAATATAAAATAATGCATTATTATCTAGAATAAACAGCCTTAACTTCTATCAATTTTTCATCTAAGTGAAAGGAATCCAACTCCTCCATCACATTAAAATCATCAGTTGAATCATTAACATCCACCTTATATTAGATTATGCTTAATATTTCAGCCACAACATTCACCATTCCAAATATGTCTGAGTTCAAAAAATTGTAGTCCTAAACAATCTCCATCCCCCTCGACTAATTTATATTCATATGACATGGGGAAAACATGTACGTAAATGTCGTGTGGTCTATGATGACCAAATATTTCTCCCCAATGAGATAATACATCAATAAATTTACCATAAAAGAATCGTTGCTAACTCTATGTCATAGGTGGCATAGTTTCTATCATGGGGACATAACTTCCTCGACCCATAATATATCACTCCATACTGCTACATCAGCACACTTCCAAAACCCAGACCAAAACCATCACAAAACACCTCAAACATCACCCTTCCCTTAGGGAACCAAATAACTAGGTCCCTAAGCAGCATCATCTTCATGTAACCGAACACTGTCGGGTACTGATGTCCCCACACAAAATCTTGGTCATTTCTTGTCATATCTATCAACATGGCTGAAAATCATGATAAATATGGTAAAAAACTTTCAATAATATCGTGTAATACCAAGAAAACTACGAAGTTATTCCACACTCTTGGGTTCCTCCCATGAAACAGTAGATTAAACCACCTATGGGTCCACTACCATACCTGTATATAGCACCACATTCACAAGTTAATACAACTATCAGGTCTAGAGAATACTGTTGGAAAAACGTACATAAACATGAGGGTTTCGAAGAACCTATGAGACAGTCTTAAAATTCACATCATATTCCATCTTTGACATTGAGTATATCAATATTTCATCGATTAACGCGATGACTAACTGATCAAGGTACTCATAGAAAACATATTTCATAAGCTCGATGAACATGGATGGTGCATTCATAACATTGAAGGGAATGAATACAAACTCCAATTGCCCATACATACACCAGAATGCATTCCTCAGGATATCTCACACCTTCACCCTCAACTAGTGGAATATATATCATTGATACATATTAGAAAATCAACCTTACCCTATCATCTATTTGTATAGATCATCTATCCTTGGAAGAGGTAAATGGTTATTGACCATTACCTAATTCAACCACTATTAGTCTCTATAAAACCCCAGACCACCATCCTCATTCTTTTTGAATAACACTAAAGAACCCCATAGTGAAAAACTAGGCCAAATGAATCCCCACTTCATTAGGTTAACGTTTTGAATCCTCCACTCCCGCAACATAGAATGTTCCATTTAATAAGAAGTCATATAAATCGGACAAGCATCGGGCTACAGGTCAATGATGAATTCAACATCATTTTTGAGGGGGTATATTCAAAACCTCCTTGGAAAAAACATCCAGGAAGTACAAAACATTTTGTGGAACCTCCACCATCCCAACATCTATTGATTCTACTAATAGTTTAACGAACAAGGAATGAAGAGGCTTTACTGAATGACTACACACCTAAAAACACTACACTCAACTAAAAAACCACATGATAGCCATATTCATATGAAAACAAAACCCTCTTCTAGAAGAAGTCGATTAAAAAAAGGATAGTATACAACCATTCGATTCATCGAATGACATCATATGGCTACATATACTGAAGGATAAGTTCCCCATGGGACTGATGCAGTCCCATTGTCAATTTACATCACCGGCACAAATCTAACAATATGGGATGACCTCTAACTGGTGTACTCAACACCAGGGGAACGAAAATCCTCTCTATTTATATACCCAAAACGTGGGATAGATAAGGTGGAATAAGTAGTGTGATGATCCCAAATTATACAATGCACAAGAATAGTAGTAAACAAGGTGATCATACCTCTAACAATATCTGGTCCTACCAGAACTACTACCTCCATTTATTGCAGTTGACCACACACAGCTACATTACCCCTTTGTTAATGAAATCCTCCATGAGCATTCTAAGGTTGAGGTCTCTGAGAAATACAATAAGGTTAGACCCTACCTAGTCCATCTCCCCCCAATAGATAAAAATCCAATTGTCCCAACTACTAAAACTGACTGACTAGAATCTTTTGCTGAGGCTGGTAGTGAACCTAACCTCCTCCACCAAACTGATCTTAGGAAGCCATAGGGAACTGACTCTGAAGATTTCCATGGACCCTGTAGAATAAGAACCTCAGACCCAAGCCCACAGAAAGGGCACATGAACCATGTCTAAAAGGGAAACTGCTAAGTTTGAATCCATCATGGTCAAAACTTTGAAGGTCCTGGCACCAGGAACCATCTAATCGTTACCTTTCCCTTCAGTGAAATCTTTTTATTTCTATCTCATTGTATACCTCATCGTGAGAGAATATGCTCAATTACATTTTCCATATTTTGAACCTCCAGATATGTTGACAACATAAAAGGAGTAACAATATACTATATAATAGGATGGAGGGCCTCCTCAAGTCATCTCACATGAGGCTCCTCATCTAGAAAGTGATCTTGGGTAATACGAAGAAGATACGTAAATTTGATCCCATGTTCCCACATTTAAATAGTCCCCTAATAATTGGGTAGTACCTTATGCAACTTCTCATCCTTCATAGTCGATGAAAGGAACTCTTCCCAGAACTCTTTCAGAATGTAAACCCACAACTTTTCTGCCTCAATCCTCCCCCCTAGATAAAGTGTCCACAACTGACGTGTAGCTCCTTGCATATGACCAACCACCAAAGTAACCTTCTACTACGTCAGAGCCCATGTCAACGTGAAGGTGATCTTATGATCCTCAAGACTAATCTTTATATCTAGGTTTAAAACACAACCCTGATACATTCCTAATCTATGTACTTGGAAAGAACATAATGTTATCTACCACAAGTCATCCTCATCCACTAGATCAACCATCTACTGATCAACTCGATCAACCTACTAAGCCTCAACCACCTAAGCCACATGATAATGATGATGAAGTTCCATAGCTGAATGGTTAAAAAGGAATTCTTATGCCTGAGTAGTACTGAATTTTTTTCAAGATTCATTTTAATTCATTTGTTTAATGTAATACATTTTAACCTTCCCTAAACAACCCAAATAAATCATGAATACATGTCATTATGATTCATGTAAAATTACAAGGTATCTACCCTAAAAATGGTGTAGCCTCAGTTGGTCATTTTATAGGCTGAGATTCCTCAAATTAGACAACTAGGGCCCAAAAATCCCATTTTGTAGCTTGTCTTTCATAGCCTATGTAAAAAACAATGATAACCGGACACTATTTCCATACCAACCCACAAAATACTCACTCCACCAAACTAAAAACTCCATCCTATCTCTAAAACATCATCTCTAATACCATATTGTCACGACCACCTCCATCTAAATATACCCTTCCATGGTTGGAAATAAAGAATGTGAGATAATGACCCCCGAGCACCACCTCCACTAGGCCCCATGTGGTGACTAACACAAAGTGTACGTAATATCACTAAATGGAAGGAATTTTCATTTTTATAAAAACATAATCTGGATATAAGAAGGTCCATCTGAAAACAAATCGAATACATATATATATATATATAATAGAAAGACCAAATCACTCCCACATTAATGTTTAAAATAAATAGAACTATTAAAAAGAAAAGTCTCCATATTAATTTCCAAATGTAATTCAGAAAAGTGACATAACATTATGACAATCTAAGGTAGTAATTCCCCCATGGATCATGTAGTCCTCATGGAAACAAGTATTTTAATATAGGTATGGTGATTATTCTTGTACAATGAGTTGGAAAAACCAAATTCTCTCATGCACATGTGAAAGGAAGCATATTAATGCCCCTATGAGAAAATAGTAGAACCAAACAACACCTAAGAAGGTATAATAAACACCCCAACCATTACCATGAACTCTCAATAAATGACGCAAGTCTTGTAAAGTAAAATAATTATCACATCGATGTGTTTGGTACCCCACACCACTTCCCACTTGTTTAAACACTTTTTCCAAATGGAAAATGTCTCGGTGCCCTCACATATTCTGAAGACAGCACATCACATCCCACCCACACAAACTTGGGAATCACAACCACACCTCATCCCATCAATGTCTCCATGAGCCATATCACATCTCAACCAAACACACCTGGCCCCATACCACATCAAATCATGCCCATAGAAACCTGGGCTACATACCATGTCAGATCACGAAAACACATGGGAATGAACAAAAAATATCATCAAGAAGACAATGTGGAAAACCCAACACATCTCATTTTTATGACATTTGGGAAATAAGAACCTTCTTGCGAATACCTAGTTCTCAAAAACCATATGCAACCAAAAATATCTTGGGCTACCACCACCTAAGAGAATGATCTGGGAATAGTGGGTGGATAGTCATCCATCCTCCCACTGTGATGCGTGGGAGAGACAAACTCCCTCATGATGATGGGGGTGTTCATCACATTATGCTCAAATATGGTGGGTTTCATATTGAAATAAAAATGGAAAATCATGTATATATAGGTATAATACCAACAAATATTGACCAGCCTATGTGTTGGAAAACAAACAACCATCTCTCAATACTTATAACATCGCTTCTACCACAAATGAAATGACTACACAATAACCCATGACTTATTTGTAATTTGTATCCAATTCATTTAAACCATCACTGTTCTTTATTTGAAAATAATTTATTCATACCATTATCCAAACCAACATAATCTAGTTCCAAAAATTATTATCAAATTTTTTATTCATCTATTCCATTTCTATACGGGAAACTACCAAGAACAACACATAACAAGAAACACAACAACCCATCACCACACATCCCAATTGTATCCCCTATACTAAACACTTCTAATAAATTCCACAATTATAAAATATCTCAACCTGAGATTCTATTATGACACTTTAACAACACCACATAACAAATCCATTCCCAAAACCCTACAATAGTAATTGTCTGAAAAAACACAAACACCTCACAGACATACAAAAATAAAAGCAAGGAATATTCTGATTTGATAAGAAATTCCTCATTCTATTTCCACATCTTAATTCAGGGGTTGACAAAGAAATTATTCGATCCTAGGGATTCCAATTATTAGCTTAGTGGTCGTGGTTAACCGATTCCATAACTATTGTTCGATAATAAACTGAACATCATTCATTCTATGATCATTACATGGTGCACAATTAACGACCACCAACTATCGTGATTTTAAATGATTAGATAGAAAATATAGATTTTAATATCATATAAAGAATGAATAACATATTAAAGAATATGTTGCATTCCCAACACATGTTTGTTAATTTTAAATGCATTTAATTAGCTATATTAATCCTAGATCAACAATTCTTTTCCTAAGATACATCAATATACCCATCCAACAGTATTCACAACTATAAATGTTAAAGAAAACCAACATGGATGAAAAGTTAACTAGAACTTCCTGATTTCACCAAGACAGGGGAGTGTATGCATCAAGAATCTCCAAGGAAAACATGAACCTACTCTTGCAACACAATTCCATGACTCCCATGGAGAGGGATCATCTTGGATCCTCTTAACTAGATATAACAAGAAGTAAATAACAAGGATAATGGTGTTTCGGGCATTGGAATATTTAAAAAAAAATTAGTTTAGATACATTTATAATTTACCACTACAGTTGGATGTAGTCAAGATTATGCGCTTTGATTATGTAAATGCCCCTAGACACTTAGGAATTTAAATTTATGACTCATATCACTTGAAACAGCTCCAAAACACTTAAATATGATACTAAACTAATAGTACATCAAACTATGTCGTCAAATGGAAAAAATTGAAAAACTAGAAAAAATGAAAAATGGAAAACTATTGGAATGACTCACTATTAGACGGGTCACTGTTGAAAGTCAACAGTGAGTCAAATGTGTGAGCCACCATTAGAAGTCAACATCATGAGTCACTGTCACGATTCACCATCATGAGTCACTATAGTGAGTTACCATCATGAGTCACCATGCTTAGTCACCATTGGGAGTAACTGTCATGAGTCACTATCATGTGTCACAATCACGGTTCATCATGGGGAGTCACTTTTGTGAGTCACCTTCGAGAGTCTCCATCATGAGTCACCATTGGGATGTTCTACTGTTGTAAAACTACACATTTCATGAACTATTAAAATGATTCATTGTTGGATGTAATCACATGTCTCAAAAACACCTAAAACAACCCTCCTACACCACTAACACAATAGTTTTACAAATTAATGGAATGGGGAGGTTTGGGAAATTACACAATGTAAATTCTTACAGCTAAAGGTGGTTGAAAATTCATGAGAAAATCTATCTCATGCGTGATCTAGAGTTAGTAGCTGTAGTATTTTCATTGAAAATATGGCAGAAATATATATATGGGGAGAAATGAGAGATATATACTAATAAAAAGTGCCTCAAATATAATTTCACAAATAAAGAACATAATATGCGCAAACGAATATGGTTAGAGATCATCATGGATTACAAATTCTTAATCCACTACCATCCTAATAATGAATATATGGATAAAGTTATTCCATGTAGAATGGTTCCATAAATTGTATAATTAATGGGAAGTTATAATGAATTTATCTATTAGATTTTAATATGATAGATATGGGAATACTAAATAAAAGAACACCATCAATCATGTCACAAATTATTTCTCAACTATCTCTTCTTGAAATGTTAAAGGATGTTCAAAACGGAGATGTCTGAATTAAGACGAATGTAAAAACTATAAGAAAATGAAAATCATCATAGTTTAATGTTAAATAATAATGAATTGTGTTATTTGGGTCAAGACTATGTGTTCCACCAAATCCTGTGTTAATAAAAAAACTATTGGATGATTCACATAGTTCAACTTTCTATATTCACTCAGGAAACACAAAGATGTAATGAGATATCCGATAACACTTTTAGTGGGATAACATGAAGATAGAGATCACTGATTATACAAAAAATTTCTTGTTATGTCAACAATTAAAGGCTAAAAGGAAAAATTATAAGGGGGAGATGCAACTATTAGACAAACCAAGGTGAAAATGGGAAAACATTCCCATGAACTTTTTCACCAGACATCCCAATATATCCAACGGAACCAATGTTATATGGGTTGTTGTGGATTGTCTTATAATGATTGCCCGCTTTATTGTGATTTAAGAGGATTTATCATTGGATCATCTAGAACAGATATACATTATTGATTTTGTAAGGATATATGGAGTACCACTATCTATTTTATCTGATCAGGAATGAATATTCACAGCCATGTTAAATAAAAGTCTCCATAATGCTCTAAACAATGAGCGAGACTTCAATATGGCTTATCACCCAAAAACTGATGGTCAATCAAAGCATACTATTCATACATTACAATACATGATGTGGGCATGTTCTATGGAATTCAAGGGTTGATGGGACTGACATATTTCTTTGGATGAGTTATCTGATAACAACTGCTTCCACTCACGCATCCAAATGGATACCTATGATGCCCTTGCTAGGAAGAGTTTCAAAACACCAGCATGTTAGGATGAAGTTGGGGAACAAAAAATTCTCAGTCCTAAAATGGTCGATGAAATGTTGGGGAAGGTTATGACCAATAAACATCTCATCAAAGATAATCAATATCGACATAAGAGTTATATTAACAATCTTTGACCATACATAGTGTTTTTGGTAGTAGACATGGTATTCCTCTTAATATGTCCCTAAAAGAATCTCATGATATTTGGGAAGAAGGGGATGATTATTCCAATGTAAATCATCACATTTTGATATCCTTTGTCACATCGGAGTGGTTGTATATCAACTTGCACTCCCACCTAATATATCTCAAGTTCATGATGTATTCCATATATCCCTATTGATAAAGTATATATCGGACTGTGCACATGTACTCAATCTAGAGGTGGTACCATTTGATATAGATCATTACTATGAAGAGTAGCCAATGATGATCAAACATCGTAGTGAAAAAGTTATATGAAATAAGTGAATTCCGATAGTCAATGTGTTTTGGAGAAACCACACATTTGTGGAAGCAATTTTGGAACTAGAGTAGGTGATGAAGTATAGTTACAGTCATATGTTTTAAAGTGGGAAATTAAAATTTCGAGGGTGAAATTTCTAAAGGGGGAAGATTGTAAAGACCCATATTATTATGAATCAAATTACCCTAATTTTTTTAATTAAATGTTTTTTGGTTATATAAAACAAATGGCCTTATTTTATTTCTTGTATCCCATTTTATTTAAACGACCATTAAACATATATTCTATTGATAATATATCCATCTAACAATGATCAAAAGATTAATATAAATATGGGGTTTTATAAAATCAAATTAGAAATGTCAAAGGAAGTAAGGGCCTCACCCAGTAGGATCTCAACCAATGAATCACATTTAACAGAGATTATACGGTAGATTTAATTTCAGTGCTTTTCCCTAAAACAAGCCTAGGCTGAAATCCAACGACTTATGCATGATTGAAACCATTTAATAGATATGTTCAAGAACATCGAGATCATGGGCCAAACCATGTTCACTGAATGACCACATGAAAGCCCCAACATCACACACCTCACTCATAGAACATATGTTGGTGTATTAAAAGGATATGTGTTAAGACCCTAGCAATAGTATTTTTTACACTATTTTTTATAGAATAATGAATATATTATCAACCTATTATTGTCACTTTGTAAAAAAAGTTATTTTGATTCAATAAAACACACATAGTGTTTTTGGTTATTTAAGAAATCTATTTAAATGAACTAATTTATTTTTGAAATAAATATAAAATTTATAAAATATTTTTATTAATTTATATTTATTAAATACAAATGAACATATAATATTTATGAAATCAAATGTATTTTTTTAATGTACCATAAAATTTGATTTCCAATAAATGACCATTTTTATTTTAAAAGTGAAAATTTACATATTTATTAAAAATATTTAAAATGAATATTTATTTGGAATTATGATTTTGATGTTATCCAAATGGTGATTTTTTCATAACTTTCTTCAAAAATCGAATATTCAGGTATAAATTATGTACCATTTATATATAATTTGGGTTTCATGACGTCACAATGACCCAAAAGATATTTAATAAGAAAAATTAATTTCATGAATGATCATAAATATATTTTACATTTAAAATAATCTGATTTTGAGTTAATTTGATTAATTTTTTTAAATCCATTATGAATCTTCTATGATTTATAATTAGTTTTTTTATTTTAAAATCATTTATTTAAGAGTTTGATCACCTTCACATCACTATGTGTATTATTTTAATCAGATTGGACCTTGGACTTATGAAACAATGTAATACACTCCAATTTTTTCATAAACCATGAGTAAGAAGGATCACTAGGATATAGAGTGAAATGTGAAGAAACAAATCAACGATGTCCATTTAAACAACCACAAAGATATGGGTCATTATGAAAATGAATTCCCAGACATTTTGGGAAATCTACTATAGAAGAGGCAATGAGGGGATGACCAGGCTTATGATATTGATATAGATAAATTAGAATAATTAAAATTCTATAGTGTTCTAATCATTGAATAATTTTGTACGAGAATATTGAATATGATATCCTAGTTATAATTAATATGGAATGTAAAATGATTGTACTATAGTAGTTTTTCTTCATGCTAATAAAAGCAAGTGTTGATCGGTACCGATGAACAAGAAAAATGATTCGGTGAAAATTTGAACTTCTTGGAAAACTTATGATTTATGGAAATGCAATCCTTAATGTATTCATAATGTTGAGATAATGATTTTTTGATAAGGAGATGATTGATATAGAAAATATAGATTGGATATTACTAATTAACATTTAAGTTATTAATGATTTTCTAGAATAATGGTTTATGCTATCAGTGGTGGAATTTACAACATTGTTAGATTTATGCAATATATGAAATAATCTATGTTCTATTTAAATAATAAAGAAGAATGAATGTTTTCAATAATGTTTTATGGTGATTCATGTTATTAATATGTTTCAATAGAATAAATGTTCAAGTTGTTCCCATGTTTTTCGTGTGAGGATTAATGAGATACTTCGTGTCGATTGATGACTATTGATAATTTCATTTTACAAATTCAGTGAACTTCCTTCAAAATTGATGGATCATTATACTTTTTAAATGTCAGTCATATATGAAATTATTCTGTTGATATTTGGAAGTTGTTTTAGAGGTTAATTTATTACGTCACTATATAATGCAACTTGTGATAAGTTTGGATATATAAAAATTTTAAGGCACAAACAAAGGAAATTATTTTTTATGAAATAGAAACATATTCCTTATATTCTTAGAGTGTGATTGAATTCCTCAACTCTAGGAAATGTTTCTTGATTCAAAAATGTTCTCTTATTATCACCATTTTTTATGATGTTAATGACCTTTTCTCACCAATTTTTTTTTGTGGATTTATGTTCCAAAACATTCTCATGAACAACTTCTCTAACACACTCCAATAGAACTTGATAGTTATATTTCTGTACCATGCTGATTTTTCACTCATATTATCTTCTTTAAATTCCTTTTTTTGTGGAGACCATTGAATTTAATTTTCCCACTTATTAATGAAATGTTTTATTAACCGTCTTTCCAACTTGGTTTTTTCAAAAATACAAGTTTAAAATATGAATACCTTGATTAATGAAGTCATGTTTTAATTGTGATGATGCAATTTATTTGAGTTGGGGAAAATGTTACATCCCAAACCATTATATTAGTTTACATTTAGAACAACATTAATTTTATTTCTAGCAAGATTTATACCAAAATAATTTTATTTTATTATATATAAAAAACTATGATTATATTTGGCACATATAACATTAAGTTGACTTGTTATGTACACAATACTGAGTTCCTTTAATATTTTGTGTTACATGTATGATCAAGTTATACTAAACTGTAATAGACTTTTAATATTTTTCTTTAATCTAATTGTTTCCAAAGATCCATTATAATGAAAATATTGAACATGGATGACTTAAAATTTGAAATATTTTTTACATAAGATTATATAATTATTTATTAATCAATTAATTAGAAATGAATATAGAAACTAGTTATAAATTAAATGGTTTTATTAAAAACAAATATTATGGATAAAATGAGTTTTTATTAATAAATTAAATTAATTTATATTATTTAATGATATTATTAATATATATATATTGTGTATAATAAAATATTTTCTGCATCCAAACAATATATTATATAGGCATAAGATAAGAACAAATCCAATTTTATGCATAAAAGTTGTATTTTTTTAAATAGTGTTCTTCTTCCATTCAATGGAACACGTGTTCTAAAACTAAATTTTGATAAATTTTTTAATTTGTTATCAAAAAATAATTTTTTTACAAGTTATTCCAAAATTATATTTGGGTAATTTTTTTATTTTTCTTCAATATATCAATTTTTGATGAATAGTGAAAAATATTGAATCTTAATTGACAACTTACCTTTAATCTTAATATTATATTTTGATAAATTATATTTTTAATTTATTTAAAATTAAAAATATATAAATTATAAATCTATTAATCCAAATTTATTTGTTTTTAAAATTTTATATCAAAATGGGATATAAAAACATAGCAATCTTTTGAAAATTTCTACTTTTCAAACATGTTTTCTTGTCTCGTCTTCGGGATTAATTTTAAATTAATTTTTAACCTTTAAGTGAAAATAATTTTAATAAATGGATTCCAAATTTGTAATAATAAAAATTTATAATTTATATTAAGGTTAAAATGGGTTTTTACCAAAAAAATTAGTAACTTACACTAAAATTAATTATAGTGGTTATGGAGAAAATGATTTTACTTAGTGGTTAAACTTTAATATTAAGGATTGAAATGTCTTAGAAAAATTTCCAAAACCCATTGGATTACCATATTTATAAAACATACCAT
Organism: Viscum album; assembly: GCA_963277665.1. Taxonomy (NCBI): domain Eukaryota; kingdom Viridiplantae; phylum Streptophyta; class Magnoliopsida; order Santalales; family Viscaceae; genus Viscum; species Viscum album. Next base: position 2,012,003,478 of record OY728120.1, read on the forward strand.
ATTTTATCAATAATAAAAAATTATTTGAGTATCATTATGTAGGTGATTTATTCTAATAAAGTTTACCTTTTTGTATTTACTACAATACCACTCCTCTTCCACTATAAAAGGGTAGTCACCCCATCACTTATTTACACCTATAAATCCATTTGAATAATAAAGAAACATCCAAAATAATCGCGATAATGTTCTATACTAATCCTATAAGATTATATTTGTGCATAACTCTAAACATTTATCTATTTTCTACAAACCCAAAGGAGTTACCCGAAATAGAGGTAATGTTCTTCAATGAGTACTTTTGTTTTATTTATATATCCACCACATAAATTATTATTACATCTTGCTTATATCATAACATATTTATCCTCAATATAATGTTATATTATTAACATTATCGTAAGATGTAGACCTTTAATCACTTACATCAAATGGGATACACAGTCATCATTTTTGTGTGCAGCAGACTACCACGTCATGAACCGATGACGTGTGTTCTTCAATTACCAATATTCAATGTTTTGAATAATGATGGATTTATGATTTATATATGATATATATTATATTAATTATTTCATTATTATTCTATAATTAAAATATGACACTTAAATTCACTATTTTATTTGTGTATGAATTTTATAACATTATTTGTTGGTGTGTGGACTGATACCTCCTAATAGTTATTTGTTTTGTAAACACATTACATAGAATGTTTTGAGGATAGTTTTAATGAAGAAAATGATTTATATTAAATAAATATGATAATGGAATTATAATATAAATATATTTATATAATTTACTTTTCATTCGTTTAATAATATAAGAAAATTGAAAATGTGTTCTTGGATACATAAGTCCTACCATCTCCATTAATAATTTACTTCATTTCGTATCTCTAAATTTTATTGATTAAACTAAACATATTTATAATGAATATATATAATAATAAAATAAAATTTTTACATCCTTTAGATGTTGAAATCATAATCTAATTAAAATTATTGAAAAATAAAAAAAACTTAGTTGAAAAATAAGGCAATTAACACAAGAAACTGTGAAAATAATGGAATATTTTTAAAAAATTGGTGATAATAGGGTAATAAATGGATCATATATGATATTATAAATATTAATATTGTTTTGGTGAATGTTAATGACATTATTAAAAACCATTCACATGAGTTTTCATAGGATTCAACCAATGTCAAGCCGTTGTTTTTTGGATTTCATAACCATTTATTTTCCATTTAGACTTATTTGTTATTAATAAAAATTCACGTTAATGTGGTCTATATAATTCCACATTTCATTTAATATCACGATTCACTCATACATAATGATATATCATTTTTCCCATTGAATTATCTCACATATGGGGTTTGACATTAAAATTATGAAGTGGTAAAAGTTATCTCTGAAATATTTCATTCTTTTGTGATTGTTAACTTTATCTTTAAAAAATCACATTATTGTAATAATATTACATTGGAAATTTTATTTCCATTATATATCTACATTCATAGGTGATGGATATTATTATTTCATAAATTGTATACCATTATTACATATAGTGTTTATGTTTATAGTTATTTGATTATCTGTGTAAATATTGATAAATCTATTGTTTACTCAATACAGATATTCAATAAGGAATTTTTTATTAATTACATATATTTTTTAATATAAGATGAATTCTTTCAAATGTTAGTGATTGGTGGGTCCTGGACATTATATGGTCCCTCAATTCATCAACATTATCTCATAAGACAAATTATTTATTAAAATTAAATGAGATTATATGTGTAGTATTAAACCATCTTGTAAAATGTCATAACAATATGGATGTATTTTAGTACCACGTTTTATGTTTTAAATGTAATTTTTTATCATCCCAGCCTCACTAACAACCAAACTAGTACCCAGATTGATAACCACATGGACTCAAGCAAGCCTCCTAACACACCAGAGGCTTCTGAATACCACCAATGGTGTAATGACATTATGTTGGTAGAAATATACCATCATGATCATATTAGCACAATTATATATTAGAGATTATATAATAGACAGTAGAATAAGAACAATAAATTAGAAACATATAGTAGAAGAATACATATAATAACTAAGGAAAAGTGTTCAAGGGAAATGTTGAAATAGTGGGTTCCCTAGACCCAACTATTCAGTGCTTTTGATTACCTTATTGTGTATACAGTTAGCTATACATGATGTCATCTTACCTTTATATTGGTGAATTTTCTTCATCCACAATTTAAATGGAAATATCCAATGGTTAATTATCTTATCAAGTGGTTATAAAAGTTATCATGCTATAATGAGAACATCAAGATAGTATGAAATTAATCATAAATATATTTTATGTGTTCTAGATACATCTTACAAACTGGACACCGTAGATGATTGACTATCAGGTTTTGGCAGCTCATAAACATTGATACTTCTTCTCATGAAGTTTGCACTTAGTGATCTCTAGTAGTGAGATCATGAGTATTAACCGGCCATTAAGAAAAACACATGTTTCATGTTTCATTGGATGTTCCTATCTTCGATCATGTGTAATGGTCTCCTAACATGAGATTATTACCATTGTATTTCATTTGATTGTGTACTATGATGCAAGACTAAAACCATGGAAATGATGTCGTGGTGAGGTAGTTTGTGTGGGGAGCATCATTTATGCATTGACATTGGTTGAATGGTCATGAATGGATTTTTCACTTATGGTTATGGAAGTAATATATATCAGGTTATGTTCAAAATGATGGTTGTAGCTTTATAAGACCATGGCCATCATAGTCACATGTAAATCCGTCCAGTTATATCAACAAACAATAAAGCAAGAAATGGGACATGACGTATGAGTTTGTCCTACTTTATGAGATATTACAGACAAAGAGATTATATTACACGGTGCATGTTCGTAGATTGATTTTCACTATTATGACAGTGCTTATCTCTGTAGGGTCGATGATGGGATTATAGATCTCACTCTTCATCTGTGAATACTATTCATTGCTGTCGAGATAAGGGCCTAGAGGGTCACACACAATATCGTATTACAGAATCTTCCCTATTCAGTTGAATAGGAGTTTTAAACATGGTGGCCCACATAAATAGGCTTTAGGATTTTATAAATATTAAATGAACACCAATGAAATAAATAAGTTCATATTATTTGATTTTAAAATATTGAGAATTGAATTTATTTATTAAATGTATTTATGAGTTTTAAGAAAATTCATGAAATATATTCATTGACGAATATTAAATTATTCAAGGATCAATTTTTGTTTATTGGAATGATGAGTCGAGTTAATGGCTGATTTATTATCACGTAATATTTTAAATTATTACAAGTGAGTGATAATAATATTTATGACTCAGATTAGTAGTCAAAAAATGTTTTTAATAGTGTGTTGCTTATTTGGGGGCTGAGTTGGAATTTTTGGGTATTTTCATGACACTATAAATATATGATTAGAGGATATTGCCAAGAACTATTCAGGGGGATTCTCTCTCCTATCCTGTCTCCCATGATCTAGATAGAGAGTTTATTGATCCATGTATCATGGATCAAGCACACATCCAGGCCTAGCTAGTGAAGCGATGTGGTGATTGTTGGAGCATCGAAGGCATCATCGCAATTCCGCACTAGCACCCAAAATACAACAGACAATGGTCCCACAGATTCAATGAAGCATGTGTGGATGATATGGAGGAATTCGACCTCAGATTCTTTATGTAGTGATCACCAACGATGAGCAGACGTCATGCAGGACTACAGACCAAAAATAGGTATTTAACGGTTTATTTTTGTTCTTAATACACTTTAAGTGTGGTTCTCAGCTAAAGTGGTCTTCTCATTACCGACGTTGACAATTTTACATTGATCGTTGGTAAAAAATTTAAAACCCCGCCTGGTTGCGTCTTCTGTTGGGCACCCACTTCTGGGTTAGGGATGTAACATATCTCCGGCCGTGTTGATAGGGATTGCAGTACCATTATATGACCATGTCCATTGCAGTAGAAGGTAAATCCATTAGGTTAGATCAACAAACACCAAATCAAGAAAGGGTGATGACACGAGAGTGTGACATACTTTATAAATTTTTATAGACAAAGAGATTGTATTACACAGTTCAAGTTTCTGGGTTCGTTGTCGCTATTGTGACAATCATTATCTCTTTAGGGGTCATGATAGGTTTCTAGATCTCACTCTTGGTCTGTGAATACTATTCAATGATGTCGAGATAAGGGCCTGGAGGGTAACAAAAAATATCAAATTCAAGAATCTTCCATATTCAGTTGAATACGAGTTTTGGTCATGGTGGGCCCCTCCAATGTGGTCGAGGATTCGTCCAAGCTTAAATGATCACCAATGAAATAAATAAGTTCATATTTTTCATGTTTAGAATAATGTGCATTGAATTTATTTATTAAATTTATATAGGAGTTTTATGTAAATACATGAAATATATTAATTGACGAATATTTATTTATTCAATGTTCAATTAATATTTAGGGGAATTACGAGTCAAGTTAATGAATCATTAATTATCACGCAATACTTTAATATATTATATGTCTGTGATAATAATTTTTATGACTTAGATTAATAGTCATAAAATTTCATTAATAGTGTGTTGGTTATTCGGGGGCCGGGGTGGTATTTCCATGTAATTATATGACACTATAAATATTATAAGATAGGATATTGGCAAGGACTATTCTTAGGGCATCCCTCTCATATACTCTCTCCCATGATCTAAAGAGAGAGGCTCTAGATCCAAGTAGCATGGATCAATAAATCTCTCTGGAATTGCTAGAGAAGCTATGCAGTGATCGTTGGAGCATTGAAGGCATAATTGTAATTCCACGTTAGCACCTGTATTATGATGAACTACCCTCCCTCGAATTCCCTGAACCATGTATGGATGAAATAAACTAGGAATTTATCTTTTATATTTAGGTTAAAACCCTTCAAATGTTGTCCTTGGCTAAACTGGGCGGCTCTTTGGCGACATCGACATGTTTACGTCGATCGTGGTTAAAAATTTTTAAAATCCCACATGTTTGGGGCTTTTGTTGTGTGCCCGGTTTCAACAAGTGGTGTAAAAGGAATCCCATGTTTATTTTAAGACAATAAATATTAAATTTTCATTATGTTTTGAAGAGGGCATCGATACGGTCCCTATGCTGCAGACTACGTTTTAATCTGATACCGGATGACCATTTTACGGTCATCTGATGTTTTATGTTCGGATTAAAACTGATAGTTTAACAAGGTTCAAAATTGGTGATCCAATTTTATATTCATCTGATTACCATAATAGTATTTTTTTAGTGATGTTTATTGGTTATTATTATTATAATAATTTAATTGTAATAATAATTGATTGATTATAATAATAATTTTATTATTATAATATTATATTATAATAATGTTTATTTTTATAAGGTATTATTTTTTCTAGTCTATCTATAGACATAAGAAAAAAATTATATAATTAATTTTTATTTATTTTTTAAATAAGCCTAATACATGTTTTAGAAATTAATTAAAAAAAAGGAGGTGTGGGAGACCAACAAAGCAGTTCTCCTATGATTAAAAAATATATATATATATATATATATAAATAATGTGAAAAGGGGGTGGTGACCGGAGCAAGTATCTTTTCTAAAATAAAACAAAAAAACAAAAAAATAAAAAGGGGCATGTGGGGGCATGTAAAAAAGGCCAACGAAAAAAAATAGTTAGCTAGGGGGATGAGCTCCCCCCATCTCCCTCATGTGGCGGCCCAAATAGGGCCACTTCCTCGGTTCTTCGGAAGCAGAAAGTGGCTAGCGTCGTACTAGGAACCTAGCCCGTTGACGGCCACAACATCCCACACCCGGTGCAGCCAGCGCCCCAGCCTCCCCACCATTCCACTTCGCAATTAACGTGCCACTACCTAGTCTAGGCCGCCAGACCACCTCACATGAGCCAACCCAACCAGCTCCTCTCCCTGGCCAAACATAACCACATCAGCTCCATATCACTGAGGTCGTGTCCTCACGATAATCTTCCTCGCAGCGCCGCGTCACTAGGGTCGCCTCCTCCAGGTGATCTCCCTCCACACATACACCTGCTTCACCACCCCGCAGAGCAGCACCAGGTCGCGTCACCCCACACTGGGAACCCCGGATAAAGCCCCCCTATAATTCGTTGCCCCGCCGACTCCCAGACCACCACTTCCCTACCAATAGCTCCCCACGTTGTTTCTTTCACATGCCTGACCCACAGCCGACACCCTGCCAGTATGGCAGCTGCCCTCCGCAGTCGCAGAACCATCACAGAACCCTGATGCTGGTTCCATTTTCCTTGGGTATGCTACCCACTAAACCCTATGCGCTTCTCTAAAGCCGTGATATCCTGGTTCAGTCAAGAGCATCAGCCGGTAGCAAGCTCCGGACGACGCCTGATCCTCATAGCTGGAAAATAATATTCTCTTTCCCAAAATAGGGTCAGGTGGGTTTGCTCGGCCCGCAGCGGGCTTAGGCGAACCGACCAATCCCAGAACACCCCTACTTTGGGTCTGCAACGCACAAACTAGGCGTGTACGGTTCTCCCCAACCCGCCCAGGCCCTGCCCCATTTTTGAAGCCCATATATAATTTTAATTAATTAAAACAAAATTAAGATAATTAATTTAATTAATGTTGATGATTAAACTAAATAAATATTAATTTTGATTTAATAACGACTGTAGTGTAATTACATTAATTTGGTGATTAATTAAATTAATAATTTAATTTAATTTTTGTTTTAAAATTAAATTGATAAATTGGGACTGAATGATGTAATTATTGAATTAAAAATAAGTGTGAAATTTTTTATTCAATCAAATGCCCTCGAGTATTAATTTAATGAAAGTTTAATTTTTATTATTTCTTTATTTACTATACGTGAGTTTAATGTGTATATGACGGATCACGAGCCTTAGACCGACAAATGTTGGTCTAGTTCATTTTATTTATTTATTTATTGTATTTATATATTTAATTATTACATGGTTTTGTAATAATTTTTTTAATTAAATAAAATATGATATGTGTGTCGTCTCATGTGTCATTATATGTATAAGGGTCGACGCACCCATTGTCAGAGTTATAAATATATTCCCGAAGACCTCATTTCCTGCGTGCGTATATAGTTTGATAATGACGAGATGAGGTGTGATGCACTTCGTGCCAAGGGATGACGACACACCAGACAGAATGAGATGCATTGTAGGGGCATACACCGCATTTCTAGTCATAGGTGGCATGATAAAAGTTATGACCCTAGGGTTTAGGTTGGTTATTTATTCACTCAACATATCAACCATTAGAATCGGCTCATGATCTGGTTACATATTATATTTATGCATGATTTATTATTTTGTGAATTTGATGTTTGAGCGCACTCACAATGATTAATAACAAACAAGCATGCAAGATAAAATGAACATGTGACGCGATATATTTTTCTATTTCTAACATGGTCATATGTGAGTGAGATCACATAATACATGATTATTAAAAATATAAATTTATTTCATTCATCATTTTAAAAAATAATAAAACCCTCAAAGATATATTAAGTCCAAACATCATTCGATAATTCAAATTTGGACAATACTGGTTGTTTGATGTGCGGGTCATGCCATAGTGGAGGGTGCCTCTTACTATCTGCGGGTCATTATAAGAATGATGGGTTGAATTAACTAAAATTTCAATAAAGAAATAGCCATAGTTAACTTGTTTTAATCTTAGAGGCAGACATTGAGTAAATCATGTTCTGATTTTAGAAGCTGGGACTTCACTCAATTGATCGAGGATCAACATGTTAAAGTGGTCGGCCCGCCAAAAGCCCACCATGAACCCTCCATGTAGTGGCTTAGCCATAGCTTGTATTATATGGGGTGTGGTTCTAGGATCCTTTCCACTAGAATAATCAAGTGACAGAGTATTCTAATTCTAGCACAAAAATAGTTCTTAGAATCTGATAAAATATAGGGAGATGTTATATGATTTATAAAATTAATAAAAAATGTCTGAAACCTTACACCCAATAAAAGTCACTCATATTCTAAAATTAATTGTTGTAGAAAAATGGCAAGTTATAGGACATATTTAAGAACTAAGATATCATTGAAAAAAGTAAGTGTTCTCACTGACATGAGTATCCATGAATAGTATAGGCATGTGCGCATAGTACTATGATATAGGAGACTCAAGGTGTCGGTGACCTCAACATTGTTAAACAACATCAAGAAGCGAGGGTGAAATTTCTTATAGGAGAATAATGTACCAACTATATGATAGTTATATCATTATGCTTTCATCAACGTCTGGTGCCAGTTGTGGTCTCTACACCAGGAAATATATGATATAACATAAAGTCTCGTATCTGAAATGTATTCAAGGAGAAAGTGAGGAAATGATATGAATATGAAAATGGTTACACCAGAATGTGTAAATTGAATGATTGATCGTGATCTTTAAATGGACCCCTTTCTCATATCATTCTCACCACATTAATCAAGACTCGTTTTAAGGTACAAAACGAAAAAGTATTGACTAAACGCTCCATTACCTATCTAGGTAAGGTTCTCTATGTGAATAAGAAAAAAAATCATTTATGTTTTAATTCATATGGAGAATAAATTGAAAGGCAATGTAAAAAGGTCAAAGTCATTAAATGTAAAGGACACATTCATGATGTCCTTCGATTTATGAGGTGTTAGCAATAGTTGTTTGTACTGCATATTATGAAATAATATTATGGAGGATTAATTGCAATAAACTGATTTAAAGAAGCATGTTTCCACTTCTACAATAGGCATATTCATCAATGTAATGTTTCCTTTTACTACATGGGTATTATATAAAAAAATTAGTGACATTTCTATAATGTAATATGGTGACCATGTAAGTATTGAAATGTTACTATAAGTCAGGTGTATTCTCCAAATGGATCTAAAAGGGTGATACCTAGGTCAGTGGTGAGAAGTACAAGACTTCATTTATTGACAATTTAAAGATCTATGTTGACCAATTATTGAGTATAACCACAAACATTAATATCATGTTTCCTTGGATGCAATGATATATTCATTGAGGTTCTGGAATGAATTTTCTTTTTCGTAAACTCAGTCACTAGCTCAGTAATATTTGAATCATAGGCAATTAGTGATGAATATAAATGCAATACTTATACACTATTATGACAAGATAATTCTTTGACAGGTAATACTAAAAGTAATCTTCATGAATATACCGTGTATCGTACTTTGTCTTGGCACAACTAAATATATTTTTTGTATTATCGACATTTTATTATGGAAAAAGGTTCCCTTAGAAATAATGGTATGCATTAAAGATTTTGGAAATAATTCTAAATGTAATCATAAACTATTCCATGTATAAGGTAGAGGTATATATACTTCATAATATTCCTTTAAGTAATTAAGGAATAACAAAGTGAAGTATATGCATGGTCAAAAGATTTGAGTTGCTTTGGGTTGGGATACCTAAGAATATCTCGACCAAGCATTCATCAACAATGATAATGATGTTTGGAGTAATTCCAAAATGCACATTAATTTATAGATATTTGGATCGTGATGTTAATGAGGAGGATTTGTGATGGAGTATTATATATCAACATTGATCAAAAAACATGTAGTGTGGAGCAATTCATAACTGCATATGTTATAAATTATATTTTTTTATAAGTAATATGAACTTCAGAACAAGTATAAAAATTTAGTATATTTCATGAAATGGTTTTCAAATAACATAGATATCTTCAACCTAATGCCAACTTTAATGAAAAATGGATATCATACAATTCATCGTATGATGTAAACCCTTTATGTCATAAGTATATGTGTTCGGATGCAAAGAGTTTTTTAGGACATTAACAAACATGCATCAAGTCAACCCCATTTTGCATTTGCTGTAAAAATAATAATAGTTTTTTAGGATGTTACATAAATCAATATGATATAATAGTAGATAGTCATGTAATATACTACACATTTATATAAAGTTTCACATCACTATTATAAATAATTGGTGCTATATTGACTTGTGTTTATTCAATGATAAAAATGCACTTGTAGTTCGCATAAGAACTACTTCCACAAGCACATGTGGAACAATGTATGTTCCAAAGACACATACTTCATAGGAAGGATAAAACCATGGTGATGGTTTTTATATTCACAGTGTTCGATGATCTATTATTCAATATGAATAATATTTCCTACAAGTAAGCAGTATATAGGAATTAGATAAAAATGATAAGACCAACTAAAATTAAAATAATGGATTTCATGTATCAAAGTTAAAATGGGCTTATTATTTTGAATATTGTGGTTGGTATTCAAGTGAATTGATACATGTATGGTACAAGTGTAGTAACAATAAGGTTTGATTGGATTCACCAAGTCGTTATTCCTTAATCCATTAGAATTTTACTTATCGTAGCTAATATCTATGATAAAGTTATTTAGCATTGAATTTCATGACCACCAGTCATGTGTGGTTTCTATACGACACAACCAGAAAGGGATGGTCACGTCATAGAATGCGAATAATGGTTGAATGTTTCTGAAATCTGGTTTAGGATTAATGTAAGAAAAAATATCATAGAATATACATTTTCAAAATAATTATTCCATGTGTCTATAATAGGTGAGTGGGAGCGCAAATTTTTTCCATGTAAAATATGTTCAGTTATAAATGGAATTCAGAAATTGGTCTAACATGTATTTAATACCAAGATGAAATTTATTCTCCAGTGATTGACTTAAAGAAGCAACCCATGTTCTAGGGAACATGATCTACTAAGGTAGATCTAGAGGTTTCTTGGTCCTAGTCAATCATACATATATTAATATTGTATTGAAAAAGACAGGTTTGAACGATTCAATAGATTAATTGTTGCCTATGTCATAGGGGCATAATCTCCTCAGGTTGACATGTTCGGGACATGAAAAGAGATAAAAGTGGTGAGTTGAAGTCCATGCGCTTATGCTATAGATCAATCATGTATGCCACGATATGTACTAGTACAAATATTTCCAAGGTGTATTTTATAGTTGGAAAATATCTGATATATTCTGGAGCACTGTTAGGGATGTAGTTAGAACTATCTAATTTTACATTTGAAATTACAAGAGGTAAGTACCTGGTAAATAGAGAATAATGATTCTAGTATTTGAGGATACAAATTAGTATTCTATATATTAATGTGATATACTATCGAATCCTGGCTAAAATATGACATGTGAGATCTGGTTATAAATGTTTGTGGTAGCCATACCTATAAATACTGAGTATTTTATAGCTACTAAGGCTACTAAGAAGTAGTTAAATGCAATTACTTGTTCTGGTTCTTGGAATCGAACCATTTAAGAAAAATTATTATCATATTGAAAATTATGATATTCTTACTAGCCAAGATTTTATGTTATGATAGTGGGAAAAAGGGATATACTCAGGAAACCATTTCATTAGAAGTTTTACTCAAGGAGATGAGGCCACTATAGCAGAATTTCCATGAGTTGGAAGAGTGGAAGGCCTAGTAGCTAAATCCATCACTCAGTAGAAACATGATGTTCATCATGTGAGAAGATAACATGTTCGATTAGAAAGATGGAACTAGTTCAAGTTATAATGTTGAAATAGTGGGTACCCTAGACACAACTATTAATTTCTTTTGATTACCATATCTTGTATACATTTAGCTATACATGATGTCATATTACCGTTATAGTGTAGACATTCCTACGTCCACTATTGAAATGACAATGTCTAAAGGTTAATTGTCATATCAAGAGGTTGTTGTTGTTCCCAAGATATATTGAGAACCTCAAGATACCATGAAATTAATCTTAAATATATGTTCTATGGTATAGATACATCATACCGACAAGACATAATAGATGTATCAATATCAGGTGTTGGGGGATCATAAGCATTGAGACTTCTTATAATGAATTTCACGCTTTGTTATCTCTAGTAGTGAGATAATGAGGACTAACCCACCAAAAGTAACAAAACAAGTTTCAGGTGTCATTGGATGTTCTTATATACAATTATGTTTAATGGTATCCAAAATTGAGATCATTACCATGGTAGGTCATTTGATTTTGTACATTGATGCAAGACGAAAACCATGTAAATTAAGTCCTAGAGAGATAGTATGTGTTGGGTGCATCATTGATGGATTGACATTGGTTGAATGGTCACTAAAGGATTTTCTTCTTCCATTCAATGAAATTAATATATCTTAGGCAATGTGGATATGGATGGAAGTACCTTTATTAGACCATGTCTATCTTAGTCAAAGGTAAATCCTTCAAGTTAAATCAACAAACAATAAAGCAAGAAAAGGGAGATGATAAAAGAGCACATCCTGCTTTGTGAGATATTAAAAACAGAAGGATTATATTACGAAGTTTGTGTTTGTAGGTTGGTTTCTACTCATATGAAAATCCTTTTCTCATTAGGGTCCATGATGGTTTGCCAGATCCCGCTCTTGGTCTGTAAATACTATTCATTGTTATTGAGATAAGGTCCAAGAGAGTTACACGCAATAGGGTATTCAAGAATCTTCCCTATTCGGTTGAATAGGAGTTTTGGACATGGTGGCCCTCACCACTGAGGTCTGGGATTTGTCTAAGCTTAAATGTTCACCAATGTAATAAATAAGTTAGTATTATTTTATTTTATAATAATGGGCATTGAATTTATTTATTAAATGTATTATGAGATTTTATTAAATACAAAAAATATATGAGTTAACGAATATTAAATTATTCAATGTTCATTTAATATTTATGGGTATGATGAGTTTAGTTAATGACTCATGTATCATCACATAATATTTTAATATATTACAAGTGAGTGATAATAATATCTGTGACTCAGATTAGTAGTCATAAAATGTCGTTAATCGTGTGTTGGTTATTCGGGGGCCGGGTTGGAATTTCCGGGTAATTACTTGACACTATTAATATAAGAGGATAGGAGATTGACAAGGACTATTCATGGGGCTTCACTCTACTCTACACTCTCCCATGATCTAGAGAGAGAGGCTCTAGATCAATGTAGCATGGATCAAGCACTCTTGCAGGCATAGATAGAGAAGCGATGTAGTGATCGTTGGAGCATTGAAGGCATCATCACAATTCCTCACTTGCACCCAGATTACGATGAATAGCTCACCCACAGATTCCTTGAATCATGAGTGGATGATCTAGAGGAATTTGAACTCATATTATTCAAGTAGTTATATCTAATGATGCGTATACATTGTGAGTTTCTTCATATCTAAACTAGGTATTTTATGGTTTATTTTTGTGCTTAAAACCCTTCATGTGTTTTCCTCTTCTAAACTGGGATGCTCTTCACTGACGACAACAAGTTTACATTGATCATCGGTGACAAAAATATTATGTACCACCTATTTTGGGCTTCCGATGCATGTATGATTCCTACTAAAAAATATAAAAAATTTCAAGTATGTACAATTGAAAATACATGCACAAGAATGAAGGATAAGATAGGTGGTAAAATAAAATAAAATGACCATAAGATAGATAAAATTCCTTGAGGTTAGTCTCCATGAGCATCCAGATTACCCACTCAATCTAGTGGACCTAACTCCTAGCTATAATTTTAAAACACAATAAATAATTCAAGGACACGTGAACTATAGTCTCTTCTTGTTTACACTATTTCAATGGATTAACTAGAGGGTAAGGAGATATAATCAATTGGCTACCACTAATGATGTATAAATTTTAATAAAATAAATGTCGATAAAGTGTGCCAATGTGCAGTTTTGATATGTATGCCAGAAAGAAATATAAATAAAAAATTAATATTAATAATGTTGATTGGGTTACAAAGGGGGTACTTTGATGACCATAGCTTTATTGGCCTAAGTAGTTATTTCTCTTATCAATTGATCATGTAAAAATTTAATGTGAAGTAACAGTGAGTGAATAAGATAACACGAAGAGATAATGGAATGGGCCTTGAATTTTCTATTTGGCCTAGTAGACTCATCCCTGTATAATGGTTTTTTAAACATGGTCATAATTTTATGGGGAGGACATCAATTTAATAAGAAGTATCTCTTTAATTTAATTAACTAGACGCATGGTCACTTCGAAATAGAACCTTGAAAAGGTACCCAAGTCTCACACTACGAGCGTAACAATATATAGAGTCGAATGATTCCATCCATGGAAGACATAGATGGTATTCCATGAATCAAAATTGGTTTATGTAGACATGTCTCCACTAATATTTTCCTTGGTATCTCCCAAAGGGGATACAAGTATTTCTTGTGGAATGTTGTAACCATGTTTCCACCAACCCCATACATGGGTTCTCCAATAATATTGGGGATTTCCCATTTGGTGGAATGTAGTACGATAAGTGATCCTATCAAAGATATATAATGTATCAATCCCATCACATAAAGCCTCATCAACCAATGAGGCCATCCTTAAGATTCTATGCAACGGAACCCGAGTATCACCCATGGCATAAAAAAATATCTAATTATATAAACATTTAACATCATACAAAGAGGAGTCCTAGCCAAATAGATATTCCAATTATACCATGGGAATTCCATGTGATTTAGTAGGGCATAACCCCCTTCATGAATGCTAATGAGTTCCATTCCCATAACATGCTATTCAACTCATAAGGTGACCTAGAATATTATCAAGAAAGATAAAATAAAAATTAATGTATTAGGTACAAGTCTTCTTACCACTGTAGATGTCACCATATATGAAATGGGATATCAAAATATTCCATTTTAACATGAATTCCATTTAAAATCATCAATTATGTTCAATAATAACTAGGACACACACACATAGGAGATGATTTAGATACTAATAGGTAACATGAAGGGAGAATCATGTCCCCCCATATTATAATATAATCCACCTATTATTTTTTATAATAAAGGGAACCTCAATACAAGGTTTTATTATAAATCCATTAATTAATTAATGGTGTGACATGTAACACCCATGAGGTATGGTCCAATTTGAGGTTAATTTCCATTAAAATGGCCCATTTTGTTACAGAAGTTCTACCAAAATGAAGGGATTATATTCAACCAGTAAGAAGTCAAGTTTTGAAGCATCGCATGATAAGAAAGGTGTGCAACAAAATAGAGAAATTTATTAAACAAGAATATATAGGGTAAATATGTATATATACAACCTAAAATTTACCATGGTTGAATGAAATGTCTAATATCAAGGCCATGTTGGGTCTAGTGCTAGAGAATCCGAACAAATGAATGAACCCCTAAAAAAGAATGAATTAGGTTTCCCCAAAGTATGGTATAGGGTTAGAATATAAAGCAATAATATAATTAATAAGTGTTTTAGAATTACTAATATTCTTCCAAGGAACCCAACAATACTCTAGTTAGAGGCTTTATGTGTGAGATATCGTTATACCTAGAGTGGGGAAAGAAGAACCCACAGAGGAGGCTCCTATGTGTAGATGATGATGAAGAGTAGGGGAGGAAAATATAAATCAAAATTGGTTGAAATATAAATTTATGTCCTTCAATGAGGAACATATTTTTTCTTCCTGGTAGGCCATACCATACACCCATAGTTCTTGTGCATCTACCTATGGAAGGAGTTAACATGATTCATGTAAACATTTTGGGAAACTATGAAAAAATCATATTGCTTCCCAACATTCCAAAATCCTATAGAAATCTACATGGCTGTGTGGATCCTTCCTCATGGTAAAAAAAAATTGTGCATCACATATTTCTTTGTAGTACCAGGCTGCACGGTTTCCCTTATGGGCCGCAAGATTTCAAACTAATAGTGTGCCTTGCCTACTTATTCATTTGAGATTTAGTTCATGCCCCGACACTTTTGAAACTTCAAGAACACCTGATGGACCCCGAAACATTTAAATAATGTTTAACAACAACACATTGAATTTTTATGACTCATGGTATTCCATTAAAAATCTTAGTAGAAAAAACAGACCATCCACCAAATGAAAAAAAATACAAATTCCATTGAAATTTCATCATGTATAAAAACATGGGATGCTACAATATCCCTACAATAAAAACTCTCATCCTAAATAATCCTAGTGTAAATTTAATTCAATTCACTCGATCTACTCTGGTGAATTAATCCTATTAATAAGGGTGAGTTGCATTTCCAAATGAATAGTGCTCCTCAATGAATCATTGTATCATTTTGGTACATATGTTGTATAATCTCATGATAATGCTTGATTGTCCGAACTAAAACATTTATAAGGTGGATACCCAAGCCTTTCATAACCAATACATGATCACATAATCATCTCCATCACCATCTGGTTCTAGAATATTTATGGACAAAATTATGTAACCATATTTCACGGATGAAACTACTAATTCAAGCATGCCATTAGCTCTTGAATAGTGTACATGGCATTATTCAAATATTAAATGAATAGTATACACCTAATAATCTCTATAGGGCTATTCGATATGACTTTTCATGAGTTTTATTTTCTAATATTCAACTCACTTCACTAAACCTGACAATGTTATGAAGAAGTTCCTCACCTACCATATATGAAAATGTGAAGGGTTATCAATTTAAAGAGGAAAAATTAAACTTCCCATATAAATCATCTTTGAATTCTGGTGCATTTCGAAAACAATAATAGGGTTTTTTTCTTCAAAAATGATCATGGAATCTCATAAGTAGCTTTTGGGGACATCACTAGCCAAAAAGTCCATTTAAATTGTCATTCCTTGTTTGACAATGGGTGCATGGATCCTCCATCACAGATGGATTGATACCCTTTTTAACTAACTCATCCAGGCCTAAAGCAGGGTCAGAGTAAACTAGGATTCATAAAAAGAGGATTTCATGGAGTTCGTCTAGTTTAAACATAAAATTAATGTTTCAAGACAAACATTGGTACAAGTTTGAACATCCATAACCGAGGAACACCGACTAAGTCCAATATGGGATCTACCTGGTGATCAAGTCAATGAAAAATAGCTCCTTTTCATGAGTCCACCCATGGAGTTATTATGTGGGAACCCATTTATAACTCATGAAAAACCATTCCTCTATAGAAAAACACATATCCAGAGTTCATAGTAATAGAGACCAAATATCATTTCCAAAGACTTTTAAATTTAGCTTGGTGTATAGATAATCCTCTTTCAGTGTAACCAGATGATGTGAATATAGTGACCATTATAGTTATATAGCTATGATTAAACTTAGAGTATTTTTATAGTTTCTAATAAATCCATGTGAAACATTTTTTAAAACGCATATAATGTTTCTGGTAATAATATGAGCATTCTGAAACCAACAACGTATGGATAAAGAATGTTAAACGACCAAAAGATTATATTTTATGGTCTTAGATACTTCTATGAATGCATTTCCAACACCCAAAAATAATTATTTTACAACTTAGTGTATCACGTTCATACTCTAGCAAAACCACCGAGGAACATCCCTAAGCAATGGGGTGAATACAGGTTGTGTGTATAGCTAAGTGCAACATCATCATGATATCTCACAAGGACCAAATATTACCTTCCTAAGTGAATTTTAATCATGACTACCCATTTCCAAACGGTCATTCTATGGATTGGCTCCCTATACATAGAGGAAAATATATGACACTTCCAACATGACTCTCCCCACCTAAAGAGTTTCATAAACATCTAATTTTTAGAAGGGGTCTCACCCCATGGTGCACACTCAATTGACCATTGACCATGGGCAATATAAGTGGTCAATGCACATTATAATGAATTTTACAAAAGAGATAGTAAACTAGTAACTAATGAGAATTATATTAAATTCACATTTAGATATATATGTATCCATGATTTATAGTTATTCCCACATGAGATATATCATTACGATTAAAGTCCAAAACAAATTGTTGAGGATGTCAAGAGAGCCGATCCACTTTATACAATCCCCCTGAGCATTGGGACAAATTTAATTTCAAGCAATTCCTAGGTCATTCCAATGTAGAGATGACCTATGACTGAGTAATGGAAGCACAAGGTTCAAACGATTGACACAAAACCCATTGTTTCTTCATACATCTATAGAAACTCAATGATTAACGCTTGTAATACTTCAAACTACCTGGAGGATTACATAGATGAAAATTACATCATTGAAAAAATTCATAGGTATAATTCCCATATGAATTCCTATATGAGATGTCCCACCAAAATGAACTAGCTTAGTGTTGAACTCATGAGATATCTTTCAAAATAGCTCATGACCTCCTAAGTCGTTTGTCCCCAGAGTGAATGAAGAGGAGGGTCACATGACATACTATGTGGGTGACCATTCCCTATGAATGACTAACCTGTAAAAACCATGAATTACATAATTCTCACTACATTATAAAATGTTGAAAACCCAAATGAACACCCATCAATCTGAGGCTTGTTTTAGAAACTAAGGGTCCTATACACGAATATGGGACCCAAATAGTACCACTTGCCAGAAATGGGTCCCAAGCATTAGACAGGGCTTTAATTTTTCAAGGGTACTACCTACCTCATGCTAGCACCTTAGTGAATAATGAGGTGTCTACCTTTTAAATAGGACACACTAAGAATAATTCACTAGGCTTAAGTTCATATCAATTTGGATTCAACCAAAGGAGAAGATTACTATAGAAAATGTTCACATCTCTATATTATGGTAGAATAATGGAATGATCAAGGCTGGCCTTACATGTTGGTAGAAGATGAAAATGCAACATAAAGTACCATTTTATGTCATTAAACTGAAGAAAATTTAATTCTATAAACATTTTAGATTCATGTTTTATATAATATCTAATAACAATTACGATGAAAAGCATCTGAAACTTTATTTTTCAGAGGCCATAATGAATAACCATGCTAATTTATGTTAAAAAACCATTTAATCATTAATTATTTTATTTACATCCAATCATAATTATGATATTGGTTACATAAAACCCCACATTAAACATCATTAATTCTCTCATATATTTTCACAACATTGACTTTTTATGAAAATGTAAATTGAATCATATAGAGGAATACACCCATTCATTTTTAATTAGTATTTTAATTAACAGTGGACCCATATAAAAGTAGCATCATGATGATATGATGGTATTTTATTGGTTAAAGATGTACTGGTCACGTTATATGTCACCATATTCTTATATGAAACATCGTATAATATTGGAGGACACCTCAAATGACTATCATCACATAGAATAAGTATGCCCACATGGGGATGAGTTTTAAAGAATTTAAAAAAATGGTGACCTAAAAGGATCCTATAAATCCATTTTAAGTTCCACAAAAAGAAACCTGAACATTTTATACATTATGATTCCAAAAAAACATAGATGTTTTTTTTGGAGAAAGTGACCCATATAACCTACTTTGGTCAAGTTGTGAATATAGAAATTTAGTCATACAAGTCATAATGGCCATGTAATATAGAAAAAAGACTAAATAAGGCAACCAAATCATTTAAGGTCTAAAATTTATAAACATTTATATTTAAAACAATTTCTAAATATTTTTAAGGATCATAATAGATGGACCAGTTATATAGGTAACCACATTAAAATTTATGATGCCCACATACACATAACAAATTACAAGAAGATCCCCTCTAAATGCACCCATTTTATATAATATTTACAAGAAATTTCAATAGTGTTATCATTTATTAAATTTCCATAATGTATATAATGCACATAAATAGAGGTTTGATTATATGGCTCGTCATTTTAAAACTTATAAAATTCTCAACCACAATAAAATTTTCAAATTTACTCCCATTTTATCACAACTGTCATCTTTCATCCCATTCTTAATAGGCATAGAATTAGGGAAATTATAAATTAGCACATAAATTAGTCACCCAAATAGGGAAAACAACCATATATACTAAATAAGGACAACCATGTAAAATAATCATGTTCTTCTACTACTCAATAAATAAACACATAAACATTTCATATAGTCAAAGCATGATAATATAAATTATGGAATCATTCTAACAAGATTTATTAGAATGGGAAAATGAGAATGTTATTGAAATTTATAATATATAACATAAAATAAATGCTAAAAAACATTGAAAATAAAATTAAAATTTTCAAAAAACCTAAAAATGATATCAACATGGAATTGAATATGAAAGGAATGTGAATTCCTACATTTCTATCATGATTCATGAAATGATACTTCCTTTTCATACCAATACAAGGGAAAAAAATATATCTCATAAATCATCATGTAGTAGAAGATATTCTAATCACTCAGGGAGAAATCAAAATCCACTCTAATTAAAAAAAACATGAACAACACTCCCTTCCTTAAAAACATGGACTTCTCTATATGTATGGGTTGATAAATCGTTGGAACAAATATTTACCATGATCTAGCGCATTCATATCCTACTATATACCAACCCAAAAATGTAAGACAAATGAAAAAGGCTTTAATACAACATTGTAATGTCCAAATATGAATGACTACAAAACCATTAGTTAGATTGGTCGCCTCATGACCACATGAGAACCTCGCAGTATGATGGAGGATATTGACTATAAGTGAGGGTCTAATGGTGGTTGGTGGGGGAGACTACCTTCATGATCAGAGTATTAAAGATGTATAATAATGATTAAATAATGGATAATCATAGAATAAAAATAAATAAGAAACAAATAGTATAAGAATAAATATAATAACTAAGTAAAAGTGGGAAGGCCAAATATGCAATAATGCCTGAATATCCCAATGAAAATAAATGTACAATCTAGATGGGTACCACATGTAGTAAATTAAATTAAAATGAATAAAATATAGAAAAACATCCTTGAGGTTAGTCTCCACGAGAATCTTGAGTACCATCTCAGTCTCATACTCCTCACTCCCAGCTCTATTCATAACATCACAAGCAGTAATTCAAGGTACTCCATACAAGTGGATCTTCTTGCGTACCCTATTGAAATGCTAGCCCGAGCAGCATGTGGGATATACTTTGTAAACCAATACAAGTGTTGTCTAAATAATAATCCTATTTGTGTAGATAAAGAATGATAGTATGCATGTGTGGAAGGTAATATATAATGAAATATAAATAAATAGAATAATAATAGTCATGTTAGATTAGGATTCGAAGGGGGTTCCTGGTTGTCCATACATGCTTCTACCTAAGCCAGAATATCTCTAATAAAGGTAGACTATAAAATGGGAGGTGAATTAATAGTCGGTGAATATTATAATAGGATGTAATATTTTACCGGGCCCATATATTTTATTTTCCCTAGTGGAATTTCCCCAGATAATAGTTTTGTAAAAATGGTTTTATTATTAAGGGAATCACATCAATTTATGATGTAGGTTCTCAGGAATTAAATTAAATGTAATCCTTGGACCTTCCATTGAGAAACAAGAAAATGAACCCACATATTGTACAAGGAGGGTAACAATATATAGAGTCAAAGGAGTCTAGTTAGGGAATCCATAAAAGGTATTCCATGTATCAGTCCCAGTATAAATAACCATGTCCCCTCCAAGCCCATCCTTGGTATCTCACAAAGGGTGTATGAGTATCACTTGTTTCATGGTGTAACCATCCTTCCACTGAGTTCATCCATAGGTTCTCCCATGGGAATTGGGATCACTCATATAGAGAAAACTAACACACATGGTGATCCGTTTTTAGATATTTCATGCATCACTCTCTATGTATAAATCCTCAACAACCCATGAGCCCATCCTTGACATTTACTAAAAAGGAATGCGAGTATTGATCAAGGAATAAAATATAATCCAATTATTTATAAAATTATCTTCTAACAACTAGGAGTAATAACCAAATAATCATTCTAATGACACCAAGGGAAGTCCATTTTCGTTATGAAGCCATAACCCCCTTCAAGAAAGATAAAGATTTAAATTCCCATTTACATATTATTATGTTCATAAGGTAGTCCACAACATTAGATAGAAATACAAATAATCCAATAAATTTGTTAGGGATAGGTTGTATACCCATTGGAGAGCACACTGTACATGAAATTGGGTTTCTAAATATTCCACGTCAACATGAATACCAACTTGAAGTAGAATGGGTTTTCAATAAAAACTAGGACAAACTCACATTGGAGATGATTTAGGTACTCAGAGGCAACATGTAGTGGGTAGTACATCCCACACCTTTCTAATTTAACCCACCCATTTTTTTGAGGTATATGCACCAAATTATTGGGTAATATTATAATTCCATTAATTAATTAAAGGCAAAAAACATCACATCCATGAGGATATCTCATATTTATGATCATTAACAATAACATGGTCAATTTCTTCCCAAAGGGCCACTAAATTCATGGAATTAGATTCTATATGTAATGAGTCACAATTTAGAAGTGTTACAAATGAATACTAGCACATGGAACACCAGTTGAATTTGTAAAAAAACAATTAGTTGAGGGAAAACTATATTGAAATCCTTCTATATACCATAGATGAACCAAATGTCCAATATTAAGGCTTTGTTTTTTCATGTTCTAGAAAATAGAAAAAACTGACGATTTCATTGAAAATAGGGGGAATTATGTCACACCAAAATAGTGTATAGGTATATAATATAAAAAAATAACATGGAAAAAAGGATTCATAGGATTACTAAGATTCTTCCAACTCACCTAATGACACTATAATGGGGTATTTTATGAGGTAGATCTCGTAATACCTAGTGGAGTGAAAGAATAACCCATAGAGGAGGCTATTGCATATAAAGGAGGTCGAGGAGATGAAGAGGAAAATAAATAAATAATTTGGGTGAATGGTAATTTCACCACTTTAATGAGGTTCTTGGTTTGGCTGCATAGTTGGAAAAATTATGCTCCAACCATGATTATGCATCATTATAAGGAGGGAGCTCTCATAGTTCACTCCCATGGTTTTTGAAACAATGTGAAAACCATGTGTTTCCCCTCGATCCCAAAACGATTAACAATTCACACAGCTATCCATATTCATCCTTGATGTTATAAAAAACTATGCATCAACTCCTACTCCTATGGACCAAGATGAATAGTTTCCTCTAAGGGCCACATAGTTTTAAACAAACCATATGCCTCACCTATTTCTCCCTTTAAGAGGGATTTCAATCCCATGTTCTCGGGAAACTAGATACAACACCCAAGGGAAAACTCAGATATAAAACAATATGAAAAACATCACATTTAATTTTTCAAACTCTTGTTATTCCATTATAATTCTTGGATTACCAAACAGACCATCCACTAAATGATAAAATTCAAATTCCTTTCAAATTTCATCTCGTCTAAACAAATGGGATGTTATAACCACCCCAATATAAAACATATTGTCCTTGATAAGCCTTGAGGGATCAAAAAACATCACATGACATAATATATTTATGAAGTCCCATTCAAATTGGTGTTTTATGTTTCCAAATGCCAAACGAACAATGGAGAATCATTGTATCATATAGTATATAGAAATAGAATCTCAAGTTAGTTCTTTTTTCTACAATCTAAAAAAATAAAACAAAAACTACCTACACATGTCTTAATAGATATATTATCACATCATAATCCCTTTTTCCACTAGGATCAATAATTTCTTAGTCCATAACTATTTTAACATATTCAACTGTGGGAACTACAAATTCAAGAATTCCATTACATCATCAATGGTGTACATTTCATAATTCATAGTTCAAATGAATGGTAAAATCCTGATAAACTCCATTGTCCTGGTAAAGATAGTGTTCTATAAAAATTATTGTTCTATATGCACAACAGTTTGTATAACATTACAATGACATGAAATAGTTCCTCACTGACTGCATATTAAAAAAGGAATGGTATATCATCTTGAACTACCATAGGTCGAATATCCTCAAAACATAAGGCATAGAAGGCCATTATATTTCAAAAAACAAGACTTAATATTTTACCTATGAATGCTCATTGAAGACCACAACTAATTTCTAGAGACATCAATAGCTGAGAAGACCATTTATATTTTAATTCATAGTATTAACATGGGTTCATATCATATCCAACACACTTGGATTGATACCCTTTCGAATACACTCATTCTAGCCCAAATGGGGATCAGGGTATCCAAATAATCATCATTAAGAGTCCAATGGGATCATCCTATGAAATATTTAAATGACATATTGAAGTGAAATTTTGGTTCATGGATAAATTTCACCATACCAAGAATGTTGAGTGAGTCCATAGTTGGATCCACCTGGTGATAAAATAAAATGGAAAAATTGGAATCCAAGAGTCTATCCATGGTGTCCATAGTTAGTAACCCATGAATCAGTTATGACTATCCATTTCATTGTTTACAACCACACTTATGGAGTTCACTCTATTATAGGCCATATATCAAGCATATTTAATTTTAAATTTAAGGTTGTGTATAAACAATATTGTCTCAGTGTATGTAAGAGATGTCATGATAGGGAACATGATTGTCATTTATCTAGGATTACACTCATAGAATAGGAATGGATTCAAAAATATACTCGATAAAGTTCTGTTAAAACACATATGAAATTATTGGTGGGCTCTGAACCATTCATAACATACAACGCCATGAGAATGAAAGTAGAAGGACCACAAGTCCACTTCATTTGAATAGAATGAATGCTTTAATCAATGAATTTCCATCACTCATCCAGGATGATTTTACCACCTAGGGAATCCTGATAATGCTCAAGCACAACCACTGAGGACCATCTCTGACCAATTGTGTATTTATCGGTTTCATGTATAGTCGCGTACGATATCATCGTGAACTGTATCATAACTCGACATAAAATAAAATTTACCATTTATATGGAATTTTAATCATGATCGACCAATTCCTAATGGTCCTTCCATGTTTTCACTCCCTATAATTTTATGGAAATATAAGATACTTATTATATGACACTCCCCACATTTGGAGTGTCCTAGTCATCAAATTTATTGAAGAACGGAACTCACCCCATGGAACACACTCCATAGAATGAGGAGCATAGGTTTTAGATGTTGAGTCAATAAGGTTTCGTTATGGAATTTCCATTCCTTCATGTTTGGGGAGATTGTTGAGTTAATAAGAATTCTTTATGACTTTACCATTTCATCATGTTTTCAAAATCGCAAACACCTTATATTAAGGAAAATTTCATTTACCCTATGTTTTATTTTCATAAGGAAAATTTTTCTTCCCCAAGGAGATTTATCCTTACAATGTTTTTTGTTGTTCATTTTGTCTCTATGTATAAAATTTAGTTTTGTATCCAAAACCCCAGAATAATATATATACATACATACAAAGCATTTTGTTTTTAGGATAGAAATTCAGGTTCCGAACTGTTCTGAGTTCGGACTCTGAGTTATCTGAAGTCAGACTTTGAACTCTTCTGAGTTCTGACTCTGAGGTCTCTGAATTCAGACTCCAATTTCTGATGAAATAAGACTCCAAACATTGTATGTTCAGACTCCGAACTCTTATTAATTCAGACTCTGAACATTGTATGTTCAGACTCCTAACATTGTAAGTTCATACTCCGAACTATTATGAATTCAGACTCAAAACTTTTGTAAGTTCATACTATGACCTATTTTGAATCCTGGCTCCAAAAATTGTAGTATCAGACTCTGAACTCTTATGAATTCAGACTCCAAACTCTTGTAAGTTCAGACTCAAAACTCTTATGAATTCAGACTCCAAATTCAACTGAATTCAAGACTCTGAATTACCTTGACATTCAGACTTCAAAATTCTATAGAACTATAACTCTAAATTATTCTGATAAATATAATCTGAATATCCTTGTATTACAGACTCCGAATAGATTTTGGGTAGACTCCAAAGAGTCATTTTTTTATTACACTCCAAAAATTGAATTTGTTCTTGCATTCGTATTTTTTCTTACACATTTTTTGGTTATTAAATGATGTCATGCATTCAGTTACTAACTAATCATTGTTTGAGTGACACGTGGACTTGTCCCTCTAAAATTCAATGAAAAATGTGACTGTTGGAGGAGGGAGACGACCTTTGAGATTGTGCCTATAAATAGGAGATCATTTGAAAGAACTCACAAACAAGTTGATCAAACTAGATATTACATCATGTGGATGTGATTTCTTGAGAGAGAGACATTCATGCTTTATGCATACTGAACATATTTTTCATATTTTCTTCGTGCGACTCCAAATTTTGCTGAGTACATTCAAGGGCTTCTGGGGATAGGAAGACAGAGGTACCGACTACCTTATGGTTAGAGTACTTCCTTGCTAAGGAAGACAGAGGTGTCTACTACCTTGATGTTGAGGGATAGTGGGGATAAGAAGACAGACTCTGATCTTCGTATCGAGGGCTTACCCTGGTGTGGGAAAGAAAAACCTTCTTGAATGTATAATTTAAGGGACATTTATCTGCAGTTGTTGGAAAACTTTCTATTTAGGTTAAAATATTTACTACATGATTCTTGTTTGTTTCATGTTTTCCACTACATTTTGATTGTTGAGAAATGTATAGCTATATAATACTTCCTTACATTTGTACACTCTGATATTGTGAGATTCTATACGCTTTATGGTAGAATCTTTATCTTTGTAAACATTTCTTAAGTTTCATTTTCGGATTCACTTTTCCAGAATTTCATTCTCCAAATCATATTTCCAGAATCAAGAAACTATGTAGAACGAATGAGTTTTGTGAATTGCCTTATTTAACCATGTTAAATAGTAGAAAGGTTTCTCACTAACATTAAAAGTTCTAAATAATTTTTAAAGTATTCAATTCACCCTCTCTTGTATAATGATAATCATCCTTAGATACTGTATACAATATCATCATTCATTATTTCGATCCTACAATTGGTATCTGAGGAGGTCTCCGAAATACTTATATTCACATATAAGTTTTCCTTGCTCAAGTTTTTCATTGTTCTTCTTTTTCCTTGCTGAGGAATATTTTCCTTGTTTACAAACATTTATTACTAACAAGTTAGTGTGGAAAGACATTCTTTAAAATGGCAGGAATCAATGATGGTTCCCTAGACAACCTAAATCCAACTAGACCACCTATGATTGATAGGAATGATTAAGAATATTGGAGAGATCTCATAATGATATTCATTATCAATACCCGAGTAAAAAATCTGGTTATGATTACTGGAGGATATAAAATCCCTGACAAGGATGTTAGTACTTTCACTAATCTTGAAAAGTATGAATAAGGTACGCAATAAATTGCATTGTTCATTGACTAGAAATATATATTTCCAAATTTCATCTTGTGAAGCAGAAAATTGTATATGGAAGATGCTTGAAGTTACACACTTTGGAACATCCAATGTTATAGAAACTATAAGAGCCATGATCAGAGCTGAATTTCATCATTTTTTTCTTTCCATATGGAGAACCCATATGAAAGGTGAAATAATGATTCATGACCATTGTTAATAGTTTAAATTCTATGGGTGAGAAGGATTAGATGATGTAGATCTCCTGGACAAAATCATAGACATCATGGCCAATGAGTGGGAATCCAAGAGAATAGCTATATATGAGAATAGGAAGGTTACTCAGATTTTCCTGGATGAACTTTTTGGAACTCTTGTTAAACAAGAGACTAGAATGAAGAGAGATGTTGACAATGTCAAGAAGAAGAATGTGAATGGAATTGTTGCTTTTTCAACAACTTCAAATCATATGAATGCCAATAATCATGAGGGAGTTACTAGATCTAAATCTAAGAAGGTTGTTATACAATATGGATCTTATAAAAGTGAATCTTCAGAAAATCAACTAGCCAATCCTACACAAAGGATGAACAAGATTGATGGCCAAATGAACATTCAATCTGGATACAAGAAGAAAGAAAGGAAAGATAAGATAGATTCAGAAGTCCCTAGTTATGAATGCAAGAGAGATGGACATATAAGACCTGATTTTCCTATGATTAAAAGAATGGAAACAGGGGAAAAGAATTCTAACAGAAATAGGAAGAAGTACTACAATGCCGAAGCAATGAAATTACTGATATCTAAGGACACCTAGAGTGCCAGTGGCGGTGACTCTTCAGGTGAATCATTAGATTATGAATCTTTTGGATGAAATAATCTTGGTTTAATAGCCACACTAACTATTGAAAATAATTTCTTATAGGATAAGGTACACAATGAAGAATCTATGTCCAATGTATCTTTAAATGTTAATTTTTGTGACAGTATATATTATGAATCTTCAGATGAAGAATATTCTTTAAATGAGTATAATACTTTACCTACCTATTAAAAAGTTTCTAGGTTTGCTAAGATTATTGAGAATGAAAATTATAATGTCAACAAATAGCTTGATAAGGCACATTATAGGATTTCTATACTTACTAAAGAAATATCAGATCTTTATAATGATCTTGATAAGAAAACTTTTTATTTCGAATGTATTTCAAAAAAACATGAGGAAGTATATTCTGAGAAGGATAAACTTTTTAAGGACCTAGAAAATGTAATTTCAATGCAAAATGTTTTCAATCCTAACTGTAGCTCAAAAATAAATGTTTTGGAAGATAAGAACATAGTTATCCAACTAAAATCCGAAATACATTCCTTGAGGATGTGTTTTTCAAACATTACCTTAGGTAAAGAAAATTTTGATAAGATGTATTCCGAAATTCGACCACTAAGGAATAGTTCTGGTTTTGGTTATACTAGTTCAAATCGATTTTTAGTAACAATTATTTTGTTCCTCAAAGTGCTCCATTTTGCTCTATGTTTTAGTGTGGTGGGAATTGGGCAAGATATTGTTCCATAAAAAAAACTCATTCTTAGGTTTTCATAAATCCTATTTTTCTATGAAAATGTGGGTACCTAAAATTTCGCTTTCTGAAATTTCCAGATCCAAGAAATTTTGGGTTCCAAAAGTATAACATTCTTATTTTCAGGAAAATAAAGAATGTACCAACAAAAATACATGTTACATGGATAGTGGATGTTCATGGCATATGACTGGTAACAAAAACATATTTTAAAAGATTATCAACATTAAAGGAGGATAAGTAACATTCATTGATTATTCTAAGGGAGAAATTATGTGTATAGGTAACATCTTTCTTCTTGGAAAAACATTTATTTCAAATGTTTTATTTGTTAAGGGTCTTAAGCACAACCAAATTAGCATAATTCAATTATGTGATGAAGGTTACCTTGTGAATTTAAGTAATGACAAGTTCTTAGTACACAATTCTAAGGAAGAGTTTATTCTTTCTGCCAATAGGAAAGACAATATTTACACAGTAAACATAGTAGACCATAGGATCCAAGGTCTACCATGAATTTTTGAAATGGAAGATCATTATTGGTTATGGAATGGCAGGATAGGACTTTGTAACCCCAGGATCCTATTCAAACTTTCTACGAAAAGACTAGTTGAGGATATATCAGATCATAGATTTGATTATTAAAAAGTATGTGATCATTGTCAATATGGAAAGAAACATAAATCATGTTTTAAATCAATTGGTGAATTCTCAATCACTGATTCATTACAGTTAGTGCATATTGATATTTTTAGACCAACACAAATTGGAAAAATTAGAGGAAAATATTATGTATTTGTCTTTGTTGATGATTAAACTAGATTTACATGGGTCTATTTTCTAGAAAATAAATTTGAAGCTTTTTATTATTTACAATTATTTAGGGCCCTAGATAAAAATGAGAAAAACCTTCCTTTTATAACTATTAATAATTGTCATGGAGGAGAATTTCAAAATTCTGATTTTGAAACTTTTTGTAGTAGAAAAGGCATTACTCATAACTTCTCATCACACAGAATACCTCAACAAAATTTTGTTGTTGAAAGAGGAAATAGAATTACTCAAGAGATAACAAGAATCATGTTCAGTTATTATTCTATTGCGAAACATTTTTGGACTGAAGCTGTAAGTACTGCTTTTTATACTATAAATTGTGTTTTGATTAGACCTTTTCTTAATAAAACTCTTTATGAGTTATGGAATGGTAGAAAACCAAGACGTTCATACTTCAAGGTTTTTGGTTGCAAGGTATTTATTATGAATACTAAAGATAATTTATAATAATTCGCACCAAAATTTGATGAAGGAATTTTCATAGGCTACTCCAAATATTCTAAGGCTGATAGAGTTTTCAATAAAAAAACTTGTATTATTGAAGAAACAGTGCATGTCAAATTTGATGAAACTGATCAATTTGTTTTTAAACAACCACAACCTACATCATCAGATGTGTTTTCCAAAACTGATTATCAACCTTTTTTAGATGATCCTTCTAAAAAGGAAAATTTCCAAGAAAATGTTTCTGAACCATTTATCGCAAATGATTTCCCACCCTATGTTGTTAAACATGTTTTACAAAATCCAAATCAGTTGTTTCTTAGGAATAATCCCAGTGATAGTATAATTGGTAATGTAACTCAACCCGTAAGGACTAGATGTTCTTTATGAAATGAAATAAAACATATAGCATTCCTTTCACAATTAGAACAAAAAAGAACTGACAATGCTTTAGGTGATGACAATTGGAAATGTTTTATGCAAGATGAGAAAAATGAATTCGAAAAGAACAAGGTATGGGCCTTGGTTGAAAGATCTAAGGAAACATCTGTTATTGGAATAAAATGGGTCTTCAAGAAAAAAATGTGATGAAAATGGAATTATAGTAAGAAATAAATCTATATTAGTTGCTAGAGGATATAATCAACAAGAAGGAATAAACTATGGAGAAACTAATGCACCAATAGCTAGAATTGAATCTATTTATATTCTACTTGCTTTTGCAGCATTCTTAAATTTCAATCTTTTTCAAATGGATGTGAAATGTGCTTTCCGTAATGGTCTTTATCAAGTGAATTTTTTTGATGAATAACCTCTTGGTTTTGAAGATACAAAACATCCTGAGCATCTTTAAAAACTTACCAAAGCTTTGTATGGACTTAATTAAGCCCCTCCAGCTAGGTATGATAGGCTTACATTATTTTTCTTCTAAATAATTATGTTAAGGGAAATGTAGATCCAACACATTTTATAATGAAAGATAAGAAAAATGTTTTTATTGTTCAAATTTATGTGGATGAAATTATATTTGGTTCAACTCAGCAATCTTTAACTTATTTCTTTGCAGATCTAATGAAATCTGAGTTTGAAATGAGTGTGATGAGTGAGTTAACATTTTTCCTTGCTTTGAAAATTTCTAAAAAACTAGAAGGAATCTATATATCCCAGCATAAGTATATTAATTGTCTTCTTAAAAAGTATGGATATGAAAAAACTAAGAGTATTAGTACTCCCATTGGTACCTCGAACACACTTGATCTTGATGAAGCTGGGAAACCAGTAGATCAAACATCTTTTAGAGGTATGATAGGATGTTTAAATTACTTGACAGCTAGTCATCTAGACTTAATGTTTTTATTATGCTTAAGTGCAAGATATAAATACAATCCTATGGAATCTAATATAATGGTGGTGAAATGAATTTTTTGCTACAGAAAGGGAACCATTGATTTAGGACTCTTTTATACTTCTTGAAATGATTTTGTTCTAAAATGTTCTTCGGATGCTAACTTTGGTGGATGTAGAATGGATAGAAAGAGTACATCCAGAAATTTATATTTCTTAGGAGATTCCTTATTTTCTTGGTCATGAATGAAGCAACACTCATTAGCACATTCCACTACTGTAGAAGAATATGAATCAGCTGGAAGTTAACATGATCACTTTTTTTGGATGCAACACACACTCATAGACTATGGTAAGAGTTTTCCAAAACATAAATTCTATGTGATAAAACTAGTTCCATTACCCTTAGTAAAAACCTTTCACATCACTCTCATGAAAAACACATAGATATTAGGCATCTCTTTCTTATGGATCACACAAAAAAGGGGATATCATTCTTTAATTTATCGGAACACAAGATCAAATTGTTGATATTTCCACAAAATCATAACCCTCTGATAGATTTGAATACATTAAGAAGAAGTTAGGAATGATAACCATAAGGTAATATTCCTTGTTAACTTTCAGTTGAAACCAGTCTCCTTACTGTAATAAACTCGTTTTCAAAGGGTTAGTACATTTTCTTGTTAGTTAGATCAAAATACTTCAAAATTAAAATATTTGTAGTCAGATTTTTCAAATCATTTGTAATGAAAATTTTCGTAGTCAGAATTTAAAAATCTTTCATAACGGAAATATTCTTATTTGGATTTTTTCAAATCTTTTGTTATGAAAATATTCCTAGTATGATTTTCTAAATATTCCATAATGATGTTTTTTAAATATATAGTTACTATAAAATTATTTTTCATTGACTCAAAATTTTTGTAATGAAGATTTTCATAGCTAAAATATTCTTAATGAATATATTTGTACATAAAGTTTTCATAATGAACATTTTTGTACTTAAAATTTTCATAATATAGATTTTTGATTTTTTTCAGAATCAAAATTTTTCAAAATCTAAAGTTCTTCAAGAATCTTTTTCCATACTATGAATAATCTTCCTAGAAATCCGAAATTTTTGTTTCCTTTCCTGAGTTTTTGTAATCATTCTTTACTTTCTGGTATTTTCTTTTGTTTTTAATTTTTTCGGATTCTATTTTCCTTAAATATGAATGTTTCTATTAAAACCTCAAAAGATCAGATTCTGTCAAAATTTTCATGCGAATATATTTTCATCGAAAAGATCTGATTAGAATGTTTCTCAACCATTGGATTGGGCATAGAAGATGAACCGTCACATCAAACGCCTATATAAAGGACCCCAAATGGTTGTCCCACATCGAATTTCTAGCCTTTGTGTGCTGATGTTCTGCCCTTCTACATAAGATCATTCTGTATTTTCAAGGGTTTCTCAATTCTGAAAGTTTTTCAAAGAATACTCTCAGAAAGATATGTCTACTATCAAACCAATCTTAGAGTGGAAGGTCTATAGTGAAAGGTTGGTGCATCCGAACTTCATCGCTAAGTATGATTCAATCTTCATGAAGAACGTTAAGCAGAATGGATGAGAGAGTGTTTGTGTATCAATGGTAGGGGATCAAGATTTAGTATATCCTGACTTTCTAGTTGTATTTTATGAATCAATCAGTTTCGATAAGGAAGAAGGTAGAGAGAAGTTTTCGTTCAAGAGCTATGGAAGTACTTATTCTCATTCATATACTAAGGCAGCTCGTTAGGTTGGTATTCCATACCAAGGGGAAGTTGTGTTTTGTCTCAAAATTTGTCGAATGTCAAAGGAAGT
Source organism: Viscum album (assembly GCA_963277665.1). NCBI lineage: Eukaryota > Viridiplantae > Streptophyta > Magnoliopsida > Santalales > Viscaceae > Viscum > Viscum album. Next base: position 2,012,036,920 of record OY728120.1, read on the forward strand.
TTTTCTAAGAAGAAGGCTATGGCATGTCTTGGAATATCTGATGTAAAGACTATGAAGATCACTCACTTGTCTAAAAATTATCAGATTCTCAAATTATGGGTTCAGGGATTCTTAATTCTGAGAAAAGGTTACCAAGATTCATTGAAGAAGAGTGACATGTATATCTTGGTTTTCATGGTAAATATAAGGAAGATCAACATGTTTAAGCATATTCTCATTAAGATTTATAATACTAAGAATGGAAACTTGAAGGCACAGATAATAATGTATCCAGATAGTCTCTCCAATTTAATTGTTCGGTGCTTATAATATTTTAAAATTCCTTACAGCTCAAAGGCAAGGAATTGCAAAGTCATGATAGTCAATGATGATATCCTAAAGAGTATTAAAATTGGTATTTCTACAGACTTCGGAGAATTTTTTGACTTACTAGAGGAAGAAGATGTTCTGATAAATCAATAAGTGGTTGAACCATAAAAAAGAGAGGAAAGAAGAGGAAGTTGAAGGAAGTAGTAGTGGAAGGAAAAACTCCAGGGCCCAAGGAATTCGAATCTGCACCTCCAAAACCTAAGAAGAAAAAATTATATCCTTGTGAGGTAGTTACAATGTGGAGAAAAGAAAAACAGAATCAGAAAGCAGGGGAGCCATGTTTTGGTTTGGATCCTACAGAAGCAAAATCCTTAAAAGAGAATACATGCGATGAGCTTGAAAATCAAGCTAAAGAAAAGAAGCAACAGAAGAAATTTACTGAAGCTGAGATAGTGCAATTTCTTTTAAAGGATGTTGAGAAAGCATCAGAGATCATTCTGGAACCAAAATCATTCTTGGTAGAAAACATACCTAAAACCCCTGTAAAAAAGATTGTTAATCTAGAAAAAGTCTAAGAAAGAGAAGTAGAAAATGTAATAGAAGAAGAAAAAAAAGAAGGCAGTGGCGATACTGAAGATTTTATTAAGAAAGTGTAATATTTTCATGACAAAGAAAGACAATCCAAGAATCTCTTAATCCGAACTTTAGAAGCAGAATCATCAATGTTGTCTACACCTACGAAAGATGATAAAGGAGAAGATGACAAGGTTGAAGAAGATGTAAATAAGTTGTCTGAAGAAGAATGTTATAATCATCATTTCATTCACCCAGAGGATACTGAAGCAAGAGCTAAGAAAGTAGAGATAGATGAAGATAAAATCGTTCATCTATATGTCATTGAACATGAATCTCTTAATGGGGAAGCCATTCCGAAAACTTATAAGGGAAATCATGTGGTTGTTGATAGAACTAGTAAAGCTATTTTGAATAAGAAAGAAGTTGGTAGATCTTAAAAGAGGAAACCTGCTGAGCTATAAAATGAAACTTCACAATGAAAAATTTCGGATTCAGAATCATCATCCCGTGGACATCATTTTGTGGTTCAGTCATTAAGGAATCTTGTTGGGACCATTCCTATTTTTCCCAGCATTTACTAGAGATACCAAATTCTTCAACACACACTAAATCAGAAATCAGATTTAGTATCCATGGTGATGGATATGTGTTTAAAGCTTGAGGTTGATTTCAAAAAAAATTCATTAACTATGATGCCCACAAATGGTCTTGTTTGAAAATTGTTAGCTGGTCAAAGAAGATAGTTTAATATATGATTGATCATGATTAGTTCCAAGATAGTGTTAAGGATGCATTTGACATTGAAGATGGTAAGATCAAGGATCTCAAAAGAAGTTTTGAAGAAAAGATGACTCTGGAACAGAATTATTCGAGTCAAGAAGTGAATGATATGAATGGGAAACTGTATTTAGTATCTCAAAGCTAAAAGAGATAAAGAGATATTCTGATTGAGATTGAAGAAATTCATGTCAACCATGAAGAAGTCCTGAATGCTCAGGCTGAAATTAGTAAGGCTTCGGATAATAGAATCAATGCTTTAGAAAAGAATACTGAGGATCATGATCAGATTCTTAAGCTAGGAGAGGAAGATCAAAAGGATTATAAGAAGCTCAAAATAATAGTAATGAAACTGATTTCCAAGGAAAATAAAATATAATTTTCTTTAAATAAAATCTTTTTTTATTTTTCTTTTTTTACAAATTTTTCCTATCATAACTAATTTTTTTTGTTACTTGTCATTGGGATGTTTTGTAAAAATATTTCATGTAAAAATTTTACTTTTCCATTCCCTATATTTATTTTTGAAAATCACAAAGGGGGATAAAAGAAAAAATAATTCTAACTAAAGAAGAAATTTCCCTATATAAGGGGGAGTTCATCTAAGGGGGAGTTCATCTCAGGGGGAGTCTACATTACAACGATTTATATATTCAAGATAATGAAAAATATCATTTCGGAAATCATGAATACAATCCTTAGTGTTCCAAAGACTAAGGGGGAGTTAGTCGTATTAATCATTGCCCATGTGATAAGGGGGATAAGTTTTATTTTCAATGTCTATAAAAATATTTTCTATGTCCTTATATTCTTTTTCTTAAGTTAGTTTTTGATTTCCAAAAAGGGGGAGATTGTTGAGTCAATAAGGTTTCCTTATTACTTTTCCATTCCTTCTTGTTTGGGGAGATTTTTTAGTCAATAAGGATTAATTATGACTTTACCATTTCTTCCTGTTTTAAAAATCAAAAACACCTTATCTTAAGGAATATTTCATTTACCCTGTGTTTTACATTCATACGGAAAATTATCATTCCCCAAGGAAATTTATCCTTAACATGTTTTTCATTGTTCTTTTTATCTCTAAGTATAAAATTTCGTTTCTTATACAAAACCTTGGTATAATATATATACTTAGATACAAAGCATTCTATTTTTAGGATAAGAATTTAGGTTCCAAACTCTTCTGAGTTCTGACTACGAGTTCTCTAAATTCAGACTCTGAACTCTTCTACGTTTTGAATTTGAGTTCCCTTAATTCAGGCTCCGAAGCCTTATGAATTCAGACTCGGAACATTGTAATTTCATACTCCAATCTCTTATGAATTCAGACTCTAAACATTGTGTGTTCGGACTCTAAAATCTTATGAATTTAGACTCCAAACATTGTATGTTCAGACTCTGAACTTTTGTAAGTGCAGACTCCGAACCCTTATGAATTCATACTCCGAATATTGTATGTTCGTACTCCGAACACTTATGAATTCATACTCCATAATTTTTTAATTTCAGACTCCGAACTCTTATGAATTCAAACACTGAATTCTACTGAATTCAAGACTCTGAATTTATTTGATATTTAGACTACATAATTCTATTGAATTCTAACTCTGAATTCTTCTGATAAACAGAATCTGAATATCCATGTATTACAGATTCCTAATATTTTTTTTGGAAGACACCGAACATTCATTTTTTCATACACTCCAAAAAATGAATTTCTTAAAGAAACCATATTTTTTTATTACACTTGTTTTGGATATAAAATGATTTTGTGAATTCAGTTACTAACTAACCGTTGTGTGAGAGACACATGTACAGGTCCATACGAAATTCAAGGATAAATTTTATCATTGGAGGAGGGAGCCGACCATTGAGATTGTGCATATATATAGGATCTCATTTGAAAGAGATCATAACATGTTGATCAATCTAGAGATTATATGCTGCTGAAGTGATTTATATAGAGATAGACATTCATGATTTGTGCGTACTGATCTTCTTGTTCATATTTTCTTCGTGCGACTCCAAATGTTGTCGAGTACATTCGATGGATTCTGGGGATAGGAAGATAGACGTTCCGACTACCTTAATGTTTGATTACTTCCTTGCTGAGGAAGACAAAGTTTCCAACTACCTTGAAGCTGAGGGATTACGGGGATAGCAAGATAGACTCCGATCTTCGTATCGAGGGCATACCTTGGTGTGGGTATGATAGAAATTCTTGAAATTATAAATCAAGATACTTTTATCCTATGTTGTTGTATACCCTTCTCTTTGGGTTAAATGATTTACTAATTGTTACTTTTTGGTTTCAGGTTTTCTACTACATTTTGATTGTTGAGTAATGTATAGTTATATTATACTTATTTTCATTTGTACAAATTGTTATAGTGAGATTATATACGCTTTATGGTAGAATCATTATCTTTGTAAACTTTTATTAAGTTTCATTTCCAGATTCACTTTTCCAAAATTGCATTCTCGAAATCATATTTTGGGAATCAAGAAAGTGTGTAGAACTAAGAGGTTTTGTGAATTTTTTTGTTTACCCTTGTTAAATAATATAAAGGTTTCTAACCAACTTTAAAAGATCTAAATAATTTTTAATGTATACAAGTAACCCCTCTCTTGTATATTGAGAAACATCATTAGATACTACATATAATATCTTCATTCATAATTTTGATCCAACATTAGAGGTGGAAAACATTATATAGATAAATTAAAATGAAGGGATAGAAAAACCGAAACATTAGTTCACTATATTAAATTCACATTTAGACATTCATTTTCCCCCCTTTAGTGTCACAATAGTTTGAACTATAGAGTTAATCATAAAGGCTAAAATATAGTGATTTATGTGTCAAGTCCCCTGATCCAATTTAGAGAATCACCCCAAGAATTGGGATGAATATAATTTCCACCAATGTCTTGGTATTTTAACCATAGATATAACCCACGTCATAGACATTTCAACACAATTTTCAAACAACAACCATCGCACCAAACGGTTCATCCTACCATTTTATAAACATGATGCTTAACATGTGTAATAACTCGAACCACCATGAGTATTGTCATGTAGAACAACACCTTCATATACTAATCCAAATTCATAATACTCATATTAATTCTTGTATATAGTGGACCACACAAAAGAACTAGTTCAGAGACTCATTAAATGATTTGACTATCAAAATTTCTGACTTCTAACAGGTTTGTATATCCAATAAGAGAATGTTGAGAGTCCCACGACCTGCAAAGCGGATGAACTTTACCTAAACATGTCTAAACTACTGAAGTTGAGCATTACATGATTTTAATGTCCTTATAAATTTTCAAAACACCACATTAACATCCATCAATATGAGTTTCATTTTAGAAAGTAAGAGTCATATACGGTACTATGGCACCCAAATAGATCTACGCATTAAAAATGGGTCATAGTCATTAGAAATGGTTTTGAGGTTTTGAGGAAAATACCTACCTCTGGATAAACCATTATTGAAGAATGAGGTGTCATCCTTAAAACATGGACAAACTAAGAAGAAGTCTCTAGGCTTAATGACCTATTATTTTGGAATCAACCAAATGAGAAGAGGCTTATATGAAACACTCATATCTCTATTTTAATGTAGAATGAGGGACGATCTAGACTACCCTTACAAAAGGATCTATGTAGGGAAAAAATAATGATCCATTTTATTGAATTAATCGAAATCTCATTTAATCCATTAAACTTTCCAGGGAATTTCTTGAATAACAAACTAATACCATTTTTAAGAAAAAAACATCTAGTAATTTTTTTCTCAGGCCTCAATCGAAAAATAAGAATGTTAAATTCAACATAATTTTATGAAATAATTATTTTACTTAAACCCCATCATAATTAGTCTATTGGTTACATAAACCCCCTTTATATACACCATTCACTCACTTTTACATTTTCAAAAATAGATTAGTTATATAAAATTTCAATTACAACCTATATAGGAAAAACCATTAGGATGTAATTGAAATTTTACTTAACCAATGTCTCATTTAGTTGCAACATCAAGAAGTTTTAAAGGACTTTTATTAATTAAAGAGGTTATAATCATGAAATATTTCACCATATGCTTGTATATAACACCTTATAATGGAAGTGGGTAACATTAAAAATCATCACATAGAATATGTATACCGCAATGGAGTTGAGTTCTATATCATATTATAGAATATGAGACCTACTAGGGTCCAATTAATCCATTTTAGGTTCCATAAAAATCAACTTAAACATTTTAAAAATTATTAATTAAAGCACCATTAACGGTTTATTCATTAACAAACATCACACAATTAACCTACTTGGGTCCATTAGTGAATTCGTTAATTAAGTCATATGGGTCATAATTCCCTTGTAACTAATGTATATGTCATAATAGGGAATCCAAATATTTTGAGTTCAGAAATTTAGAAACATTTATATTTACAACATCTTTTAAATATAAAAATCTAAACATAGATGGTTCCGTTATATTGGTTAACAATTATCAATTTATAAATCTCCCATAAACATTACAAATTATATGTGGATCCCATCTAACCACCACAATTTATTCTAAGATTAGAAAAAAGTTAGATGTATTAACATGCATTCAATAGAAAATAGGTATATAATGAACATGAACAGTGGTTTTGTTATATTGGTTTTCATTATCATATCTGTAAACTACCCATACAACTAAAAGGTATTACATTTACTCACCTTTTATGATAACCAGAATGTTTTGTACCATGATTTACATGAAGAGAAGATGGGTAATTATAAAAAGTAACCAAAATTAGTGACCAAAATATGGAATTAATTCATAAGTTATAAGTAATCATAATTATACAAAACAAGCATGCCCACCTATAATGAAAGAAGGAAATACTCAATCATGGAACATAAGAAAATTTTGATAATTTAAATTAAATAATAATGCTAATCAAATACCAAATATGGTGAAAACTAAACAGGTTATTAACTTTTCTAACATCACATATAAAGTATTTTCCAATAAAACATGCATAGAACATCAACAAATTTAAAACAACCATGCAATGAAATCCACACTTCTTGGAATATTCATAGCCTATGAATTCCAACATTACTATTATGATATATGTAATGATACTTCATTATCATACATAGAAAAAGACAAATTCTATAAATTTAATAAACCAGTAAGTTGTGAAAAATACTCTAATCAAATAATGTGAATTCAAAATCAACTATAATTACTAATAGCACTAATAATATTTCCATCCCCTAACACATGGAATTTTCCCTATATGTCGGTTCATCAATCCTAGTAAAGGATATTTACAATGAATTGAAACATTCCGATTCCCATATTTACTAATCCAAAGAGTTAGATAAATTAAAAAAGGATTTTATACAACATTGTAATGTCATAGCCCAGCTGAATAGCAAGTCAGTAGACAGAATGTTCACCACATACCTCAAGCATGCTTCCCTATATGCAAAAGGTTGGTGAATATTAGGGAGGTTCTAGTTATGGTATAGTGTGGAAAATATACCCTTATAATCGTAGTATCATAGTAGTAAAACACAGATTATATAGTATAAATAGTATGAGAAATGTAAATGAGAAATAAACATTAAAAGATTAAATATAAGGACTGAGTAAAATTCAGAATGCAAAAATATAGAGTGGTGAATGAATGTAAAAACGAAAATACATCTACTGGAAGGAAGGGTACATTTAGAGGTATAATACAATAAAATGATTAAAAGAAAGAAAAAATTAATTGAGGTTGGTCTCCATGAGCATCCTGACTACCATCACAGTCTCGTGCTCCTAAATCCTAGTTATAAGCATTAATTATAAAACATATAATTCAAGGTCCTACCAAAATGAGGATATGCTCTGCCACCCCAATGCAATGGAGGCTCGAGTAGGTTGTGAGATATACTTAGTAGACCACCACCAATGGTTTTTAAATAATAATCATGATTGTGTACATAATGTTTGATAGTTTTAAATTATGAAAAGTTATATATAACGAACTATAAAATAACTAAATAATAATAATAAATTCAACTCAGTTTCCAAAGGTGGTTCCTTGATGACCAATCATATATCATAAGAATCCATAAAGTTTCTAATCAATTGAAACAATAAAAAATTGAGTTGAAGTAACAGGGGTGAGTAATATAATAAGAAGAAAGAATGGACTAGGCCCAGACTTGTTATTTGGACTGGTGGACTCATCCCTTGGTAACTGTTTTCTAGAAATGGTCTTAATATTTTGGGAATAACATCAATTTATTACATGAGATATCTAGAATGTAATTAAATGGAATCTCAGTTACATCCATTGACACCATGAAAATGAACCCCCAAGTATCACTACAAGAACACAACAATATCCAGAGTGGATGGAGTTCATCCATAGAATCCATAATTGATATTTGATGTATGACACTCAGTATAAGTAACCATTTCCCCTTATAGCTCATACCAATTATCACAAAAAGATGGTTGGATTATAACTCATGTCATGGTGGGACCAACATTCCAGAGATCCCATCTACAGGTGCTCCCCTAAGAACTATTATTACTCATATAGTGGTATGTGACACAAATAGTGACCCCATCCAATATATAACTTGTATCAATAATAATATAATAATTCCCAAAAAACCCATGAACATATCCTTTGTGTTCCACAAAAAGGAACATATGTATTGATCATGGCATGAACAACTCTCCAAATATTTAAACATTTAACTTCAAAATGGAGGAGTTGCGACAAAATATAAATTCCAATTAAAGCAATAGAAGGCCATGTGCATTAACAAAACAAAATCCCCTTTAAAAATGTTAAAATGGTCCATGACCATTTATATGTTATTCACATCATAAGTTAGTCAACATTATTATAATGATATATGAAACATTTAATTAATGTATTTGGTCTAGGTGGTCTTCTCATAGAAGATGACATGATACATGCAAGGGGGTTTCCAAATATACCAAGTTTACACACATACAATCTAGAAGAAACATGTTTGTTCAATAAAATATACCGAACTCTCAAATAATATATTATTTATCTACAAATAGGTAATATGAAGGGGGTATTAAATCGTCCCACATTCTAATTCGATACACCCGTTACATTTTAGAAGACATCACACCTCAATGGTGTTTTTATTTGAAAAAAATTAATTAATTAATGGAATACATGGTCACACATATGAGGGAAGTTTAAATTTGAAGATCATTTCCATTAACATGGCCAAATTATTACACAAGGGATATTAAAATCATGTCATTATATTCTATATGAAAAAAATTCTCAATTAGAAATCATCGCACGAGATGACCAACAGGTGGCATAATGATGGAATTTATAAAAAAATACACGAGGAGAAAATATATTTACTACCTACCATATACCATTAATTATCAACAAGTACAATATTAAGCATTTATTATTTTTGGTTTGAGAGAAATTAATGAAATGGAGGAACGCCTAGAAAATATGGAGAATTATGTTTCACTAAAATATCATAGAGGTAGATATGATAAATAATGAATTAAAGTAATAGGAATCATATAATTATTGATGGGATTCCAATTCACATTCCCACACTTGAATCAATATCTGTGTGGGGGATATATCCTCATTAATAAATGAGGGAAAAAAGAACCCATAGGGGAGGATTCTGTGCATGGATGAGGAAGAAAAGTGGTGGAGGATAAGGAATAATATAAGAGAGGAAATAGAAATTTCAACACTACAATTATATTCATAATTTATCTAAACTTTTTTCATGATAATGAAATAATCGTGTTCATGTATCTGCCAAAATTTGGTTGTCTCACAGTTTGGAAAATCGTGCATAAATTGTTTTTTTCCTCTATACCAAAACATTCAACATACTTCCTGGCCATGCTGTACTTCTTTATGGTTATACCGAACCATGTTTCTGATTCTTATCCACAGGACAAGGTCTCACAACTTCCTCCGTGTTTAATGGTGTATTATAAAAACCTTGTGCTCAGCTACCTTTTTAGTTTGAGATGCCTCTCAGGACCTAAATCTTTAAAAACTAGGCATTACACCATAAGGACCCCTCAATCCCTGAAAAATACTAAAAACATCACATTTACATTTTCCAAATCACTATAATTCATTTTGATTATGAGTTTATAAAAAATTATCCCCCAAATGAGAATACACAAATTCCTTTTAAATTTTAACTGGTCTGAAAATACAAGAATCTACACTTGTGTGTTCTATTATTTACCATTCAATATTTTTATGACCTTATACATCTATTTAAATGGAATATGTGTTTAGATATTTACCATTAAATGTTGATTATTCCAATTACATAATTATTTATTCCATTTTAAATTTCCCTTATTGAGTATTTGAGATAACCGTTATTTTTTTCCTTTCCTGAAGATATAAAGTTGAATTCCAGGAATGAGTTTCCAGGATAGTGATATTGTACTTTATTTATTTATTATTTTATTTTAACAACGTAATATATGCATTTTGTATGTTATATAGTTTCCCAAAATAACTAAATTATTGGTTCCTTTGGGATTTGAATCATATATTTTTGTTAATGTAATGAAGTGAGGAATTTCCTCTAGTCTGATGGGGTCAGGGCATTACAGAATTCATTTAAAAAAATGGGAAAATTATATCAAAAAGATGATTACATTGATTTATACATATTTAACGTCAAGAAAAATATTTGAAGAAAAATATTTGTATAGAATTAAGAGAAATATTAATATTTTTATTTCTACTTTATTGATAATAATAAAGATAACAATTTTATCCAATAATAGTTCATATTGAGGGAAGAATTAGTTGATTGATAGTGAATTATTGTCAAATGTATCTCATCTATATTTTACATATATATATTAAATAAATTTTAGTTCCTTTCCAATATTTCAATTTAATAGTAACATAATGTCTTCTATTATAGGATCATAATTGATGGAGACCTATTAATAGACAATAAAGAAAAATATTTTGCGAAACTAGTAAAAATCACTAATCTCATGTGAATTTGTTAAATCTCCATATCCTTCATCACCATCAATCTATTTTGAATTATCAATTCTAGATTCAACTAGTATTGGACTATTATTTCTAAATGAATTTCTCCTATTAAAATTTGAATCAACATCCTTTCAGTGTTCATATATCATTAACATAATTCCCCCGTAAGGATACGAGGCACAATATTAAAAATCATTTGTATAATCATATGTAATATAAAAATACATACTTGTTAAAATTTGAATTCGACATAATAGAAAATTCTTTATTTACAAATAATACTTATTTTATTATCAATACAAATAAATTTAAAATGACTTGTTTATAAATTAAAAAATAATATTAGTTGACTATATTATATAAAGGATCTAAAATATATAAAAATTACCATTATTAATTTTTATGAATGATTTTAGAATATTTAATTTTTTTTCAAAATATATGATTTTATTGATTAATTATATGTTTTAATGGATAACATAAAAAATTTATTATTTTTTAGAAGCTATATTTATTATATGCATTATAATAAAAAAATTATATATTAATTTTCTAAAATAATTTTTTTTAAAAAAATAATTTTTCTAAATATTTTATTAATAAATAGTATATCCATTAGACCTAGGAAAACTAATGTTAAAATGATAAATAACATAGTAATAAAAAATTGGATTGCATACTATTGATATGGGTATTATTAAATTATGGAATTTTTTTTATTTCAACTCTATATTTTCACATAGAAAATTGGGTAATATTTTACAATACAAATTTTTTAATTTCATTATCTTTAATCAACCAAAATAATATCTCTTATGTCTTTATTTTTATCATCCTAATATAAGGTGGATAATTTCAATTTTAAAATCCTAAATTCTAATTAGTTAGGTCACAGAAGATTCTTCCTTTATTTTTATATCAAATAAAATATTGAATTTTGTTTTTAATTAATTTTAAATATTCATTGGAAGTTTTATCAATATTTACCTTAAAATATACTATTAATTTTGAAAATGATTACAAATTTAAATTAATAAAATTTATCAGAAATGTGATTCATTTACACTGTGAGACTCACTTCATTCACATATAATGGTTTTTCTAGGAAGCATTATATGACCAAATCCCACTGGCGAAAAATTTCAATAAATCAATAAAAAACATGAAACATGGGTGTGGACATATTATGAATGTTAGAGACAGTGATCCATAGTTATATTATAGATCACCTGAAATTTTTTTAAATGTTTCGTGCACTTTAGTGGTTATCTAATATAGGTTCTAATATTTTATTATTATTTTATCTATTTAATAAATTAATTAATTGAATTTTTATGTATTATTATTTTTAAATATTCGAATACTAATTATAAAATAGATTAAAATTAATTTATAATTGATAAACATTAAATACATGATATGTGAATTAATTGAAAATATATTTCTTGAATTATTTTTTGATAATAGATGTCCATTAATTTTTTTTTTGGAATTTCATATAAATAAAAAATTAATGATTTCATAATAAAAATAAAAAAAATGTCCCTATATGTTGAGAAATAATTTTTTAGAAATATATTCATCAAAATATTATTTTTATAAAGAGTTTGTTTTCATTGATTACTGTATTAATGAGATTTTAATTTTTTGTAACATTTATTAAGTGAAATTATTTTTTCCATATGATCCACTAGATTTTTTGTTTTATAAAATTTCAATTTTTAAATATTTATTTTTTAATAATATTATGTGTAGCATTAAATCCTCTTTTCAAACATTAATGATCATGTAATTATTCTAGATTAAATAAAGGTATTAATTCATAGCATTGCACGTGTTAGATAATTTATTTAATTGATTGTTAATCATTAAAAAATCAATGGGGTTCATTGTTATTTTCAAAGATTGTAAACTGACATTATGTTTTATATTCATTGGTCAATAGTAGATCAATGGTTTCTTAAGAAATTGGACATTGGGGCTTCATCTTCATTCAATTTATATATGCATTGTATTCTTAATTAATTATTAAACTTTTTATATTATATTGAGAATGAATTCTATTTTAGGATAATTAATATGTTTCATATTATTTATATTTTTAAATGATTTGATAGAAAATTTTGAATTAGAACATGTTTTGATTTTTTAATGGGATGATTATTTGGTGAATCATTATTTTTAATTTTTTTCACGAGGGTATGATTCATTATCTCAGTTTTGTTGTGTATTCAAATTCTATAGTTCATAGATATAAGTACATTATTCAGATATAGATGTCAATTTGGAACTAATTATAGATATAATTATTTTAATTTATTAACTATTTTCATCAAATGTTGGTTTTGTGGTTTGGTAATAAATAAACAAATTACAATATATTATTTGGATAATGAAATAATAATTAATTTACATATATAAATTTGGTAATAGATGGCCATTACAATGTGGTATTATTAGATATTTTACTTATTTTATATATTGACATACGTATTATTCTATGATGGTAATTGTTATTCACAATAACCTGTAACGATGTTGTGTAATGATCTTATTTTTTTCCTCCTTGTCCACTCGAGCATCACCCTCCTTCCCCAGTGATTTCCTATTCTACCACCTTCTCTGGTGATATGAATCTCATTCCTTCCACTCCATGCCTCCAGGTCTTTTTTGTTTCCCTCACCCTGGTTTTTGTGGTTCTTCTCTTACAACAATTTTATTATTATCGCTCAACATTTACTTCTTCCCTAGTGCGGACCGAGTTTCTTGCTTCCTCCTCATATGCACATTCCTCCTTTATTATTGTAATATGACCCCAAATTGGTCCAATACGTTGGTTACCTATAAGGATTAGGATGTTGATGGTGGAGTGTTGCTATGGATCTTCGACTGCTCTGGTGTTGGTTTGGTATTGTTCATTTTCACAGGATTCACCTTCACCTCTATTGTTTCTAGATTTGCCTGCTTGGATTCGATGGAACTTTGGTTCCCTATGGTATTGATGATGACTATATTGAATATTTTTTCCTGGGACTGATGATCGTTTTGTGCTAAAGAGATCTATGGACGGTCAACTTGATCTGACCCCATGCACATATGTGCCCCTCTAAGTTGGATCTGGTGTAGAGGTAACTATGTGGTTTTGGGATTTATGGTTCAGTTTTCAAAGAGATTCAAGCCACTAGAGTTGGATTTATTTTTATTTGTTGGGTTAAAATTTATTTTTCTATTTCCTAGGTGTTTTTTATTGTTTTTATTGGTGGTGACGATGGTTTCTAGCAATCGAGTGTCTCTGACCATGAATTAATCAATGAAAATAACGATGTTGATGGACACTGATGGTGGTTTGTTTTTTTATACTACTTGTGGTGGCAGACGCCAGTGATGATGGCAGGGTGATGGGATATTGGAAATAAAATATAGATAGGAATGGGCTTTTCTCAATGCATTCGATGTAGTTTCATTAGTCAGTTTATGGGATTTCTGTGATTTGCGGTGATGATGGTTTCAATTCTGAAACAGGAGTATGATGATTGGCTGTTGAAGGATTTTGTTGTTTCGCACTTACCCTCAATGTGAATTTTCAATAAAATAAAATAAAAATGGATGGTGGTTGATCTAATTTGTTATATTCATCATTGGGGTATATCATGGCTTTATACAATATAAATTAGTAAATGGACACAAATTTTGATTTTCCTTATTTATCACTTCATAATTTGAATTTGTGTATTTTACCCACACTAAACTAGTGGACTTCATTGTCTGGAAAAATCCTACAGAGCACAAATTTTTTGGATTCAAAATGTACATATATGAAAATTTTATATTTTATTATATATTTTGTTATGAAAAGTTATTGAATACATTAAACTACTTTAAGTGGTTTTATTGGATTTTAGATGGTGTATAACCTAATTTTGGTGCATTTTAGTTTCATAGACATAAAATTTCTAATTTCCCCATGTTTTATAAATTGAATTTCATCATGGAAATATTATAAATAATATTACTATTATATCATATATAAATTTTAGGGATATATAAAATATATTGATGTTATAATATTTTTTTCATTTGTTTATTTTTGGTTAAAATAATTTTAATTTATTTGTGATTGTTTTTTATGATATTGGTTTTGGTGTTAATGTAAAATTATCTAGAAATTCCACCTCTTAAATAAATATATTAATTATCAATTTCATCCACATACTTACCAATATAGGTACAAATTCAGAATCATGTACATTGTCTTATTAGTGGCCTATGATTAGACCTTGCTGCGGTGGGGTGAGTGAATGTGGTATTGATTATAATGATTAAGAAAATAATTTTAGAATGTGTATATGGTGAATATTTTTGGATGCTATAAGAGTTATATATTTTTTACTAAATGTTAAATGTTTTTATTTATCAAACACATTTAAGGGAAAAGTGAGAAAACTGAGGTCAAACACAAAAGGAAACAAAAGAGTGATTAAAGGACAAATTAGCCTACTAGAATTAGACTAAATGAATAATATCCATGAAATATTGTTTACATAGATATAGGGTTAATACATGAAAGGATATTCGAACCAATTGGCCATCTAATCCCAAGACTAGATGTACTCCTCCAAATTAATCATCCCACTATTGAAACCCCCAACTATTATTTGGTATTACTTGACGATCCAGGTATATTTATCCCCATTAAGAGTAATCCTTAGAGATCCCCCCACCATTTTAGAGACATATTCATCCAGAGCATTGAGTTTTATATTTTGAAAAATAGTAAAGATAATTGGTCAAATAATACTGTTATACAAGTAGTTAACCTTACATATGAAACCTATATTTTTTAAATATAATTCTTTTACAATGTTCATGTTATGTGTATGGGGTATTATAATTATTTCCATTAGGTATCATATAATTTCATCTTGTTATTTATGATTTATTTGTCCTATTATGTCGAAGATGGATCACTAGGGATATATTTTTGGATTGTCAAATGATCTTATAATCATTTTCATTGGTTCCATTTGAATACAATCTATAAAATCTATATAAGTTTCTATATATTAATACAGTAATTCCAATGGATTTTATGGAATTTATTAACAGTTTAATATATTATAATGTAATTAATGGTAGTAGTGCATGTAATTTAGAAACCAATTGAATTGAATTATTGTATTTTTATAATGCTATATTAATAGAATTATAATTTAAAAAAATTTATGTATTTGTTCATATAATATGATTTCAATATTTTATGGAGGAATAGATGTGCAAAAGAATTTTGTGAAGATGTAGTGCATGAATAAATTTTTACCTTCTTCGATACATTGATTATAATTTATCACCATTCCCCAATACAATAAGTAGACTTAATTATTTAAATTTATTTTCATAAGGGAGGTTTATATCATGTTTGATTTATTTTTATATTTTAGCATACCTAGGGACGATGGATTGGATAATTTTAGGATGAAGGTAAAATAAAAATATTACTTATGCTGAATTCAAATTTCAAAATTATTCTATAAAAACCATTAATGATGAAGGTATTCAATTAATCTATGAATAATTTATTGTAAATATGTTATAATAAAAATCAAATATTTTGAACTTGGGTTAATTAAATTACTTAAATGAACATGGAACACATTGAAATGCTATATTGGTAATACAACTTGAATGAGCCCCTATGTATCCTCCCAAAAAAAGGGATTTGGAGGCTTATATTTTCCCCTTTGTTTTAAGGGAATCCATTAGAAATTGTAAACATGTAATGCATTAATGGTAATAAAATCCAATAACAGAAATAATATCCATGGTTTTAAACAAAACCCTGAACTTTTAAACCACAATTTAATTATGGTGAACACCTAATTATAAAGATAAATAAGATAGAGGTTTGTTTTTTAAAATCCCTTTATAAATTCCCAACTCTACCTGTTGAGTATTTATTTGAATATGAAATATTTATATTGATGTATATAGAGAGATTCATAAAGAGGATGAAGTAACAATATGAAATTTATAATTTGAAATTGGCCTTCGATGATGTGGTTGAAAAGATAACTTTGGTTCAATATTGTAATGATCCAATTAATTGTTCATTCCATCATTTTTTTAGAGTTCCTCAATGTTCCTCTCTTTATAACCTATAACGACCCATACTTTACATACATTGTTAATACTTCAAAATTGAAGCACACTTATTGCAACATATGACAAAACCACAAAGGACCGTATAGGTATAGTGTCTTTAGAAACTCAGAAACATAAACAACTGGTTCATAAATCTTCTACAGTGTCTCCCATTTATTTCATCATATCTAGGGTCCCTTTTAGCATATTCTACTTAATATCCATCTTCCTGACCTGGGGAAAAGAAAACATAAAAGGGTGAGCTCAAATGCTCAGCAAGGGAAAATAAAGGAAATAAAAATCATATCATATCTTTTTGAAAATCATAACCTGCAAAAGAGATCATAATATCTTAACATGGAATAAATCATAGAAGTGAAAATGAGATCCCCATAATCATAACATAAAACTTGAAACCTTGTGGCATGAACACATAATCATGGAAAATCATTTCTTGTTAGTCATGACTCATTGCCAAGACTATCTTAGCGGACAAAGTCCATTTCTGAACCGAGTTCACTCCTCGTTTCAATCCTGTATCACTGAACCGAAATAACCTTCCATTCCAGCCATGTCTATCTCATGAGATATAAATCTTTACCCAATGAATTGGAGGGAGATATAGGTCCCACCCATCTTATAATGAATCCTTTCTTATGTGTGCCACATAATCATAAATCATACATCATCGCATAACACATGTAACAAAATGGGATTCTTGAAACATCATGACATCATAAAACAAACCATATAAGGTAAATGACTTCATAAAAATAATTCCCTCACAACATAATCAAATCAATGTAATAATAGGGATAAAAACAGAACTCTATATTATCTTAGATGGAAAATAATTTTGATAAAACATTTGAACTCCATTCTTGAGGAAAATATCATTTCTACTTCAAAAACACTTTTCCTTTCTTAAAATGTCATAAAATTCTAAACTAAAAGAAGTTGATTAAAAATAAACTTGAAAACTTGTAAAGGAATCTTCTTGGAAATAATGTTTTAAAAATCCATTCATGCCGTATAAGTTAAAAAAACATTCTTCGTACTTTTGTCGGAAAAGTCAAAAAGTACCTCGTACAAAAAAAACGACAAAAGATTACTTTCATATTCTTTAATAAAAACTCACCGAAGGGTAAAATTGGATTTAAAATATTGTAAGTGGATGGAAACAATATTACATATTGAGGGAACATGGATGTGGATGATAAAATACACCCCAGTAAATGCCAAAGTAAAAACAATCTCGGATAAAAATGAGATTGTGATATTTTCCCTTACCTTAGGTCCGATTTGCTTTGTACGTGTCCTAAGCTCCTGTATAATGGTTTAAATAATGTTATTGACTTATTCCAGAATCATACATATTGATATGATATCATATATGGTCATATTCTTATCTTCTTGTTAGTAATATTTCATTGTTACTTGTTACTCGGGTCTTTATTGCCTTTTGTTCTTATGCATGTTTTGCCGAATAAATTCTTATTATTCTTTTAAGGTTATAGATACCTTATATCCAGAATGGAATTAGTGTAACATATATCATATTTATTCATTCAATTCATTTATATAAGTACTATGTAATGATGATCATGTAGAACGAGTCGCATCACATCGTGGAGACGGTATTCCGTACGTACACACGAGTGATGATATCGTTCCTATGATCGTGGAATTGTATTGGAGTATATATATATTATTTCAGTATCAATATTACTTTATAATAATCATAAATAGTTACTCATTACACCATTATACCCATCCTTGTAAGGTGATGGTGGAAAATAGATTACACCACGGCGTGGAGACGGTATTCCGTACGTACGCACGCGCGGTGATTTCATTTTTCCGTAGGATGGATAGAAGGTGAATTAGGGTTGTTTCATATTTATAATAACATATCAGTATGTAAGTAATACTGATGTTATTACTTTATCATGAAACAACTAAAGAAGAAGAAGTTGAATAAGAAAGAAATTGAAAAGATCGGTAATGGATATTACCTCTTCTTTGGAACGCTTCTTTGAATCCTCCACTTAGGGAACTAAGATTGGTCTTTGAAGAAGACCAGGACCTCTAGGATTATTCTAGTGAAGTGGAGAGGAGAAAATGGTAGGGGTTGGCCGAGCTTGAGTGCTCAAATTGGTGTGAGGAGGAGGGGGAGGAGGTGCCCTTTTATAAGGGAGGAGAGGGGCACCTTAGGAATATCTCAAAATATTATTTTATATTAAAGTCAAAATCGGTTTATAATGGTTCCAAAGGGTCTTATTTCGAAGCTAAAGTGGGGACGGGTCTAAATCCTATCAACCAATAGGATTTAGACAAGTTTATGGTATTATTTTAACCTTATCAATTAGATTTAACTCTAAGTTAAATAATTTAACTTTTACCGTGTCTTTCTGTTTTCTTTCACTATATGGTTAATACACTTACTATAACATTCCAAACGAACCCCAAATTATTTATTATTAATATATATATATCCTTATCTAAGTAATTTGGCCGAACCTTAGATTTTTAGGAATAAAATAACAATTAATAATATAATATTTTATTTAAAAACTATTTTGTGTCAATTTTGACACTATTTGATATATGATTTTTGTGAAAGTCATAACAAAATTATATGTTCGAACCAAGTTGATTAAATAAACACTAATATATCATAGTAACCTATAAAATTAGTTTAATTCATAAAAAGTCTCAAATTACATTTATGTTGGTGTTTATAACATCAATTATGTCAATATTTCATAAATAAGATAATTACTGCATCATAATTGTGTCATAAATAAATTAAATTATTTAATGTCTAAAAATTATAAATAAAATACCATTATGTAGGAAATCTTTTTATATTTCTAATGAATATTTATAGTCGAATTTATCTTATGTATAACCCCATATTAAAGATGATTTACTTATTAAACTTTGATTTTAACTATTTTAACCCTTTTTCAAATAAATTAATAATAAATGTCCTAATCTAACCCAAGTGGGCCTAAATGGTCATAGTTTATTCATAAGGTTATTCTGGTCGAATTACACTTATCCAATAGAATTAGGACATGTGTTAGGGTAATAGTAATATCATATTTACCCCTATTTACTATTAACCGCGGTAAAAAAAAGTAAAAAGTTACTATTCACCAAAAATTATTTTTATCTCATTGAACCACATTTTACTTACTGATATCAACCATGTCTGTCGGATTTTTGAAATTCCATTCACAGAAGCGGTAAAATTAAGTTTTATGCAAAATTCAGTTTTTAACCTACCACTTAGTGGTTTCACTATTCATCAAAAATTGAAAGTTTTCAGAAAAATACCAAAATTTCACCCTAGGCTAATTTCAGTATTCCGAATCCAAAAATGAAGTCCATTTTGAAAAATAAAATTTATAAAATTTCAAAAAGTGGTTATTACTATTAACAACGGCTAGTTTTAATAATATTTTAATAGCATATCGTTGTTTAGTGAAACTCGGTATTACGTACGACGCAAGCTATCGAGGAAGGTCGCGATTGCGTGTAAAGTAAGCCAAGCTAGTATGTAGTGAAAGATTCCTTTGATGATATATAAAAACAAAATATTACTCATAAAAATCTCGGGTGTTACATTCTACCCCCCTTAAAAAGAATTTCGCCCTCGAAATTCGTCACTTTGTAACAAACAGATGAGGATACTTCTCCCTCATCATATCCTCAAGCTCCCATGTAGCTTCTTCAAGTTGGTGGTTCCTCCATAAAACTTTCACCAATCGAGTGGTCTTGTTTTGTAGGAATTTTTCGCTACGATCTAGAATCTCTATCGGTTGTTCTTCATAAGAAAGATCTTGCTCCAGCGGTACGACTTCTGAGCTGAGTACATGTGAAGGATCAGGTATGTACTTTCTCAGGAGAGATACATGGAACACATCGTGAACTTGAGAGAGATTCGGTGGAAGCGCCAATCAGTAAGCTACCTTTCCAACATGATCCAGTATTTCGAATGGACCGATATATCTAGGGCTCAACTTCCCCTTCTTTCCAAATCTCATAACCCTCTTCCAGGGAGATATTCGTAAGAACACTTTATAACCCACTTAAAACTCTAGGTCTTTTCTTCGGTTGTCGGCATAACTTTTCTGTCGACTCTGAGCTGCTCTTATGTGTTGTTGAATAGATCTGACCTTTTCTGCCATTTCATCAACGAGATCAGGTCCTAATAGCTTTTTTTCCCCAACTTCATCCCAGCAAGTTGGAGTCCTGCATTTCTTTCCATAGAGAGCTTCATAAGGAGCCATCTGAATACTGGAGTGAAAGCTATTATTATAAGAAAATTCCACCAAAGGTAGGTGTTGATCCCAACCTCCTTTGGAATCCATAGAGAAAGCTCTCAACATATCTTCTAGGGTTTGAATTGTTCTCTCAGAATGACCGTCTGTCTGGGGATGATAAGCAGTGCTGAAACTCAACTCTGTATCCAGAGTATGCTGAAGACTTCGCCAGAACTTTGAGGTAAACCTCGGAACTCGATCAGATATAATAGAAAGTGGTACTCCATGCAATCTTACCACTTCCTTTACATATATCCTAGAAAGCTGATCTAGAGAGAAATCCTCTCTAATAGAAATGAAGTGTGCAGACTTTGTAAGACGATCAACTATGACCCAGATAGAATTATTGCCTTTGGATGTTTTAGGAAGTCCTGTGACAAAGTCCATAGTGATGTTTTCCCATTTCCATTCGGGTATGGGTAATGGTTGTAACATCCCCTTAGACTTCTGTCTCTCAGCTTTAACTTGTTGACAAACCAAGCATCGAGAGACATATTCAGCAACATCTCTTTTCATGCCATCCCACCAGAAGTACTCTTTCAGGTCCCTATACATCTTCGTGCTTCCAGGATGAATAGAGAATGAAGAACTATGAGCCTCATCCAGCAGCTCCTTCTTTAATTCGGGGATGGGAGGAACACAAACCCGATTCCTGAACTTTATTATCCCATCACAATCAAGGTTGAATTCAGGAACATTTCTCACCTTCTTTTGTAACTCTACATCTTCTTTCTGTGCCTCTTTAATCTTCACATGTATAGATGGTTGAACATTCATTTGAGAAAGATAAGATTTTCCCCTTCCATTATAATTCCAAGATCCATCCTTTGTAAATCCATAAATATTGGATCTTTTGTGATCCTCATCATGGATAAACTAGCATGTTCTTGTCGACTTAATGCATTTGCCACCTTGTTTGCTTTCCCAGGGTGGTAATGGATTGAGCAGTCATAATCCTTAATCAGCTCCAACCATCTTCTTTGACGCATATTCAACTCCTTTTGTGTGAAAATATACTTTAAACTTTTATGATCAGTATAAATATCACACCTTTCACCATAAAGGTAATGCCTCCAAATCTTTAATGCAAAGATTACCACAGCCAACTCCAAATCATGTGTTGGGTAATTTTGCTCATGGATTTTCAACTGTCGTGAGGCATAAGCTATCACCATATCATTTTGCATAAGAACACACCCCAATCCCTTCTTGGATGAATCACTGTAGATCACAAACCTTTCTCCACTACAAGGCAGTGTGAGCACAGGTGCACTGGATAACCATCTTTTCAACTCGAAATTCTCTTCACATTCCTCTGTCCAAACAAACTTAACTCCTTTCCGAGTCAACTTGGTGAGTGGATTAGATAATCGTGAAAAATATTTTACAAAACGTCGATAATATCTAGCCAAACCAAGAAAACTTCGGATCTCAGTTACTGTTGTTGGTCTTGACCATCTTTCGATAACCTCTGTTTTTGCTGGATCCACAGATATCCCCTCTTTTGAGATTATGTGACCCAAAAATGCAACTTTTTGAAGCCAAAATTCACACTTGGTAAATTTGGCATAAAGCTTCTCCTTTCTCAGGGTCTTCAATATAATTCTCAAGTGATCTTCATGATCTTCCTTGCTCTTTGAATAGACAAGAATATCGTCTATAAAGACTACCACAAATTGATCAAGATAGTCTCTAAAGACTCTATTCATTAGATCCATGAAGATAGCAGGGGCATTAGTAAGACCAAATGGAATCACTATAAATTCATAGTGTCCATACCTTGTACGGAAATCCGTCTTTGGTATATCCTACCTTTTGACCCTTAATTGATGATACCCTGAACGAAGATCAATCTTGGAAAAGTATTGAGCTCCGCGTAGTTGGTCAAATAAGTCATCAATGAGTGGGAGAGGATATTTGTTCTTGATAGTGATCTTGTTAAGTTCTCGATAATCAATGCAGAGTCTCATTGATCCATATTTCTTCTTAACAAATAGAACAGGTGCTCCCCAAGGTGACGCACTAGGGCGTATGAATCCCTTATCAAGATTCTCTTGGAGTTGCTTCTTCAATTCCTGCAACTCAATTGGGGCCATTCTATAAGGTGTCTTTGAAATAGGCAAAGCACCCAGAACGAGTTCTATTGAAAACTCAACTTCACGATTTGGTGGAAGACCCGGTAATTCCTCCGGAAAGACATCATCAAACTCCCGTACGATGGGAATATTCTTAATCGTAAGTTTCTCACCAACCATTTGAGATAAATAACCTTCATTTAGTGGAATCAAGACCCATAAGATGGAAGGAATTTCCACTGGAAGGTTATATTCATCCTTGCATCGATAGACGATCGTAGATTGATCTAGAATATGAAATGTGACTTCCCTTCTTTGGAAATTGATATGAGCTCCATGCAGAGAAAGCCAATCCATGCCAAGAATCACATCAAATTCCACTAAAGGAAGGATCACAAGATTTGCAGGAAGCACTTTCCCACAAACTTCGATCGGAGAAGAATTATAAACTTTTGATGTGACTGTTGTGCCATTAGGTGTTGTCATAGCTAACTCAACATCTAATTGTTGAGGTAATACGGTGATACCCTTAGAAAATTCTTTAGAAATAAAAGAGTGGGTGGATCCAGAATCAAATAAAACATTTTCTACTTTAGAGTGGATGGTAAGTGTACCTTTCACCACTTCGTTATCGTACTCCACATCGCTGATAGAAATTGCATGTGACTTTCCTTTGTCTTTAGCCTTAAGATTTTTTTGACGTCGACCATCATCATCAACCCTTGGATTTGGGCATTGATTGGCATAATGCCCCATCTCCTTGAACTTGAAACATTGAAGTGTAGTAGGTTCATTCTGTGTATCCCTTCCTTTGTTTGCATCATTATACATCTTATTCCCATTATCGTGGCATTCAAATGCCCGATGACCTTCCTTTCCACATTTGAAACATTTACTTGTCCCTTTAAGACAACTCCCTCCATGTTTCTTTCCACACTTTGAGCAAAAGGGAAAGCTCCTCTTCTTTTCAGTGTGCTCTTTAGATTTTCCTCTGAATTCCATCTTCCTCTTCTTATCAAACCCATGTGACTGATGGGTTACTCCAATCTCCATCTCGACTTTGAGAGCACATCGAATGATTTCCTTGTAGCTATTGAAGTCCCTTATGGCTAACGCCCTTCGAAGACTTGGTTTTATGCCACTAAAGAATCGATCGATATTACTCTCAGGTTGGATAATAATACCAGAAGCATACCTTGCAAGTCTTGTAAAATTTTCTTCATAGGTACCAACAGATTCATCATCCCTTTGCTTCAGTTCAAGAAACTCTTTCTCCATCTTTGTTCGGAGAATACGAGGGAAGTACTTATTGAAAAATAAGTTCTTGAACTCGTCCCATTCCATGGAATCAATTTCATCCCTTTGCCTCGTATTCTTAATAAGATTCCACCATTGATAAGAATCTCCTTCCAAACGATACACTGCTAGGATGACTTTATCATGTTCAGAACATTGATGAACTGAAAATATCTTTTCAGTAGTACTCATCCATTGTTCAGCAACTAATGGATTAGTAGAACCGCTGAAAGAAGGTGGACGCTGCCTCATGAAGGATTCAACAGAATATTGCTCCTTCCTTTTCTCGTTTGGAAGTCATGCATGATTCATAGCTTGAGAAAGTTGTGTGAGCATGGCTACAAGATTTTTCATTCCAGCTCCCATATCGTTTGGTTGCTCAGGGGGACAATCATTGCATTGCCCATTGCATTCCGCATTAACACGGTTCCTTCGGGTTCCAGGCATTGACTAAAACCAAGAAGAATAGTGTCAGCAACACTAATTATAATAGGAAAACCACATAATCAAGGATAAAATTTCACACTTAAGGTCTTATCCTAGGGTATTCATGGCCATTTCTAAAACACTAAGATTGTGTTCTATGCTTAGACTTATCCTTAGGGTTCTTACTAAGACTTTTACATCCTAGTTTCCAAAGGTTGACTATACCTTTCCTCTGATACCAACTATAACGACCCATACTTTACATACATTGTTAATACTTCAAAATTGAATCACACTTATTACAACATATGAAAAAACCACAAAGGACCGTATAGGTATAGTGTCTTTAGAAACTGGGAAACATAAACAACTGGTTCATAAATCTTCTACAGTGTCTCCCATTTATTTCATCATATCTAGGGTCCCTTTTAGCATATTCTACTTAATATCCATCTTCCTGACCTGGGGAAAAGAAAACATAAAAGGGTGAGCTCAAATTCTCAGTAAGGGCAAATAAAGGAAATAAAAATCATATCATATATTTTTGAAAATAATAACCTGCAAAAGAGATCATAATATCTTAACATGGAATAAATCATAGAAGTGAAAATGAGATCCCCACAATCATAACATAAAACTTGAAACCTTGTGGCATGTACACATAATCATGGAAAATCATTTCATGTTAGTCATGACTCATTGCCAAGACTATCTTAGCGGACAAAGTCCATTTCTGAACCGAGTTCACTCCTCGTTTCAGTCCTGTATCACTGAACCGAAATAACCTTCCGTTCCAGCCATGTCTACCTCATGTGATATAAATCTTTACCCAATGCATTGGAGGGAGATATAGGTTCCACCCATCTTATAATTAATCCTTTCTTATGTGTGCCACATAATCATAAATCATACATCATCGCATAACACATGTAACAAAATGGGATTCTTGAAACATCATGACATCATAAAACAAACCATATAAGGTAAATGACTTCATAAAAATAATTCCCTCACAACATAATCAAATCAATGTAATAATAGGGATAAAAACGGAACTCTATATTATCTTAGATGGAAAATAATTTTGATAAAACATTTGAACTCCATTCTTGAGGAAAATATCCTTTCTACTTCAAAAACACTTTTCCTTTCTTAAAATGTCATAAAATTATAAACTAAAAGAAGTTGATTAAAAATAAACTTGAAAACTTGTAAAGTAAGCTTCTTGGAAATAATGTTTTAAAAATCCATTCATGCCGTATAAGTTAAAAAAACATTCTTTGTACTTTTGTCGGAAAAGTCAAAAAGTACCTCGTACAAAAAAAACGACAAAAGATTCCTTTCATATTCTTTAATAAAAACTCACCGAAGGGTAAAATTGGATTTAAACTATTGTAAGTGGATGGAAACAATATTACATATTGAGGGAACATGGATGTGGATGATAAAATACACCCCAGTAAATGCCAAAGTAAAAACAATCTCGGATAAAAATGAGATTGTGATATTTTCCCTTACCTTAGGACCGATTTGCTTTGTACGTGTCCGAAGCTCCTGTATAATGGTTTAAATAAGGTTATTGACTTATTACAGAATCATACATATTTATATGATATCATATATGGTCATATTCTTAGAATCTTGTTAGTAATATTTCATTGTTACTTGTTACTCGGGTCTTTATTGCCTTTTGTTCTTATGCGTGTTTTGCCAAATAAATTCTTATTCTTCATTTAAGGTTATAGATACCTTATATCCAGAATTGTATTAGTGTAACATATATCATATTTATTCATTCAATTCATTTATATAATTACTATGTAATGATGATCATGTAGAACGAGTCGCATCACATCGTGGAGACGGTATTCCGTACGTACGCACGAGTGACGATATCGTTCCTATGATCGTGGAATTGTATTGGAGTATATATATATTATTTCAGTATCAATATTACTTTATAATAATCATAAATAGTTACTCATTACACCATTATACCCATCCTTGTAAGGTGATGGTGGAAAATAGATTACACCACGGCGTGGAGACGGTATTCCGTACGTACGCACGCGCGGTGATTTCATTTTTCCGTAGGATGGATAGAAGGTGAATTAGGGTTGTTTCATATTTATAATAACATATCAGTATGTAAGTAATACTGATGTTATTACTTTATCATGAAACAACTAAAGAAGAAGAAGTTGAAGAAGAAATAAATTGAAAAGATCGGTAATGGATATTACCTCTTCTTTGGAACGCTTCTTTGAATCCTCCACTTAGGGAACTAAGATTGGTCTTTGAAGAATACCAGGACCTCTAGGATTATTCTAGGGAAGTGGAGAAGAGAAAATGGCAGGGGTTGGCCGAGCTTGAGTGCTCAAATTGGTGTGAGGAGGAGTGGGAGGAGGTGCCCTTTTATAAGGGAGGAGAGGGGCACCTTAGGAATATCTCAAAATATTATTTTATATTAAAGTCAAAATCGGTTTATAATGGTTCCAAAGGGTCTTATTTTGAAGCTAAAATGGGGAAGGGTCGAAATAATATCAACAAATAGGATTTAGACAAGTTTAGGGTATTATTTTAACCTTATCAATTAGATTTAACTCTAAGTTAAATAATTTAACTTTTACCGTGTCTTTTTGTTTTCTTTCACTATATGGTTAATACACTTACTATAACATGCCAAACGAACCCCAAATTATTTATTATTAATATATATATCCTTATCTAAGTCATTTAGCCGAACCTTAGATTTTTAGGAATAAAATAACAATTAATAATATAATATTTGATTTAAAAACTATTTTGTGTCAATTTTGAAACTATTTGATATATGATTTTTGTGAAAGTCATTACAGAATTATATGTTCGAACCAAGTTGATTAAATCAACACTAATATATCATAGTAACCTAGAAAATTAGTGGAATTCATAAAAAGTCTCAAATTACATTTTTGTTTGTGTTTATAACATCAATTATGTCAATATTTCATAAATAATATAATTACTGCATCATAATTGTGTCATAAATAAATTAAATTATTTAATGTCTAAAAATTATAAATAAAATACCATTATGTAGGAAATCTTTTTATCTTTCTAATTAATATTTATAGTCGAATTTATCCTATGTATAACCCCATATTAAAAATGATTTACTTAATAAACTTTGATTTTAACTATTTTAACCCTTCTTTAAATAAATTAATAATAAATGTCCTAATCTAACCCAAGTGGGCCTAAATGGTCATATTTTATTCATAAGGTTGTTTTTGGTCGAATTACACTTATCCAATAGAATTAGGACATGTGTTAGGGTAATTGTAATATCATATTAACCCCTATTTACTATTAACCGCGGTAAAAAAAAATAAAAAGTTACTATTCACCAAAAATTATTTTTATCTCATTGAACCACATTTTACTTACTGATATCAACCGTGTCTGTCGGATTTTCTAAATTCCATTCACAGAAGCGGTAAAATTAAGTTTTATGCAAAATTCAGTTTTTAACCTACCACTTAGTGGTTTCACTATTCATCAAAAATTGAAAGTTTTCAGAAAAATACCAAAATTTCACCCTAGGCTAATTTCGGTATTCCGAATCCAAAAATGAAGTCCGTTTTGAAAAATAAAATTTATAAAATTTCAAAAAGTGGTTATTACTATTCACAACGGCTTGTTTTAATAATATTTTAATAGCATATCGTTGTTTAGTGAAACTCGGTATTGCGTACGACGCAAGCTATCGAGGAAGGTTGCGATTGCGTGTAAAGTAAGCCAAGCTAGTATGTAGTGAAAGATTCCTTTGATGATATATAAAAACAAAATATTACTCATAAAAATCTCGGGTGTTACATACCCTCCAATGGATTAAAGAAATTTTTTGAATTCATCTTAGAAAACTGATTTTGAATCAGATCAAATAAAATCCTTTTGTAAATATATAAATACACTTTTGGACAAGATTCTGTGATGGCATAGTGTTCTCAGTTACCTCCACTATGTAGATGTCTGTATACATAGTCTCTAATTTTTTCAGAATAACTCTATATGATTTCATAATATCCACCACTGAGTAACCAATGGAACTGTTTGTGTTTCTTCTATACTAGAATGGAAACCTCCTAGTCTAGGATCCTCTGCTTAGTAGTTAATGAGCTTCAAATACATGTACTACCTCTATAAACATATCACATACTGTTCATTCTACAACACATATGATTCAACGCATGCTACATTGCTCCAAACAATATATTAAAGTTCATTAATTTATGAAATAACTTCGGTTGATCCTGAAAGTTCATTCTATGTTCTCAAAATATTCCATTTCTTATCATGATACGTCAATGTTATTCTCAAATATCAATCAAGATGTCATCATTATGCTGCATTATTCTGAAAATTCCCTTTATTTGATTCATTAAAATCAACATATATACACATTAATAGTATAATTTTCATCTACACAAATGAAAATGATTCAAAAATCATTCAATGATTGTGAGAATTATAATAATATGTGAGAGATATTTTCACTAATATCTCCAATTTTTATGATCATAAAAACAAAAGATAAAAGAGATATAAGTTGTGGAAATCATGATTGATTTATTAATTAAATTTTATTCAAAATTTTAAAGTATAATATAAACAAACATCCTATTAAATATGGTTCAAAATAAAATATGAACATTTCAATAAATATGTTTCCATAATTTTTGAGATAGTTGGGATTTAGATTTAAATATTTCACTAAATTATTATCCCCTATAGAAAAACGAAAAAATAAATCTCCCTTTATGATTGTCAAAAAATTTAGACTGAAAATATAATTACATTATAATATATTCAAGATAATATAATGTATAATTTTAAAATATTAAAAGTAATATAAATTGGGTGAAAAAATGAATTTTTGAAAAATAGAGTACTATTAATGAAAACTAAAACTAAAGAAGAATAATATTCATTTTATCTCTCATTATTTTCGTTAATTGATTTGTAACATCTATTAACCAAGAGTGTGAGAGAAATTGGATCTAGAAATTACCAGAATATACAATAACAACATTAATTATCTTTTTCCTTATCTAGATCATCGATTAACTTCATCAGATAGAAACAAGATAGAGGTGAATTTGAAATCGAGAATAAATAGTACCATATAAGAATGTAGATTCTTGAAAACTTCACCATAGAAGTATTTCCAATAGTTCATGTAATAAAAATGAAATGGAAACACCAGTAAAATATATTATTAGAGTAATAATAATACTAAATATTCTTATAGATAATATATATATATATCAATAATTTCTCGACTAAATTAAAATGAAATTCATATATATATATATCTATTTCAACCTCTATTTCATAAAAATATTAAATTTGAATTAAATAATAGGATATTCATTATTTTAAGTAAAATTATTTTTTTAAAATATTCATGATGGATATTAAAATATCGAAGGAAAAAATATCCATTTTTAAAACAAAGATGATGAATTTTTTTGATGAAATATTACTCCACCATAAAAACAATTATTGTGAGGATTTACAAAAAAATTTAATAAATCGTTAGGAATAAATATTTCATTCCATTCCATGATGTTACACATTAAAAAACTTGGTAAGAATAAATGACAAAATAATAAATAATATTCTCTTTTCTCATACTATGAATTATAATCATAACAATAAATAATAAAATAAAAATGGTATAATTATTGAATAATATATTAATGGTAATAAAAAAGTTTATTTTTAGAATAACCCCCCATCATAAAATAGATACATAAAATAAAAACTAAAACTAAAACTATCTCATTCTAGAATTATTATCATTTTAATGGAAATCATTAGTGTCGATTTATAAAAAAGATGAAAATCCATGATATGATATTACAAAAATGTAAAATTTAATATCACTTCATAATATAAAAACACAATTCCTTTGGTATTCAAGTGATATTGGTAAAAAAAATTATCAAATATTCATTTTGAAATTGAAATACTTTTTTATAAACAAATGATGGATAAAAACTATTTGGGAATCCAAAAACATTTTCAAAAGGTTTTATGATATTAGATAGAAGTTGGGTACTAGAATAAAGTTACTCCTACCAGTTCATGATTTTTTTTAAAATAATTATAATTAATATTCCCAAATACCTGAAAATATTATCAAATTTTTTTTTGCAAACATCTCATAACATATGTGTTTTTTTTGAAAAACTTTATTTGAATTTTAAAACAAATATAGAAATACTTTTATCAAAATATTGAGAGCTATAAATCATACATTAGTATTGATCAAAATGGGTGAATTAATGAAGAAAAATTTTAATATCTTTGATTTGATATTATAAATTCTAAATGTTTGGTAGTTCATGTAATTTCGAATCCAATATATCAATTTATTTGGAAATGATATATAATTCTTTAAAACTTTTACCATTTCCATTAATTTTATTATTTTTGTAGTATTTTTTATTTTGAAATGATTTCTTCAAAATATCTCAATGTAGTTTAGTTGAAAGAAGAGAAATAAGAATGAGAAGAACAAAAATATTAGTAATATATTGAGTTAGAAGAAGTGGGATAACTAGCCTAATATCATTCTTAAAGATTAACCATGAGGCTTTTAGCACTATTATCACTTGAGGAGGTTGAGAAAAAGGAGGAATAAGTTGCTATCCAGGATGACATTTGAAGGTATTTCATACCTTATTTCAAATTTGAATTAATTTTACTCCATACATGTTACTCTAAACAGATTTACCACTTTATTATTACATTCATTGAACATAAATTCTGGTCCACCAATTTTATGGTCCTTTATAGAAACCAAAAAGGATTTTATTTTCCTTTTTTATATATCCTTAGATAGTCATTCAATCATTGTACGAAATTACTATGGTTGATAATCATAAATTCCATTAAAACTAATAGTTCATTTTACATTATTGGAATCATTTATATATTGTTCATATTAGTTCATTAGGGTTATCTTATAGTTCAACAGAAATATTATGATGTCCTTGAAATCCATTTTATTTATGCCTTTTTTACATTATCCATACTTTTTTGTAAATCGATATCACATATTATTAGATTAATATTAATTAAATAGAATAATGATCCATTAATGAATTATATTTGTCTAGTATATTTAGAGAATTTTACATGTAAAGAATTGGGTTATAAGTGATCTACATAATCTCCCAATATGTTTATAATTACTAGAACACTTCTTATTCATATTTCACACAAAAAATCCTTCATGACCTAGGGAGAGGTTTCATGAGAACAATTATGCATAGATTCTTATTAAGACTAAGAAAGGGAGAAATCAATATAACATGAGAATAACGGTATTATAACATGAGAATAACATTTGAAAACCATAATCTATATATCATATGTCAAAAACAAGACTCATGGAACAAATCAGAGACATGCATAAGACATGAATCATATAGAAATCGATGATTATAATCAATGAGTGCATAAAATTTTTTAATACATAGATTTTTAACATATACATTATTATAGAAAATATTCTATCAAGGATACTCACAAATACATTGACAACAAGTTTGGATTTGATAACTACTCATGTGCATTGATTGGGTTTGAAGAAACATCATGTGTTCCTTATTTTGGGATTGAGATAACCTTCCATATATCCTCAAGTTTCTTTCTTGGGATAACCTATTGTTTACCATATTTTACTATTGTGATAACCTCACATTTACCCATTGAGACTAAAGAACATTAATATTTACCCCATGATTTGGATGGATTTATATGTCTCACTAATCATATAATGAAACTCATAAAAATTCATTCCACATTATCATAAACCATTCATTGTATCGTAACCTAGGAAATTGACATTTTTTTCTGTTAATATTATCATATAATATCCCAAGATAAATAAATAGGGTTTATAAACATTTCATCATAGTATTACTCATTGGAAAGAAACCAGTTTTATAAAAATATAAAAATAATAATCATAAAATGTCTTAAGAAAGAATAATAATGGTTCTATTAGATAATATTCCATATATAATAGAAGTAACCACAATGGTACTTGTTATTGATGAATATAAATTCTATAAAAAATAATTTCAATATTCTAGTGGAATATTTCACTTCCATTTTGAAATAAATTCATAAATATCTGAAAATTTCCAAAATAAATAAAAAAATTTCTTTGAAAATATCCATGGAAACAATTAGGTGAATATTTAAATCATTCTATGTTCGTTGTTATAGAAAATACCATCCATGTCCAACATATTAAAATAAAGATTCCTTTCAAATTTTTGGGAAAAATTCAAAATTAACACATTTGAGAAAATAAGAAGAAGATTCAATATAAATTTTTTTGTAAAAAACAATAAACATGGTTAAAAATGACATTAAATTATCATTTTATAAAAGTTAAAAAATTATTTAAAAAATTATTAGAAAACATGGCCTTGAGAGAGAAATTCTTTTCGACCAAAGAGAGAAGTAAAATCGTTTCTTCATTGAAAACATTATTTTTTGGATCATGAGGGATGATAATGAATTGAAAACATGTGATTTTCCACAATAACCCATGTTTTAGGAAATTCATATGTATCTTGGTAGAAATATTATAGGATTTCATTATTATAAGAATAATCTAAAACAATTTTATATAAACAACTATATTGTATCATAAATAGATTACCACATTAGAAAAATTGTGTATCATAAGTCCAATGAATGAATGAAAAATAGTTAGATATGTATATCCCTTCAAAATTATTATAACAATAAAAAAATTCATGTTTTGTAAATTAATCACATAAAAGATACATGTGGTGAATAAGGAATCTGTACCACAAAACTAAAAGTTAGGAAAATATACCTTACCTACGTGGAAACATCTGAATCATATTCCACATTAAAGAATACAATAAAATAAAATAGTAAATATCATTAAAATAAATAAATTCATGCTATAAAATTTAAAAAGTTAAATATATATACCACAGAATATAAATGAGTGGTGAATATGGATTAGGTCTCCCAAAAATAAAATGGGGAAAATAAATAATGTACTTAAGTCTTGAATTTAATCAAACACATTCGAACCACCTGTTCATGAAATATAGGTTTAATATAAATATTTTATAAATTCATAAACGTATATATTATATAACATATGATTTACATACATCCTTTTTCAAAAATTAGTTATCAATTCATTATAAAAAAACATTTTGTTTAATAACATCATCATTTTTCATGTATGTTTTGGTTTTTTATTTTTGGTAATTTTAATTACTTCTTATTTCCATTATTTTAGTATTTTTTAAAATGATATAAATACAAGAAATTATAATTATTTATTTACTTGTATTAATCAAATAAATTTAAACATAGAAAATTAATTAACTATTAATGGTGTTGGTAGGCCATACGTATGATCAATGTTGTTCCTATTTTATATATATATGGAACAAAATAATGTTAGATAAAATATCACTCTTCAAAAATAATTTTAATGTCATATATATCATCTAAATTCATTAAATATTACTATATTAAGAACCATTTCAAAATAAAATGTAAATCAAATCACAACACATCGTGGTGGTGATAGTCCACAAGTATACATGAGTAAAATTATTTTCATCCAAGAGATCTGAAGGAATGGAGGTAGATGTTCTATTATTTTTAAATAATTATAAATATTTAATAAATTTTATATCCTTAATTATCTCCATCCATGATAGGTGGAGATAGAAATCAAAATACATCAGTTCACAGGGAGGTAGGCCACCAAACATACAATCGATAGTATCCATTTCAATTTACAGAGGATGAGATAGACATAGTTCATTCCATTAAAATATTAAAATATAAATATATGTTAGATTTTTATTTTAATATATTATCATAGTTGAATAATATTTTATTTTTTTAGAAGTTTAATTAAAACAAAAATTCATTGTTATGAATGATACATCTTCTTTAGAAACTATCCATAGGTTTTCACCATTTTTCTTCATAATAGGGTATTCCAAATTTTTTTAATAAATATAGGAAATTAAAAGGAAATTAATGATTTTATTTGGTTATGTTTTGGTGGAACCAATGTGATTTGTACATTTTTATATGAGAGGATATGCGGATTCCTTTCATAAATGGGGGAGTACACATTTGAATTTTTTTAAAAGAAAATGGTATACCCATGTTTAAGACATTCCTAAACCCTCTAATATGGATCATTACCAATACATGGATATGTTAAGGTCTAAATATTTCCACAAAATCCTTATTTTTTTATTATTAACATATTTTCCACCCCTTTTAAACATATTGTGGTAGTAAAAATTTTCAATTATTTATATTTATTATGAAAAAAATGATTTTCAATTTTTTATATAAAATTAATTACTCTAAATATAAATATTAAATCAATTTTTTCAAATATAATTTTCATAAGTGGAAGAAATTATTTAAATATTAATCCCACAAACATGATGAAAAATTGATTTTCCAAAGAAAAGTATTTCAGAAGTAAAAAAAAACTATTTCATCATAATTTTAAATGAAACTAATTCAAATGATCAATACTTTATAAATAATGACAAAATTGAAATAATTTCACTATTAGACCATAATAAAACATGATTTCACTTCTTAAATGATTAAAAAAAATCATTTTTCAATAAAAATCAATATTTTCACTATTTATTGTAAAATAGATCTTTTCATAAAATTATCGAAAATTCAGTCTAACAAAATTTTGAAATTATGATTTAAATAATTTAGTTATTTTTTAAAAAAAAATTCAAAATTTGGAAAATTTTATTCTTTATTTTTGTTTTCAAAAAAAATAAATAAATAATTTTATGGGGAAAATTTATTTTCTAACTATATAAAGGATTTATTAGAAAATTAAGTACGTTTGAGATAAATTAATTATTTATATAAAAACATAATATTAAATTTTTAAAATGTTGTTTTTTCTATTAATAATATGATTTAATTCTAGGTTGTAATGGTCATCTTTAGTTTAAAATATTTAAATTATATTATGGTTAGTTAAAACATTTTCTTTAATGTAGCGCAAGCTATCAAATAAATTAAATATATTTGAAAAAATATATTTCATAATATCTATGGGTGTTACATTCTTCCATCTAAAAAAAATTTCACACTCCAAATTTACCACTATGATAAAAACAACTGATTGTACTTCTACCATATCATATCCTCATGATCACATGGTGCTACTTCAATTGTGTGATTTCGCCAAAGAAATGTTGACCATGTTAGTGGGATTCTTTTATAGCTCCTTCTACCTATGATACATAATCTCCCCATGTTTCATAATTGGAGTGATCATGATCCCTTGGTCCAATCCTTTTTTTACTATGTGATGGATCAAGAAAGTTCTTTCTCATAAGAGACATATAAAACACATCTTGGACTTTAGAGGGATTTAGTGGAAGTGCAATTCTATTAAAATCCATCCATAATCAATAAATAATTTCAAAAAAGTCAACATACATAAGGATAATCTCTCTATTCATCCCAAATAACATAACATAATTTCATAGGGAAAATCATAGATTCACCTTCTCACAAACATCAAATTACAGATAACATAAAAAATTATCTGAATAAGTTTTCTTTCAACTTTGTGCTATATTGATGTGTTGTTGAATCACTTTGACTTTCTCTTCTATTTCCTCACAAATATTAGCTACCAATACCTATCGTTCACAGAATTCATCAAATGATGTTGGTGTTTTACACTTCATTACATAGCAGGGTTCATGAAGATCCATTTTAATGCTCGATTGGAATTTATGGTTGTATGAAAACTCAACAAGAAGATGTTACTAATCCCAAACACCTTTGAACCCGACAGAAAAATATCATAGCCTATCCTTTAGTCTATAATTGTTATCTAAGAATGGAAATCCTTATAAGGATGATACATAATGATAAAAATTAACTATGTATCATGATATTTATAAAAAAATAACCAAAACATTCAGATATACCCTATATATGAATTAAATAAAATAGAATAGAGTACTCAATGAATCAAGTATGCTTATTTAATTTATATTAGGGAAATAATATCCAGACACTAATCATCACTTATGGTAATGAAGTGTGAATACATTACATAGATAATGACTACAACCCATATTGTATTATGACCAATATATGTTTTGGGGAGTCTGACGACAATATCCATAATGATGTTTTCTTATTTCCATTCTAGTATGTGTAGTGGTAACAACATCATCTTATACACTTTTCTCTCTAACATGACTGTTTTACATACCAAGAACCAATATATAAACACTTTAGTATATCTCTTCATGTCTTCCATGAAGAAACACCGTTTAATGTCTCCATAAATCATCATATATCATTTATGAATAGTGAATGAAGGAATATGACACTCCTCTAATAGCTCTTTTATATATGGTATGGATAAAATGCATACATGGTTCGTAAACCTTATCATTCCATCCTATACATGGTTACACATAGGATTATTTATGTCCATATTTGACATCAGTATGTCTTCCTTCTATGAGTCCATAATCATAACTTGGATAGGTCATTGAAAATTTATTTTGAGAAACTAATAAATTTTACCCTTCCTTAAGGATTTCAAGATTCAAAATTGGTAAATCTAGACACATTAGATCTTTCATTTACCTCATTTTATATAAGATAATGTGACACTATTAACTCAATGAGTAGTCCACATTGTTCCCTTTACCATGACAGTAATGTATTAAGAAGTCATAATATTTAATCATATTCATCCATCTTATGTGGTTTGTATTCAACTACATATGACTGAATATATAAATAAAACATTCATGATCACTACATATGTCACACAATTATGCGTAAAGATAATTACTCAATAAATTTAGTGAAAAAATTATTATATCTAACTCCAATCCATGATTTGGTTAATTTTCCCATGAACCATAATTTTTCTTGAGGATTCTAATTTCACTATATAATTCAACATGAGAATTCATTCCAATAACCTCACCGCATCATAATAAAATATTTTAATCATTTATCGAATGTAGGGAAATGAATGAATTTGTTAAATAACTATACTTCTTTTTAGTTACTTGAAATATTATGTATATTACTCATTATAAAGGAACATGGATCATATCTTGGATATCATATTTTTCAGATTATAAATTATTAATAAAGTATCCATAAACCATCCATAATATCCATTCAATCCATGTAAAATAAGGATCTCATTCACTATGGCTGGCCTAGGTAAATGATCAAAATACTCTTACATTGATGGCCCCACTGATATACCCTCTATTGAGCTTAAATTACCCTAGAATGAAACATTATTCATTAAAAATTAATTCTTGGTAAAAAAATTATTGATTATCCTTCCATAGGATTTTTAGTATAATCCTCATGTGATCGTAATTATTTTTCTAATATCATTGAATATATATAAGTATCATCAATACAGACAACTGTGATATGATGATGGTAATATCTAAGACTCTATTTATCATTTCCATGATGATGGTGGGGATATTAGTAAGACTATATTGAATAATTATATATTTATAGTGTCTGTACATTTTATGAAATGTTGTTATGGGTATATCTTCCTTCTTAACCCATATTTAATGATATATAGAATGAAGGTCCATCTGGAAAAATTATTGATATTTTTTCAATTGATTAAAAAATTCATCAATACATGTTAGGGGATACTTGTTCTCTATTTTCATCTTGTCCAATTCAACATAAACATTGAAGAGTCATATAGACTCGTCTTTCTTTATATCAAAAAAACAATTTTACCATATTGTGGAACACATAGTTGAATAAGTACATTTTCATGATAATATATAAGGTATGTCATCAACTTAAAAAACTAAACCATAACCATTTTATTGGGAGTAACTGAAATAGGTAGGGAATATGGTATGAGTTATATAAAGGACTCAACATCACGATTCAGTGGAACTATAAGAAACTACTATAGAAATACATAAGAAACATCACATCATTAGTCATATCATAGATTATTAGTTTCTCCCCGAAAATATTATATAACAACCACATTTTAATGTGAATCATGATTCAAATAATGGATTTTAACTCCATGGGATGTTTATAGTTATCATTTACATGATACACAGACAAATATTGGGTTTTAATATTGAAAGTAATATACACTCCATGGAATTTATTTTGGGATTTATATAGATAACTTCAATCCATTTCTTAGATAACATTAAATTAAACAACATTATAAGAAAAATATTTGGGGGAAGCTCATTCCAACCAACTTGAAATAGATATTTTTCAGTGACATAATATTCAGTCATCATTCCAATAGGGGTATTCATATATAATTTATCATCTAATCATTGGGGATATTAATTAAAACTATGAAAGACATTTTTTTGATATAATATTAATTATATTTCTATTCTCTGATAATATACTTCAATATTTGAGCAAACATGCCACCACCCCAACGTCATTTTTCTAACATCAATCCCTTAGTAAAACCAAAGTGGTTATCATGACTATTAGGACTCTTTGGTCTTAGTGAACAATTATTAAAAATAATTCTAAATAATTGAACCTTCTTTTCAAAATATAAAAACATAGTATTCACATATTTAATTCATTTTTATAAACTATTCAAAACATGAATGATTTTTTATAAAGAGTCTGTGAATTTCCAAAATATATCACTCAATAGTGTAAAACTAGGTGTGCAACACGGCCTATTTTCTTATGATAAGTGACGACTGAGTCCATTCCCAATGAACTCATTGGAAATTTATTACCATTATTTACAAATATGATAAAACAACATCCAACTACTGTATCTTGATAGGGATGTAATTTCATAGATTCTACTCACTCTACCATTTACAAAAATTATGAGATTATTTACAATACACAGACTTATCCTTTTGGTTAACAACAATTTTTTTCCTTCATTGTTTTCAATGGATAACTAAACCATTATCTAGTACAAACTATAGTGAGCCACACATTTTATACATTTTATGAAATCATATTAGATTAATATTCATTAACAAACATAAGAATCTGTTTGGAATTGTATAGGTATGGTAAATTTAGAAACACATATACTTTAACAATATATTCATAAGTGAACAAAATCTCTAACTAAGTTTATTGAATAGGAAATCTTCATAGACATATCATACCTGATACCATTATTACTATCCTAGGGAAATAATTTATAAGAATGGGGGAGACCATATACTCAGTATAGGTATGTAAGGGTGATATCAACATAATATGAGATAATGGTTTAAGAACATGAGAATTGTTTGTTAATACCTTTCCCTATATATCATAGATAATAGAATTGATTAATAGAATAAATATTGGAATTCCATAAGAAATGAATCATAGTTGAATCAAAGAAAATCATAAATGATAGCAAAACATTAGAATAAGAAATGAATTTTTGGAATAAAAATATGTATAGAAAATCATATGTCAAGGTTTCCCATAAGACAATCATAACATGTTACGCCTATACCAAAAAATCATATTCAGTCTTCAATTGTTGGATTGCCTTTTGTGAATACTCTTTTTTTCTTGGTATAACCTCTCTTATACCTTATTATTTCAGATTTGGTGTTTCAAAAATGTGTACCCACTATTTGTATTGTGACAACCTCCCATGTACAATTTGATCTCATAGAAAATTATATTTTACCTAATGAATTGGATGTAGATTTAGCTCTCAAAATTCATAAAATTATTATAATACATATCTATTCAAAAAGATCTTGAAAAATTAAACAGGTCATAAAGAAAGAAAATAAAATTGTATTCATATAAAATTATATTAGAATGACCCATAGGAAAGAAATGATTTTTATAAAAAAAATATTCATTATAGTACAAAATATGGGAAATAAGAGAGTTCTATTAATATATTTTCATTATATTGATAAAACATTCGGAGAAGGTATAAGGAGGGTATAATTTTATTAAATCCATTGTAATACATATGTAAAACTTATTATTGTAATCATCGATAAATAGGAATTATATTGAAATAGCCTTAACACATTCTTGTGGAAATATCCTTTCAATTTTGAAATTAAATAATGAAATTATAATTATTTCTTAAATATTACAAAAAAAAATTTCTTTGAAAATTATCTTTGAAAATTGAATGGTAATCATTAAAAAATTTATCATTCACATGGTTTAAAATATTCTTCATTTTATACACATTAAAATATATATTCCTTTAACATATATGGTAAATAGATAAAAGTGAATTGTTTAATAAAATGAAAAGAAGATTAATTTTTCTAATTTTTTTTAAAAAACTCCAATTGGGAAAAAATAGCTAAAAAAATATTTGGATAAACATGAAAACATTATTTATAATTGTTTTTGTAATTGTGGTCATTGAAGAGAAATTATTTTCATCCATGGAGGAAAATAAATCGATTATTTCATAAAAACATTTTTTGTGACTATTGAGTACAAAAATATTGGAAAACGAAACGAAAAATTTGTAATTTCATTAAATAAATATATGATTATAAAATACTAAATTTTTATTGATATATTAAAATATTTTATCATTGAAAGAATAATACCAAACAGTCAAGACAAATAATGAGATTGTACCATAAAACCCAAACCACTTTGGTAAACATTAAAACATGTTATCCATGAAATTAATAACCTTATATGGATATTTATATCTAATTAATATCATTTTAGTAATCATAAAATACATTATGGGGAAGTGTATACCGCACACAAAAGAAAAAAGTGCTAAATATGGCATGTGTCCTACAGAAATTGATGTTAGACAAAAATCCCTTACCACCTTTTAGGATTTTAAATTAGAATCCTAAATAAAGAATAAAATAAAATGACACAGAAATATTATAAAATAAAATAAATTCAATTTATAAAATTTCAACGGGGAATTATCTTAGCCACAAAAAATAAATGATTGTGGAATATAACATATGTCTCCCAGAAATACAAGATAGACATGAAATCCTTTGGACCAAGTATCGGCATTCATAATACATGTTTTAACATACTATAAAATAAAAATATGAATATTATAAATATATTCATAACCCAAAATAATATATATCATACCACATATTATTTAATTAAATACTACAATTACCCATTTGTTAACAATTCCTTCTTAGTAAACACTTTTTGTGTTGTAATTGCTACGTTTTTTAAATACATTGAGGTTTTTTAATTTTAGTAATTTTACATTGATAATGGTTCCATTGTACACATAAATTTAACCACTAGATAAATATATTATATATTAATTTTATATTTATTTGGATTAATCAATTCACTATAGAGATATAAAATGTATTACCACATTCATAGAGATAGTAGGTTGCATGTTCCAATGAACATTGTTTCCATTTTAATGATGGATGGAATGAATTAAAGTTCAATAATATACCATATTAAATAAAAATACTTATTTCATTCATTTAATTTATATTATTTAAATTTTTACTTATTAAAATCCATGTCAAAAATAAATGAACAACTAATCACATAGCTTCGTGGAGGAGGTAGTCTACATGTACATGTAAGTGATGTTATCATTTTCCAATGTATTGGAAAGTAAGATGGTAGAAGTGAAAGAAAAATTCTTGAATTATAAATATTTCAAATATATCCTATATATAAAAAATAAATCCAACAATATATCTATTCATCATTGTCCATGATGGAAGATGATTTACATCGGTTCGTAAGGAGGTAGTATGTCGTACCCACGATTGGTTGTTTCATTTCACATTTGATGGAGGAGGAGATAAGTATAGGTTGTGAAATTTTAATAATATAATATATGTATATTTTATATACGTATTTTATTATATTATCATATTGTTGTAATATTTTAATGAGGTCGATGATGAAATAAAACAAAAATGATCGGTTAAAATTGATATCTATTCTTCAGAAAACCTATATAGATTTGCACCATAGGCCTTAATAGGTGGGTTTAAAAATAAAAATAAGTTCCAAATGACCTAGTTAGGGGAGTAAAGAATTTACTTGGGTAGGTATTTTAAAAATAATATGGAAGTCATAATAAGAGATGATAGGGGTTCCTTTGGGGAAGAGTAAATACTCCTAATTATTTAAAATAAAAATTAATACACATTATTAACACATAACTCAATTATGAAAAATAGATCATAAAAAAATAAGATTACATATTATCAAAATGGGGTCATATGATATTATTTTTAATGGGTTTTAGGAAATTTTAATTTTTATCATTTAATTTTCACCCTCTAGTAAACTAGTTTAAACCCTACCTTGGGTGATTAATTTTTAATTTTTATAATATTGATTATGAAAAAATTATATTTAACTAATTTTGTAGTATTAAATAATATGATTATAAATTTGGAACCCATTTTTTCAAATTCAATCCACATATTTGGGAAAATATATTTTCATATTAATATATAGTTGTGATGAAAAAATTGTCTTCCAATGAAGAAGATTTCATTTGTGTAAAAAATTATATTGAAAAATTCAACATGAAATTTAATCAACTGATATAAATTAGATTTATAATAATAATATAATTACTCAAATTTTACAATTAAACCATTTTAATAAATTATGTTATATTGTTAATGATTTAAATAAAAATTCATTTTTCATTAATAAATTATATATTTCACTATTCCTGAGAAAATTAATCTTTTGAGAAAATTATCAAAAA
The DNA here is from genome assembly GCA_963277665.1 of Viscum album. Taxonomy (NCBI): domain Eukaryota; kingdom Viridiplantae; phylum Streptophyta; class Magnoliopsida; order Santalales; family Viscaceae; genus Viscum; species Viscum album. Next base: position 2,012,080,761 of record OY728120.1, read on the forward strand.
GTTACTCTAATATAATTTTGACACATTTTTTATAAATTAAAGTTCATTTTTTAAATAAAATTTATATGAGTGGAAAAAATTCATTTAAATATTTTTTCAAAAATATTAATAGAAACGTTTTTTGAGATTAAAGTATTTTCAATCAATTAGGGGACATTACAAAAAAAACTATGTCCATTTTATAAATATTATTTCTTCATATAAGAGAGATATAAGTACATTTAAAAAAAGCCTTATTCATATTCATTCATCCCAATATTAGGCTTGGGGAATAATGGACATCTTTAAATTATACTATTAATAGAATATTGTGTTTCATTTAAACATGGTGATTCGTATAATGTATTCTAGAAAAGAAATTATATCAATTTAAAAAACACAAAATATCACAGTGATACACATATCTTCATTTATGTCCAATAATATAGGATCCCATATATGGGTAAAACAAATATAATGATCATCAGTAATGATGTGGAAAATTATTGTTCCATAAGAGACATTAAATAATTGCATATTTCATTAAATAATGGAATAATATCAGTGATATATTCATTTAGATGTGTGTGAGAGAATTAAAAATTATGTATAAACATATAATGAATAAAATAAATAATTTTATTAATTTTATAATGGGTAAAAGCATTGATTTTTAATATTTCATGAGTTTCTTTTAAGTAGATATATGATAAAATACATTTTATTCTAGTCTACAATGTTGGACGTTTAGATATTTACAATATAATTTAAATGAAATAATTTCATTGAGTATATATTTTTCATCTTTTTATACATTAGAAATATAACTAGGAGTAATAATTTCCTATACACGATATCTAATATATATATATACGAATGGTTGAAATGTGTCACACAATGAAATTTTAGGAATGTTTTTTCAAATAATTTTAATAATTTTTATATTTTTTCTCAAATGAATCTCTGAGTTTAGCTTTTGTTACATGCAACAAACGATGTTACTTGTGACACGTTTTACACCATCTTTAAACCAATCATAAGAAAATATAAAATATAAATATTTTATAATATATTTTTCACATTGATATTGGGTTGGATATTATAAATATCATTAACAAAAATATCAAAATATTTTGTCTAAACATGTATATAAAATGAAATATTTGGTGAAAATTTTATTATAAAAGATAATTAAAAAATTCTAAAATAGAGGAAATATTTTTCCGAACAACAATTTTTATGCAAACATACAAGTATTACCATAATAAATTAATAATATCACTATGTGTGATTTATTTAATTAAACTTTCACATTATATATTCAATAAAAATGTTAACATTTATCTTTTGGGTTTTTTAGAAAAATCAATTGAATAAATCCTATTTTACATAGAAAAATAATACTTTTCTAAAAAATATTTGAATTTCATTTTTTTCACATTTAAATTAAACCTAATTTATAACACTTATTGCTTTTTTTGAAAAAATAATGTTCATTATTTAGATATATATTTTAAAATTTTTTCATGTTGAATTTGAGTGAATTTTATTATAATATTAATTTTTCATTAATGGTGAATAATACTGATTTTAAATTGAAAACACCCTTTTTGTTTAAATTATTTATTGATATAAATTATAATATAATCATTTTAAAGTAAAAAATATAAAATTATTTTTACATAATTAATTATCTCTTAAAACATCTCATAAAATTAATCCAGAATTTAATATATACTTATATTTTGTTATTTTAATTAAATAACATATATCCATCTACAGTTCCATCATATGGGAAAAAATTGTTGATCATCTATAAGGGGGACAACTACCACACAAACCAACAGTATTCAATTTCCATCACCACCTCTCATGGTAAGTTGTAGTGATGGATTTATTATATTTATATTATATTTGTCAAGAAAATCCACTTTTCTCAAATATATATGATGTGTAGACTTTTTAAATTAACATTCAATGGGAATTCACTAATGTACCTCTTGTGTACAATGAACTAATACATCTCACGAGGACATAACTCATTCTCACTAATGTTTTACATGAGTGGTAATAAAGATTAATTTAAAGAAAATGTTATATATATATATATATATAATAATAATTTTTATCTTTAGTGGTTAATAATTAGTTACTCTACCTTTTCACATTAATAAAAAGATGGAATCAATGTTCAAGTGTACGTAAGGCCTACCGTCTATATGAACAGTGCATTTCGTATTTTTATCTCTAACTTTTGTTAATGAATATAAATATGAACATAATGAAAATATATGATATTAAAATAAAATTAAATATTATGTCATTGATGTACTGATGTTAAATGTAAAATAATCATATCTACTGAACAAAAAATCTCATGAAATAATGAAGTAGTTAAGACATAGAAGTAACAATTTTATAAAGGGGTTATTAATTAATGTTGCTGAAATGTTATAAAGATATAATTTTTGAAATTATAATTATTTTAATGAATATAGAAGATCTTTTTAGGGAAAAATGTATAATACATGAGGTTCAAATGTGTTTGAAGGAAGTAAAGATTTTGTGGTATTTGATTTCAATCCAGTCATGTATTTCAGGAAGATATATGAAAATTCACCACTAGATTCCTTTATGTTGAGTATATAATTTCATTCTAACATGTTATATCATGAATATACACATTTTAATGATATTTAATGTTTAATTTTATTTTATTAATTATTTACTTTTATAATGCAAAATATTACTAAAGTGTTATGGGATTTCCATCTCACCGTTATTTTTTGTGATATACAAGTAATATTAACAATGAATTTCATTAATATGGTGTGTATAGTATGTATGAATTCCATTATAATTATTCTACTAAAAACTATAAGTATTAAATATCTATTTTAGGATTCTCTACCATTTTAATTATGTTCAAATGTTATCGATGTTGTAATGGTTATATGTTACAATCTTATCATTTATCGTAATTTTCGTTGATTGGGTCTCCAATATTTAAATAGTATGATCTAACTAAAAATTATTTTCATCAATTTAGTTATCGTGTACATTTTAAGGATATTTTTACGAAATAATACTATTTTATAATCATTTTTACATTAAATAATTATGAAAATGGTTTAATAAAATTCATTATCTCCCTCTTCGATTGAAAAACCTATTTCTTCCAAAACAATGTCCCACAAACAGTTTTCAAAAAAATCCCAAAATTATTTATATGATTTATTCATGAAATTTTTAACAATTTTTAACTTTTAAAAAATATTAAAGAAATATTTTTGTTGTTTCCCTAATAATTTATTTTTTTATTTCAGATAAAATTTAAAAACAAATCATTGTTTTAACGTTTACGACATGTGTGGAATTTTCTCTTATCATCACCTCACAATCTTTTAAATATTCCATTATATGTTTTCAAGTTTATTATACAAGAAATTTATTTTAAAAATATATTATGAATTTTTATTTTTATAAACTCACTTTCTAAAAAATTAAATATTCCACATGAAACATTGCATGTGGTCTTATAAAATCATTTTCCATATAAGATGATATCCATTGATTTAACATATGATTTTCTGCTATTATGAATCTAAGATACCATTATTATTCATATTTGGAATGATTTATCAGAGGAAACGTTTTGTTAACCTTTCTTATGTAGTATGATAAAAATTAAGTAATATACATAAGGATATTTCTAAGGAGGTGACTTATAACATATTTCAGGATAAGGATGAGTCTAATTATAAGAACATGTCTTCGAATTTTGGAAAGAATTGAGAAACTGGTTTCCAGGAAATTATATCCATATCATGATACTAGAATTGGATTTGGGCCCAGTATAGATGTACCTAGTGGAAATAACTCTTAAAAGGTAACATTAAGTTAGACTCGAAGAACACCTTTTTCATAATAATGGGCTTTATTTCTTGACTGGTTTAACACTCTTATAGAATATTATGTGGAAATTCACAAAAACATTCTGAAATTTCATGATTAATTTAAATAGATCGTAAATATAATTAACATAGGATAAACCTGTTTGTCACAGATCATAAATAAGGTGTCATGATCTAGATATCCAATAAGTTGTTTTTTCAAGATTATGTGGCTTTTCACTATGATTAGTGTTTATACCAGTATGTTTTTTTCATCAACGGTGGGAACTAGAAGGAATTGTGTTAACATTGAATGTGATCAAAATTTTCCTGATGAGTTTCCAAATGGGATGATGAGGGGAAAAATGACATTTTGATTATTCCTAATCTGTTATCACAGAACATGATGAACCATTTATACCTTAATCAACTCAAAGACTCTCCAAATATTATATGGATATATTTTGCTAATAATTATTCTAGTAGTGACCATTGTGGAATGGATATTCAATTTTCTATATGTCAGAAATGTGGGAAAAAATGCAAGAGAATGTCTCAAAGTGACGAGCCGATATTTAATGTGTAAAATGGATGGAAACAAAAATGTAATTATTGAGGGTAATTGAAATTTTGATTAAATATAATGGATTAGAGTAATGGTATATTTATGTAATCATTTACTATTTAATGTTTTAAATGGGAAAAGTACTAATATTATGAAAATTGATATCTCAAGGATAAATCTAGTGAAGATAACCAGAATGGTTGTATAAGTAATGGTGTTTCTATTTATTATGAAGAGAGTAATAATTACATACAGAAGGGAGGAGTTATTGGGGAAAAGTTAATGAATCCTAGTTAAGGGCTAATAACTAAGGTGGAATGATTAACGTTTTTGTGTATAGGAGTTCAAGAATTGAGTTATATGAATAATGAGGTATATAAGGATTTTTTTTGTAGAATATTTTCAAAATGGATATGAAATAATGTGTTTAATGGTCCGGATGACCTAGAAAAGTGACTTAATTGTAAGGTAATGTTTTATTAAAAACACATTACTAAGGGAATGTTACCATTAATATGTTTTTTATGTTGAGTAAATGGTGTTTAGTTTAGATAAATAGATTATTTATATAGATAATTTAAGTTGGATAGTAATGATTATATTGTAAATTGTAAATAATTATTTGAAATATTTTTTTATGCTATTATTGTTGGATTTTATGAATTTTTTGATATTTGGGTTAACTCTAATAATATATTATTTATCTAAGGAATTTTTAAGAAAGTATGTTTTCCATGGGGTTTTATGCTAATTTAGTTTATTAACATTTTTTTAGAGAATACATGATAAAGCTATTATACTGTTTGGTATGTGATAACTAAGATCTAATTTATATTTTAGGGGGATTAAAGAAAATTTTCTTTTGATAATTTAGTGACAATATTTGGAATTTTTTGGATTTTATTCTTTTGGAGAAGTTATAAGGTAAACCATTTATGGAATTTTCAATGTTAGACTATGGATGAGGTTTTAGAGAATATTGTATTATAGAACTATTTGAGTATTTATGTGTATGGAATCACTAGTTATAACCTATTATTTTAACAATAGATAGAATGAATGAATTATCATCCTGTTATGGATCTCATGATCTATCATTTATTGAGGTCTAAAAAAATTTCATCTTCATTTCATGGAGTAATATATAAAGTTTAATTTTATTAAATCACAACCAAAGGAAGAATTTGTTCATGCATTATAATGTATAAATAACCACTATTATATCAGTCCCGTGGAAATTCTTGATCATGTCATGATTGTATCATATCAATTTACTCTTTCATCAAACCTCTATGAGGTCTCTGATTTTTTTAATTTGTCTCGCCTATGGAAGTACATACTTGTTCTATGATATTTTCTGAACATAGATGTTTTACAACTAGAACATTATACTCTTTATGTAGAATAACAGAAGAATATGGATCTATAAAAATTATATGAATCAAGACTAATCACTTGGTCAATGTTTTTAGGTGAAACCATTAGATTATATATGTTTTGTGAGAACTGAAGGATGTAATGAGGTAGAGGTATCCTCAGTTTTTTGTTCCAAAGTGGATTATTTCAAGGGAAAAATCATTTTTAGGGTGGTATAATGTAACACCATGATATTTTTTGAAATTATTTATTAAAAATAAATTTAATCTTATTGATATTTTGTATTACCCACAACATTATTTCTATCTGTAATTACATGTAGTAGTGATTTTAAATTGTGATACACGCTACACAAAGATTAAATGAATCATAAAATACTATTTAAAATATTATTATTTAATGTGATTCATATCACCTAGACATTGGAATGAAATGTATGCATAATATAAACTAAATTATGAAAATATAAAGTCTATACAACTAAAAAAATATTCTTTAGAGGAAAAATAATGAAAAATAAAAATAAAAATTATAGGGAAATTATATAATTATATTTTTTGAAAAAAATTTATATTTTTATTCACACAATCATGTTGTACATCAATAAATTAACCCTATTTCTTTTTTATAATGATTATAATGAAATTAAAATACTACATGTTCAATATTTTTTTTTTCATTCATCTTATCTTTTTTCTAAGAAGGATATAATATTAAATCTACTTTTATAATTAAAAATGGAATTTTTCTAAATATAATTTCTGTCACTTTTTTTGGGCACAAAATCTGAAACTAATTATTGAAATTTTTTGATTTTTTTTTTCATAAAATAATTCCCATTTTTTAAATCAGCTTGTTATATTTATTCTAGGGTGAATCATTGATACTCTTTTGAAAATTTTATTTTTTTCGTGAATTATTAAAAATAAAAAAATTTAATTATAAATTTTGATTCAATTTAAAATATTTGTATGCTTAAAAGGAATTCTAATTATTTTAAATTAAAATTAGTTAAAAAATATATATATTAATCTAATTTTGTTAATTTAAATCAGTTTCATATTTAATTTGGATATAGAAACTATGCAATCTTTTGATCATTTTCTCTCTAAAAACCCACTTTCTCATTGCATCTACGAGATTTATTTTAAATTAAATTTTCAAAATTCATTTAATTGAATTTTAAAAAATTAACATATTTAAAATATGATTTATTTTTAATTTCCTAATAATATCAGCTTAATTTGTTTCCAAAATGAATAGTGAAAATAGTAAAAATAATTTATTACGGCTAAGGTAATAATGTGTTTTTTGACGGTAAAACTAAGATGAAAATGGTTAAAATGAATATAACACATTTTAAGTTCCTTTTGTCTGTGAATCTTTCAGTACTATCCTTCCAAATTTTAAATCTATAATCATCTTGATGATTTTTTCTTGGGAATGACCATTTTGTTTTGGATTCTTTTCGGAAATTCCTAAACAATTTCCAAGTGGGTTCTCTTCCTGTAATTATAAAAGGACACCACCACCATCCAATTATTCACACATATAATGCCATATAATGAATCCATCCCCCAAAAATATCCCTCTATGAAACCCTTATAAATGTTCTAGATATTATAGTTCTCTAAAAATAAAAATACCTGGGACTTTAAAAACAGATCAAAAGTATGTGCTTCTAAGAGAGTGTAATAATCTTCACTTCACCACTTAATTTTCATTATTATTTTTCAATATTAATTGTATTTAAAAAATATAATATAATAACACCATTATATCTTATGATAGTTATATTTTATACTATAAATGTAACAACCTATATAAATATCCACTTCCATAAAATTGGAAATGAAACTGTGGATCAGGTATATGCTGGACTACTGCCTCACGACCCGACATCATTCATTTTCAATCATCACATCTCATCATTGGGAGTAATTATGTAATTATTATAATTATATGATATTTGAGACATATTTTCATTTATTTTAATATACTATCACATTTATACTTTTTTATTTCCATTTTGTGGGGGGTACACAATCATTGCCCTTGTGTATGGAGGACTACTGCATCACAAAGTGATGTGATTCATTCTCACTAGTGATTTATAAGTAATTTATAAAATATTATCTTAATGAAAATATTTAATATATATTAAATAATAATTTCCCATTAATGTTAATTATTATTTACTCTTATTTATTTCCATTCATAAAAATATGAAAACAATATTCAGTCGTACATACAACTTACAATCTCTAGGACTGGTCGTTTCAAATTTCAATATATAAATTTTTTGAATGATTGTATATATATATATATAATCAAAATATATTATAATAATGTCACATATGATGTTATTTATAATATTAAATTATTACAAAAGTACAATTATTATATCTATTAAATGAAAACTCTCATGAGAAAACAGAATAATTCAAACTAAGAAATAGAATGTTTATTATGATATTATTAATAAATGGGTGTTGAGATTTTATAAGTAGACATAAATATTTTATTATATGTATTTTTGTGATTCTGTAATATATTGAAAAAATATATATATTTATTATACATTTTTTTGAATGTGAATGAAGGAAGGTCATATTCAAGTGGGAAATGATTTTTAGTCTCTCTTTTATTTTTGGGAGACATCTGAATATTCACCATATGTTTCGTTTTTGAATTGTATATAATACCCCCATTTAATTTCTATATCATCAATAATGTTATTTTCATGGTAATTAGTGTTGAATTTGATTTAATTCTATTTTTGGGCTTAAAATTCAAAATATTACTATAGAGGTAAAGGATTTTCATCTCACCTTCATTTTCTATGAGACACAAGCCACATTCAAATTGTAATTTTTTAATATGTTGTATATAAATACATTAAACATTTTTTATAGGATTATCCTTAAAATTACAAGTATTACGTATCCTTTTTAAATTCATGATTTCTTGGGTATTGTGTATCAAATTTTAAAACAACGGTAATGAATTAATGTTACAATCTCAACATTTTTTAGTATTGTTTATGATTAACTCTCCAACTTTGAAATATTAAGATATATCTCTTGATAATTCTCATTAATTATATTGTACTTTATTTATTGTTGATATTTCCATGAAATATTAAAATTTATCCACTATTTGGTAAAATAAAATTATTTGAGAAAATTTATTAAAGAATAAACGTCGTTATTTGTCACTTCGGTCAGAAACCCTTTTTCCTCAAAAATTAAGTTTTCTAAAAATGGATTCAAAATTTGTTTTTAACACTTTTCAATTTATTTAATAACTAAATGTTAACCCATGTATAAAACATTTAAAAAATATTTTGAAATTCATTTCAGGAAATATTCCAAACAATTAATTTTTGGATTTTACTGAAAATTTGAAAAGAAGATTTATTTTAACACGTATGACATATATTTAATTTTCAACCACCATGAACATGAAAAACCAATAGAGGGATTCATGGTAATTTTTAATGAAAATTATTTTCCAAATTTTTTATGAACATTTAGTTTTAAAAAAATTATTCAAAGAAAAAGTTATTTTCTTCAATACATATACCATGTGATCATTAAAAATCATTCCCTATCGATGTTGATATATTTTTATTTTAATTTTGATTTGATGGAGATATTAAACAAGTAATCCATTAATATTCTTTATATGTATGATATATCCTGTATATATTTTCATTAAAGCCATTTCTCTTCTATGTGTCACACCCGGATAAAAATATCACGAAATACACATTAATTTTCCTTGGTTCTACTATAAAGAATTAAGGAAATGATTTTAAATCATGTATCATATCCACTGTATATGATATAATGAACTTTTTATGAAACCCATTTCATTTCATGAGTTATAATATAAAGAATGTTTTATGATATTATTTCACACTGATATAAGATTCTCAACGTGTGATGGGTGAGAACTATAACTTCGTCCAATGCATTGGGTAAAGATAGATAACTCCTGAGAACATTTTTTTTTTCTCAAATGTGATTGAGTGTTCACAATTTTAAGTTTCAACCTAATTATATATTCATAATTTTATTTGAAATCCTGATTACATGTTCATAATGTTATTTCGAACCTGGTCATATATTCACATTACAGTGTGTTAACCTAATTACAAGTTAAAAATGTTATTTTAGAACCTAAATATTAGTTCACAATGTAATGTGTGAAAATAATTACATTTTCATAATATTATGTGTGGGACTTTCATTAATGTCTATAGTTTTATAATTGGACCTATATTCGTGTCCATATGTTTATGTGATAGCCTGATTTCATGTCCATAACATAATCAGTGGACCTATCTCTATTTATATATGTTAATAATGTTATAAGATGATTTATATTCCTCAAATTTATGTCTTATTCCAATTTTATTCTATCATGGATCATGTAATTTTATTATCTTATAATTCAGGTCATATACACTTCCAATATTTATATTATGAATCAATGTAATGATATTTGATATTTAAGAAATGGGTTTCAAATGTTTTTCTCATGTTCCCATAACCTTATATTCTTGTCATTCTTACATATCACCTTTGTTTACCCTTACTGGGAATTTGACCTCACCATTTATTATGTTTCATTTCCCTGGGTTATGATTAATGTTATTAGTTAGGTTATATCTGTGATGAGTACTAAAGTGGATGATCTTTATTTGATATGTTGATGATGTTTCACCATATTTGATGATTATGTATCTATTCTACAAAAACCCTAAAATATTATGGTCTTTAGGTGTGTGTTTCTGTAATCTGTTTAATATTCATCTAAAAATATGAAATATAGATTTATTAGATGCCTAATTCAATATAACATATGTATCATCAAAATAAAAAATCATGGTTCATCAAAATAAATTACCTAATGATTATATTATCTTTTATGAGAACAATGGATGTTTGAAAAAGATGCAATTAAAAAATAGATTCAACATTGACCTCAGATATAAATTGGTGAAAATATTTTATATCAAGGATATATATGTAGAAAAATAAATATCCCCATCGGTATTTATTATATTAAAAAAATTGATGGGGGTGGGGTTAATTGAATGAAATGTATTGAAAATGATGATTTAAAATTAACATTTTTATCATGTAGTCATTTAAATTTAAAAACAAATCTATGTAATGGGAGTGTATTGGAAAATAAAACTTCATTCTTGGTGAAAAATAAATACTATAAATTTAAAAGGTAAACTCTAATAGACTATTTTTGCAATAGATCAATAATAATCCAGTATGTATCATTCACTCATGAAGGCTTGAGGGACTTATATCTCTACCATTTCGTTAACACAAACCAAGATTTATAGAAGAATGATTAAATCCATGGTATTAATTGATAAAAATAATGAAATTATGATGCATGGTGTTAATATAAACCAAGAACCATGAATCCACACATTAATTTTGGTGATCAATATAAGAAGAATGTGAGCAAGTTACCGGAACTTTTTTTCAAAAAAATTTATTGTACATAAATTTATATCTAAATGATTTAGAATACAAATAAATAACAATAGAGATAGAGAGAGAGTGTGTGTGTGTTTGTGATGGAGTAAAAGTAGAATAGTAATTTCTATCATGAAATTGAGTAATTAATATTTCTGTTGATGAGGTGGTGGAAATAATAATGTTTATTCATCATTAGGATTATCTAATTATTTCTTAATTCCATTGTTATCAAGAGAGACTCCAAGTAATTTTATTATCATCCATCAATATGCCATTTAATATTTATGTATTTTTCACGGATCAAAGAACCTACATATAAATAATTAAATCCTTTTACCCTAATAATTTCACTGTAAGACTACGAACCTCTATGCCACTGAGTAGATTTTATCATCCATCGAGTGTCTCGGGGTGCACTATGGGTTGAACTATTCTATAAAAATACCACCTGCTTATAAGTTCTCTACCATTGAGTAATATGGAGAACTAAAAGAGATTATTCTATTCTATGTTGGCTAATAGCTGGATAGTACACTCCACTGGGTAGTCGGTGCACTGATGCTACACATATGGGTTCTATCCTCATGAAATCAGATGGAAATTTCTTAACACTAGTGATCCAAAATATGATGCAGATCCCCTGACATAAAATTGGACATCTATTCATCAAGAAATTCTTTATGGTGATCCTCTAATATCCCTCCATGATATCAATACAAGTTAATAGCTCTCATGTGGATTTATCAAGTCTATTTTAATATCTTTTAATATATATTCTTAATGAAAAATTATTCAGAAAGATTCCTTAATTTTGTTCATTAATGTGAAAACATGTATTTTTATATGTATTACTATCATCGACTCAAAGGAAAATTATAGGAATAAAAATTGAGTACTTATTATCATGAAACATAAAATAATGAGGGAGAGAGAGGTATCACAATAATCATTAGGGAGATTAATAGGGCTTTATAGATTGAAATATTTTTACAACATTTGATTGATATATTGGTAAAATTTTATCTTTTAGTATATAATCATGAAGATTGTATTAATTGAATAATTTAACGAATATTTTCCTTAAAAATTACTCAAATAAATATGTAGTTGATATGGAATGTAATTCCATTTCATCTATGATAATATAGAATATTTGGTTATTTAGATATATTGGAATATGTTATTAAAGATCATAAACATAAAAAAAATTCATGGATAATTGTCAAACAATATAGAATCTTATGTAAAATTATGTTATATATTGGTTGTTTGACTACATGTGACAATTAATGTTATTTAAATTATAAAAAATAATGCATGATCCTTGGGATCTAGAGATCTCTATAAGTCATTAAAACGTATCTATTATTCCAATGTAATTATTTGATATATATCTATTAATTTTTTTAAATCCAAGAAATCGAAAGGAAATATATTCTATGGCCTGGGGAACCACATATTGATATTATATAAATATTATATATATTAATACCAGGTATGCACAAATTTTATGAGAAAGTGGAATAACTCAAAAATCGAGTCTTGTATCAAAAATATCATTCAAGTGTTATGTTCATAAAGTGGGTTTTACCCTATTGTGACATAACTAGGGAGCGTGTCAGTAACTTGGGTTTACCATAGTTTTGGGTGGATAAATAAATATATTAATTAATAAATTAATTAACTTGTTTAATTTCCATGACGTAATCCATTCTCTATCACTGTATTTTCATGGGTGAATATTAGCGTTATCAGCAGAAACCAATAGACCTAGAGATTATCTATTAGAGGAACATTCATTGATAAACGTTCATAGGATCATGGATCGATAATCATTGTGTAGTGTATTTCATTAATCATTCCAACATAAACAACACAGAACTGTTTTTCATCAGTAATTGATCAAAACTCAAGGTAGAATTATTTTTGTTGGATTCATTAAATTTTTAATTCCATGTCAAACAGTGGTCAATTATGCTATGAAAAACTGATTCAAACATCAACAATTGATTTATAGTTGATTTAGTTTTTTATTTATTTTAAATTTTTTCTTCAGTCTAAATGAAAGGAATCTAGTCCAACATGAACATTAGTGAGGTTCGTTCTCCTCATTTTGTATTGAGATTTTCTCCATCACCCATGTTTCATTGAAAATTGATATCTTTTAGATTATATAGATTGTGGTTTGATGAATACCTTGTAATATATTATTTCATGATTGTTCTTCAATATAATAGATCGATACCGCAGGTGTAGTTTGTGAATGATGGTGTGATCGAGGTGCGATGGTGGAAATGGGAAATCATTTGAGTATCAGAACTCTATTGGTTGTTCACATTGCATTATTTGGTGTGTGTAGATGGTGCTTCCTGATAGGAGGTGAATTCCAAGTGGTGGATGTGGCTAGAAACTAGAAAACATATACCAGTAGTGGAAATCAAGGTAAACCCAAGATCCACCATTACTTGGAATTATTGGAGTCTAGATCAATGTTTGGTTGTGTATAATATGACACGTTGAACAAACATGAAATTTTGGATTTTTCTAGTTTCACATCACATATTCATAATAACACAATCAATGAGAGGACCTTCATATGGTTCTAGAGTTTTAAATGAAAAAAATGTAACATGTCATGTAACATGTCTCACACGCCATGTGACCTGATGTAATTTACCCATCCCATGCTCCACTAAACTAATGCACTAGGTCCTATCTCCACATGAAATCATGCATGACTTCATGTATGAAATATGTCACCATCTAGAAACCATGGTCAAATAAGTCATGTTAGGGGTCTAAACCCTTTTTTCAACAGTAATCCATAATAGATACTATAATAAATGAAGGAAATGGTGAATATAAATCCGAAAATGTGTTTCAAATCTTTTCCAAAACATCGTACAAACCAAAACCAAAGAGTAAATATTCCATGTCATGCTAATAAATCTGAAGTGATTAAAATCCAAAATATAGGTAAGAAATGATTCCCCAAAGTTGGTCATATCTCCTTGTTTGGATTCTTATCCATGCACATCTGAATCCTAAATCAACTACATAGTATAGGTCCATTTCTGTTCACAAAACCTGTAAATAAGAAATCATCTCAGGTACCCAATGGTGACCTGAGCAGGGTGTGAGTACAACACAGTTGGCCACCAACAATGGTGTCTTTAATAAATTCAGTCTATGAATATAGTGCCTAAAAGTACTAAATAAATGAAAAGACAATGAAAGAATGCTCGATTTCAATTATATAATAATATACACTTTAAACAATTCCATTATTAATTTCATTTAATAATTTCTACCCTATTAATTAATAGATTCATTTTTATCACATTTTCCATGGGTTTGGTATTTACATCATTTACACAATGGCCTATGCGAGTAAATTATCATTCATAATAGATTATGTAATGTTCCCTACCTCCCAAGAAAAAAACATTTCCCAAATAATCATAAAAAAACATAACATTGAGCCTCTGTCTATGTATTATCATTCAATATAACCATTAGGTTCCCCGATCATCAGTGTATCTCCCTAACCAAGGACTCACGGGTGGGGTTTAGAGCATCTGTCCTACTAAAACTCGTGGGAGGAGCCTCAACTATTCATCACACACCACCAATCCATGTGCGCATGTTTATTATCCAATTAAAACATATAACTTATCATAAACCATACATAATCAATACACATAACATTTACATTTCTCATTTAATTTAACACATAAATCATCTTTATGCCTTATCCCATTTATAAATTTACCATTCACTTGGAATATTCCATTTAAACATTTTCCATTTTCATACCTGATCCCATTTAATTGATTCAATTATTCTCATACATTAACTAATTTCACATCATTCACTTCCCACGGATTTACCAACTTAATCATTTCAAGTACAATTCCTAAGCCAATAGCACAATAAATTTATTTAATCCAACCCCTTTAAATATTAATCCAAACAATACCTTATTCCATTATTAAAGTCTAGACACAACCATCAATAGTACCTTTTCTACTCAACTAACATGTCAACATATACATTATGGGATGAAATTTAGCACAAGAAAATTTTATACATAACATTATAATTTTACATGCTTGGGAATGTTGTCACACCCCATTGGAGTCTGTAATATAGTCTAATCCATCATGATAAATCCCACAAGGACCATGATGGGGGTCAATTAACCATTTATCCCTTTATTCTTCCAAGTCATACCCATGGAAACAGATTCACATAAATATGGATGTAATATTATAACCAAACAACACAAATCAATGAAAAAACTATAGTATATAACTTGTATACCACCAACGTTGATTTCTAGAAAACTAAATGCTCAACCATAGCCCCTGAATTATATTCTAATGCACTTCAAAAACTAAACCTAAGATCCACTGGAATGGTTGGTTTTTGGGATTTCAAAGATGAAGTGAAAAGACACCATCCCTAAATCAAAAAAGTGAATAAACAGAAATGTTAGGCTCACTTGAAACATTGATCACCAATGAACGACACTCCAAACAGACTAGAATCTATGGATATCCACCCTTTGGAGGATTGGAGCATTTTGATTCGTCACTATAATTTCAATGGGGTGAAATTAAATGAAATTAAGGTAAGCGGCATTTAACTCTAGATTAAAATTTTAGTAAAATCCCACTTTTAATGCGGAACATGGTTTACCATACCATTCGTCAAGTATGCACCAACATCTATCCAAGACGTTTCCAAGTTGCACAGTTACCTAGGGATCAAACATGGTTTGCAAAACAGTGTGCCAACCGTACATAATGGATCTATCCAATACCACATAGTTTGGCCTCCACTTATTCATGGTTAACTAACCTATTCATCCCCTCCCCAACCCTCCTGGACAACATGTTTTGGGAACACGATTAACTATAACTATTTTCCAACCAGGAAACAAGCACATTATGGCCACTTTTCTTCCTTCTTTTCTATCTAGAACCCCTGAAATATCTATGAGGTCCATCATAAACCTAATAGAATTTCCATTAAAAAAATTAATTATATGTAAGACAAAACATAAACAAAAAAACATCTACATGGTAATTGGGATCATAATCTCTACCCACCCTATAATAGCTCATCCTCGACCCCCAACCCCATGTATCACTGAGCTTCCCTAAAAAAGAAGATCTAGTCACAGGGCCTCCATATCTGTCTCCCTCTCCCAAGTCTCCTCATGCATTTCCATGATGTCACAAAATGCAATTCAATGGATCTTCCATTTCCCATAATATGTTCTCAGTACGATAAAAACAAGGAATCTTGTGCGCCTAAAATAATGCATCAATATCTAAGCTCACATCTACCAGTAAAACTCCATAGGAAGGCATGCACCATAGTGACTAAATCACAACGTAGGGAAACTTCACACATGTCATCATTCCATCCTCGTAGATCCAATCATCACCAAGTCAATTTAATCATATTCATATCTCATGTACCAAATCAATCAATTATATTATCCTCTG
Organism: Viscum album; assembly: GCA_963277665.1. Taxonomy (NCBI): domain Eukaryota; kingdom Viridiplantae; phylum Streptophyta; class Magnoliopsida; order Santalales; family Viscaceae; genus Viscum; species Viscum album. Next base: position 2,012,097,601 of record OY728120.1, read on the forward strand.
GTTTGATAACTCTAACGATCATCTAAACTCGATACCATCGGAAAAAAACACCTGGTATTTCTGACTAAATTTCCAGACATACACCAGTCCATAACATGCGTCCGAAAGTTACCATTCTATAATAAAAAATAAAATACAAAACCAAAACACTCAATGATCTATACTGATCTAAACATTTTCAATGCTCATTATCATTGTCAACTCATCAAAATGCTATTTACTCAAGTACCGTCAAACTAAATTACTTTTCACATCATCAACTAACTACCTTAGTACTACGGTGATCCCCATAACAAAAATTTTCTTACCCCAAACACCTTCCAATGGTTCGAACATCCACAAATAATAAAACCTGCAATAACATTAACTGAACTTCCACAACATGCATGGTGCATTCCCAACTCATTACACCCAAACATATATAAGGGATTCACCCCATTTTAGAAACCAGAATTGTCATCAAGACCAACTAGGAGAAAATCCCTACACCATCCCTTCTGGAAAATGAAAGACTTGACCACACTCATGTTCACATACATTTCCAAAATTATATTTCCACAACAAGCACCAAAAAAATTTTGGGTCACAACATACCATATCCATTTGTTCTACCATGTCATGTTAGAACAACCCTAATTGGTTTTTCCTAGAACATACATCTTACACTATTGGCATGATACCCATTTCTCAACTTCCCAGGGATTATACTTACTTGAGGCAGGTCACTATCATACAATGCACCAACCAGGCTTGTTCCACGAATTTTTATATAACACCACCATCACGACATACACTATCATCCAAACTATTATCGTGCTCCAATTCACCCTTCAACATTACTATAAAAAGAAATCCCACTATCCATAAACACACTAAAGACATCTATGATCATAAAAACCATTCAAAAATTTTAAAATAACTTCTTTCTACAGCACACCCACTGAAATGAGGACTTCTACTCACCACATTCATCCCCTTCTCATTGCGGATTCAAGCTTTCCATGACTGAATCATCCTATAAATGGATAGATTTAATATTGGAATGACACAAAATCACATGTCCAAGGTTCCTTCAAGCATAAAGTCATTCTAATCTCACCCAACGACACCTACCAGAGTCCATGCCCATTTGGATGGAGTTCTAGAACCCAACCTCCTTTACCATAATCTATTGTCAAGTCGGACTATGCCCTTTGTGACTTTTATGTAAGAATCTCTAATTTCATTTGGGACCACCCTGAGCCCAAATCCAATTCATGGATAATTAAAAGCACCATCAAGGCCCATATATACTATTTGAAAGACAAAACATAAAACACACATGTTTCACATTGTCATCATAATGCCACTACATCCACACCATTCAATACTCTATACATCCATGACAGACTTATACCTCCTCACCTTAGGAGTTTCATTACCATCAATCTCTTCATGGAATTAAACCCACCATGATTCACTCTTCTATCATAAGATGAACAACAAAAGGTCGACATGGTCTTCCATACATTCCCAAAAAAACAAAACAAACATAACCCATTAATCCTTCCCAACTAATGAGAATGTAACTTATGGAATTTGTCGACACATAGTCCATCATGTGGACCTAACCTATAAAATATTAATGGTAAACATCCCACCTTACAACTCCACATATATAACCCCATGATCATAAAATCCATGATGTCGCACATCCAACCAAAAAAAATTCTAGTTGCTTTCCCAAAAGCCTGATCATTCTTACCATACCAGGTGTGATTGCAAACCAAGTCTCATCACTTCTCCTTGAAAATTATCCATTAGGCCATGAAATAATGTTTCTGTTGGAAATACATCCACCACACCACTTGAGTTCTTCCACCATAACCATGGATATTAACAACCGTAACAAAATAGTCCACCACACCAATCAATCAAATGTTCTCTTGCATGGACATTATTTTCTCATTGGTTACAATGAGAATGTTAGGCGACAATACTAAATCACTTGTTTGTCTATCCTAGTTATAATCATGCCTTACCAGCATGACACCATATATAGACCTCATCAGAGACCTCATTGTGTATCACCTTTCTTAGACAACACACTCAAACAAAATTAAGTTATCATAATCCATCCATCACTAGACTCTATCCCAATGCCTTCTTACACACTTGACCATGCCTCATGGTCAGTAATCATCATTGACCCCATGGAATCCTAAACATTTCACCCAACAAAAAAACCACTGGCACAAACAAGCTCAACCACATGACCACCCTAACCTCATGTATCACATTAATATTGAGAGAAATCAACCTTTATTCAGTCACCTTTTTCTCTTCTTCTCAAATCTATATCACGTCCCCTGTTAATTATTGCTGAAATAGATAGTTTAGAAACCCATATGTTACAACCCTTTGAATATAACCATACAACCCACCACAAGCACTCATGCTTCCATATGAAAGAACCATTACAAAACCATACCATTCACTGAAACTTCATTCTACTCATTATTAATTGATTCCACCATAGATGAATCTCTCATGCATTATATTCCAATTCACCCACAACACTAGGAAACCACCCCATGAGACTACCATGATTTTTTAGAATAGTTCCAACTCATCATCATAACTTGTGTCGTGTCTTCCCAAAACCATTGACCAACCTACCTGTCCCACTAGACCAATATTCAGATTTCCAAATCCAAAACATCCACATGTACCTCACACACCCAATATCACTAAATACTTATCTCAAACTTCTCATGAGTTACTCTTGAGGATCGAACGATAACAACATTCCAAATTGGGTTAAGGGTAAAAAGTCGCTAGCTTTTCTCTCTTTGCGACATAAATCAGACTTCCAACCAGTATCCACTCATGGGAGGTTCTCCATCCACTGTTCTAGGACATTGCGCCCAATGAACCATGATCAACATTCACAATACTATTCACACAAAGAATAATATCCCACATATATTGGACCCATGATCCAAAACCCCCACTCCAGGGTCCAAAACAAATATCACAAGGTCCGATTCTACATGGTTCACCTCTTTCATATTATCTGGAAACATCTCAAAACCTCAAGGTAATTTCCCTAATGAATGCATAATAAGGAAAACCCCTTTATCCACACATATATACATATCAAGGTCCATAGATATATAATCAAGGTCTTATCCATGGAAACTCTCACTGCATAAACCACTAATACACAGTGTTAGATACAAAACACAACGAATACTCAATAATATATCTCATTGAAAGTTACTACATTTCACATTCTATTATATTTACTTCACCAATTATAAAACCCAAAAGTTTACAATTTAAGACATTATAAATACCCCAAATTTTAAAAATCCTACTTATTAGGATTAATATTTCAAAACCTTGTTATCAAAAAACAATTAAAGGGAATTCCAAATAGTATAGACCACAATGAAAATACACTAGCTTCCATAAAAACCCACTCAACATACATTATACCAATAGATGTGATCACATCTATAATACTACCCTAAAATATTACAACCATGTGTCTTGGTAAACATTGGGTAAGTCAAAAAATGTGGATTAAAGTTATTCATTAGACACCATATTTTTAAACCATTTCCACTTTCACAATGAAAATCATTCCCATTTAGGAACATTTCCAATATTTTAACTTATTACAACCAAATAATTTTTACCTGTTTATAAGATTTATTTGATCACGCTATTATTTAAACATTTATTTACATTCTTTTAATTTACCCTTTTTAATCATCTTGTTTAGACACCATTTTCTTCAAATTTTAATGAATGTGAAGTGCATCATACCCATACCATGTGTGCCTATCATGATGCATTCCACTCTTATCACTAGGTTTCTATAACAATGAATGAATTTAAAACCACTTTTCTTTATAGTCATGATAATAATATCATAAAATAGACACATCACACAAAAATATCATCACCCAATGGTGAAATATCATTCAATTGTAACAACATATATTAAGAACCACAATTCCCACCCTATTATCATTGTTTTTCCCTCATAAATGTGTTTTCAACTCCCATAGATGAGCACATTGCCAAGAACCAACAATTATTAATATTCTTCTTGACCATTATAAATAGTAAGATCACAAAAAATAAACCCCCTATAATACAACTTTCTTACATACCCAACCAAGGATCCACTAGACTAATTCCTGGATCTGGGTTCCCACATGACCTCAAGTGTGCCTCCCCATTAAACATAGGTTTTTAACTAGAATTAATGGTCAACTAAGTCATGTGGGAAGACTATACCCTCTTTAATATATTATTACATAGTAGATACCATATAAAAAGGTAAAATGAACAAAAACTAAAACATGAATTACCAATCGTTTTCCATATAGGGTACAAACCAAATCAAAATATTTAATATTCTATGTTAGTATAATAGTGTAAAAGTGAAGAAAACAAAAAATAAAGAAAAAAACTGAATCCCCTAAATTGGTATTGCCTCTATGTTTATATCCTCACTCATGCAAATCAAAAATCCCAACTAAAATTCCTTGTATATGGTCCTATTACCTTGTCCTAAACTGCATCCAAGAAATGTTTCTAGGTACCCTATAGAGCCCCAATCAGTGTATAAGGAAACCTCGGTAGGCCAACACCAACAGTGTCTCCAAAATTTCAAATCTAAATTGATAGTGAATGAAATAAAAAAATAGATGATTAAATAAAGAAATTAAAGACAACTTAGTTTCTATTAGATAACTACATTCACTTCAACTAATTCTATCTTTAATTAAATGTCATAATTTATAACATCTTCATATATATATTGAGTTTGATCACATGTTCCTCGTGTTAGGTATTTACATCATTTACACAATGGACTTAGGGGCCAATTATCATGAATATGGGAATAATTGAAGATCCCTATATAACTAGGGATAAAAATTTCATAAATAATCATAACAGACATACCTTGGAGCCTTATTCCAAGTATTCTAATCCAATATATTTTTTATGGTCCTAGATTATATGTCTCACTCCCTAACCCATTCATTCAAGGGTGAGGTTTAGAGCCTCAGTTCAACCAGACCCATGGGAAGAGCCTTAGTTATTTATTCAAATCCACCAAGACATTTTCATGTACTTATTATCTATTCATCACATATACCAAATAAATATTAATAAAAAATCAATACACATAAAATTAACATTTCACATTTCAGTTAACATGTAAATCATATGTATGGATTAACGCATTGACAAATTTACCATGAAATTAGAATGAACCATTTAACCCTTTTCCATTTCCATACCTTAACCCATTAATTATATTCAACAATTCTCATAAATTAATCCATTTCACATAATTTAATTAACAATAATTTTTTCACTTATTCATTTCAAGTACAATTCATAAGTCACAAAGCAAAATCACATAATTCCATCCAACCCATTTTTATATGAAGCCAAACAATACATTTGGCCATTATCGAAGCCTTTAAATGACATTAAACATTCTACTTTCAACATAACTAATGTGTCAACATTTTTATTATGGGATATAATTTATCATATGTCAGTTCTATGGTTAGCATTAAAATTTTCCACATTCATGAATGTTGGTAGATGGCATGGGAGACCTTAATCTGGTCTAATCAATAATGATGCATCCCCCAATTACAATTAGGGGTTCAATTCATCATTTATAGAACCATTTTACCAAATATTACTCAATGAAATAAATGCACATCAGGATTAATGAAATATCATAACCACACATGTGAAAATCAATGTCAAAATTATCTAATATAACTCCAGACCACCAACCTTGATTCTGAAGACAACTGCTTGCTCAACCTTGGCCCAAGAATCAGATTCAAAAACCCTTATAAACCCCAACCTAATATCCATAAAAAATAGGGTTTTAGGTTTTATGGAGAATTATATAATTAAATGAGAAGAAAAAGAAATGTTATATTCTCCCGGAGCGTTGATCCATTAAAAAAGGAACTCCAAGTCAATTTAAATCCAAGGAGATCCTCCATTTAGAGGACTTTGGAATTTTAGTTTGTCACTATGGTTGAAAGGGTGAGGAATTAGAAGAAAATTGGGTGAGGATACATAAAATCCGGAGGCGAATTTGTAAAATCCCACATTTAATGAGGTGCACGGTTTACCAAACCATGCACTAACTGTGCGCCAACCACTTTCTAAGAGGCGTCCAAATTGTACTCTTCCATTGGGATCTCATATGATTTTAAAAAAAATGCATAATCTATTCAGAATGGTTGGGTCCAGTGTCACATGGTATGGACTCCCCTTTATCATTTTTTAGTAAACACTTCATCCCCTCCTCCTATCTACCATGTCTAGGGTGCGCGGTAAACTATAACCATGAACCAACTAGGAAACATTAATATGATCAAAATATTTTTTATTATTATTGTTTCTGAAACCCCTAGAAAATGCACAGTGTGCCTCATACACCTAGTAGACATTCCATTAACAAAAATAAAGAGACATAATCCTAAAGAAAAACATAAACACACCTATTTAAAAATAGAGATCTTACACCTAATGCTTGTGGAACAGTGTTTACATTATGTGTATATAGGAATGAAAATGACTAGGAACATGGAAAAGGGTAATGTTCAATGGAATGGATCAGTACTCTTACATGAACATGTTCATGGGCATGACCAGATGTACATGGGCATTCCCAAGTGTTCATGGGAATTGGTAGGGACCATTTTAAGTTTTATCTTGACTTGTACATGTTTTATAGCCCCTAGGAGAATTGTTGTAGATTTAAAGTATTAAATGTTGTATATGATGGTGATACATAGGAATACCAAAGGTTGGAAATGAATGTATTAAACCCCTTATTAAATGTTTTTTGCTCCATTTATGGAAGTATGGTGCCCTACATTTCTTTATTATAGACCATGTTCAGCTAAGTTGATTTCCTTAGTCCTTTACCATGAGGGTATAATATAGAATTAAAAATTTTTATTGTATTTTCATACCATATATGGGTTTTTTATCATATAGTGCTTCCTGAATCCCACTTTGGGACCAGGGTGGAGTCCATTATTATTATTAGGTGGGGGTCATCGTATCAGCATGATCACTATCCACATGGCATCAATTCCCTATCTTGAAGGTTGATCCAATTGGTCATGTTGTACACCCTAGTGGCCCTAGTGGGGATCCTCTATTTTGATGATGAGATATTCTAAGATATATTTATTACATACATTAATATTCATAAAAACACAACCAATCATATGAGTGTTTTTAGTGACATTATATATCATGGTGTGAGTTCTCCTTGAATTATATTTAACTAGAAACCACAAGTAGAATCACGTTTATGGAAATGTTTGTTGACACCCCCTGCGACAGGTATTCTATTATGTGTGTATTTGGTTTCTTTTTATTTCTAATGTCTCTTGTCATTTTGAAATAACTTTTTTTGAGATGGGTGTTGATGATTCTTTTTGATTGATTATATTTGGGTGTCATACATCGTGTTGTTATACTTACACATATATGGGATCTACTCAAACATTTCATGTATTATGTATATGAAAGGTGATTTTTAGATTTCAATGGAGGAATAGGATCATGAAGACTTTATATAGGTCTAGAAAAACTAAGGTTCTTACGAGATATTTCTTTTGATAGTGTCCCATCAAATAGAGCATGTTGGAGAAATTTTTATTTTTTGGTTGGGTTTTTATATTTCTCATTAATTGGTTGGAGAAATTTTATTGTACTCATGAAGTGGGATAGATGTTATACATGCATTGGTATCAGTCGCAATGTTTTAGTTTTCGTTATTTTATGGGTCTGAGGATGGGTGTGTTCCCATAGGTATACTAGTTTAATGCATCTCATTATTTTGATATTCCTACATGGATCTAGTCACCATCTCATGGCTTATTTATTGTGGGATTGTGGAAGTCACATGTGACTTATAGTTGTTCATGTAGGCCCCTGTTGGTTGGGACATGATAGAGTGTTATTAGATAATGCTTCTACTATAGATCCTGGGTTTGGTGATTTTATAGCTATGAGTTTTGGTTTTGGATTTATGGATATAATTTTAAAGTATTTTGAGTTAATTTTTCAATATATGGTGACTTGTACTGGTGTGCAGGCTAATGTATCTAATCACCAATACTTTGATAAAATCCATATTGAATTAGAGCATGTTGGAATATGAAAAACGAAAAACATTTTAATATTCATCATATATGAATGGTTTTTGGTTTAAATTTCTCTGCTAAGTTAGGTCCCTAGATACAGTCATTGATCATGGTACATCTTGTGTATTTCATGATTCCCCAAAAAAATATTTCTAGAGTGTATTAAACTACATTATCATGCTAATGATCCATTTAGTGATGATGATTCATTATAGGATTTTGGTATAAAATTTGGTACTGTTGATTCATTTTCCCATTTTTTAACCACTCATTTAGAAATATATTTTGCCAAAAGTTCTTGATGAGTATGTGTGTAATCTATGTGAACTACACGAGTTTGTACGGAAGTGAGATTCTAGTATTTGAGTTGATCTAGACACCCTGGAAGAAGAAGAATATGTAGAGGCATCTATCTATGTTTTATTCTTCATTAGGGAACCAATTTTTCATATAGTGGTCCTACTAATGAGTCTTCCTCTAGTATCATGTATACAATGGTGGAGTCTGATGATTCTATCACATTATGAGAAAACACCCTCCTGGTTATATTTTTTTTGTCTCTTTAAAAATTATTTTTATCAATCTATGTTTTGATCTATTTTCGTTGTATTTTTTTATAGATATTGTAGGTCAATATTTCCCGGCTAGAGTATTCAGTGAGTTTTTCTAATCTCATGTGATATTCTCTAGAAATGGTGTGAGATCCATTCTTTATGGAAATAACTTTAGAGAAGGTCCTAGGTGTGGATATCTAACATTAATTAATATGTCTTTGAATTTCCACCTTTTCTAGAGTACATGAACTTTCTTTAGTGGTAGAGATCTTCCTAGAAGACATGATGCCAATAGTATATGATATTTGTGGGCACTCAATATTTGATTCAATTGATTCATGAAGTAAACCATAGTCATAGTGATATGGGAATGTGATTTTCTTCCATATACAATCTCAAGATATATGATTAATGGCATAGGTCTATGAGGATAGATTGAGTTGATCTTGGGAGTTGCAGTGGTTCTCTTGTGATGGTTAGTAATATATTTCTATACATTACCCCACCCACCACATAGCTGGTAGAGAGACTATTGATGAACCAACCACACATAGAGAGAATCAAGAGTATTGAGAAATATATATGGTGTATGATATGTAAGAAGATTATTTATAATATTAGGATGTGCTAATCAATTTTTCCACACTCCACCACCACCGCCCAGTTTTCCCACACTTTGATAAGATAGCAGGAGTTCAGGGGAGTGGTCACCTATTGGTAGTGGTGTTATATAACCTTGGGGATCCCCTGATTTTTAGAGGTATGATCATTTTCTTCTCTACATTATTTCGATACGTATATATATAATATCAAGTAACTTTTTTATTTCCACTTCACTGGTTTGAAACCCATATATTCTATTGGATACCTTTTCATTACCATTTCACATAGAGACACCTATTGGAGGTGACTCAACAGTAACACACTTCTTTCGATAGTGTCTCCTGATTCGTATAGGTGAGTACTATACGTGGGATCAATTTGTAACAGTGATGTGTCCTTACAAATTCATCTTATATAAGTAATGGAAAACCATAGTTCATTCCTAGATTAAATATATTTGGATGAAGATGTGGTGTATATAAGTAAATGGCTAGAGGATATCATTCATTATTTAGAGGGAAACGCAGATCGAGAATGATGGGATCTACATAGGAGTATAAAACCTATTTCTCACTAGTTGGATATTATTACCCATGGAGTAGTGGGTACAACCGGATTTTGGTTCCCTTTATTTGTGGGTGAGTATTTAAATTTCCTTCTAGCTGACTTTTTAGGCTTACCTCCACACTGGTTGATAATATTTTGAATTGAATTACTCAAAGGGATGACATCAGTACTAGCTCCAGCATATGGGATGATTCCCATACAACATCGTTATTTGAGGGTGTCGATAGAGGACTTGTAGTGTAAGGGCCTCATGAGACCCATAGATTCTCCATGATCATATTTAGTGTTGTATTTCATGAATATGGATGGGATATAGAGTTTTTATATTGATTATCAGCTCATCAACATAGTGACTATGAATAATAGTTGTCCACTACTAAGGAAAGATAACATCATAGATCAGTTGAGAGAGGTGTGATGGTTCTCAAAGATTAACCACTGAATAGGATATCACCATCATTGACTATGGTATGAGGATATACCAATTTCAGAATTTGTATTTTACAATAATCACTATGATTAATTTTTGGTTCCTACCAGTGGGATTAATTATCCAGTAGTGTTCATGGGAATCATGAATCTAAATTTAAAATTAGTGAGATAGTTTCATTGTTGTATTAATTAATAATATCATAGTATAATTTACAAAAAAGGAGGTTTACATGAGGAACTTTAGGACAATCCTAATCATAATGAAAGAGCACAACCTTTCTATGAAGTTCTCAAAGTTAAATTTTTGGATTCAGGATGTCCACTATGCGAAAACTTTCATCTAAGATAATGGTTTCGTAGTGGAGCTGGTGAAGGTCGAGGTAGGGTCAGCTTCGACTCCAAACAATGGCATGAAAGAGGTATAGATATTCCTTGGGTTGGTGGGATATTATAGGATATTCTTACTCCATTTATCTTAAATATTATTACCTTTTACTACATTTATCTAATAGATAATGCCTTTCTATTGGACATAGAGGTTCTAGGTAACTTTTCATGAGATATATTATAGGACGATGAGTGCCCCCATCTTGAGATTTCATAAGCAGACTATATATTATGTAATTTTCTATAATCTATATGAGACTAGTCATTGTTGTGTTCTAATGTAGAGGAAACTACTGATAAAATATATATCTCAGTAGTTTAGACCACAAAATAAGAACTATGTGATCCATAATCCTAAGGTTATAGAATAAGTCTTCACACTGATGATGTGGTGACACTACATAAGTGTGAGGGGTTTATCATACACTATGAAAATAGGGGACTCATGTATATATTCCCATAGAAAAATATTAACAAGAGACAAAGATGATGGATGTAGTACCTTCTATATTATGAAATTAATATTTTTTATACTCATGGGATGATGGATGTGGAAGTGGATGATATTAACAAGAGATATTACTCATAGTTGTTGACTAATACTATGGAGAATGTATAAAAATTTCATATGTCCTATATAGACAAGGATGGGGAATCATATCTATATTCGATGATAGTCCCCCACCACATCAGTAACATTTTTGAAAGTTATGGCATTGACATTATGACTATGATAACTTGTGTAATAATATATCCACTGGACATGATCTGGACAGTTTTTTCAATTATAGGAAGTGAATTATCCATTACATATGATTCATGATGTTATTTTGGAAATTTCAGGATTAGGTTTTGAGGGAGTTTCATGAATCCACCATGGTGGTAAATCAATGTGACTGGAAGATGTACTAAGACCTCCATCGTCAGTTCTGGTGGCTAAATATGATGAAATTTATAATGGAGTTTTCTCTTGATTCCTCACTTTTTAGAAGGTAATGTTTAAGCACTACGTTCCATTAGGTTAAACTCAACCCGATGATGTTTCAATTTGGAAGTGGTATGGGATATATATGGACTTCTTGATTTCATTTTCATAGATTTATAGAGGACATGATTCCATATTTTTTATCATAAACAAACTCACCATGTCTTTCTACTTACATTCTATCTGATAATAGGGTTTGGAATATGGCATGGGTGACATTACATGAATGATATAGTTCATCAAAATGGTATTCCCTTAATGATAATCTCAAACTGTGATTCTCACATAGCATCATGATTCGGTAGGGGATTGTAGGATGCCTTTTGTAATTAGAAGCATTTGAGAGTAATGGTTTACCCCCGATAAACATCAATACTGATCGGAAAATTCATGTTCTATAGGAATTTATGTGTGAATGCATAATTAAATTTATCTATTTTTATAGGATAACCTACCAATTGTGAATTTTGTCTATAGAAATAGTTATCATTAAACCATTGGAGGGAACCATTCAAGGAATTGTATGTGAGACATTGCGTGTAAACTCTATATTGGGTTATTAAAGGTGATTAATCTCTCATGGTACTATAATTCATGTGAGATATGAAAGATAAGGTTCATATAATCTACGAGTGTATGAGGACTACATAGAGCTATCATATGTCCAATAAGAACTAACAATGGATGCTAATGGATTTCGAGTATAGAGACAATGTATTACTAAAGTTATCACATAAAATTCAATTTCATATATTTAAATAGGGAAGGATGTTGTCTCTGAGATTCATTGTCCCGTTCTTTATACTATGTAAGATTCGTGAGGTGGTATCCCACTTGTCCCTACAAATGTAGTTAGACTACATACATGATGTCTTCCACTTGGTGAGTCTTAAGAGGTATGATCTTGACTCACTCTATTTCATCATCTAAGAGATCTACATATCAAGGATGGAGAAGCCTTTTCATATTACTGGATGGAGATCAAGTATTAACACATTATGATCCTCCATTGGAGATTAATTACCATAGTTCATGTTTAGTGTTTGGATAAGAATTTTCATGAGAGACCCTAGGAGTGTGATACTCATATATGAGCTCAAAACCAACTCCTTTTTGAGTTTTTCCTTTACTATTTTTTAATTAAAATCCATAAGGTGGAGATAATGTAGCATCTCTATTTTTTTGAAATGCCTTAAAATACATATTGAAATATTATTGGATTCTAGTGCTATGATACCTTGAGATTATGAGTCTTGATGATGTTGGTATTGATATTATAAAAATATTATGTATATTGATATCACGTTTAAAAAATATTACTAATAAATTTTATTAAAGCCAAAAATGAGTCATATATTATAAATCTAACAAGTCAACTGTTTTTATAACATGGTTTTTTTCCTCTGCACGACATAATCTTAAATCACCTCATATGGTTGGGTTGGGAATATTTGTGTGTGGATAAATAAATATATAAATATATAAATTTTTTAATTTGTTTATTTTCCATGAATTAATCACTCATCATTAAATACCTTATTATCAGTAAATATCAGGGTTATCCATACAACACTAGATACTTAGAGTGGAGTCAATGTTTGATTTTTCAAGGTGTAATGATAATTGGATCATGGATTGATGATTAGTTTATAGTGGAGTTCATGGATCTCACAAAAAATGGAAACAGAATGTTCTTATTCATCAATAGTTAATCCAAATACCATATAAGTCATTTGGGTATTGTAGAATCGTCATTTTTGGTTATATTATATCAAAAATTTGTCAATTATACTAAAAAGAAGTTATTCCACATCGACTGTTGACATATTGTTGATTTATTTGATTATCTCTTAGTTATTCATTTGAATTTATAATAGAAATGAATTGAGTCCAACTCAAAAATCAAAATAATTATTTACTTATTGTGTTTTCATTTCCCTATCTTATTGCTCCACACATTCATTGGTTACAATTTCTTCAAAATGAGTTTTGATAAATATTTAGGATTTGATACTTATGTGACATGTCTTTAGAAGAATGGAAAATACTAAGGGTGTGTTTCATGAATGTGGGTGAGAATAAGGTGACATGATGGTAACAGGTAATCATAGTAGGACCAGAATAAGATCCTTTTCCCTATTGTAGGTTTTAGCATGCAATGATGGTGTGGATTGATGGAATCCAATTTCTGACCAGTCGAAATAGTCTGAATCCATCCACCAATAGTAATGAGCATAGCCAACCCCAAATCTTCCATTAATGATCATTATGGATGGATGGATTTTAGGATGTAGATGTGGGTGATTATGCATTTAATAACATATAAATTCTATAAAAATTTGAAGTTACGTAGCATCTAATCTGATGATCACATGCTATGTGGGGTCATGGATGTGGCGCTAGTGTTTCACATGAAATTAAATATCACATGTAATGTGACACATGTTACACATTTTGGGACCCAATTGTTTCACCCCAAGATGTCCTATGTGAGTACATAGGAACGTCAATGTCTAGGAAAACTTTAACATGTTGAGTTCATGGGAACATCCCTGAAATCAGACCTTGCAAATTATATTGTCCTAGCTAGAAGTACATTGGCACGACTAACTGTAAATGGGAATGGGTAGTAGGTATGCCAAGTGTTGGATCAACCTCTACATTCCATTTACCCCTCAATGGCATTGCATGAATGTGGATCATCACATTCCATGATAAAAGGTGATTAGAGGCAAGACTTTGGTTTTCAAGGAACATTATGTACCCCTAGTACATGTGAGGTACACACTATAATGATTTTTAGATCCCTTCATTTGATTATAATAGACTAGTATCATCTATGCATGTTACCTTGTTATCTTCCCAATAAGTAACATTGATAATTTTTCTCACTGGTGTCGGATTGGGACCCCCCAATACCAATTCATTATTAGATTGATTTTAGTGCATCCTAGAATGGGACCTAGGTGGAATACACTAATTTATTAGTGGGTTTCGTTATATCTGTGCGACTACCATTCCAAGGTTATCGGTCACTTATACAGTAGTCTAATCTAGTAGGTCTTGTGTTTTCCCACAGTGGATTGTTCTATGATACCCTATTATAATATAGAGATCTAAAAATTTCTAGTGAGTACATAATGATGAGGTTAGACACATATGAATTCTCAATGGAGTTAAAATATTGAATTCATAGCTTATTGAGTGAGTTATCCAAGAAAAATAATTAACTAGAATCATTGAGAATAATCCCATGGCGGGTTGTGTTGGTTGAGATCCCTTAAGACTTATTATATTTTATGAGTGTCTCAATATATTTATTATTTTTACGTATCTTATCTATCTGAAAACCCTTGTGTTGGGATCACAATTATTTATGCATTATACATTGCGATTTATTTGTGTCATGCATGGTATGAATATAATGACCCTTACCTATTGTATTCCCACACAAGTTTTATCTTATGAAAATAAAATGCTATTTGATGTCTTCCAATGAGGTCTGCGAGAAAGTGAATCATAGATTGTGTGAGATAGACCATAGTTTTTTTAGGTCTTTCATTTGATAGTAGTCTAATCCTACTGAGTTGATTAGACTAATATTTAGTTTTTTGGATGGCCTTGTATTTTCTCCATTAATCAAATTCAAAAAAATAATAATGTAGTTGTAATATAGATGTTATGCATTGATTGGTACTATTTTTTTTACATGATATAATTGAATGGGATTGGAAATTTGTGTGTTCATACAGGTACATTAGGAAAATTCCAACCATGTGTGTGATATACATACTCGACACTGGTCTCCTAGTGCTAACCTATTTTGGGTGGTCAGAGATTATTCATAGGCCACATAAAAAAACTAGTCAATCCCTCGTGGGTTGAGTCATGTAAATAACTATTCAAACCACTAGTATATTGGGAAGAACATTCATATTGTATTTCATTTCGAATATATCTTATGAATAAGAATTCATGATACATTAACATAGTGAAAATTCATATGTTTAATAGTTGTTTCACGATGCTACCCTATAGGATATAACAATCAGATTGACATGATGTATGTTATATCATAGTCCAAACACATTGATGATGATTTAAATAGATGAAAAATGTGGATCAACAATTAAATAAAATCACATGGTGGTCAGATAACTACATGTTATATATTTTTCGATATTACTTATGAAGAAGAATAAATTATATGATATAATATATTGAAATAAATTATAGATACCAATTATTTCATGAAATCATGTCCTATCATACATGAATAATTCACTTGTTTCAAATATCGTAGTTTATTATTTACTATCATTAATGTGAAACAATGAAATTAAATTCTTCACTCACAAAAATAGTTGAATAAGAAAAATGTATCCTACACAAGAGTGTTTCCATATTTAATATGAATTGAATTGTGAAGTGGCTTCATAGGAAACAATTATGTTTGGATCATGCAATAAAATGTGGGCTATAAAGATTTTATGTCAGGATATTTATGTGAATTGATTGGCGTAGTGATTTATAATATCCACCCTAATGCATTTGAGGAGATTATTCCTTGGAGTAGTTAACTATTAAGGATTCATATGTAACTATAATAAAGTAAATTATCATTTAATACAAAAAACCAGTTGTCTCTTTACAATAGGTATCCAATATATATGAAGAGATATAGTTATAATATTGAAATTATTATTTCCCTGAATAAATAAATGATGGGATTTTGTGAATCTAAGGAGATATAAATCTATTGTTTTTTATATCAAATTAAATTAAAATTTTATTTTCAATGTTTGTATCATATAGTTGTGTACTATACGTCACAATGATAATAATTTTCATGTTATATAATAGTAAATTATATAATATCCTGATATCCAATGAAGGATGAAAGAAAAAATTAATTTTAGGTACCTAAATAATATACCAATATAATTTCAGACATGATTTAATGTATGAAACAGATGAAAAAGTATAATTATATCTTTCATTTATTGAACTATCATGATCATTTATTGATAAATAAATATATATGAGATCATAATAAAAATATAATTCATATTGTTTTTAAAGGCGTACTCATTCATAAAACCAATGTGATGAGATACATGATATATGATCATTGAGAAGGATAGGGTTTCCAATTTTGATTACTCCTGAAAGAAGAATAGATCACACAAGATCGGTTAATAGGGAGGAACATAAAAAATATAGAATAAGGTTTGTAAACCTCAAACATATTCATAAAAACATTATATTTACCTCTTAATTTTTTTCCACATTCTCATTAGAGGAAAATATAATATTCTCACTCCACCTTTCTTTCATTCATAATTGATAAGACAACATTCATATTGATATTGAGATGATATTCAATGGATAACATGGATATAAATAATCAATAAAAATGTGTTTTGAACCATAAAACACTAATTCCATATGTTCTACTATCTTAATACCTATTAACACTCATTTAGCATCATAAAATAATTGGTATAGATGATATACATCAAGGTGAAGGCTCTGAGAACACCCACAAGAATCATGATATTATTATAACAAAATGTTTTACCACCTTTTTTATTTGGATCTAGATTTAGAAAATTAAATAAATTCATTTTTATATATATTCTCTTAAGGATTTAATAATTTATTGTTGAGATATTATATGGGTTTTTTTTCTTGGGATATTTAATTTTTTTTATTATCTATAGAAATATATATTCATTAGTTTCATATATTTTTACATAATGATCTATTTCTTTGTACGTTATTTCATGATAAGAAATATAACATTAATTCCATGAACTTATTTATATAATAATTTCTATAATAATATGGAGTACTATTTTTATTAATTGAGGGAGTCAATGAATATAGAGGAAAAATCTAATATGATTTTTAGGAACCACTAAAATATATAATTTGGTTTTATATATACAGTGTTTGGAGATTGAATATGATGAAAATAATATTAAAAAACCGATTTTAAATCATATTTTGATGTATTTTTTAATGTAATGATGATTTCATTGGTTGATGTGCCTCATAAGTACATGAAAAGTTTTATTACAATAAATATTAATAGAAGTCTCATAAATAAATCCTTGTAGTTATGTAACAAGATCACTAATTTCATGGGTTTTTTATATCAAAATATGATATTATAGCACTGGATAATGAAAAATCCAAGGATGTAAATTATATTATTTTTAATCATTTTGATTTCATTTATTGTTAACATGTAAAATTTTTATTTCAATAAGAGAATGTTATTAAATAAAAAGATTTTAAATGGTCTTTTTCCTTGGTTTCTGAAATCAATATAATACCTAAAATTTATAAAAAATGTATATCTAATTGGGAAACTGATAGTAGTACATTAAAAACTTATAACATATTACAAAATATTTATATTTTTTTGATTGGTTATAATTTTGAATACCCACCATTCATGAAACAAAATGGTGAATATATTGAAAATTGTAAGAAATCATCCCTGTAATTATATATAAATTTATATCATCCAAACCATAAGAACACAGAAAATATAAAAAATGGTACTACTAATAATTATTGGGTATGATTCATGGGAGATAGTAACCCACTCTAAGGTGGGTGGAATGAAATCCTTATTATGGATATGGGATGATTCTACATAATAGAATAATAATGGGGAGAATAGAAATTGTATATCTCTATCAATGTGAGAGTAAATATATAAGGTAATAATGTTCATAGATCCCCAAAAATTAAATTAATGAATATTTAGGAAAGGGGGTATTATTATAAAACACATAACATGGGGGCTAAGATAACATATTTCAAATATATATAATCTTATAGGGGTATTGAATCTCAAGGAATGTATTCAATTGTTCCAATAACATGATGTTTTTAGAGGAAAAATGGTCCTGTCCATACCTGAGGGTCGAAGATTCATCATGGATTTGACATAGGATAATACCAATGGTTTTAAACCACCAACTACCCCTGATCACCTCTCAACATTACCTTGTATTCCAATTCTCATGATCATACATTCACTTGTTAATTTTTCCCTTACCTTACAATATAATACATTGAGTTATGTGACTCTTCAGGCCTCATAAACATCACTCTAGTAACTTTTTTTTTAGTTTTCAACTATGGATAACGTTGGCACATTTAACAACATCTCATGGTGCTATTAGAAACAAATTTTTTTTCTTGATCCTATATGTTTCATAATTCATTTTTCATTTGATAATTACATTTTATATTCTTTATCAGATGCCAATAAAAAATTGTATCCCCTAAAACCACCCTATTTAGGGTTTCATTGAAAATACATATAACTCAAAAACTTCTCACCAATTTCACTCTGTATTTATACACTAGAACTCCCCATTCTTTTTAGATGGATTTGAGCCCCAAAATTTTCTAGAACTCTGTCATTATTTTACCTTTTGGACCATATATTTAAATCCAAGAGTTATTCCAATAATCCCCATATCTACGTTCTTTTTGGTCATTGTCTACACTCATATGGAATTTATCTTGATTTTAATGGAAGTGGAGTACCGGTATTGACAACCTGTCATCTATCAATATTGTATCAATTTTTACTAATCCATTAATATGCATCATGGTCAATAATATTTCCACCTTTATTGTCATGTATGTCTTTCAGAATAAGATAATGATAGTGAATACGATTACATTTTTCAATGTTAGGGACATAAAAAAATAGGGCTAGTGGAAAATGGTGGTTAATTTTCATTATTCATGTGATAATTAATAATTATAAGGAAAATATTCCATTACATAAAGTGAAGGAGACAACATGGTTCATCCCAACAATTATAAACATATTATATCCACAAAAGTCTTGAGTGGACAAATCAAGTCCCCTAGTTAGCATTTTAAATTTCAAATACCATGTAATGTTGTGAGAATTTACTATAGGTTTATGATTTTGTAAGGAGAAAAGAAATAATTAGGCCACTACTAGATGCATGTCAGTAATATTTTTGTTGCTAAGCAATAATCTAGTGTATGAATCTAATGCATATTTAATAATGGATATAAAATTGAAGATTATTTTATATATTATTTCACACATAAATGATATGAAATTAATTTATGGATTTGAAACATGAAATATTCTTCATTCCATGAGATATAATTCAATATATAATGAAGTGATTTTTTGGTTTATATGAATAGATTGTAAGAAAAAGATATGAATGATGATGGTATATGGGTCATGGGGTTTCAGTCTAGTATCATTATTTTTTGACTATGAGGACACAATCCGTGACATTATAGATATTTTAATATACATTAACGATGTAGATTATTTTCTATAAAACCTCAAGAATGGGAAAAAATACATCTTTTATGAAGAGGGAAATGATACACCAATATATGAAGGAATAGTGACATAAGGATTAATCCAACTTGACTAAACCAATAGAGGAAAATGTGCATTGAAATCAAGGGTTTGCAAACAACATGGTCTAGAAATCATCTAAATTAAACAAGGTAATTAAAGAAAACTAAAAGTTAATATGGTGTTTAGACATAATTTTCTTTCTATGATGTATCACGAGACAGATCATGAAATGTTGTAAAGAATAAAACCACTCTCATTATTCAAAATTTTTATGCATGTTTAGACAGAATTATTATGGAATGTTAATAATAGGAAATCATTTCCCCTAGGATGATCTCATTCCCTAGGGAGATATGGAGTCAGGGTTATTTAATTTATCTTCAAATTTATATGAAATAATTAATGGAATATGTCATAATTTTATAAAATACTCTTAAGATAAATGGATGAATAGAAATATTTATTTTATGGTTTTATCACATTAGGATGAAGATAAAATTATTTATGATTTATTTCCCTTATATCATAAAAAACCCATTAAAAATTATGCAATTTTCAATATGGCATGTTGTTCTGAAAACTGGAATAATAGATATTTATCTATGACGATTATCTAGAAGTCCTAGAACTTATCACCCCCACACATGAAGTGAATCATCATGCTTATCATAGATTGAATATTGGTGACTTAGTATGGAAACATTATTTAGCCCCACAATTACAATACCCTTATTCAATAGATATTTGTATCATTATTTATTATGAATATTGTTCCATGTATTATGCTATCTAGTTCCCATGTTAAATAATATTTGATATGGAAAATAAATATAAAATTAATAAGAAAGTAAGAGACTGTGGTTTTACCACAATTAAGTACTCATTTTATTTTACTATGGATTGTGCTTTTAGAATTTTATAGGAAACCTCAAAACTAAAAATTTTATTTTTTGAAATTAAAATGAGTTATTTTTTGACCAAAATAATGATTTTCCGATACAATCATATCTTTATATTACTTGAATTACATTTTTTTACAATTGCATCTCACAATAATCTCACATTTCTTAGAGATTGTTTTGTTTTATCTTCTCTAGTGACCAGTAATGTTAAAAATGTAAATAAAACATGTGATCATTTCTCCATAATCAGACTCATTTAGACACCTTCATGATTTCTCATAGGTTATAAAAATAATTATAAGGAAGATAGTTAAATATAAGAAATTGATTATGTAAAATAGTTCGGAAGTGAAAAATTATTAACATGCAATCGTGGATTCGATCATAACCATATTTGAAAACAAGATAATGGAATAATTTCATATTAAATAAACATTCAATAATAAGATTTATAAATTAGTAATGAAAAAAAGGAAATTGAATACAAAAAGAAAAATCAGATAAAATGACATAACAGTTTGGGAAAAGAATCTAAACATTATATAAAAATGATATCATAAGATCATGGAATCATAGATTTTGTGGAAAAAAATATGACTTGACATCATAAACATGTTTTATTGGTCACTGAAAATACTCTAAAACTCTATGTATTATGGGTTTTGATAATGTTTAAAAATTTAAATTTCATATTTGCAATTAACCTGAGGGAATAAATTGGAATCATTTCCATGTAAATGATTTAGAAAATATATGTTAGGACTCTACTTGATATGGAATTCTATTTTTTCAAATGGATAATAGTTTGATAAAAATATGAGAAGGAAAATTAATTAATTGATTAATTAAATTTCAATTTAGTCCTACAAGTTTCAATTGAGATATTACATGAATAGAGTATTATATTAATATTCTAAATATTTGGTTGACTATAGAATGGGGGTCTTTCATATATGGGGAATTAAATTATATAACACAACAGGGCTAGGTATAAGATCCATTTTCTTTAATCTTCCAATTTATTCTCTCTCATTTCAATTTCACCTTTTTACTTTTAACACTACACTTTTTGTGTCACACATTCCCATAGGGTATTTCTTCATCATATTGAATATATATTGATAGATTTATATATTGATTGTTAAATATATACAGTTATAGAGAGAGATAGAGGGAGAATGAGGAAACACAACATATTCTATGTGGATTCAAATTTCCACATTGAATCAATAGAGCATAGATATGGTAAATTATTAATTAGATTATACACAAAGATAGGCATATTTAAAAAAAATATGTAAAAATCCACATTTTTATTATTTATATGTTTTATTTCACATTTAAGATCGATGGTGGCACCATGGGGGTTGATCAATGCCTTTTTTTTGGAAACACTGACTTTGGTATGATAAAATGGTATTTTATTTTAGAAAACATGATCACATAGTGTGTAGATTCTGGAATAGACAACATATGTTCCTTCTATTTGTAGAATATCCATTTTTTGTGACATGATCCCATGTAATTGGAGTAGAGATCATTTTTAGATACATGTACATGTTTCTATGTACATGGGAAAACACCTCATGTGTGGGGAACATGGTCTAGCTGTTGTATACCACTAGAACCTCGGTGGGGACAAGTCTTCAAATTAGTACCATCATATAACCCATGACTTCATTGTATATAGAAATATATATAGACAAACCCATATTTACCTAATCCATTTATATGAGCACTAACTTTGTGGGGATTTTGAAGTAAACACCATATACTCTGGATACACACTATATACCACATCCATGTTTCCCATTTTAGGTTTGATGTGAATTTTTTCCAAATAGTTAGAATTGTATATAATAGAAATACTCATTGTGTATATTTCGAGGTGGAAGATTATGGAATCACCTGTGGTGAAATTGGAGAACATTAAATAGTTGATTAAATTTAATCATGTTATGGTAGGGAGGATCTTCCTATACTAATTGAATCTAGAGGACTCTAGAGTGGGACATGGCATGAGACTAATATGAGGGTGTGATAATGGTTAGATGAAGTAACATGGGATCATTGATTTCCTAATTTTGGGTTTTCATGGGATATTCATGTGTCAGTAGGGTTGGGATGAGACATGTGGAGACTCGTAGATTGGGTGTTCTGGCCATCATAGAGTTTCCCTGATAGGTTATGATCTTCATCATATCCTTATTTAGAGGATGACCCTTTTAGGATACTATGTTCATGAGATGTAAGAGATTGGGTTATGGGATTTGTTACAACCAGGAAATGGGTATGGGACTGAGATACTTGTTAGGAATATAAATTACAAGATGGATGCCTAATCTTATGTCCGGACCAATAGAATCCTAAGATGGATTCCTCAACATACCTTATGATTTTGAGGACCCCATTAGGGATTCTTCAACTCATTATCCTACCAAGAGAACCTTGTCAGTTCATAATATTTTATTAGCCTTGATTAGGTTCAGCTATTTGATTATATAAGGATACATGTGTTTCCTAGAACCCATAATGATGTGTGATCCTAATGGGGTAGAGATATTGATGACAAATTTGGTTAGTCATCTATCCCTTATGATGTATTATTTTATTTCATTCATATTTGAAAATAGTTTAATACCATGAGGGTATTGTGATATGGTTGGACTACTAGGGATTGGATTTGGGTTAATAGATGATATATGTCATAGGGGTGGTTCTCATTGTAGGAGTTATGTTGGATTTTCTACTAAAATATGATAGGTGATTCCATGGATTTGGATCCTATATTACAAATATAGGATACCGTGTTTTTGGTGATAGGATGATAAAGTATCTATGGGTTCCATCATTGAATTCATTAGTATAAAAAATGGTTATTCCATTGAATTTTATCTTATATGATAGAGATTCCATGGTTTTTTCACTACAATTTATGAGGATATGATACGAGATACATGGATTTAGATCTGTGATGATAGTGTATTCATAACTTCTATACTGGTTCATGAGAATATTTTCTAGATTACTAAGAATTTAGATTATGTAAAATAGAAGAAAAATGGAATGGATCACCAAATTTATGAGGACTGGTTGGGATTATAATTCATTTGGAGCCTGCAAGTTACAAGGGAGTTATGGTCTTTGATATGCTCTAAATGTCATCCTAGAACTATCTAGATAATTTATAGACAATTGAGGTCAATTAAATAAGGATCCATGGTGGATTTTAGATTATATTATATCTATTTATGTTTCATCTTGGATGGAAATATTTAATGAGAATTCATGTATGAATTTTTTTTATAGTTCATCATTTCTGTAACCAACTTCGATTCATTTATAACCCACTATAAAAACATCTATGTGTATGTAGACCATATTTTCTATATTTTGGATCAGAAAAGATGAATGGTTGATAGGGTAGAGGCCCATTATTTAATGATTGAGTGGAGGAAATAATTATGAGTCTTAGTATCATATTAAAGTAGTTCATTAATTTTGGGGACCTGGTATGTTGTTCTTCTAAAAGTAACATTACAACCATTTTGGTTTATCTTCTTTTCATTTTATATATGTGTGATTGACCCAATGGGTGATCATTGATTTATATTTTACATTTTTTATTGGTTTTTACTTTATTTAATTTATCACTTCTTTTTTTACATTTAATTCATGTTATTTTAATTTATTTGTTATTGTGGATAAGGATTTTTTTAATTTTAATATTGTGAATGAAGATAAAAGAGGTATAGTGTCCCAAAAGTAGAACCATATATACCTATTTCTAGTATTAATCCACTAGAATATGATGAGTAACTCTGAAGGTAACATGAATAGAAGGTGTGAATAATATTCATAAAATTAACTAGTCTAGGATGTTAAAATGTGGTATTGAGGAATTGTTTTTATTGTTGTTTTTGATTTGGTATAGTAGTTGTTTAGAAATGTGTTAGATTATGGGACCGATACTAGTTAGGTAATTTTATTATTATTGTCCAGGTAAGATGTGTATTATTATTAGGGATATGGGATTTTTGATCCTATTTCTGAAATTATAGATGTTTTTAAATTTCAGTTTATAGATTTCACATGAGGTATGCATTTCAAGAGTTATGATTGATTTGTGGATTTTAGATCCTTAAAAATAGTTTGGTGATTAGATTTGGATATTTTCATGTACATTCACTAGGAATATAATTCTTCATATCAATCTCATATGATCCACATGGTATATACCTTGTAGTGTTTAATAGAATACCCCAGGACCCACACTACTAGATCCTGTGTCGAAATACATACCATTACATTCTTTGGTTTGATTCTGATAATTGTGCCCAAATTTTTCATCTAAACCTCAAAAAATCAAAATTCAAACTCTGATCACATACATTCTGTAGGAAATTTACGTTTATCATTTTTGAGAGTAAGGAAAAACTCCTATATAAACAATTCACATGGACATAAATGAAAATTTCTGCCATATAACCCATCAGTATCATCCATATGAAATTCCTTCTATAAATTACATATTTAGCATAAATATTTTGAACCACGTGATAAATAAACCTAATAATGGTGATTTTATATGTTTAGTAAGGGTAACTATAATCATTAATAATTGAATGACATCATTGAGCATAAGATTTCATAAGGGCATGATATCATAATGAAATTTCATGGATGAATAAAGAAAGAACTCAAAACCACCAAAACATGGATCATTAAATATGATAACAGGGAAAAGTAAAGACTCATAAAAATCCATAATCAAAATCAATGTGATGTCAATATCGATCATTAGAAACATTATTAACTCAAACCAATCAATTAAAACTCTTTTAGGTAACTGGGAGTATCACATTCATAAAACCCTTTCAAAACACTTTTAATTGGAATATCCAAACGAACAACTTAAAATATAGTAATTACACAATTCATTGGATATCTACAATGTAGAACACCCTTATGATAAGATATATCACAATAACCCATTTTTTTTGATCTATAATGGGAACCAACCCTTCATAAAAGCTATATCAGCCTCACCCATGTTCTATAATGTGGATCTACCATTCGTCTAAGAATTATTTGGATCACCCATTTCATATAATTGTCACATACCTTGAATAAAAAAATTCCTCATAAATTACTTAAATAATGGTAAATCCATGTAAAATAATGGGTTCCATAATAATAAATTTGAAATAAAATTAACCTGTGGAAAAGAAATAGGATGCTTAATAATATCATTGAAACCTTATTAACCAAGGGAAATAAATGGGTTCCAAAACAATATCATTAATACAATCATAATTCATAAAAAGAAATATTGAGGATGGTATTATTTAAAAATATGAAAAATTTCGGATATATAATAATACGTTTTTTTGACATTGATGAAGTTATATAACATTTAAAATATCATTAAATCCATTCATGAAAAAAATAATCCTTAAACATCCCAAAGTGTCACATACCACATTGAAATATTTGAATCACTACCACCATATAGGAATAAAATCACATTAAACATTCAATTTAATGAGAATAAGAATATTAATGATATATAATATAAATATATATGTATATATACCTAATTAAATATTTTAGGTGTATAACATAACATATTTCTTAAGGAAGTAAAATTATGTGAAAAATACATTAGAAATTTTGTGGAATTGAAACATTAAACCCCAAGAAAAAATTATCATAATTTGGATTTCAAAATAATCATAAATTAAATTATCATAATAATTCTAAAAAATCATTGGTATTATATACACCAAACAAAATAAATAAATGGTAAATCTGATATTTACCACACATTTGTAAAATGGGAGATGAAAATACCTTAAAAAGACCGTTTCTTTGGAGTGAGAATAAATCAATGAAATAATTATGTATGCAAATTTTCAATTAAAAAAATTAAATTTGATATACATTATAAGACAATAAGAATTAACTTCACATATATTCATGGCATAAAATAACTAATGATTTATAATTTTAACCCAATGAATGGAAATTTAGTTAATAAATCTCTTACAACTATGGTAACATCTTAATTGGAAACATAAAAATTAATATTAAAAATAGAAAATTTTAAATACAATGATGATAACATTATTAATGATAATATATATCAAAATTATAGTAGATATAGCACACAAAAGTAAGTTTTGAATATATAAATTTATCTCCCAAATGTAAAAAGTGTTATGAAAATACCTTACCTTGAGTATGATTTATCATAATTTTCCAAAATCTTATTGAATATTAAGATTAAGTAAATTATTTAATTTCATAAGAATCATTTCCTATTATTTTATTAATTTTATTTTTCTTATAAACATGTTATATACAAGTAATTAATCAATAATGTTTATGTCAGATGTTTTTACCACATTTGGATTATTTATTGACACACACGTTGATATGTCGACTATGTCCAGTGAGTTAATTATTTGGAAATTTCTAGAATAATAATCAAGAAATAATTATCACATTATAGAATCATATATAATTTTAATATAATACAATATATTTTTTATGAAAAATGAACAAGCATTACAATCCCAAAGATGGTAGGTCATACATACGCATGATAAATGATCCCATTTTTCAAAAATCATTATGAAAAAGATGTAAGTATCATTTATAAATAAATAATAAATATTATATTATATATACCATATTATTTTATTATCTATTATTACATATATAATTTGGTAATGTGGTGATGAAAAAATAATTATCACATCTATTCGAGGAGGTGGAAGTCCAGACGTGCACCAATGAAGTTATCAATTTTTCTACGTGTGAAAATGATAGAATAAAATAATATTCCATATTTACAGATATGTTATTACGTAATTAATGTCAGAAATATTTCATTTATGTTGTATTATTTTATTAAACTCTTCTATAACAAAATTTATGTAAAGCATGATCAAATCACATTACTTTGAAGAGGTGGTAGTTCACACTTCCACAAAATAAGTAATTATATTTCCATGCAAATGGAATAAAAGAAGGTTTGTTTTATATAAAAATTAAATAATATTAATTAATCATAAATATCATATAAATAATATAAAAATATCAATTCCATTATTATTTTCAACTTTGATAGGTGATAATTGAAGAAATAAGGACATTTGTTCGTGAGGCGGTAGTCCTCCGTACACACGAACGATGATTACATATCCCATTTCATTGAAGTGTGTGGGTTTTTAGGTATAAAACATAACGTAAAATAATATAATTATGTTCATCATATTGATTTTATTATATAATAAAGGAATAAGAATAATTTAATTTGTTTGATAATGAAATAAAAAAATACGATCGTTGAAGAATATTACCTCTTTTTTAGGTAACTCCTTTAGGTATGCCCCAAAGGAATCACATGGTTTTTATTATGAAACAAATTGAGCCTTATAGGATTATATTAGTGATTTTTTTACTTAATTTCTTTAGTTTATTTAAGTAGAAAATGGATTTCTTAGTTTTATGGGAGGAGGTGGAGAAGAAGGACTTTTATGAGTGGGGAAAAAAGATGCCTTGGGTATTCATGACAACATTTGAGTCTTCCTCATGCTATTCTTGTCCCAAAAAGGTAAAAAACTGACCATTGAAAATAATTTGAGGTTTAATGGTATAAATTTTTCTATGAAATAATTTTTATACAAGTTTATGTTCATTTTTACACCTTATATTCTATGTCTAATTATTATTTAAGCTCATTTTTACCTTAATCAGTGTAATTAATTAAAATTACATTCAATAGATTTTTTTTAAAAACAAATCCCATAATATACACTATAAATTATTCATATTCAATATTTGGAATCCATTTTTTTATATTACAAAAATAAATGTAGTAGAAAACATTTTTAAACTAATCCTGCAGATGGGACGAGTCATCGGGTTTTTAATGAGAAAAGTACAAAGCATGAAATGTTTTTATATCCAATTTCAATGTGGAATTTATTCCAAATACATTAATTGTATCAAATGTTATACAATTGATCTAATTATACATTAAAATACATTAAAAATATAATTTAACACTATAAATTATCTAGAATAAAAAATCATTTTTATTACAACTCGTTGGCATTTCAAAATTTGATAGCTCCGAAAGTAATAATAATAATTAACCCAAAGTAAATTTTGATATCTTTATTCAAAAATTATGTTTCATTTTTAAAAAATAATTTATAATCATTTACAAATTTAATTTTAGAACAATTCTTCCATTATAATTTAGTTAAACTATCTTTTAAAAATACACAGCCTTTTATGATTAATATTCTATTTATTCCTATATTAATAACATCAAAATTAATGGATGAATTTAAAAAAAATAAATATATAACATATAAATTTTATTAATATATCTCACTAATAGTGATTAATTTAATTTATTAAAAAATATCCATTATAATCATTAAAATAGTTATTTCATAAAAACATATTTGTTATATTCAATTAGCTTATATTTTCATATTTTATTAATTGTTATTCAAGGAATTGATTTTATAAACATATGTAATATATGATTTCAAAATTATATTATTATTTTCATTATCATCATTCCAATGGCTATGTGATCACTATTTTATTAAATAATTAATATTAATAGTATATTGTTGTCCACTAAGACTCGTCCTTGTGTGTAATAGAAGCTGTAAAAGAAGATCAATTTTATTTTATATTAAAGAAAAACAATTTGTGGCAAAAAATCCAAGATAAACAATCCATTTCTTGTAACACAAGCTATCAATAAATATAAATTAATTTGAAATAAGATATTTTATAATTTTTTGAGAAGTTACATCCTACCCCACTTAAAATTAATTTCTACCTCGAAATTCATCTTGTATTTCAAAGGATTAACATTTGTAGAATTAATTTATTAAACCCACCATAAAAAAAGGGTTAATAAAACATCCACATTAAAAGGTAATGTGAGAGAAATAAAGGTCACTATAAGTTATGCATAACTAGGATTCCATATATTGGGAAATATGATAGAATTGAGGATAAGGATAAATAATTACAGAGAATGTTTGAGGGAATTTATTATAAACTATTGAATAATAAATTTAATAATAAGGGCCTCAAAAACATAAATATGTAATGATCAAAGAGACCATTGTTCCATAATAATTGAAGGCACTAGGATAATGATTCAATTTAAATATCCATTCCCTAGAGTTACAGAATTATCTTACCATCTACACCATGTAAAATAAAAAATAAAAATATACTTCTTTGATGAGTATAATTTCATAATTTAATCAATTTACACCATGATATCATATTTTTCTCCAAATGATGAGTATTCAAGATTATTTTTTAATTCATAAAGCACTAAAATAAACTATTGAAGACCACATAACTATAAAATGGATAGTCAAGCTCTACCACATGTATTTATACTTTAAACTTAACCAAAATGGAAAGAACGAAGGAAGATCATTTAAAAAATTATTAATCCTTAAAATGAAACAATAATTAGAAAAAAAAGTAGTAATAGCCAAAGATCAAACAAAATCATTCCATAAATATATATCATTAAATTGATTCAAACATTTTTTAACTATGTTCGAATCCCAATTATTAAAATGATTTGATAATATATTTGTCCAAGGTAAATCTATCATTATTCCCCAAACAAAATAAAATATGTTTCCTTCAAAAAAATAATGAATACAAAAAATGACATTCTATCCAGAACATTATGTAGGCCAGTGGTAGTGAACTAAATCCTTATCATCCTTCATTCATGGGATCAAGTCCCACCACTATCCAGGATGTGATGGGTTATCAACATAAATACTGGTTCCCCCCACTTTTTTTTCATTAATCTTGTCAAATAATTCCTCCCTAGAAACACTTCATATTGATCCTGGGGGATAGAATTACCTCAAATAAATAAAAAATCACCAAAAATGTAAATAATAACCCCCAAAAGTTTATTACATAAAACCATTAAAGGAGTTATCTATGGCTTTGAACTCATGATATACATATAATGGTGTCCATAACATTTAGTAAAACCTCACATGATGAAAACATAATCTCTAATTTTATCTAAACTGACCATTGATATCAACTATAACAGTCCAAGACCCACACTCCTGGATTATGAGCTGAAATCAATAACCATACATTCTCGGCTTTGATGGTGATAATTTTGACCAAAATTTTTCATCAAAACCTTATAAAACTAAAATTAAAACATTGATCACATAAATTATGAAGTAAATTTTAGGATTAAATTTTTATATAATTTTAAAAAACTCTAACATAAGTATTTCACTTGACTTTAAATGATCATTTCTCCCACATTACCTAGATTTTATTTTTATCATTTATATATCATAATTATCTATTTGAAATTCCTTCTAGACAAAACTTTTTCAACATAATTAATTAAAAATAGGCAAAATTATACAGAATAAGGGTAATCTTAGAAGCTGTGTAAGGGTAAATATAATCATTATCAAATAAATGCCATTAATTATAATAATACTGTATAAGGGTATGATTGTATAATTACAGTTCGTGAGTGAAAAATAAAATTACTCAACCCCATTAATCCATATATTATGAAATATGAATACATGGAAACAAAAGGAGTTATCAAAATCATTAATCAAAATCCTTGTTATATCAATCATGATCATTAGTAACATTATAAACTCATATAAAGCCATTGATACTATTTTTTGTTACATGGAGTATGAATTTCATAAAACCCTTTCAAAACACTTTTATTTGGAATAACCATATGGTCATAATCTAATATAATCATTACCCAATGCATTGGAAGTATATAATATGGATCACTATTTGTATACACTACATTGGTCTCATGAATGTTATTTTTCTATAGTGTAGATCATCCCTTCATATAAGCTATATTTTTCTCACATATGAGATATAATGGGACTCAACCCCTCGTATAAGGTGAATCGTGATCACCAGTTTCATATAATACTCATGTACATGGAATAAAAATATTCATCATAAATATCATAAAAACATGATAAAACCATGGAAAAGAAATGGGTTAAAAAAAAATTCATTTAAATAAGATTAAATTTTTGAAAAGAAATGGGTTCCTTACCAATTTCTTGGAAACATGATTAACTCATGGAAAAGAAATGGGTCTCTTAATAATATCTTTGCAACAATGATAATCAATCAAAAGAGACAATGAGAATGGAAACAACGCACAATATAGCTAGTGGTGGATAAGTAAAAACAAGTGTTGCTGATGTTGATGAATGTAAAAACCATTACTAAAATCTTGAGTAAAATAATCATTAAATGATCCAATGTTTCTCATAATTCATTCGAACCTTTGAATCACAATCCCCTTGAGTAATTTTCTCATTTATCAATGATCATTATGTAAAGAAGGTATGTAATGTTTATATATCTAAAATGACGATTGTTTCATCAATTCCATATTATTTAATTACATATACATAAATATTTATTTATATATGTGGTAATGAAAAAAAGGAAGAATCACACCGCTTCGAGAAGGTTATAGTCCACACATCCACATATGACGTTATAGTTTTTTTACTATGTGAAAAACAAAGATGAAAATGAAATTTTATATGTACATATATATTATTATGTCATAAATATTATAAATATTTCAATTATATCATATATTTTTATTAAAATCATCTCTAATACATTCCATATAATGAGTGGAAAAATCAAATCTCTTTGAGGGGACGTTAGTTAACACATCCAAAAATCAAGTTATTATATTCCCAAAAAATGGAACTAATGGGTGTATGTGTTATATTATAATTTCATATGCATAAATACATCATAAATATCACAAATATTGTATAAAAATAGTAATTCCATTATTATTCCCAACCTTGAGAAGTGGTAAATGAAAAATGAATGACATCAGTTCATGAGGTGGTAGTCCACTATAGACACAAACGATGATTTTGCATCTCATTTGATGGAATTGTGTGAAGATGTTGGTATAACCCCTAAAATAAAATAATATTAGTAAAATTATTTTCTTCTGATTATTATATAATCATAAAATTAGAGTAATTTTAGTTTTTTGAGAAAGGAACAATACAAAATTTAGCTTTGAAGAATGTTACCTCTTCTTGGGGTAACTCCTTTTTGTATGAAACAAATAATTTCCATAGTTTTATTTATAAAAATATTTAGGCTTATATGATGAGAGGAAATATTTTGGGTGATTATTGAGGTATTTTTATGATGAGACAAATGTCTTGAGATGTGTTCTGGGAGTGGGATGATAGGAGTCCATTTATATATAAGGAAAATGACACGTTGGATATTGATAAAATGATTTGAGTGCCCCACACATTATGAAAGTTCCACAAGGGTCCAAAATGTACCCATTGATATCCTCAAATGGGGTCAAAATATAGCCATCCAATATTTTTTTATACATGTTTAGTGTCATATTTACATATTTTATTCTAATTTTAGTCACTAATTAATTTTGTTTTTACTCTAGTAACTACAGTTAATATTAATTACCATGAATAATATTTTTGGTAAAAAAAGTTATCTATTATACATATTGTTAATTATGATAAATCTGAATATAAGATTAATTTATATAAATTCTGTTCACTAATTTCATAGAAATTATTTTAAAATAAATCCCATAGACAGGATGAGACAACAAAATTTTTAATAGAAAAGTTCAAAAACATGAAATGATTATATATAAAATTTCATTGTGAAATTGATTAAAATTATTAAATTATATATATATATATATATATATATAATATCTAAATATACATTAAAACAAAATAGCTATATAATTTAATATTTTATATTTTTTAGATGAAATTTCAATTAAAATTCTGTTTCATTCATTATTCGTCAAAATATGAAAGTTCACAGAAAAATAAAAATAATTAACCTGATGTAAATTTTTATATTCATATTTCAAAAATTAATTATATTTTTCAAAGAAAAATTCTATAATTGTCAAAATTATGTTTTAAAATAAGTCTTCCATTAAAAGGCGATAAAACTACCTTTTAAAATTATTCAACTTTTTAGGCATAGAATTGTAATTTTTTTCTTATCTTAATCCTATCATACATATTGAATGAGTATAAACATATTTTTCTAAATATATAAAATATATATTTAATTAATATTTTTCACTAATAGTTATTAATATAATTTATGGCGATAAAATTCCATTGTGGTAATAAAAATAATTTTTTATAAAAACACATCATTTATATTCAATTGTTCTTTACATTCATTTCATATTGATTGGTATGAAGTGAATTGATTTTAGAAAAATATGTAAAATAAGATTTCATAATTGTGTTAATCATATTAATTCTCTCCCTTCCAATGGATTGGTAATAAATATTTTGTTAAATATATCATATTATTAGTATATTATTAACAGGTAAGACTCAACCTTGTGAAAAAACAATTATTGAAGAAATATAATGTTATGTGTAGTGAAAGATAAACATGGTGCAATGTACAATTTTTGATAATTTTTCTGTTTCGTGTAACATAAGCTATAAAATAATATAAATTATTTTTAATTATAAACTTTATCAAACAATGGGGTGCTACATTTTGTTTATATGACAGCAAAGGTTTAGTCATTTAATATATTCAAAAATGCTCTTATGAAATTTTATTTCATATGTACTTGGTATAATTATACTTAATTAGAGAAACATGTATAAATATTATTTGGGTTGAATGTTATGGGGATTAATAATGAGATATTCTTCCATGAGGATGATGACTCAATACACATGCATAGAAGGTGTAGTGAAACTAGTGGGTTGATATGGAATTGGATGCCTAATGATAAACCCATATTGGGTATTTTTATTTAGGTTATAATATTTTTGGATGAGGCAACATCCTATTTAGTATTTTCCCACATAGCAAGGAATGTTATTATGTATAACTGAACCATGTGTTTGTTTGTTTACATAGGTATAGATCCTTTAAAAAGAATCTATTAGTTGTCAGATGAGTGGACTTTTGAGACATAATCCTCTATGGAGAATTATAATATGTGAATTCATAGATAGGATTGGTTACCTAGTTTTAGGCAGTCATTATTATGTGATGTAATCTTATGTGAGACCCCATGAGTGATTTTTTATCATTTATCTATCTTTTATTGATATAAAAGAACATATGATGTCCAATTATATGATACCTCAATGAGGTATGTGTCCTTAGGATAGGTGGTTATAACTAGTAACCTTCATTAGAGACCAAGATGGTAATGCAATCCATGAGAAATAGAGCCCCATATTTATGACATAATAATTAGTGAATAAGTATTTATATTGTTTGATGGAGACTATATGGAGGGATTAGTGTGGATTATTTGTTATATAAGAGAAATGATAACATGTATTTGTTGAGAGGTATGAGACTGATTCACCCAATGTTTTTATGATAAGGACCATATTGACCTATTGACCTATGTGATTCAAATGAGTTTATCAATGTAGTCACATTATTAGTGAATGATCATGAATAAAAGAGATAATTATGTTGTAAAAGATTATTGATTATACATCCAAAAAATATACTAATGATGGGAACCGGTGGTGCTTGATCAATACTAAGAGGATAAGAGTTGTGTGAAAAATCAAAACATGTGTAAGGTTCCCAATTTTTCAGACAAGTTTCCATGGATCACTTGGCATGTGGATAATAAAATTCAAGAGATAGGGATTTGAATTCCTTGTGGGAAGTGTGACTCATGGGTATATGAGTTGGGTATTGTGGTTAGGTGTTATGTTTTTTACACCCACTATGAAGGAATATATAGGAACAACACGATCCATTTTGGTTTTTCCCAATAAATTGTAATCTACTGAGAATCTGAGTATTGGTTGAAGACTGATTATAATTAATGTGATGCTTATTCGTATAGAGTAAGGTATATTTATTACTGATTTTAGAATCCCATCCATAATATATAGGTTAGTAGTAGGGATAGAGTATCATGGGATAATAAACCTAAGGGTATTCCTTTTTGACGTTTTCTTAGGGAGTCTTAGTGTTATGGTATGGTTGTAAGTGAATATGGATTAGTAAAATCATTATGATTGTAATGTTTGAACGTATTGATATGATTTTAGAAGATTTTTATAAGGAAAATTATATGGGGGTACCATATTAGGTTTTCTGAATAAATTACTCACTATATATCAATGCCCAGTAAAGGATGAGGAAGAAGATTCGATGAGTCAAGAATGGGTTCGATCATATATTTTCACATTAACTCTCTAGTATGAGTGAGTTTATAAATTAAAATCATTTTTCCCATGGGAGATAAAGTGTTTCTCCCATTATAGTGTTAGTACTAGGTTGATGAAAATAACACTGTTATGGGGGGTATCATATAGGTCATGGTTGGATCCCTCAAGGGTTTGGAAGATTGATAATTTTTTTTGGATGAGTCAATGGATAGACAAGATAACATAGTTTTTCTAATGATCCTAGGGTATAAATTGGTTCGTATTAGATTTTGAGGATTCATTTTGATTATAAGATTCATGTAGTGGATATTTTAAAATGAAATTTTTTTTCTAGTAGAAATGATAATTTTATTACTATAATATCATGAGAAGGAAATAGTCATTTCATCCTCTAAATAATCTCAGATAATTTCAATAATTGTTGAGTTTTTCATATATTAGGGTGTTAAACCTATGACATGTCTTATTTCAAAATCCATGCCATTTTATTTCACTCAAAATATAAAAAATTTAATTGAATTAATATAAATTTATTCACACATGTTTGAATAATGATAACTTTTTATAGTGTCCTATTAATATTTTGATACTATTTTTCTATCCATAATGGGGGTTTTCCTAGGAAAGGAATAAAATCAAATTAAGAATTGGGCATAGGGCTTGGATAATTTTTTCTACTTAATTTTCAATTAGTAATTTTATTTTTTTCAATTTTCCATCCTCCATTTATATTTCAACAGATGAAATCAAAGTGCTTCCCTCATTAGGGAAATGAGTAGACTGATTATGTATGTGGAGAGGGTATAAGGTCCTAATATATTTTGTAGATTTATCGATCTTGTTTGTAGGTATCATATTATTTTATTTTGAGTATATATTCTAATGTTTCTTCTTGGGTACATTTGGTTGAAAATAGGATGCTCTTTTATAGTTTTGGGGTAGTGCGTGGTTGGTGCACAGTTTTCTCAAACTGTGTTCTCTACCCCAAAAAACACTAAAGCCCATGATAGAGAGTGATTTCACAGTTATCCCATAGTTTTTGAAATCTCATACCCTATAAAGAGTAAACATGAACATACCCCCCCTAGTAGAGGCATATGGTTAAGGTGCATCATTTAATAAATTGTGCACCCCAACCTAGAAAACCATTTGACTGGGGTTTAATATTCCCAAAATTAGATATAAAATCCCAAAACCCCCCATAAATCACCTTAACTTAACCCAAATTGACCCTAAACATTTTCTCTTATTGTCATATCCTCTAGATAGATTACTAGGCCTTCTAGAGTCCATTCTTAATAAATAAAAGTTTTTATTGAAGATCAACACCTCTCCAAGTAAAAGATTATAATATTATATGAATTTATCCTTCTCAACCACATTTCTTTCATCCTTTTATGGTATGTTTTCCCAACTTTGTGGTGTTTCTCGATCTATTTTCCATGTATCAGGAATTTATTGATCTTTGTTATAGGTTTTAGATATTTATCTCTCTCTTCATTGTGAATGTGGTAGTTCCTCTTAAATTGGGGGTTTTCCATTTGTGATTAGTTATCATCCATTTTTTGGTTTGCATGACAAATATAAAATCACATAGTCATGATTTAATTACATATATGTAATTTTAAATTTTAAATTTCCATGAATAGGAAATATCATAGGATATTGAATTGAATTAAATTTAATTTCCATATAATAATAAACTAGGTTAAAATTAGGGAAATTAAATAGGTGGAATAGGAACAATTAATTGTTCAATTAATTAATAGAATTTTCTGATTGGGGATTTATGGGAAATTGGTATTTGATAAATTGTTTAATTAATATTTTTAATCATTAATGATCAATTAATAATTATGATATGGTTGAATCCACATTATTGGGACATTGGGTTGTATGATTTAATTATAGGAAAATATTTTAATAGTGAATTGTTCATTTCATTCCATGTGGTTAAATTGAAGAACTATGTTTGTTGTGATATTTGTAATGGTTTGAAATGATGTAAAATTTTGATTAAAAGGTTTCTTTTTATTTACCTTGATTTAACTGATATATTTTGTATATTTATTAATCATTGATACACGAGTGTGGGATAAAGAAAGAAGCTCTGAATATCCATATGTGATAAGTGAGGTGTGGGACATGGAATGATTCTCAAAATACTGATATGAGATAGAAAGTATTTTATAGGGACAGAGGCTCCAAATAACCATGTGACAATGGGGAGTGGGATAGGGAATGAGGCTTCGTATTCCCATGGGGCACTAAACATCATGTTATACACCTATTAGTTTGGAAATGGATGATGGGTCCATTTGTTTTGATATGATTTGAGATCAAATGATATGTGGGAACTATGTTAATTAGATATGACTTATCCCATGGAAACTGTTTAGACCCTAGCATGGGTCGATGCATGTATTGAGGGTTTGGGTTCCCCTGGGAACTTGGGGATTTAGGGTGTCATATATTGAATAATGAAATATGGTAACTTATTATTTTATGAACTATACATTATACATTATAGAAATTCATATCCTGTTATTGATTGGATATTTTAATTGTCACTATTGGGGGTGTCCTAATGAGTTGTACGGAAACCCTACTTCAACTACATAATGGGTACCCGAATATACTTTATTTTTGAAATATTGGATAATGGAAAGGTGCCTTTGTTTCATGGTTTATTTAAGATATTGAATGAACAAGGGGATCATATATGGTGTCAGGACCTTCTTGGGGGTTTTTCCAATGTATTTATTTTGGGTTTTCATTTTGAAAATTGACAATAATTCATCACTACATATATACTATTTAATTTTGGATATTGTTTTTAATTTTTCCTCCTCATGTGATTCTAGTTTGTTTTTATTATTTTATAATTTTTGATGTTGATTATTTCCTATTGGTTGTGGTTTATTTATCTATGATATTTTGATTATTTGATAAGGATGGTAAAATCTTTCCATGATCAATATTAGACCCACTCTACTGGCCAGCATCCTCTGGTATATGGAGAGGTGAGCATAAGGTCACATAACCCATCATCTCGGGGCACTAGTGTGTGGTACCCAGTTCTAGATGTTACAAAAGTTGTATCAAAGGGGGTTTTTCTTTTCTTTTATTTTATCTTACTATAGGGAATGGTATATTAGAAAATATTATGAGTCAATCATTGATTAAGAGATACTAAATTGGAGTAGATAACCCATTTATAAGGTTAATATCCATATAACTAGAGTGGGATTTTTTTTATTGATGTGTATTTTTACAATTGATGTTATTTTACATCGAGTGATACATTTATAATTTAATGTGATTATTGTTTTTTGTTTTCCCTCAGATTTTAATCATGGACTAGTATGGAACTATATTTTAGTATGAATGCATCATTATATGCACTCATGACTATTTTGTGACATGCATCATTTTAGTCAAGCACAAAAAAATGTTTTACGTAGTTGTTAAAATTTCAATGTCTTTTCAATATAGTGAAATTTAACTGAAAATGGTGTCTGATATGGAATTGAAAATTTAAAAATTATGAAAGGTGTAAATAAATGGGTTTCCAGTGATACATGAATAATGAGAAATATATTTCCATTTTTTAACGAAGACCTACAAGTATGATGGTTAATGGTAATGATAACGACTCAGTTTTGACAGTGTGGAGTGGTTTGGGTGATGAAATGTAATGGATTTATGTGAATCTACATAAATGTAGTAATGTTTTATTATGTGTCCTAAAATGTGTGTTAGGAATTGTAGAGATATGCCTCAACGACTATTCTTAATGATATGATAATTGATGGTTAAGTTATGAAATGATCAACTAATTGAGGAACAGTAGACACTGATGGTTCTGGGGGAAGGATTTACATGGAAGTTTCATGATGTCATTTATCACTTCTTGAAGTTTATGGAAAGAAACCCAGAGTGGTTTCGACTGTATGATCAAGAGGTACATATTTTGATTGTAGGAAGCATCATTATGAGAACCTTGACTAGATATATGTTAATAAGAGTGGATATGAGGAAGGGTAAATTATTTGGGATCTTACTCGAGTTCTTTTCCATGAATATGGTAGGTTGGCCAACTATCATAGGCATTTTCCCCAACCACGGGTAGAGTGATGATCATGTGGTACGACCGTAAACCTATAGTTGTTCTGCCTATACTAATGATATATGTGAAGTGATGGTGTAGCTAGGTTGGACTAGAGTGTGGGAATGGGATCTTCCACACTCTATCAGTCAGGCATTTGGAGTACTACTGGCCTTGTTGTTCATTGGAGTGGATGAGGTACGTCTCAACAAAAAATCCTATTTCAGAAGATTGGTGTAGCAAAAGGGAATAAAACTACATAATAGGGATCTGGGGAAAGACAATTTCATGTAGTTCATACAACTCTTATAGATTTTTAGGTTGTGCCATCGATAGTTATAAGTACTATTCTTGTAAATTTTACACATTCTAGTGCCTTATTCAGTACTATTTCCTCACATTCTTTCATTTCTTTCGAACATGGGAACAATTTGATCTTAGGGTGGAGTTTTTATTTCGGTTATGTTGGTATATACTCATTTTGGAGTATAATCTAGAGTTATCTTTTATGAAATGTGTTTTCTCTCACGGTTAGGGAGTATCATTTCCTTTGAGATATTTACATTCTAGATGTGTTAAAATTTGACCTAATTCTTAGTACGGACTGGTTAGTTTCTTATTGGGAACACAAAGATTATTAGTGTAGGTGAGTAACATTTAATTATCATGAAGGTTACAAATAGTTTCACCATGTATAGTGGGATATCAACAGTATCCGTATATGACTAGTTTTTCAGTAACATAGTTGATCTCACCACCATGGTTTCAAGTTTGTTTCTCGATTATGGGGGTGAAAATCATGATGCCTTTTTCCCCAAAATGGACTAGTTCTGATATATGTTTTTTAATGGATATTAAGGGATTCCACCTAATAGATAGGTGGAATTTATGATAGAACTCATGTCAAGGGATGAGAATGATTTTATTCCACTAAAAAATGGCACTGACAGAGCTTCAAGAGCTCAAGACACAGATGGAAGAGTTTATGAATAAGGGGTTTATCTGTCTATGTACATCACATTGGGGGTCTCCAGAGTTGTTTTCGAAGAAGTACTATGGGACCTTGTACTTGTGTGTTGTTTATTTGAAGGTGAATAAGATGGAAGTAACAAACCATTATCTTATTCCATGTTTTAATGATATGTTGGCAAATTGAGGGTCGGTTTTTTATCCAAAATAGAATTTATATAAGGGTATAATTATTTGAGAGATTGAACTTATTAAATATATATTAATTCTATCATAAGTGGTTATAGGCTTTATGATTTCATTATGATGTCATTCGTTATGGGGAAAGAACATGCAATGATTCTAGCCTTGGTGAACATAATCTTCCATCAACACCTAGATCAGTATGTTGAAGTATTTGTGGTTGAAATATTATTTTAATCCTAGAATAAAGGGTATCATGTCCTACAACTTGAATTTATCATGAGTACACTTAAATAGCGTTATACGTACTCTAAACTATCAAACTTTTAGTTTTGAATTGTTATGGTACACTTCTTAGGTCACATATTTTTGGGGGAAGATGTGTTGGTGGACTCAATGAATGTTCAAGAAGTTTTTTGAAGGGATAACCAAAATTATGTTTTTGATATCTATATTTTTATGGGTTTGTTAGGCTATTTTCATGGATTTATTAAGTAATTTTCCCATTTGGAAGCACCAATTTCAAATTAAACCAAATGGTAGTAATTTTTGTATGGTTTTAATATTGTCATAATGCCTTCCAAAAGATGAATATGTGTTTTAAAATGACATCAATCATGATCATACCCGATCTAGATGAGGATAATATAGTGTTTTGAAATTATTATTGGATCTGGTTTGGATTAGTGTTGATGTAGGAAGATCAGGTTGTGGCATATGGGTCTTAATAGCTGTGGCCACATGAATGGAACTACATTACACATGGCCTTGAGATAGCTATAGTGGTTTTTTAAAGTATTGGGAGCATTATTTGGTGGGAAAAAAATCACTATATATATTGATCAAAAGAGATTATAGTGTATCTTTTCATAAAGATACATGAATCTTTGATAGCAGTGATGGGTTTTCTATATCAAGTCATTTACAATGGACCTAAAATAAATTTATAGGAAGGAAAATCATGTCACTGTTAGTTTAAGCTTGAAATCTCATGGTCAGGCGGTTCATGAGTCCAGTGCTTAGTAAAAAATGAATTTTTTTTGGATGAGATCCATGTTTTATTTTAAGAGTACCAGGATCATTCGACTATCATAACAGTTTCAATTGATTATACACTTTTGATCCATATTGGAGATAAGAAGTATGACGATATTCAATGATTGGTGTTGAGGGAATGCCTTGATGGTGGGGATTCACCTTATGATTTGAGTATATATGATTACAAGATCATCTATTTCATGAATCAATTTATTATTCCTATTTGCATGTGGGAGGTGATGATGCGTGAATTTCAAGCCTCGAAGTGGTTGGACCATCTGGGTTTGATCAAAAGTTGATGTGATCTATGTCAATAACAACACTGGTCAGACATGAAAAATGGGATTATATGGTTCATGACACGATGATACTCCTTTCATAATGTTGAGGATGAGAATAAAATACATGGTGGTTTACTATAGAAATTTATAATTCAGTAATGGATGTGGAATGATTTTACCATAGAATTTTTGGTGGGTATCTAAGTGATTCCTTATATGAATGGTGGTATTTGGGTGGTTGTAGCCTGATTGATAGAAGTAGCACATTTTCTTCCAATACAATGAACATTATCCCTAGATTAGTTTGTAGATATATATGTATAGGACATATTCCAACTACAAAAAGTGTAATAGAAAATTATTTCTGACTATTACCCATGCTTTAATTTGTGCTTCTGGTAGGTATTACAGATTGATCTTGGTACATAGGTTTTACTAAGTATTTCTTTCTACCCACTAACATATGGGCAGTCCGAGAATTCAATAATGGTGCTTCAGGATATTCTATTATAATTTTTTCTTGACTTTAGTGGGTCTTTGGAGAATCACCTAACACTTATAGTGTTTACATATAAAAAAATTTATTAGGAAAATATCAATATGGAACCATATGATGATCTATATGGTAGGCCATGATGATCTCATGTATGTTTGATTGTGGTAGGTGAGTTAGATCTCATGGGACTAAGTTTCCTGAGGGAGACATCAAAGGATGTTCAACTGATTCAAAAATGTATGGATATGACTAAGATAATGCATCAGTCAAATGTTGATATATGTCAATGACCCCAAGATATTATAGAGGGTGATTGTGTTTTCCATCGTGTGTCACCTAGGTTGGGTCGCCATTTAATTTGGATACATGAAATGAGGGAACCTAGGTATGATGGACCATTTGATTTTGTGGAGATAATTGGGCTTCTAGTGTACCGATTGGGTATTCTAATGATGTTAAACTCTAGACATGATGTTATTCTTATATTGTATCGGTATCACCCCAATCCATCACATGTGATCGATGTGGTTGTTTTTTATCTTGAGATAAATGCATCCATTGGGGATCATCTCATACATTTATAGACCACATTTATAATGTGTTGTGGAAAATTTCAAATCCAATAGTTCATGCATTATGGAGAAATGGTTGTGTATAAGTGGAAATTTTTATAGAGAATTACATATGAGGCCTTAGACAACCAATCATTTTAGCTC
Organism: Viscum album; assembly: GCA_963277665.1. NCBI lineage: Eukaryota > Viridiplantae > Streptophyta > Magnoliopsida > Santalales > Viscaceae > Viscum > Viscum album. Next base: position 2,012,141,717 of record OY728120.1, read on the forward strand.
AGAATCATGGAGATTCTTGGGAGTATAGATCAAGGAAGTTATATTGTAATGTAGGGAGGTTATATGATCGTGAACTTTTCTGGAGATGTATTGAGATTTTTTTAAGGTTCCCCTATTCCTTTTTTATTATATCTTTTTTGGGTTATATATTTGGTCAGTTTTTATGAAAATGGATGTTTTGGTGGGGTTTTGGGTAGTGTAAGGTTGGAACATTGTTTTCCCAAACTCTACACTCTGCTCTATCAAACCACAGAACCCCATAGAGAGAGGTATTTCATGGGTAGTATATAGTTTCCTATACCATGTTCCCTCATATCACTACCACAAAATGGGGCAAGTCCAGTGCCATCATTTATCAGTGCTAACAAAGAAGCGCAGATAAAGGGGTGTACCTTTATCAGTGCTAAAAAAAGCTCTGATAAAAGTACCCCTTTATCAGCGCTTTTTTAGCACTGATAAAGGTACCCACTTTAACATCACTTTTTTTAGCGCGGTTAAAGGTTACCCCTTTTCAGTGATTTTTTAGTAGCGCTGATAAAGGCGGGGGGGGGGGGGAGGGGGGTTATCTAGGCTTTTTTTAAAAGTGCTGATAAAGGGTCTACTTCCAAAAAAAATCATTAAAAAATATATATTAATATTAAAATACATAAATATAGTTATATTGATATAAATAAAATATATATTTTTTAAATATAATTTTAAATATATTTTATATAAGTATAAATATACACTTGCACTTAATATATATGATATTTAGTGAAAATGGCATATAAAGAAAAATAAAAAAATATTTTTAATAAATAATTTTCTAATTATTAGGGAGTAATAGTCATTTAATTACAATTTTATGACACAAAAATTAAAAAAAAAAATAAAAAAAATGCAAAATTTGTAGAAAACACAACTCAAACTTCAAACAGCCATAACTTTGGATCCAGGTGCCCGTTGGAGCTCTACACCATATCAAATTGAAGCCTGTGATGAGATCTATGCGCTAAGGACACAGGAAAAGCCTCTACCACATTGTTCGAGGCCAAAAATGTCCTATAAGGCCTCCAAAACCGAGTTTTTAGTCGGGATTCCCTAATTTTTTAACATTTTATTGATTTTCAGCCTCGTTTAAGGGGGTCTTATTTTCTTTTTTTGGTGGAGAATGAATGTATCCGAATGTATTACATTCATATTGATATTATTTATTTGAAATTTTATTGTCTTTTATAGTGAAATGTAATTTATAATCAAATGTATAACAATATATACATATTTTTTATATATTCACACATAAAAATTTAATTATAAATATAAATAATAAAATATATTTAAATATAAAATATATTATCTTTATCTAAATAATAACTAATATCCATTTCATTTGAAATATAAATGTATGAATATTTATATACCTATATATTAATCTTACTATATATATATATATATTAATATAACTACATATATATATTCATATAACTATAAATATATATATTAATATAACTATAAATATATATATTAATATAACTATATATATATATATATTAATATAACTATATATATATTAATAGAAATATATATTACTATACGAATAAATATAACTAAATATATATATATATATATATATACATATCATGAAATGGAGAAAAATCAGAATAGAGGAGTGGTAAGGGCTTAGGTGCGTATGAGGGAGGTCTCGAGTTCAAAACCTGGTGGAGGTAGGGGTGCACACATGGGGTGGATTTGTGGAATTAGTGCTCATAAAGGGTAGAGTGGGTGCATATGGGCACTGGAGGGGCTGGAAAAGTGATATATAAGGGGGGGGGGGGGGGGCTCAAGCGCTATAAAAGCCCCCACGATTGGTAGGTTTTTTTTAATTTTTTTTTAATTTTTGTAATTTTTTTACTTTTATCAACGCTAAAAAAAGTGCAGGTAAAAGGGGAATTTTATCAGTGCTAAAAAGAAAGAATTTATAATAGACCCTTTTATCAACGCTTCTTTTTAGCACTGATAATAGGGGTCTTTATCAGTGCTTTTTGGAGTGCTGATAAAGGGGACCACCCCCTTATCTTCTCTAGCTCTAATAGTGCTAATCTAGCACTGTTAGAGGACATTTTAGTGCTGATAAAAGACGTATTTATAGTACTTTAGAAGTAATTGATCACACCCCCCACCCACCGCAATATAAGAGGAACACAGTTGGTAAATAGATCTCCCCATCCTATGAAAGAATCAAAACATGTTTTAATATTCCAAAAAATGGATTTAAATTAATTGAACCCCTATAAATTCTCACGAACTAAACCCAAAATGACCTTGAACATTTTCTTTGTTTTCTGGGAGGTACTGGACAAATATTTAGGGATTTATGACACCGTTACCCATGAATCAAATCCCATATTGAAGATCTACTCCTCTCACAATAAGAGATTATAATCAAGTATGATTTCCAACATCTCTCAAACATTTATCTCCTTTTTTATAGATTTATTCATTTACAAGTGATGGTTATAGATCTATGATTTATGGATCATGATTATTTTTTTCTAGGGTCTAGGTTTTGGATATAGACCTCATTCTTCATCATGATCCTAATTGTTTCTCTTTAATTGGGGTTTTCCTTTGGTGATTGGTTGTCATCATTTTTTAGGTAGGTGGTATAAATAGCAAATTTCATTGTCTTGATTTAATTACATGAATAAAATTTTGTATTTTAAATTTCCATGGTTGGGAAATTGAATTTGTGATTTAATTGAATACATTTCAATTGACATGTGATAATGAAATTTGTTGAAATTTGGGAAATTGAATAGGTGGAATTGGAGTAATTAATCAGGTAAATAATTCATGGAATGTTTTGATTTGGGAATTTATGGAAAATATTGAAATGTAAATTTTTTTAAAAAATGTGTTTAAGAATGAATTGATAATTGCTAATTATGTTACTGTTGACTTAACCATAATGGGTCAATGGGCTTCATGATTTAATTATTAAAAAATGTTTTAATAGTGAATTTTTCATATTGTACCATGTGAATAAATTGAAGAACCATGTATATTATGAAAATTTTAATGGCATTCAATGATGTGAAATATTGATAAAAATTATTAATATTGATTAACCCTGACCTATGTGATATATGTGTTATATGTTTTATTGATTGATACGCGAGTCTGGTACATTTAGTGATGCTCCAAATACCCATATGTGATAACAAATGTGTGGGGAAGGGACCGATGCTGGAAATAACCATATGATATTGAAATTATGGTACAATGAATAAGGATCCAAATACCAATGTGAAATTGAGGTGTGGGACATGGACTGAGGATCCAAATTCCCACAAGGCACAAGACACGATGTTCTATGGACATGTGTTTAGAAATGAATGATGGGTCCAATTATCCTTGATATGATTTTTGATTAAATTATATGTGGGAATCGTGGTATTGTGATATGTGAATCCCTTAGTGATAGTTTAGACTTCGGCATGGGCCAAAGATGGTAATGAGTGTTATGGTGTCCTCGAGAACCCAGGATCTATGTGAATAAATAATTAATAATCAAATGTGATAACTTTTTATTTTGTTTATACTAATTTATCCTTTATAAAATATAACACACTATTATTAAATGTTTGTTAGTTTATATGTCATTGGTGGCCTCCTAATAATTTTTACTCACACCCTACTCAGGATGCCTAATTGGTACCAAAATAGCCATCATGTTTTTCAGACTGGATATGGGTATGGTCCCTATGTTAGCTGGTTGAATCGGGATAGATAAGAGAATATGGGATCAACATGGTTTTAGTGACTACATGGGGTATTTTTCAGTGTGTTTATTTTGGGTTTTCATTTTTACACTTTACACATAAATGGTATGACATATCATTTATTTAATTTTTAATATTGTTTTTAGTTTTGGATCATGATGTCATACAAGTTTGTTCTGGTTATTGTATAATTTTTTTATATGTTATTTCTAATTGGTTTTAATTTATTTATCTCCCATTTTTATTCTTTCATAACTAGGATATAGTCTCCTCAAAATCAATATTATACCCTCACCAATATTCTGCAGCCTCTGGCATACACAGAGGTGCTCCTTAAGTCACGTAACCCACCAGATCAAGGCACCGATATGTGGTACCTAGGTTGAGGAATTACAAAGGGAAGGAAAGATAGGGAGAGAGATAGAGATATATATATACCGAGTTATAGTAACTTGTATTTATCTTAGGGGGAGTCCTATCACTATGCAATGAATGTGTAGAATGGATAAGGATGTCATTTTAGTGGATTTCACCAAAAGCATAGAATGTTGTACATTTTTCTATTTTAGATACATGAATTTATATTATTATTAAGCTTTATATTCATTTCATGGTTAATGGGGACCATATTTTGATTCATTTATGACAATTTTTTGGGAATGTGTGTTTTCCCTATTGTTAGTGTTTTCATTTCAACAATCACGATCACAGGACGTAATATTTCAAGAGTACACATAGTTTGTTATTACTATTAGGTGAAGATGATTTTTTTTGGATTTCACATCATTAAATCAGTTCATAAATTGTGTAGTTTTTCATGGAAATGTGTATGAGTACATGGGAATACAATAAAGGTATGGGACACATGATCTTATAGTAGCATATATCAAAACCGCATGTGGGTCTGATACATTTTTTAGTCAATGACCGAACTGAATGTGTTCCCTGGAAAAGTACCTTAACATAGATCGGATCATGGATAACAGAATTGGGAATAATTACATGTGTAGGGTGAAATTTATATAGTTCATTTCATTTATAATGAGTACACATAGTGCACAACACATTTCATTCACATTTTAGGGTGTTGGGTGATTTTTCACCACTAGAATTATAATTGGACATTGTAAAACACCAATTAGATCTATTTTTCTATATAATACTAGTCCTTAACCATTGTATACATTCATGGACTTTAAATAGGTGACTTAGGGAGATAAAAATATGTTATGAAGGTTCATCCCCAAGTAATTTAATATCAAGGTCTCTAAGGAGGGATGTGGGATGAGACTCACAGGTGGGACATGATGATTATATGACTAAGTGGAATGGGATTTACAATTTCCTCATTTAGTGTTATCATAGGATAGTCCTTTATTTAGAGGGATTGGGATGTGATTTTATGTGAAAAATTGTTTGGGTGTTTGAGCCTAACAAGATTGGATTGGAAAGTGGATTATAGTCAAGAAATCTCCCTCATGAGGATTTCGATTATGTAGTTCGTGATAGTGTGGGATGATAAATATAGGGTTATAGTATTTGTTTACTAAATATATTTTTATTTTCCCAATGTACTAATTGTGTTCATACATCCCCCAAATGGCTTATATACATGTTTTTTTACATAAAGGATCCTAATAAGGATATATCAACTTGTGTTCCAATTCTGTGGATCCCAAGAGGGATTCCTCTAAATACAAGGTGTCCGATGGGACCCCAAGGGGTTCCCAAAGTCAAATTAACCATAAATATATTCAGGGGATTAGGTATATATGGTTTTTTGTAATGACCCAATCTTGACATACATGTATATTACATTACTTTTTTGAAATACACATACATTACACAAATGCTTGCACAAATACCCTATTAGTTTATTGCCTTTGAAAAATTGGAACACAAATGTCTAGTCTTGTAAAATATCATAATAATTTTCACAAGGATCTCTCCCTTTATAACTCCTACATAAAAACACTCTTTATAACTTGGGAAAAGAAAAAAAAGAAAAAGGTGACATTGGATGCTTACCATGGTTAAACAAGGGAGATACGCAAACATAATAATGAGAATAAGGGTATGAAAACATGATCTTGAAAATTGAAGATAGTACCATACACATAAAATATCATCAATATGAATAAAGATATAAATATTAGAAGTTCATAAGACATGAATCATAATAATTAAATAATATAATCCATGAAATCATAACATAAACATAAGACATGAAAGTGTGTAATACACCTAAACTTGTAACATTTCAAACATGTATAAATGGGAATAGCATAACTACATAAATTAAGTACCTGAATAAAGGTCCTTAAGTTAATATAAATACATGAAAACATGTTCCATGCATATAATTATGGACATGAAACCCAGGTCAATGCATAGAATTGTGAACATGAAAACAGGTTCATGCATATAACATATACCTCCCGAGTTATCAACATTTTCCCAATGAATTGGAGGGAGACATAGGTCATACCCATATCTTAATGAAATCATATATAAGTGTTCCACAAGAACATAAATCATTCATCATGTATCAACCCATGAAAATAAATGGGTTTCTTAAACGTCATTCAATCATATCATATCCCACGGAAATGAAATGGGGTTCCAAAATATCATTCCATAATTAACATAAATAATTAATAAAAATAACTAGAATAGGAAAATTGAATAATATCCCAAGTAAATACTAATTAAAAAAATAATGTTATCATATATGGAAAATAATATTGATAAATCAATTGAAAAAAATTCATGTAGAAAATAAATTTTCTGGTTTGAGAACATTTATTTACTTGAAATGCCACAAAATTTCAAAAGGAATGATATTCTTTGAAAAAAAAAACCTTATACTACATTAAAATAAACATCATGGTATTATGGAATCATCAATGTTTAAAAATACTTTAATGTCATATAATTAAAATAAACATTTTATCGTACTTTTTACCAGAAATGTCAAAAAGTCCCTCATTAGGAAAATGACAATAGACTCTTTTCAAAACATTAAATAAATCTATAGATGGGTAAAAATTACATTAAAAATTGTAAATGAATAGTAAAAATATTTGTTAATGCATTTCTAATAGACTTGGACATGGAAGGTAAATATTTCATAGTAGATACTTTCTTATAAACAATCCAAATAATAACGAGATTGAGGAATTAAACTTCACCACTATAGAATCATTCGAATTATATGCTACATGAAATAAAGAAAATTATTTTTATATTTAAGTACCATAATCATCATAATAATTCTGATAAAATCATTCATGGGTAGTATATACACACCACAAAATAAGTAGGTTGTCAATAAGGTATGTGTCCCATAGAAAAATAAGTGAGAAAAAAATAAATTACCTAAGGTTTGATTCCCTTCATACTTATCTGAACCTCATGCACAATGTTTTAAAAAGTGATATAAACTCATTATATAACTATATATATAATTATGATGTCACATAAGTGACTTATATTAATGATATATTTCATTTAATTTCCATTCGTGATTTTTTGGGGGTTTCCCATTCATTTGGGTGGAAATAGTTGGTTTTTTAAAATTTGGGCCAAACCGTGAGCCCATTTCTAGATTTAATAAGAAATTTTGTTTCATTTATAAATCCTTAATTATTCTACATCTTTCACCCATTACACTTACCAATTGGAATTTCCTAGTATATTAAAATCACCATATCAATTTGGATCCCATTGGAATCCATAATAATGATGGATTTGTGTTTTCTATTAATGTGTTGGGATAACTTGAAAGCCAATTTTTTTTACAATAAAAGAACATTTTAATTTTTAATATCACATTCAATTTTTATGTATTTTCGGTGATAAAAACTCTCACCGAAGAACACTTACCAAAGGAGTGCCCCCAATCTCTCACTACAATATTTGGAACTCATTTTCATCGCTAATTTTGGCGAGAATTCCTTGGATTTCACAAATCACCCAGATTTAAAGAGTTAAATTTATTCTTCCATAACTCCTTCTATTTTAACTCTTTTTCTACCATTCCAATTTATACGTGACCTTCTCAGCCTTGTGTGAACCTCAAATTAATTTATGGATGTTTTGGAATTTAGTTATTGCTGTAGTTTGGTCATTTTCTTCAATATTTATTCGAGTAAGTGTTTCTATCTTCATTTACTACCTTTTCTTGAGGGTTTCCTCCCAAATTCATGAATTTATAGAGTTTCCAGAAGTTAGGGTTCTAACATAGGGTTTATTGGGGGTATGTTTGGTTAAATATGATGGTTTAGGGGTTTTTTCACTTCCTTACGGTGTGGTGGAGGTTCGGTTGAGGTTTCACACCAAGATTCATGGGATTTTACTCAAAAGGAAGTTGATTATATGTATAACCATTTTAAGATGAGTTAGATTGCTTGGATTATTAATTTATCATTTTTCTAATCTGTTGTGTGTTTTTTGAAAACTAATTTTTATGGATTGGGTAAATCATTTAATTTTTTATTTTAATTTTGGCTTGGAATTGGGTGCTTTTCATGTGTGGCTCTTGGGGAAATGTTTGGGTGTATTTTATAATAAATGAATGTGATTTATTAGTTTTTAAAGGGGCATCCAATTATGTTTTTTAATTCATTAATGTCATGTGGGCCTTGGAAGGGGGATTTTTATTGGGTTTAATGTGTGAAACCATGTTGTAGTTCTTGAATGTAAGTTGTGAAGACATGTGTTATTCATGTGTACCTTTTGTGGTATTGTTGGAGGTATTTTAATAACACTTGGGGGGTAGTTTAATAAGTGTTTTAGGGTTTATAATTATGTTTTGGATTGGTATTGGTATGGTTTTGGTCATGAATGAGGGTTTTTAATTGAGTTTTTTATACAAAATTTACGAACCCAGATCTTCCATTTCAGGTATGTTTTCCTTTTCCTAGTGTTTTTAAGAAAAAGTGGAATTTCTGGAAATTTCTTATGTAATGATGTGTACTTTATGAGTACATATCGTGTACTCAGTTATCGTGGGTAGCCGTGTGCTGGCCATGTAATGGGTGTGCACACAGCTGTGTGTGGTGACCTGGAGGCCACATTAAGTGGGGCTCGTTAAGGTCATGTTCATGCCATGTACCTCAAATGTACATGCCGTGTACTTTATTATTTTCATTAAACGGACCCGGTTCGTGGCTAATCGACAGAAACATCTTCTTCTCTTCCACACTCGACTGAGAGCATCCGTACAGTGCTGATCTTCGCTGATCCCCTGATCGAGCGTCCGTTCTCCAAATCGACCATCTTCAATTGCATTGAGATCTCTACAGTATGCTATTCCTTCTTCAAGAGCTTATTGGCTGATTCTTCCTCTTTCAAGAGTTATCTTCAGTTGAATGGTTTAGATGTTTTTTTAGATAAATAGTGTTCTTGGGCGATTCAAGTCTTGAGGTTCACCTATAACGATCCTACAACACCGAGGTAGGTGTTTTTTTGCCTTTCTGTGTATGTTTTTTGTGTTATCTGTGCAAAAGATTCCCAATACCCTTGGATGGGGTATTACCTATTTACTATTATAGCCCTATTAATTTCCTGTTATTCTTGTATGTAGTAATAGAGGTTTATTGAATATGAATAGTATAAATGGCTATGCATTGGAATTGTTTTCCCTTGCATGCTTTTATGACTATTTGGTCCTACATATCCTATTAGGCTGCCTTGTTTTTCCCATGCCTACTATTTTAAGATGGTGTGATTATTTATTTGACAAGCTGGTATGCTGAAGACTATTATCCATGTAGTTCTTGAGGTTTAATTTGGCTGTATTTCATTTATGTGCTCGTTTGACTTACACAGGGCCACGAGAACCTGGTTTAGTAGACCATATAGAGAATGGATGCAAGGGCTTCTCCAGGGTGTCTTTTTTTACTATTACAATGCGAGACCATTGGGGGAATTGAGGAAAGTGCTTCCTCAGAGTGTCTATAGTTCCACAACATGGGTTAAATGGGGAATGAGTCATAAGTTCTTCCCTAGAGCGCCTTTTAGTTACCAATATGAAACTATAGGGGGGATTAACGATGAGTTCTTCCTCAGAGAGTCTATGATTAAGCTGAACCAGATGGGTAAGACTGTGTGTACTTCCCATATGGTTTCTTGTGTCATTTTTGATAAACCAGAGGTGTTAGGATGAGAGTAATTCCTAGAGGGTTACCTGCTTTGATTATCTTCTTACTTGATACATGATTTTGAATGCATTGAAACTGTAGTAATGTTTTCTTTTGAGTACTTCCTTGAATACTTATTCCTTTTGATTATTTCATTCCATAAATATTCACTTACTATAAGGCACAAATCCACTGGTTTTTGCTTATTGGGATTAGTCTCACACCCTGTATGGGTCGTTTTTTTGGACCCAAACAGATTATATTGTTGCAGGTATTGATAAGGTCAAGCGCCCTTCTACATTAGGTACATGACTTCTTTGGAGCTAGAGAGCATGTGTGGAGACCCGAAACTTGTCGTACATAGACATTACATTACATTTCCGGAATACTTAATACATAACAAAAACAGACACACAAGGACCGTAATAGTTTAGTGTCTTTGGAAACACGGAATATAATCATCTAATAATTTTGAAAGATCTTCAACATATCCCATAACAATCTTCCCCTTTTTTTTCCTTACATAAAACCTTTCTTTATTTCCTGGGGAACATAAAACATAAAAAAGGTGAGCTCAAATTCTCAGTAAGGGAAAATATAGAGAACATAAAACAATCCATAAACATTTGAAAGCAAAAACTTGAACATGAAATCTAAACATTAAAACCTTGAGGAATGACATAAATCTTGGAAGTACGTAAGGAATTTATCATAAAGGAACATCAATCATGATAAAATAGCATGGGAATAAAACATGTAATTGTGGAAACCATTCAGAACTTGTTATGATTTCCATTGTAGCCAAGGCATTGCTTCCAAGACCATCTAAGTGGACAAAGTCCCTTTCTGAATCGAGTTCACTCCTTGTTTCAGTCCTGTAACACTGAACCAGATTAACTTACCGTTCCAGCCATGTCTATCTCATGATATATATATCTTTACCCAATGCATTGAAGGGAGATATAGGTCCCACCCATATCATAATGAAATCATTCTTTCTTGTTCAACAACATAAACATAAATCTTTCATCATTACCCAATAGATAAAAAGGGTTTCATAAACATCATTCCATCATAACATAATTCATATAAACAATGGATATCATTTCATCATAAGAAAAGTAAAACTATGTAAATCATAGATACATTATACTTGAAACATACACATATTAAATAATGTCAACGTAGTTGTAAAAATGGTTTTGATAAAACACTTGAAATGAATTCTTGAGGAAAATATCCTTTCTTCTTCAAAATCAATTTTTTTTCACAAAACATCATGAAATTTTAAAACAAGGAGATTTCTTGGAAAATAGTCATGATATATTTTGGAGGAAGATTCATGAAAATAAGGGTTTATAAAACCGTAAAAATCCGTTCACGTCGTATAAGTTAAAAATAACAATCTCCTCGTACTTTTTTCGGAAAAGTCAAAAAGTATGTCGTATGGTAAACAAAAGAAAGATTCCTTCCATTAGATGTGGTAAAAGTAAGAAAAGGGTAAAAATGTATTTAAAAATACATGGAAGGAAATTAAAAATTTTATGAAAACATTTTTAGAACATATGGACATGGATAATAAACATAACCCCCAGTAAATACTTACGAATAAACAATCTCGGATAAGAATGAGATTGGAATAATTATCCCTTACCTTTTGTCCGACATGATTCGTATGTATCCGAACCTCCTGTATAATGATTTAAATAATGTCATTGACTTATTAAAGAATCATATTAGTTGTTATTATATCATATAAGGTTCACTTATGACTTTATATTACTCATTCATTTGTAAATTCCATGTTAAGGAGCATTTTGGGTAAAATCATTTCATTTGTCATCCGTGTTTTGAATTGTAAATATTCATATGATTACATAGATCATGATTAATTAATTCCAGAATATAAAACATGATTATATATAATATATATTCAGAATATACATATATATAATATATCAATAAATGGAAAGAAATACACCGTTCATGGAGACGGTAGGCCGTACGTACGCATGAACGTTGTTTTCGTTTCCTCATTGAATTGAATGGAATTAATTGGATGACATACATATATATATATACATAAATCCAGTATCATTATTATGTAATATATTTCATTATTACTTATTATATATAATTTATAATCATTCATGAATGGTTAAACATTGAGAATGAATCTTATCGCGTCGTGGAGACGGTAGTCCGTACGTACACACAAGTGATGATATATTTCCCATAATTATTGAATTGAATTGGGGTGGATGATACAATATATTAGAATCAGTATTATGTTATAAAAACTATGTATAGTTATTCTTTACACCATTATATCTTTCCAACTAAGGTGGTGTTGGAAAAACAGATTACACCACAGCGTGGAGACAGTATTCCGTACGTACGCACGAGCGGTGATTTCGTTTTCCATAGGATGGATAGAAGGTGAAATGAGGTTGTTTCATATGTATAATAAAATATCAGTATATTATTGATACTGATGTTATTACTTTATAATGAAACAACTAAATAAGAAGAAGTTGAATACGAAATAAGATTGAAATAATCGGTATAAGAGATTACCTCTTCTTCAACGCACCTCCTTTAAACTTCTTCTTAGGGAACTAGGGTTGGTCTATTGAGAATACCAGTACCTCTATAAGGTTTCTAGGGAAGTGAGGAAGTGAAATGGGCAGAGGTTGGCGGAGCTTCAAGGCTCAAAATTGTGTGAGGAAGAGAGGGAGGAATTTCCCTTTTATAAGCGAGGAGAGGGGCACCTTTGGAATCCTCAAAAATATTAGTTTAATATAAATTCAAATCCCAATTAAAAACCTCAAAAAATGACTCAATTCAAAGATTAGAGGAGATATGGGTGTAATCTCATCAACCAATAATATTTATACATGTTTTGATCTTCTTTTAAACCTTATCATTTTTATTTATCCTAATTTAATCTATTTAAGTTTATTTGTTGTAATAAAATTCTAAATTTTAAATGGTTATAAATAATCACATATGTGTTGTTAATTTTCCATAATTGGATAATTTATGACATTTTAGACTATATAAATTTCAATTTATAGTTTTTAAATGTTTTTTTCATTTTTAAACAATTTAATAATATGTTATTATAATAAAATAACAATAATGTCAATTTTGACACTATTCATTTATTTGAATTTAAATAAAATCTACTCAGAGGATATATTAGAAATAAAATATTTAATATATTTCTAACATGTCAAATCTGTCTAGAAAATTAGTGGAGCACATTTAATAGTTCATATATTATTTATTTTAATATTTTTAAAACAATTTATTTGGTATAGCTCTTAATATAATAATTAGTCCATCATTTTTGTATAATTATTTAATATACATATTTGTTGCATAAAAATTAAAAATAAAATCCTTTTCTGAAGATAAATATAAAATATTTTATAATAATAATTTTAATCGAATTTATCATCTTAAAATAACAACATGTAAATTGTTATATTTATTAAATTATGAAGGTGACAACTTTGGAATCATTTAAAATAAAATATTATAAGTGTCATAATCTCCATAATAATGATCCAAATGGTCAAAAATTCGGCAAGTGTATGATTAGGGTTTATATATACACTACTAATAAGTTTTTTGTATATTTTTGGGCCTTTTGATATGTATTACTATTTCAATAAAAACTATATTATTGATTTTTCACTAAATAAATAATTTCTGCATCATTAATGTATAAGATAATAAGGTAATTAAATAACTCCTAAAAATTACAAATAAATTACCATGATAAAGAAAAAAAAATTATCTTTCAAATGAGTATTTATTACCGAATTTATATTCTGTATAAACTTATATTAAAAATACTTTAATTATTAAAGTTGAGTGAGCCATATTTCACTTTCCTTTAAATAAAATAAACTAAAGGTCTTAATCACATCCAAGTGGGTACTAATGGATTCCATTTTGACCCAAAAATTACTTAGGACGAAATATAATCATCCAATTGTATTAACACAAGTATTAGGATAATTTTATAATATTATATTTGCCCTTAATTACCCAATTTACCTTTTACTATGGTAAATAAAATTTACCATTGTTACTATTCATAAAGCCCAAAAATAAAAAGTAGTCTATTAATATAATTTGGACCCACCGATTCCTAATATGGAATCCATTTTTCCAAATTCAATACAAAGTAGTTGTAGAAATAAAATTAAAATTAATCTCGTTATCGAAAGAAAACGGGTTTTTGTTTAAAACATTGCAAAAGATTGAATTTATTTAACCTACAAATTCAATGTCAAATCAATGATAATGACATAGATTATATTAAATTGTAAAAATATATTATATTTATACTTTAAAACCATTCAATATTATAATTTAACCACATAAGTTATTACGATGAAAAATGTTGTTTTTATTTAAAATATAGCATGATTTTACTATTCATTAAAATATGAAAGTTATCAGATTAATATGAAAAATTTATCCAATGTAAAATTTTATATCCTGATTCCAAATAATAATTTTATTTTGTAAAATTGAACTTATAAACATGTCAAAAACCAGATTTAAAGTGGGTGCCCCATCAAAAGGTGGCAAAACTGCATTTTTTGAAAAATATTTATTTTACCCGAAAAATTTATTTTTCTCTTATACTATGTTCTGGAAAATGTGTAAGATGAATAATAATGTTATAAAATTCAAAATTTAGTTAATACCATTCATAACATCTATTTCATAATAATATTATAATAACATATCATTGTTTTGTAAAACCCGGTATTGCGTACAACACACTCTATCGAGAAAGGTCGTGATTACGTGTAATGCAAGCCAAGTCAGGGTTGTGTGTAGTGCACGACTCCTTTTTTATTGCGTATAACAAAATACATTGAATATATATATATATATTTACTCAATGTTTCATAGAATAACTACTATCATAAAAACATGAAATTGTGTGTAACACGATCTAAGATTAGTGTTGCGTATAGCGCAAGATAATCTTGGTGTAGTGTACAACAAAAGATATGAAAGAAATTAAAACGAATATATCTTATAAAATCTCAGGTTGTTACAGCATGGGACCCAACTGAGGCTTGCGATGCTGAGGAGTTGTTTATATGTTTAATTTTTTACTTTCTTTAGTTGTATTCTTGCTTTGTGACTTGTTTTTCTATTTTCCTAGACATATGTATCATGCATCATTTATATATGTTCTCTTGTTATTTCTTATCTTCAGTCTTCTGATGTTTACTCTTGTATGTATTGTTTACTGCTTCCGATATTGTATGTCTATTTTGTTTCTGCAGTGTTACTCTACTAATGAGGGAATAGTTTCCTAACTATCACAGCCAAGGCCCTCCCTGCTAGTCAGCAGCCTCTGGCATTTGTGGAAATGTGCTTGAGGCCATGTGACCAATCGGGTACCGGGCACCACTACGTGGCTTCCAGAACCGGGATGTTACAAAGTGGTATCAGAGGATTTATTTTCTTCTTGAATTACTGTTTGGTGATTATAGTTAGGTATAGGACGGAATAAGTACTTGGTAATAAGTTGTACCCAGGAGTAGCTAATCCATGTATAGGGAAAAGCTGATTTACCTCGTTATTGAAATTTTTTATGATTTTGAAATTTTTACATTTCATTTTATTTCACCATTGGGTTATTCACATGCTTTGTGATTTTATTTTTGATGTTATTAAGGTTCTATTTCTGTTTCGATCTAATGAGATGATTGTATTCCATCTCATGAAACATATAGTCACATGCTAGAAATTTCATTTCATGCATTCTTCCCATGCCATTTAGGGTGCATTTGCGATTACATGTTGTTGTGATAGATGTTCTGTT
The DNA here is from genome assembly GCA_963277665.1 of Viscum album. NCBI lineage: Eukaryota > Viridiplantae > Streptophyta > Magnoliopsida > Santalales > Viscaceae > Viscum > Viscum album. Next base: position 2,012,157,487 of record OY728120.1, read on the forward strand.
AGGTATGCCTGCTGCTGTGATAGATTCCTTAATAGAATAGTGGCTTTTCATAGGGTATTTATTTGTGTATGGTATTGTATTAATGAACTCCAAACATTGGTTCTTGAGGTGTTATAGGCCATCATGGATCTGAATTTTGTGGATCATTACCCTGTTTTCCATATATATAACATGTAAAAGATTCCAAGCTTTGATTCGCGATGAGTATGGGCCCTTACAGATCAGGATTTGGAACTTAAAGGTTCATTTCATGGTTTTTGTGGGTTCCTGAGTAGTTTCTGAGGCTTACTATCCATAAAAACTCAAAATGAATGGCGTGTAATGTTGAATACACGCCATGTGTTCTTCTATTTGTGAAAAACTATTTTTATTAAGTACACACCGTGTACCGTATGTACATGTCGTGTAGTCTCTAACTGTGTCTCAGACTGTGTGGGTAGAGACACGAGGTTTGGAAATATTTGGTAGGACACACCGTGTACTGGATATACACGTTGTGTTGTAGAACCGTGTAACCGGCTATGTCACTAACAACACGGGTCGGTTAAGTATTTTCTAATACTTTCTCTGTCTAGCCTAAACACGCCATGTATATTCAGCCGTCTGTTCACCCGTGCAACTAACAACATGTGTAGTTGAATCCAATTATGTACCCACCAAGTCTATATGGAACACACCATGTAGATTGAACCATGTAACCGGCCATGTGAATAACATCACGGGTCAGTGAAGTATGTCTAGTACACAATGTGTTTGGAACTAACACATCATGTGGTCTTGTTCTTGGAAAGGTGTGTTGCTTATCTATTTAAGAGTTCTCGGGCAGGGAAAATGGATCCAAGTACACACCGTGTGTTAGGACAACACACCGTGAGTATGGGTGTTACACGACCAGTTGGGGAAGGAGTACACACCCTTATGAAAGGATTCAGGGAAAATGTCATGTATTCATTATACATGCCATGTATTCATGTTTTGAAAAACCTGAATGCTTTCTTTCCCATGTTCCCTTCTTACAATTCTAGTTTTTGGTTCATTTTAATCTTGTTCCAAGGTGTGCGCTTGACCATGCAGAGTCAAGCCACCGAGACATCCTCTGGTTGTACGTAAGTTACAAGTCAGTGATCAGACACTGGATATGGATGATCAGGGACTACCTATAGATCCTCCAGTTTTGTCAGTCTTTTCACCAGCCGTCATTCCAGACACAGGTGTAGATGCATATTTCTGAGAGGGCATTATGAGGTTCATATAGACCTTTTGAGGAGTGCGGGAGTAGGAGTTGTGCGTATGCAGGAAGAAGGAGTTGTTGCGTACAGTTCTCAACAGTTTAGGCCACATGAGGAGAACTACCTGACCCACGATCTTGAGTTTGTTGTTGTTGTTCATGATTTATGATGTTAGAGGCATTATCTTATTGGAGGGAATTTTGTGGTTTTCACCAACCACAAATGTCTCAAGTACATTTTCACTCAGCGTAGCCTAAATTTGTGACAGCGAAGGTGGGTTGAGTACCTCCAGTCTTTTGATTTTGAACTTTTCTATACGCATGGGAAATGCAACGTCGTGGCTGATGCGTTGAGAAATATGACTCAGATATAGGTAGATCAAGAGGCCAACAGTGAGTAGCAGCTTATGGATCTGTTCTCTGAGTTGCATTTGGAGGTGCATAACAAATAGGGGTAGACGTTTCTTGATTCTGTAGCAGTCACCTATACTCTTCTTGATCGAGTGCGAATGAGGAAGCTATCAGATTCTGAAGGCCTAGTCCTATGGGAGAGCGTGTTAGGAGAACCCTATTCCTGGATGGACCATTGGAGATTATGAGATCTTATGTTTTCATGGACATCTATGCATGTCATCCGACATACGCGAGGGGATGATGCGGGACTATTATTCCTTAGTTTGGACAGTTCATCCTAGAGTCACCAAAATGTATCGTGATCTACACCATTTGTATTGGTGTCCAGGAATGAGGAGAGATGTTGCTCGTTTCATCATGAGGTGTTCCACCTATGAGTAGGTGAAGTAAGAGCATCACTGACCAGTAGGACTTTTTCAGTAGTTTCACATTCCCAACAGGAAGTGGAAAAATGTCGCAATGTACTTTGTTACAGGTTTTCTGTTGTCTCATTGACAGAATGATGCAGTTTCATTTGTCATTGATAAGCTCATGAAGGTTGTTCACTTCTTGTCGATCAAAGAGACCTTCAGTGTTTATGAACAGGGATGGTTGTACATCCAAGAGATTGTACGAATACATGGGGTTCCACACTCAATATTTTCAGACAGAGACACACGTTTTACTTCTCAGGTTTGGAAGGGGCTATAGAAGGCTTTAGGATACATAGGTACTTTTGGGTATAGAGTACCACCCCCAGACAGATGGCCAGTCCGAGTGTACGATTCAGGTGCGTGACGACATGCTTCGAGCATGAATCATGGATTTTGGAGGATTCTGGGACAAGTGCATACATCTTGTGGAGTTTTCCTCTACAATAATAGTGTTTATGAAACTATTCAGATAACAACTTATTATGCTTTGTACGGTAGTCCATGCTGATCACCTTTTTGTTGGTTAGAGGTAGGAGAGGCAGCTATGCTAGGACCTCGTCCTGTCTAGGAGGACACAGAGTAGATAGAGTTGATTCAGAAGAGGATGGCTACTACACAATCACGACAGAAGTCTTATGTTGATCGATGAAGATGACCTCTGGAGTTTGAGGTCAGAGATTAGGTTTTCCTGAGTGTCACACCGAGGTTGGGACACATGAGGATTAGTATATAGGGTAAGATATCACTAAGATACATCAGGCCGTTTTTGGTTTTGGATAGAGTTATGCCGGTTGCTTATTAGTTTCAGTTATCTCATAGGTACCGAGATATACATGACATCTTCCACATTTCTCAGCTTTGACGTTACTTATCAGACCCATCTCATGTCTTTCAACCAGAGGAGGTTGAGTTAGAGGTGAACGCCTCATTCGAGGAGAATCCTATCCAGATTTTTGCTCAATGTACAAAGACTCTCCATGGCCAGTATGTTCCTCTGGTACAAGTGCTATGGAAATATAGGCAAGTACAAGACGAGACTTCGGAGAAGAAGGCTGGTGTACGATTTTTGTGACTGGAGATTTTCGGGGTTTCTTCTTCTACGCTGCCTTTCTAGGGAAATTCAAGGATGAATTTCATTAAGGGGAGAGTTTTTATGAACACGGATTATTCTTTTCAGGTATGTTTTCCCTTTCGTAGTGTTTTTAAAAAAAGTGGAATTTTTGGAAATTTCTTAAGTACATGTCGTGTACTTTATGAGTATAGGCCATGTACTCAGTTATCACGGGTAGCCATGTGCTAACCATGTAACAGCTATGTACACGGTCGTGTGTGGTGACATGAAGGCTGCCTAAATTAGGGCTCGGTAAGGGAAAGTGCATGTCGTGTACCTCAAAAGTATACATAGTGTACTCTCTTTTATTCATTAAACAGCCCGGGGTCATGTCTAATCGACCAAAACATCTTCATCACCACTGAACTTGAACAAAAGCATCTGTATGGAATGGATCTTCACTGATCCCCTGATCACGTATTCGCTCTTCAAATCTACTAATGTCGATAGCATTGGGATCACTATCGAAAGCTCTTCCTTCTTCTAGATCTTCATTTTCTCATTCCTCCTCTTTTAAGAGTTATCATTGGTTAAACGTTTTAGTTGTTTTTTTATATCTACGGTTTTTTTGGGTGATTCAATGCTTCAGGTTCACATATCACGATCCTACAACACAAAGGTAGGTGGTTTGTGCGTTTATCTAGAGGTTCTTTGAGATAAATGTGCAAAAATACCCAAGTACCCTTTGACGGGGTATTGTATGTTTACTATTTTAGCCCTGTTCATTTCCTTATATGATTGTATGTTGGAATTGCGGTTAATTGAATGTGAAAAGGGTAAATTTATATGCTTTGAAATTATTTCCCCTTGCATGTTTGTTTATGACCGTTTGTTCTTTATTAGCCTATTAGGTTGCCTTGTTCTTCCCAAGCCTAGTATTGTATGATTGTGTGATTATTTATATAAAATTTTGAAACGTTGTAGACTGTTAGCCAAGTAGTTATTGATTTTTTACTTTGTCCGTATTGCATTTTTGTGCCTGTTTTACTTACACAGGTCCTTGAGAACCTGATGTAGTAGAGCATAGGTAGAATGGACGTAAGGGCTTCTACAGAGTGTCTGTTTTATCTACTACAATGTGAGACCATTTGGGGAATTATAGAAAGTGCTTACTTAGGGTGTTTTTAGTTCCTTTACGTGGGCCACTAGGGGAATGAGATGTAACTGCTTCCCTAGAGCACCATTTAGTTATCGATACATGACTATTGGGGGAATTGACAATGAGTGCTTCATCAGAGAGTCTATTCTTAAGCTAAACTATAGGGGTTATACTGTGTGCACTTCCTAGAGGGTTTCATGTGTTATTTTTGATGATCAAGAGGGGTTAGACTGGGAGTACATCCCATAGGGTTACCTTCTCTGAATAGTTTCCTACTTGATACATGATTTTGAATGCATTGAAATTGTAGGAATGTTTTCTTTTGAGTACTTCCTTGTTTACAATTTTATTTTACTTATTGCCTACCATATATAGTCAATCACTGTTAGGAACATATCTTCTAGTAGTTTCATATTGGGATTAGTTTCACACACTATTTGGTTCATGATTTGGGCCCAAAAAGATTATATTACGGCGGGTATAGAAGAGGTCAAGAGCCTTTATACATCATGTATTTTTCTGCTTTTGTGTTGAAGAGCATGGGACCAAACTGAGGCTTGTGATGCTGTGGACTTTTTTATATATTTAATTTTGTACTTAGTTTAGTTTTATTCCTACATTATGTCTTGTTTGGATGTTTTCCTAGATATATGTATCATGCATCATTTATATATGTGCTCCAGTTTTTTCTTATCTTCAGTCTGCCACTGTTTACTGTTGTAGTGTATGTTTACTGCTTCCTCTATTTTATATCTATTTTGTTTCCGCTGTGTTACACTGCCAATGAGGGAATTTTTTCACTACTATTACACCCAAGGCCCTCGTAGCTATTTGGTAGCCTCTGGAATTTGGGGAAATGTGCTTGATTCCATGTGACCAACTGGGTACGGGGCGCCTCTGGGTAGCTTCTGGAATCGAGACGTTACACAGACCATGGTTATACCTCTTGGGTTTATTTTATGATAATTATAAATGTTCTATTTGGTTAATCAAATGGAGGGAGCATGTATATGTACTATTTTAGATAGTGTGTTCACCTAAAATGTGTTTTTAATGACAAAGTGGTGATTTGTGATTTCAAATCTTTTGATAATGTTTTTTAATTTGTCGATGTGAATTATGAAATTCTGATGTGGGTGTGAAACATGTTTATGGGCTGTTTTGTGTGAGTGTGATTTGTAAAATGGATTTTTTTAATGAAAACGGTATATTACAGCATGTGTGTGGGCTGTTATTTGATATTTAGAATTTTGGAAAAGATTTAATAAAATTGCTGAAGTATTTTTTTGAACTGTGAATGATATGACAATTGTATTCTGGGATTTTTTGGTGTGAGTTAGATTTCAAAATGCATTTGAATAAAAATGGGTATTTTGTGAATTTTTTGTTATACATGGGGGATTTTTGGATAATATGTGATGTTTAATGTAGTATTTTCATGTGAAAATTATATTTTATGGATTTTTGAACTTGTTTGAGCACAATAGGGAAACCTGGGTCTCTTGGTGGGTGGACATGTACTAGTATGCTAGTGATCTGATGGGGTTTTGCCTCAGTTTTATGTAGCAAGATTGATACATACAACACTAAATAAACTATAATGATAATGATAGGGGACTATGAGTTTATGGGTATGTTCCCTACTAGTGGATTAATCATGAGAATGTATATATATTTTGATTGTTACTTTCACTGAGATACATGGTACCTTAGTCCCAGAGTGAGCTAGTGCCTAGGGGTTATTTTTCATTGTTTGTGCTCATTATATCCTTTACACTTATAGTAGACATGTGGTATATTGGATGAAAATTCAGTAGCATTGGAATTTATTATAATAGTGTTGATTCATTAAATTATTCCACTTGGAAACTGTTTTTTATTTAAAGTTGCATCTTTTAGAAAATTTCAATAGTATTTCATGATTACCAAAACATGCAAGATTTTCATCTTTTAATTTTTATCAGATGGAATACTCTAGTGGTGGGATCCTTCTGGACATTGGCTCAAAACCTACTTACACCTTCCGGTGTAAGTAGATTTGGCCTCTTTTGTTGCAGGTTTGGGTAAAACTTTTAGTGCAAGTGGATCGGGATTTTAGTGGTTCTTCTTGGTACAGTGTTATGGGGATGGCTGGAGGGTGATGCCTCATGCCATGTGGAGGTTATTGGAGGTCTGTTTTTGTCTTTTTACCGTTATAATGATCTTTTGTCTTTTTTTTACATTGTGTAGTTCACTTTTGAAATTTCTTAAAAGTTGATTATGTTGGAAAAATCCAGATTCATATTTTTGGATTCGTTGGTTGTTTTAAATTTGTAAAATTAGGTAAATCATTTCCAATTTTCAGTTTATGACACCCGAGCACTTGTGGAAGCCCATGGGGATCAGGAATTCCCATTTCAGGCCTTTTTACGAGCTGGGTATGGTGCTGGTTTTTATGGAAACTATATTTGGTTCGTGACAAAATGGTATCAGAGGAGGTTCAGGTTAACTATTTGGGTCATGTTATTTGGGGAATAGTTGGTATAGTCTGGAGTTAGGATTGTTCGGACATGGTATTCTAGTTAGGGGTAGTGTACCTGATCACCACACCTCATGACATGATTCAATTCACCAGGGGAAGCTGGTAAATATCTAATTACTTTGGTTTTCTAGGTTTGATGATGATTAGAGGAAATGAAAAGAGAGTTGGGTTAATGGTATTTGTGAGCTCGTAGGGCCTGGAAAGCCAAGTGTAGCTAGGGATATTCCCAAGAACACTCTCTTGATGATGATGTGATTGGAATATTTCCGCCAACCATATGTCCAAGGCACTAACCAAAGCTAGTTTCCCCTCTAATTGTCTTGTGTTCGTTAGTTTTAAAGTCATGGAACAATGTTTTTAAAGAAAAAATGACTTGGTTTTAAGAATCGTAATGTTTTTTGATAATTTAATTTCTAATAAATATGTAATGGTATTTTTTTGAAATGGAAAATTGTGTGTTTACACCTCTTTTGAAATCAGTAATGTATGTTAAAGTTAGTTTTGAAAAATTATTCCTAATTGAGATTTCTAAACAATTGAAATGAGTTTTAATGGGATGAGATGTTTTTGAAATTGATTTATATGACTTGAAAGTGATTATACATTTGAATGATTGGGATTTTGATTATGTGGTTAGCGGTCTTGAAAAAAATGATGTATTGGTTGATTGTTTTGGTTTTTTAAAATTGGAAAGAGGTTTTGTTTTAACCTTTAGTATTTCCGTGAGAGAACACATGAATGGGGTTATCTGGGAGATTGATTGTTGATGGCATGGATGGATGAGTGATGTGATGGATATGAAGAGGGTGCCTAGTGTGGCATAGAAAACATGCATGTGTGAGGACCATGGGGTACCATTGGTGGATATTCTTACCGATGAACCATTTTTTATCATAGAAACATTATTAAAGGAAAAAATAATTAATTGATGACTGGATTGGGAAGGAGTGTATTTTTTTTTGAAAAAAGTTGATGTTTTGGGATGTTTTGAGTCCAATAAACCCTCCTTATCTACCATATTTTGAGGTTGTGTTGGGTCAGTAGGATGGGTAGAAGGACTTTTTAGTAGTATCTTCTGAGAAAGGTTAAGGAGGCCATTAATGTGGTTCCCTTCCTGTGTTTGGATCTTGTTTGTGGCTTGTTTTGAAAAATGTACCAGCTTATTTGGGTCCTTGGGTTTTCTCGTTGGATAAGGTATGCCCCCGTAAAGGGTTAGTGAATGATTAAAGTGAAACTCGAATTTTTTTTCCATTGTAAAATCCTCTAGTTGATCAATTTAAGGAATATCTTTCTCGATATTTGGATATTGAGCCTACACCATTTCCTTTCATGGTTTTATGGATCTTATTATAGTGGGAGAGTCCTCGTGGAAGGTTTAGAGAAACCATAGTTTCTTATGTTTTCTAATTCATAAAAGGTGGAAGTGGTCTGGGGTTGTTAGTGTGGATGAGTGTCTGGATTGTGTCAAAGAGTGCCTCATGGTCCTTCGTAGTATCATCAAATCAGGAGTTCACATCAAACCTTTGGCATGAGAAATCTGGTCATGAGAGGATGTTATAGACACTTTTTGGAATTTTGTGATGTTAGGGATCCCTATATAAGGTCCCTCTCCATGTATTGTTTCTATCAGTCGCTTTGGTCATGTTCGGTGACGCGTTGTGATGTTGCTTGCATGTTTGATTGTAATGGTGAAGTTGGGAAATCTGCTGAGAGTCTCTGTCATTTTGGGAGTATTTATCTCAAAGAAAAACATCAAAATCCTCCATTTTAGAGGAAGGTGTTTATATGTTCCATTCTCATCTATTTTTTCACAACTGTAGAAACAAGGTGTGATTCGTGTGCATCCATTAAGCCCTTGTTATAGTGAAATGTTGGGTTCGGGTAAAGTGAGTTTTGGAATGTGTGTTGTCTGGGTAAACTCATATGGGTTCGTGGAATGGTTGTTTGTATCTCCGATTTTTTTTTTGTTTCGGGGTTTCCAAATCCTAACTACGAGGTTGAAATGGATTCAATCCTTTGATCTCCAGCCATTGGTCCTAGAGAGAAGCTGTCATGTAGTCCGTGGAAATCCTATGGTCATTTAAAACCATGTACAATGACCTATCCTCATAATGAATGATGAGAATATTATAAAACTCTGGTGTCGTCATGGTTGAGCACACAGTTTGTACATGATTGGTAGTGATCGTGTGCTAAGAAGCCATGAGGAATGAATTATCCACTTGGTTAGTGTACGGTTTCCCAAACCATGAGGACTAACTATGTGGTCGACACATATTTTAAAATTTTGGGGTCTTTATATGCTGGCCAATACTGGTTATTAAGACGGTTGGTTCTTGTGGTCGGGAGACCCACTATGAGTCTCATCAGTGTTATTTAGTAAATATCAAATGGGAGTCTACCCCTTATACAAGGAGTCCGTCTAGGCCACCCCTGTTACTATCTCGATTTTGTCTCGGGAAATTTTGAAATGTCTCTTATGGTGGGGAGCCCATTTGTGTCTCCCCATACTAGTAAATTAGATTGTTCCTCAGTATTGTCTTGGTGGTAGGTATTCTAGTTCGAATCTATCTAACTACCTACACCGTCCTTGGGTAAATGTTGGGGGTGATGAATTCCCAATGGTCTGGTTAATGGAAGGTAACTGTAACCTTGTTCGTTGTTGTTATTTTTTTGGGTAAATTGCTAGAATCTAATTTGGATAATGCTTGAGGAGTTTTCTATTTGGATAAAATCTGAATATAATTTATCAATTCAAGAAGTGGTTTATGTTTTGGTTGGTGAGATTATTCCTTCTTTGATTGATCAATTGGTTGTATTTTGGCCTTTTGGGGGCGGATGACACATGGCAGAGAAGTCTATTTTGGCCATTCGGTTGGGTTTAGTTTCTGCCTTTGGCATTGTCATGGTTTTCTGAGGGTGGAATGTTTTATGGTGGGAATAATTTTCACATACATGACTTATTTTAAATATATTTTTTATTTAATTTCCATTCTTTCATTGTTTTGGGGTCTTTCCATTCATTGTAGTGGAAATGGAGGGTTTTTGAAAATTTGGGGCTAACCGAGAGGCCATTTTTAGATTTAAAAATAAATTTTGTTTCATTTATAACATCTTCATTTTTCAAAATTTTACACAAATTAAACATACCAATTGGAATATCCTGGTATATTAAAATCACCATATCAATTTGGATCCCATAAGAATCCATAATAATGATGGATTTGAGTTTTTTGTTAAGGTTTTGGGCCATCCCGAAAGCATATTTTCTGCATTAAAATAATATTTTAATTCTTAAATATCACATTCAATTTATAATTTTTTCGGTGTTTCAAACTCTCACCTGAGACCACTCACCCATGGAACCCTGAATATCTCCTTCCCCTCTTTGGAGCTCATTTTCATCACGAAATTGGGTGAGAATTCTATGGATTTCACAAATCTCCCAGATTTGAAGAGGTAAATTGATTCTTTCATAACTCCTTCTATTTTTACTCTTGTTCTCCCAATATAGTTACAACATGACCTCCTCGTCCTTGTTCGAACCTCACTTTCAATTATGGATGTTTTAAAATATAGCTTCTTGTGTATTTTTATCATTTTATTCATGATTTATTTGAGTATGGGTTTCTCTCTTAATTTCATTCCTTCTCTTTAGGGTTTCCTCCCCCTTTCATTAATTTATATAGTGTCTATAAGTTAGGGTTCATACATATGGTTTCATTTGGGTTATTATTTGTGAAAGAATATAGTTTAGGGTTCTTTTTCACTCCCATGAGCTGCGGTGGAGGTGTGGTTTAGGTTTCACACCAAGATTCAAGGGTTTGGACTCAAAATATAGGTTATTCCTTGTATAACCATTTCCCGATGAGTTATCTTTCTTGGATTATTAATTTAGCATGTTTATAATCTGTTGTGTGTGGTTTGAAAACCATTTTTGATGGATTTGGATAAGTGTTTAATTTTGTAGTTGCATTTTTCCTTGGAATTGGGTTCTTTTCATGTGTGGCTCTGGGGGAAATGTTTGGGTGTATTTTATAACATATCAAAGTGAGTTATTAGTGTTTAAAGGGGCTTACAATTTTGGTTTGTTAATGCCTTAATGTCACATGGGCCTTGGAAGGGGGTTCTGGAATGGTTTTAATGTGTGAAACCATGTTGTACTTCATGAAAGTGATTTGTGAAAACCTGTGTTTTTCATGTGTACCTTTTGTGGTATTGTTTGAGGTATTTTTAGAACACTTGGGTGTTGTTTAATAAATGTAGTTATGGTTTCCAATTATTTTTTTGGATCGGTATTGGTATGGTTTTGGCCTTTAATGAGGGTTTTTGAAATGTTTTTTGTATGCAAACCATGGTTATACCTCTTGGGTTTGTTTTATGAAAATTGTAGATGTTTTATTTGGATAAATAAAGGAGGAAAAGCATGTATTCATGCTGTTTTGGTGAGTGAGTTAACCTAAAATGTGTTTTTAAAGACAATATGGTCATTTGTGAGTTCAAAAGTTTTGATAATGTATTTTAATTTTTCGAGGTGAATTATGAAATTGTGATGTAGGTGGGAAACATGTTTGTGGTCTATTTTGTGTGAGTGTGATGTGTAAAATGGATTTTTTTATGAAAACGGTGTAATGTGGCATGTGAGTGGGATGTTATTTGATGTTTCAAATATTATGAAATATTTTATAAATTTTTTTAAGGATTTATGGAATTGCGATTGATATGAAAAATGTTTTGTGGGCTATTTTTGTGTGAGTTGGATTTCAAAATTCATTTGAATGAAAATGGGGATTTTCCGGCTTGTGTGTTATACATGGGGGATGTTTGGTTAATATGTGATGTGGAATGTTTTATTATCATGTGAAAATTATATTTGATGGCTTTCTGAGTTTTTTTGAGAACAAGAGGGAAACCCGAGTATCTAGGTTGGTGGACTTGTACTAGTATACTAGTGATCCCATGGGGTTTGGCCTCAGTTTCACGTAGCAAGATTGGCGCATACAATAGTAACTAAATTATGATGACGATGATGATGGGGGACCACTATGTTATTTGTATATTCCCTACTTGTGGCTCTTTCATGAGAACATATATATATTGTGATGGTTACTTTCCCCGAGATATGAGGTACCTGGGACCCACAGTGAGCTAGTGCCAAGGGGTTATTTCCCATTGTTTGTTCTTATTAGATCCTTTACACTTACATTCGGCATACCGTATATTTGGATGAAAATTCAATATCATTGGAATTTATTTTAAATGTGTTGATTATTTAAATTAGAATACATGTAAACTGTTTTTTTATTTAATGTTTCATCTTTTAGAAATTCTCACTAGCATTTCTTATTTACCAAAACATGCACACTTTTCATCTATGAATGTTAATCACATTGAATACTCTAGTGGTGGCATCCTACCAGGCATTGATTCACACCATACTAACACCTTTGGGTGTAAGTATATTAGGTCTATTTTTTGACAGATTGGGTAACACATTTAGTGCCAGCGGTTCGAGATTTTAGCGGTTCTTCTTGGTGCAGTGTTATGGGGATGGCTTGAGGGCAGTGCCTCCTTCCATGTGGAGGTTATTGGCTGTCCATTTTTGGTTTTGTACCTTTGTAATGGTCTTTTGGAATTCTTTTAAATTGTGTAGTTCAGTTATGAAATTTTATAAAATATGATTGTATTTGGCAAATCTAGATTCATATTTTTGGAATCATTGGTTGTTTTATGTTTTTAAACTCGATTAATCGTTCCAAATTATTATTTTATGATTCCCTGGCACTTATACCAGCCAGTGGAGATCAGGAATGCCCTTCGGGCCTTGTCAAGGTATAGGTATCATGCCAGTTTTGATGGAAACCAGATTTTTTTCGTGACATATGATATCATAAATGATCATATTATCAACTGTTTAATAATATTTAATTATTACTCTTCTTTTGGATGTTTATCTCTTCATTTTTCTTATGTATTTTATGTCGTATAAGTTCTGGTTCATGCACATATAATATAGTTCAGTAATTTTTCAGAATTATATTAATGTAATAAAAATCTTATTACTCATTATATACATTTATATAATAATTATTTAACAGTGATAATGGAGAATGAATTGCATTGCGTTGTGTAGATTGTAGGACGTATGTATGCACACGCGACAATATGATTCCCATAATTGTTAAATGGTATTGTTGTGGAAGATTTTAATATTATTCCAAGATAATATCTTTTTATAATAATCATATACAGTTATTATTTCCATCATCACATGAATCTATGCAGCGTGGTGATGAAAAACCTATTACACTACAGCATGGAGATGGTAGGTCGTGCATATGCATGCATGGTGATTCAATTTTTCATAGAAAGAAAAAAATGTGAAATATGGTTGTTACATAACCGTAATAACATCTCATAATATATTTGATATGGGATTTATTACATTATAATGGAGAAAATACTTGAACTAGAAGTAGAAGAGGAAATACTATAGAGAGAGTTGGTAAAGTAGATTACCTCTTCATTTGAGAGATCCCTCTAGATCTCCTATAAGAGACATTATAGTTGGTATTTTGGGAATAACATCACATTTGTAATGTGAATATATACTTTCATAATGAAAAATCTTTTGGTATGGCTGATCTTGAAGGCTCAATGGATTGTGAAGAAATGTAGGAGGTTGTGCCCAATTATGATTGAGGTAGGGACACATTTGGAATTTCAAAAAATGTTATTTTATAAAAAATTTAATCAATGATAGATACAAAAAAAATTAATATATCTAAATTTTAAATGAGGTATGTTTTTAATCTCATCAAGAAATATATTTTATACATGTTTTGGTTTTTATTTAAACCATATCATTTTAATTAACCCTTAATTAACCAATTTCAATTTTAACTAAGGTAACTAATTTTTCAATATTAAAATATTGTAAATATCACTTATTTATTGTCATTTAGACCCTAAATGAACAATTTAAAACATATCATACCAAATTTGAAATATTTCATATCTTTAAATATATTTTATTATTTTAAAACAATTCAATAAGACATTATTTTGAAAAAATATCAATACTATCAATTATGATACTATTTATTTCATGGTTTTTTCAAAATATAAAAAAAACTAGTTCACTTATAGATAAATATTTAATTATGTCCCTATGAGGTCAAGGTAGCCTATAAAATTCCATTATATCATTAATTATCTCAAATTAACTTTATTTTAGTATATTTAATAACATTTATTTGATATTTCAATTAATAAAATAATTGTTATGTCATCATTGTATAATCCTTTAATGTAATTCATCATTTCCAAAAAAATTAAAAATATACTAACATGATTAAAAGAATTATTTATAATTAATATTTATAGCCTAATTTATTTTCTTTATAACCACATATTAAAAATGATATATTATTTAAAACATGAATATTACATCTTAAAATCAGTATTATATAAAATATTATAAATAACATAATTTCATTCATGTGACCCAAAACGTCAAAAAAATTATATAATGAAAATTAGTTTGTTATATTTATAATTGATATTAATATTCGTTCATAAAATTCATATTTCCCCATGTGGACACATTATAGATATTAATGGCATTGAAAATGAAATTTCGTATCTTTTATTAACAAAAATATTATTTAAGTCATATTCATGGAAAAGTGTTGATTGAATGAATTATTTTAGATCCTTTAGTGTTGAGAGTATAATTTAATTCATCTAATAAATGTTTGGAATTTGTTAGGGAAATTAAATAGTCCTTATAATGTAACTTTTATCCTAAATTTCCTAATTTACCATTTATTGTGGTAATAAAATTTACCATGTCTACTATTCATATAGGCCAAAACTAAAAGGGAACTACTTAAAAAATTTGGAATTTTTGAATCCAAATTTGACATCCATTTTTTAATATTCAAAACATTTACATTTTAGAATTTAATTTAATATAAAGTGTGAAAAAGGCCATGAAAAAAAAAATTCGTAAACAAGCCACATTAAAACTAAAATGTATTTATAATAAAATATTGCATGAAATCAATTTCAAAAACAATAATTATAAAATTGTAAATAAAAACAAACTAATATAAAGTGAAAATTAATTAAAAACATATTTTTTCTAATTAATAAATCAATATAAATTATAGTTTTTAATAAAAATACATATTTCACTATTCATCAAAACATTAAACATACCAAAAAAACAAAAGTAAATTTTTATATTCCTATTTTAATGAAACTTTTTTTTAAAATACAATATATATTAATGTTTCAAAAATTGGATTTAAAATGTGTTTTACATTAAAAGGTGATGAAATTACCCTTTTGAAAAATATACCTTTATACTGGTAGAATAAGATTTGTTTTTAACTTATTACTATAAAATATTTTGGATGAATATTAAAAATATTTTACTTAATATATAACATATATATTATTAATATCATTCACTAATTATAAATTATTTAATATATTAAGACAAAATGACTTTGGGTGTATTAAAATAAAAAATTCTCTCTATATTCAATTGGTATATATTTTTATTTCTATGTATTTTCAAAAACAATAAAATCATCTTATAAACTCAATATTTTCATGATTTAGTAAATACTATTCAATACTTCTAATTTAACGGCTAGGTTATTCTCATATAATTATAAAATAATTTTTCGTAGAAACTCAATGTTTCATGTAATGCTAGATAAACCAGTGTTTCTTGTAATGTGAGTCCTCAAAAAAATTATATATGAAAATATATATCTCATAAAAATATCGATCGTTACATTGTGGGTGTCATAGATTGTATAGTGACATATGATTTTCATACACATATACCACTTCTTTTTTGATGGAAATTCAATAAGATTCATAAAAACACTCATGAGGGTCATAATAGTTTAGTGTCTTTGGAGACTAGAAACACAATGTTCTTATTTCATTATTTATATTCAAAATATCATATAAATATCTTCTCACATAGCACTATTCTTTCGCATAGCTTACCAAAAATGTTCCTTATAACCTGGGGAAGTAAACATAACAAAGGTTGAGCTTATATTATGAAAATATCTTTTCAGTGGTACAGATCCATTGTTCAGCCACTAAGGGATCATAAGACCCGGTGAATGAAGGTGGACACTACCTCATGAAGGATTCAACAGAATGTTACTCATTTCTATGCTAATTTTGATGTCCAGAATGATTCATAGCATGTGTAAGTATAGAAATAATATTGTGCACTCCATCTCCAATGACATTGGTTTGGTCAGGAGGACAATCATTGCATTGTCCATTACATTGATCAACACGGTTCCTTCGGGTTCCAGCCGTCGTCTAATACCCAAAAATAACAGTGTGAGTGGAAAATACCATGCTAGGGAAAACAACATAATAAAGGGGGAGTACCTTCAATATCTAACATCTTTGGTTTAATTCTAAGATCATTAGCAGAATTCTAGGACTATAACCTATACGTATACTTAACCTTAGGGACATCCCTAGACATACCTCAGAAATATCTCTAGGGATCTCAATAAAGTTTTTAAATCCTACTTTCCAAAGGATAAAAAAACCTTTCCACTAATACCAACTGCAGTGGTCTGGAATTACTTCCAGTGGACTCTAATTGATACCTATTAGGGAACTCAGTGGGCGGCTACACCCCTTGGGCGGGACACACCACCATCCCCAGTGGCAGCCATTTCTTCATGAAGCCCTTGGGTAGAGAGCCACGCTTCGTCCAATTCTAACATGTGAGAGTTCCCAAAGATCAGATACATTCCTACCTTCATTGCCTCTGATACCAACTGTGATGTCCTAAAGCATGACGTACATGGACATTACATTACTTTTTTGGAATACTTAATACATAATTAAAACAGACACACAAGGACCGTAATAGTTTAGTGTCTTTGGAATCTCGGAAAATAATATTCTAATCATGGTGAAAGTTCTTCAAAATCCCCCATAAAGATATTCCCCTTTTGATTTCTTACCTAAAAACATTGTTTAAATCCTGGGGAAATGAAAACATATAAAGGGTGAGCTCAAATTCTAAGTAAGGGTAAGCATAGAGAACATAAAACAATCCATAAACATTTGAATGCAAAAACATGAACATAAAATCTAAACATAAAAATCATGAGCAAAGACATAAATCATGGAAGTAAATAAGGCATAGATCATAAAGGAACCATAATCATGATAAAGTAGAATGGGAATAAAACATGTGATTGTGGAAACCATTAATCACTTGATATGATTTCCATAGTATCCAAGGCATTGCTGCCATGACCATCATTGTAGACAAAGTCCCTTTTTGAATCGATTTCACTCCTCGTTCCAGTCCTATATTACTTAACCAAATTAACTTACCGTTCCAACCATGTCTATATCATGAGATATAAATCTTTACCCAATGCATTGGAGGGAGATATAGGTCCCACCCATCTCATAATTAAATCATTCTTACTTGTTCCACAAAATAAACATACATCATTCATAATAACCCAACAAATAAAATGGGTTTCATAAACATCATCCCATCATCACATAATCCATATAAAAAAAATGGATATAATTTCATAATAAGAAAAGTTAAACCATGTAAATCATAGAGACATTATTCATGAAACATACACATATGAAATAATGTCATGTTAGATTGGAGATGGTTTTGATAAAACACTAGAAATGAATTCTTGAAGAAAATATCCTTTCTTTTTTAAAATCATTTTCTTTTCAAAAAATGCAATAAAATTTTAATAGAGAAGTATTTTTTTGGAAATAGTAATGAAATAATGTAGAGTAAGAATCATGAAAATAAGGCATTATGAAACCGTAAAAATGCATTCCTGAAGTTTAAATTAAAAAAACATTATTCTCGTACTTTTCCCAGAAATGTCAAAAAGTACCTCGTATGGTAAAAAAAAGATTCCTTAAATACCATGTAGTAAAAGAAAAAAATCGGTAAAAAGGACTTTAAACATACATGAAAACATTTTTATAAAACTTTGACATGGACGATAAATATAACTCCTGTAAATACTTATGTATAAGCAATCTCGGATAGAAAACAAAGGAGATTGAAACATTATCCCTTTCCATATGTCCGATTTGCTTCATACATGTCTGAACCTCCTATATAATGATTTAAATATTGTCATTTACATATTACATAATCATACCCATTGTTATTATATCATATATGGTCTTATTCATAGATTCATATCTTTTATTAGTAATATTTCATTGCTACTTGTTATTCGGGTGTTTATTGCTTTTTGTTCTTATGCGTGTTTTGTAGAATAAATTCTTATTCTTAGTTTTAGGTTATAGATACCACATTTCCATAATTGTATTAGTGTAATATATATCATATGTATTCATTCAATTCATTTATATAATCATTATTCGATGAAGATCATGTAGAATGAGTTGCATCACATCGTGGAGACGGTATTCCGTACGTACGCACGATCGATGATATCATTCCCATGATCATGGAATTGTATTGGAGTGTATGTATACTATTTAAGAATAAATCTCAATTTACAATAATCATATAAAATTATTCTCTACACCATTATACCCATCCAAGTAAGGTGGTGGTGGAAAACAGATTACACCACGGCATGGAGACGGTATTCTATACGTACGTATGCGCGGTGATTTCATTTTCCGTAGGATGGATTAAAGGTGAAATAGGGTTGTTTCATATTTAACATAACATATCAGTATATGAGTGATACTTATGTTATTACTTCATAATGAAACATCTAAAGAAGAATAAGTAGAAGAAGAAATAAAGTTGAAAGAATCGGTAACAGACATTACATATTCTTTGAAGCGCCTCTTCTTGACCTCCTCTTTGGGCACTAAATATGGTCTTTGAAGAAGACCAGAACCTATATTGTTTCTAGGGAAGTGGAGAAGATAAATTTTCAGGGGTTGGCCGAGCTTGAAGGATCAATGTGGTGTGAGGAAGAGAGGGATCCGGTACCCTTTTATAAGGGAGGAGAGGGGCACCATAGGAAAACTTAAAATATTATTTTATTATAAAGTCATATTCGGTTATTAATAGCTCCAGATTGATTTATTTCGAAGCTAAGGTGGGGATGGGTCAAAATCCTCTCATCTAATAGAATTTAGACATGTTTAGGTTTCTATTTTAACCTTATCATTTAGATTTAACTTTAAGCTAAATAATTTTACTTTTACCGTGTCTTCTTGTTTTCTTACACTATATGGTTAATAAACTTACTATAACAAGACAAAAGAACCCCAAGGTGTTTATAATTAATATATATAACTTTAACCAAGTCATTTGGCCGAATATTATATATTTAGGAATAAAATAACAATTAATAATATAATATTTGTTTTAAAAACTATTTTATGTCAATTTTGACACTATTTGGTAATTGATTTTTGTGAAAATCATAACAGAATAATTAGTTCGGAAAATGTTAACCAAATAAATACTAACATGTCATATTAACCGATAAAATTAGTGGAATTCATAAAAAGTCTCAAATTACAATTATTTGTGTATTTATAACATCAATTATGTCAATATATCATTAATAAGATAATTACTCTATCATCATTGTGTCAAAATAAATTATATTATATAATGTCTAAAAATTATAAATAAAATACCATTATGTAGCAAATATTTTTATCTTTCTAATTAATATTTATAGTCTAATTTATCTTATGTATAACATTATATTATAAATGTTTTAGTTATTAAACATTGATTTTTACTATTTTAACTATTCGTTAAAAAAATAATATTAAATGTCCTAATGTAATCCAAGTGGGAATAAATGGTCATATTTTATTCTTGAGGTTGTTTTTGGTCGAATTACACTTATCCAATAGAATTAGTACATGTGTTAGGGTAATAATAATATCATTTTTACCCTTAATTACCCTATTTACTTTTAATTGTGCTAAAAAAGTAAAAAGTTACTATTCACCAAAAATTATTTTCATCTCATTGAACCACATTTTAGTCCTTCATATTAACTGTGTCTCTCTAATTTTAGAAATTCCACTAAAAAAAGCAGAAAATTATGTTTTATGTGAATTTTCAAATTCTCCTAGGAGGTGGGTAAAAGGCGCTGAAAAGTTCAATAAAGTTTTTATATATCTAAAATTATTATAAAATGACTCCAATGAATTTATTTGAACTTATATAGGTATTATGTATCAATTTATACCTAAAATATATATAAATAAAATTATTAATTATTTAAATAAAAAGTCTGTTTTTTAAATAGTATCCCAGTGTTTTCACAATTCATAAAAAATTGACAGTTTTCAGAAAAATACCAAAATTTCACCCTAGGCTAACTTCAATATTCCGAATCCAAAAATGAAGTCCATTTTTAATGACAAAATTTATAAAATTTCAAAAAGTGGGTATTACTATTCATAACGGCTAGTTTATATAATATATTGTGGTTTAGTGAAACTTGGTATTGCGTACAACACACACTATCAAGGAAGGTCGTGATTGCGTGTAATGTTAGCCAAGTCAGGGATGCGTGTAGTTCAATATCCTTTTGGTGTAGCGTAAAACCCAAGATATCAATTAAAGAGAATATTTTTCATAAAATCTCAGGGTGTTAAATTCTACTCCCCTTAAAATGAATTTCGCCCTCAAAATTCGTCAGGGGTCATAAACGGTTTACGACTCGAAAGTTTCTTTAATAGAAACCCACATCGTAAAAAGGAATACCAAAACCAATATTTAAAAACTAAAATATGAAACATAACGGTTACCCAAATTAAATAATCACTGTGTTTCCACATAGGAGAACATATGTGAAAATATGGATATGGAAGAGAAATGTAACCACCATGTTCCGATGGAGAGTGGTAGAGAACATGGCTATGAAAAATCCAAAAATCACAAATCCATATAATTTTGATGATCTAAGGAACCATTTGATTCATCAGATATAAGGGCACTAGGACAACATTTTTGGTTTTCAAGATCATTTCCCTGAAGTTGAAGAAATTGGAATTAGAAGAAATACTTTCTTGATTTTGGTGCAGTCCCACCGTTGGTAATTCCTTGGACAATTTCCACTTCGTCTCCTAAAGAAATGAAGTTGAATTTGTCATTCATGATTTGTTAGCAGATCATGTGATAGAATGATGGGTCATTCCATCTTTCTTAAACAAAAGGTTAGAAAAAGATATCTAAAATACATAATCCATCTATAGTCAGATTAATCATATATGGTTCCTAAAATGGACTTATACTTCATATATCATACTTCTTAATATAATAAAACTGATTTCTACTAAATAGGGACTTCCTGTAGGCCAGTGGTAGGCGATAAAGGCATGTCTCACTTTGGTTGTGAGTTTGATTCCCAGAGCCTTGTCTGACGCGATGGGTTGTCACCCTTCCTATAGGCTGTCCTTTTTCTAAAATTACATCATTATGGCATTCCATCGATAATATCGAAAACCGTTCTAGCCTTAAACTAACTTATGTTCAACATAATCCATTTAAAAACTTTAGTATTATCCAAAATACTTCTTTCCAAGGCTATAGTATAAAGAAAACAATTACAATAAATGTAATCTACCGAGCATGTGAATACCATCATTTATCCCTGATATATCTTGTTGATCACATTCCAATCATGTGAATACCTGAATCATGTATTCTCTTGGAAAATGAATACCCATTTAACCTTAGTGAAAACATGAATTCTGTCAAAAGTTAACTATTTCTACATACCAAAATCCCAAAATTTCTATATACTCAAACCATGATATCACTTTGTCCTTATTTTAGTCATGAGCTCATGATTACTATCATATTATTTTCTCTTTATCCCTTCATTATGCTCATTTCATCTACATTCCAAAAATATTTCAATCACTTTTTCATGGTTACCAGTACCATATAATTATTGAAAACCAATACATAGATATTCCTAAATTCCACAATACTATAAATGATATTCCATGATACTATTTTGAAATCCCATTACAAAAACACTTAAACATTACACAACATCATTTTCATAGTCAACATCACAAATAGTAATCGCATGAGACTTCCCTTTATCCTTTTCCTTAAGAGGTTGGTCATGTTGATCATCATTATCTCGTGGATTAGGGAATTTATTAGTATAATGCCCCATTTCCTTGAACTTGAAGCATTGAAGTGTTGGTGGAGAGTTCTCTGTAGTCTTTTCTCTATTCACATCATTAGCAACCTTTTTCCCATTACTTAGACAATCAATTGATTGATGACCTTATTTTCTACACTTAATACATTTTCTAGTACCATTTAGGAAATATCCACCATGCTTCTTTCCACACGTTGAGCATAAAGAAACATTCATCTTCTTTTCAACATTGTTATGAGATTTCTCCTTGAACACCATCTTTCGTTTCTTGTCAAAACCATGAGATGTATATGTTAATCCAACTTCATGTTCTACCTTGATATCACAACACAATTTCTTCATAGCTACTAAATTCTCTTATAGCTAATGCCCTTAGAAGACTTGTTTTTAAGCCACTAAAAAATAGATCAACATTACTTTCAGGTTAGATGATAAAGCCAGATGCATACCATGAATGTCTTGTAAAATTCGCTTCGTATATACCAACAGATTCATCATTCTTCTGATTCAGCTCAAGACACTCATTTTCCATCTTTGTTCGAAGAATATGAGGGGAGTACTTACTAAAAAACAAGTTGTTGAACTCATCTCATTCCATGGACTCAATTTCATCACTTTGCCTCGTATTCTTGATAAGATTCCACCATTGATCAGCATCACCTTCCAAATGATATACTGCTAAGATGAATTTATCATGCTCAGATCACTGTAGAGCTAAATATATCTTTTCTGTGGTACAGATCCATTGTTCAGCCACTAAGGGATCAGAAGACTCGCTGAATGAAGGCGGACGCTGCCTCATGAAGTATTCAACAGAATGTTTCTCCTTTATCTTCTCATTTTGAAGTCCATAATGATTCATAGCTTGTGTAAGTATAGAAATAAGATTTTTCACTCTATCTACCATGAAATAGGTTTGGTCAGGAGGTCAATCATTACATTGTCCATTACATTGATCAACACGGTTTCTTCGTGTTCCAACGATCATCTAAAACCCCAAAATAACATTGTGAGAGGAAAATACCATGCTAGGGAAAACAAAATAATAAAGGGGGAGTACCTTCAATATCTAACATATTAGGTTTAATTATATGATCATTAGCGCAATTATAGGACTATAAACTATATGTATAATTAACCTTAGGTACATCCCAAGACATACCATAGAAATATCTCTAGGGTTCTCACTAAAGTTTTTGCATCCTAGTTTCCAAAGGTTATCAAAACCGTTCCTCTGATACCAACTGTAGAGGTTTGGAATTACTTCCAGTGGACTATAATTGATACCTATCAGGGAAATCCATGGGTGGTTACACCCCCTGGGTGGGACACACCACCATCCCCACTGGCATCCATTTCATCATGAAGCCCTTGGGCGGAGATCCATGCTTCGTCCAATGCTCACATGTGAGAGTTCCCAAAGATCGGATACATTCCTACCTCCTTTGTCTCTGATAACAACTATAGAGTCCCAAAGCGTGACGTACATGGACATTACATTACTTTTTCAGAATACTTAATACATAATGAAAACACACACACATAGATCGTAATAGTTTAGTGTCTTTGGAATCATGGAAAATAATCTTCTAATCATGGTAAAAGATCTTCATAATCTCCCATAAAGAGCTTCCCCTTTTGTTTCCTTACCTCAAAACATTCTTTAAATCATGGGGAAAAGAATACATATAATGGGTGAGCTCAAATGCTGAGTAAGGGTAAGCATAGAGAACATAAAACAATCCATAAACATTTGAATGCAAAAACATGAACATAAAATCATAACATCAAAATCTTGAGGAAAGACATAAATAATCGAAGTACATAAGATATAGATCATAATGGAACATTAATCATGATAAACTTGCATGGGAATAAAACATGTGATTGTGTCAAACATTAACCACATGATATGATTTCCATAGTAGCCAATTCATTGTTTCCAAGACCATCTTAGTGGGCAAAGTCCCTTTTTGAATCGAGTTCACTCCTCGTTCCAGTCCTATATTACTGAACCAGATTAACTTACCATTCCAGACATGTCTATCTAATGAGATAGAAATCCTTACCCAATGCATTGGAGGGATATATAGGTCCCAACCATCTCATAATGAAATCATTCTTACTTGTTCCACAAACTAAATATAAATCACTTATCATAACCCAAAGAATAAAATGGGTTTCATAAACATCATCCCATCAAAACGTAATCCATATAAAACAAATGGATAACATTTCATCATAATAATAATTTTAAAATGTAAATAATAGAATTTAATTCATCTAATAAATGTTTGGAATTTGTTAGGGAAATTAAATAGTCCTTATAAATTTACTTTTAACCTAAATTTCATAATTTTCCATTTATTGAGGTAACAAAATTTACCATGTCTACAATTCATATAGGCCAAAAATAAAATGGAACTACTTAAAAAATTTGGAATTTTTTAATTCAAATTTGACATCCATTTTCTAATAGTTAAAACTTTGACATTGTAGAATTTAATTTAATATAAAGTGTGACAAAGGCCATAAAAAAATGTTTTTCGGAAACAAGCCACATTAAAACTAAAATGTATTTATAATAAAATATTGCATGAGATCAATTTCAAAAAAAATAATTATAAAATTAAAAATTAAGACAAAATAATTTAAATTTATAAGTAATTAAAAGCATATTTTTTCTAATTAATAAATCAATAAAAATTATAGTTTTTAATAAAAATACATAATTCACTATTCATCAAAACATTAAACATACCAAAAAAACCAAAGTAAATTTTTATATTCCTATTTAAATGAATAAGTTTATTTTTTAAAATAAAATATATATTAATGTTTCAAAAAATGGATTTAAAATGTGTTTTACATTAAAAGGTGGTGAAATTACCCTTTTGAAAAATATATCGTTATACTGGTAGTATAAGATTTGTTTTTATCTTATTCCTATAAAATGTTTTGGATGAATATTAAAAATATTATACATAATATATAACATATATATTATTAATATAATTCAATAATTATAAATTATTTAATATATTAAGACAAAATGGATTTGGGTGTATTAAAATAAAAAATGCGCTCTATATTCAATTGGTATATATTTTGATTTCTAAGTATTGTGAAACCAATAAATTCATCTTATAAACTCAATATTTTCATGATTTAGTAAATACTATTCAAAATTGCTAATTTAACGGCTAGGTTATTCTCATATAATTATAAAAAAATGTTTCGTAGAAACTCAATGTTTCTTGTAATGCTAGCTAAACCAGTGTTTCATGTAATGTGAGTCCTCAAAAAAATTATATATGAAAATATATATCTTGTAAAAATATCGTTCATTACATTGTGGGTGTCACCTGGATCCCAAAACAATGGTTAAGCCCAATGGGGATGAGATCATGATGACAGATGTGGGTATTCGGCCAACCCATTTAGGTTTTCTTTTCATTCACTCAGGTTTGAACTTAGTTCATACCCTCGAGGCTATTATGATTTGGTTGGGAATCCATGTCTTTTTATCAGGTTCATAGATTGTACAGTGACATATGATTTTCATACAAATATTCCACATCTTTTTCGATGGATATTCAATAAGATTCATAAAAACACTCATGAGGGTCATAATAGATTAGTGTCTTTAGAGACTGGAAACACAATGTTCTTATTTCATTATTTATATTCAAAATATCATAGAAATATCATCTCACATAAAACTATTCTTTGGCATTGCTTACCAAAAATGTTCATTATAACATGGGGAAGTTAACATAACAAAGGTTTATCTTATATTCTGAAAATATATTTTCAGTGTTACGGATCCATTGTTCAGCCACTAAGGGATCAGAAGACCCGCTAAATGAAGGTGGGCACTGACTCATGAAGGATTCACCAGAATGTTGCTCCTTTCTCTGCACATTTTGAAGTCCAGAATGATTCATAGCTTGTGTATGTATAGATATAAGATTGTTCACTCATCTCCCATGACATTGGTTTGGTCAGGAGTATAATCATTGAATTTTCCATTACATTGATCAACATGGTTCCTTCGGGTTCCACCCATCTTCTATAACCCAAAAATAACATTGTGAGAGAAAAAGACCATGATATGGAAAAAAATATAATAAAGGGGGAGTACCTTTAATATCTAACATATTATTTTTAATTCTAAGATCGTTAGCGTAATTCTAGGACTATAAAATATACATATATATAACCTTAGGTACATCCATATACATACCATAGAAATATCTCTAGGGACCTCACTAATGTTTTCGCATCCTATTTTCCAAAGGTTAACTAAACCTTTCCTCTGATACCAACTGTAGCGGTCTAGAATTACTTCCAGTGGACTGTAATTGATACCTATCAGGGCACTCCATGGGTGGATACACCCCTAGGCGGGACACACCACCATCCCTAGTGGTATCCATTTCATCATGAAGCCCTTTGGCGGAGAGCCATGCTTTGTCCAACGCTCACATGTGAGAGTTCCCAAGGATTAGATACATTCCTACCTCCTTGGCCTCTGATACCAACTGTAGAGACCCAAAGCTTGATGTACATGGACATTACATTACTTTTTCAGAATACTTAATACATAATTAAAATAGACCCATAAGGACCGTAATAATTTAGTGTCTTTGGAAACTCGGAAAATAATATTCTAATCGTGGTGAAAGATCTTAAACATCTCCCATAAAGATCTTCCCCTTTTGTTTTCTAACCTAAAAACTCTCTTTAGATACCGGGGAAAAGAAAACATATAAAGGGTGAGCTCAAATGCTCAGTAAGGGTAATCATAGGGAACATAAAACAATCCAAAAACATTTGAATGCAAAAACATGAACATAAAATCTAAACATCAAAATCTTGAGCAAAGACATAAATAATGGAAGTAAATAAGGAATAGATCATAAAGGAACATTAATCATGATAAACTAGAATGGGAATAAAACATTTCATTGTGTCAACCATTAATCACATGATATGATTTCCATAGTAGCCAAGGCATTGCTGCCAAGACCATCTTAGTGGACAAAGTCTGTTTCTGAATCGAGTTCACTCCTCGTTCTAGTCCTATATTACTGAACCAGATTAACTAACCATTCCAGCCACGTCTATCTCATGAGATATAAATCATTACCCAATGAATTGGAGGGAGATATAGGTCCCACCCATCTCATAATGAATTCATTCATACTTGTGCCACAACATAAACATACCTCATTCATAATAACCCAACGAATAAAATGGGTTTCATAAACATCATCCCATCATCACATAATCCATATAAAAGAAATGGATATCATTTCATAATATGAAACGTGCAACCATGGAAATCATAGATACATTATACTTGAGACACACACATATGAAATAATTTCATCTTAGATGGAAAATGGTTATGATAAAACACCTGAAATGAATTCTTGAGGAAAATATCATTTATTCATGAAAATAATTTTATTTTCAAAAAATTCCATTTAATTTTAATAGAAAAGGATTTTGTTGTAAATAGTTATGAAATGTTATAGAGTTATCTTCATGAAAATAAGGAGTTATGAAACCATAAAAATGTGTTCATGCCGTATAAGTTAAAATAACATTCTTCTCGTACTTTTGCCGGAAATGTCAAAAAGTACCTCGTATGGTAAAAAAAGATTTCCTGCATACCATGTAGTAAAAGTCAAAATGGCTAAAAAGGACATTAAAAATACATGGAAACATTTTTATAAAACTTGGACATGGATGATAGACATAACCCTAGTAAATACTTATGTATAAGCAATCTCGGATAGAAAACAAATGAGATTGCAACATTATCCCTTACCTTAGGTCTGATTTTTTTCGTATGTGTCCGAACCTCCTCTATAATGATTTAAATATTGTCATTGACTTATTCCTGAATCATAACCATTTTTGTGATATTATATAATTTCATATTCTTATATTCTTAGATTTTATTAGTAATAATTCATTGCTACTTGTTACTCGGGTGTTTATTGCTTTTTGTTCTTATGCACGTTTTGTAGAATGAATTCTTATTATTATTTTTAGGTTATAGATCACTCATTTCTAGAATGGTATTAGTGTAGTATATATCATATTTATTCATTCAATTAATTTATATAATCATTATGCAATGAAGATCCTGTAGAACTAGTCGCGTTGCATCATGGTGAAGGTATTCCGTACGCACGCACGAGCGATGATATCATTCCCATGATCGTGGAATTGTATTGGAGTGTATGTATACTTTTTAAGAATAAGTATGAATTTAAAATAATCATATATAGTTATTCATTACACCATTATACCCATCCAAGTAAGGTGGTGGTGGAAAACAGATTACACCATGACGTGGAGACGGTATTCCGTACGTACGGACGCATGGTGATTTTATTTTCTGTAGGATGGATAAAAGGTGAAATAGGATTGTTTAATATTTATAATAACATATCATTATATGAATTATACTGATGTTATTACTTCATAACTAAACAACTAAATAAGAATAAGTAGAAGAATAAATAAATTTGAAAGAATCAGTAATAGACATTAACTCTTCTTTGAAGCGCCTCTTCCTGACCTCCTCTTTGGGCACTAAAGATTGTATTTGAACAAGACCATAACATATAGGATTTTTCTAGGGAAGTGGAGAAGAGAACTTTTCAGGGGTTGGCCAAGATTTAAGGCTCAATGTGGTGTGAGGAAGAGAGGGAGGTGGTGCCCTTTTATAAGGGAGGAGAGGGGCACCTTAGGAAAACTTAAAATATAATTTTTTTATAAAGTCATATTTGGTTATTAATTTCTCAAAATTGATTTATTTCGAATATAAGGTGTGGATGGGTCGAAATTATCTCATCCAATATAATTGAGACAAGTTTAGGTTTCTATTTTAACCTTATCATTTATATTTAACTTTATGTTAAATAATTTCACTTTTACCGTGTCTTCTTGTTTTATTACACTATAAGGTTAATAAACACGCTATAACAAGCCAAAAGAACCCCAAGTTGTTTATTATTAATATATATAAGCTTATATAAGTCATTTTTCTGAACCATATATTTTTAGGAATAAAATAACAATTAATAATATAATATATTTTTTCAAACTATTTTATGTCAATTTTGACCCTATTTGGTAATTGATTTTTTTGAAACTCATAACAGAATTATTAGTTCGATAAAAGTTAATTAAATAAATAATAACATGTCATATTGACCAAAAAAATTAGTTTAATTCATAAAATAGCTCAAATTACTTTTATTTGGGTATTTATAACATCAACTATGTCAATATTTCATTAATAAGATAATTACTGCATCATCATTGTGTCATAAATAAATTAAATTAGTTAATTTCTAAAAATTATAAATAAAATACCATTATGTAGGAATTATTCTTATCTTTCTAATGAATATTTATAGTCGAATTTATCTTATGTATAACCTTATATTTAAAATGTTTTAGTTATTAAACTTTGATTTTAACTATTTTAAGTAATCTTTAAATAAAATAATATTAAATGTCCTAATCTAATCCAAGTGGGCCTAAATGGTCATATTTTATTACTAATGTTGTTTTTGGTGTAAGTACACTTATCTAATAGATTATGACATGTGTTAGGATAATAATAATATCATTTTTACCCTTAATTACCCTATTTACTTTTAACCGTGGAAAAAAGTAAATAGTTACTATTCACCAAAAATTATTTTCATCTCATTGAAACACATTTTAGTCCTTGATATTAACCATGTCCCTTGTATTTTATAAATTTCACTCACAAATGTGGTAAAATTATGTTTTATGTGAATTTGCAAAATCTCCTAGGAGGTGGGAAAAAGATGGTGAAAAGTTCAAAAAATATTTTATATATGTAAAATTATTATAAAATGACTCCAATGAATTAATTTGAACTTATATAGGTATTATGTATCAATTTTGATCTAAAATTAATTTAAATAAAATAAATAATTATTTCAATTAAAAGTCGGTTTTTTAAATAGTAACCCAGTGTTTTCACTATTCATCAAAAATTGAAATTTTTCAGAAAAATTCCAAAATTTCACCCTAGGCTAATTTAGATATTATTAATATAAAATGAATCCCATTTTGAATGATAAAATTTATAAAATTTCAAAAAATGGTTATTACAATTCATAACTGCTATTTTATATATCATATCATTGTTTAGAAAAACACGATATTGCATACAACACACGCTATTGTGGAAGGTCGCGATTGCGTGTAATGCAAGCCAAGTCCAGGATGCATGTAGTGAATGATCCTTTTGGTGTAGTGTAAAACACAAGACATCAATTAAAAAGAATAGTTTTCATAAAATCTGAGGGTGTTACATTCTACCCCCCTTAAAATGAATTTTGCCCTCGAAATTCATCGGGGTTATAAATGGTTTCTACTCGAAAGTTTCATTAATAGAATCTGTCATCGTAAATAAGAATACCAAAATCAATATTTAAAAACTAAATTATGAAACATAACGGTAACCCAAACTAACTAATAACTGGGTTTCCACATATGAGAAAATAGGTGAAAATATGGATATGGAAGAAAAATCTAACCATCATGTTCTGATGGAGAGTGGTAGAGAACATGGCTATGAAAAAGACAACAATCACAAAGCCATATATTTTTGATGATCTAAGGTACCATCTGATTCATCAGCTATAAGGGCACGAGGACAAAATTTTTGGTTTTCAAGATCATTTCCATAAAGTTGAAGAAATTGGAATTAGAAGAAATACTTTCTTGACATTAGTATAGTCTCACCGTTGGTCGTTACTTGGACAATTTCCACTTCATCTAATAAAGAAATGAAGTTGAATTTGTCATTTGTGAAGTGTTAGCAGATCATGTGATAGAATGATGGGTCATTCCATCTTTCACAAACAAAATGATAGAAAAACTTATCTAAAATACATAAGTCCATCTATAGTGAGATTATTCATATATGGTTCCTAAAATGGACTTATACTTCATATATCATACTGATTAATATAATAAAACTGGTTTCTACTAAACAGGGACTTCCTGTAGGCCAGTGGTAGGTGATAAAGTCTTGTCGCACTTTGGTTGTGGGTTCGATTCCCACAGCCTTGTTCGACGCGACGGGTTGTCACCCATCCTACATGTTGTCCTTTTTTAAAATTTACATCATTATGATATTCCATCGATAATATCGAAATCAATTCTTGCCTTAAACTAACTTATGTTCAACATAATCCATTTTAAATCTCTACGCTTATCCAAAATACTTCTGTCCAAGCATATAGTATAAAGAAAACAATTACTAGAAATTTAATATATCGAGAATGTGAATACCATTATTTATCCCCGATAAAACTTTTTGATCACATTACAATCACGTGAATACCTTAATCATGTATTCTCTTGAAAAAAGAATACCCCTTTAACATTAGTGAAAACATGAATGCTGTCAAAAGATAGCTCTTTCCACAGACAAAAATCCAAAAATTTCTATGTACTCAAAGAATGATATCACTTTGTCCTTATTTTAGTCATGAGCTCATGATTACTATCATCTTATTTTCTCATTATCCCTTCATTATGCGCATTTCATCTGCTTTCCAAAAATATTTCAATCACTTTTTCATGGTTACCAGTACCATATAATTATTGAAAACCAATACATAGATATTCCAAAATTCTACAATACCATAAATGAGGTTCCATGATACTATTTTGAAATCCCATTACATAATCACTTAATCATTACAAAACATCATTTTCATACTCAACATCACAAATAGTGATATCATGAGACATCCCTTTATCCTTTTCCTTAAAAGGTTGCTCACGTTGATCATCACTATCCCGTGGTTTAGGGAATTTATTAGCATAATGCCCCATTTATTTTCACTTGAAGGATTGAAGTGTTGGTGGAGAGTTCTCTGTAGTCTTTTCTCTGTTCACATCATTAGAAACCTTTTTCCAATTACTTCGACAATCAACTGCTCTATGACATTATTTTCCACACTAAAAACATTTTCTAGTACCTTTTAGGCAATATCCACCAAGCTTCTTTCCACACTTTGATCATAAAGAAACATTCATATTTTTTTCACCATTGTTATGAGATTTCTCCTTGAACTCCATCTTTAATTTCATGTCAAAAACAGAGATGGATATGTTAAACCAACTTCCAGTTCTACCCTGATAGCACAACACACTATTTCATCATAGCTACTAAAGTCTCTTATAGCTAATGCCCTTCGATGACTTGGATTCAAGCCACTAAAAAATCGATCATCTTTACTTTCAGTTTGGATGATAAAGCCAGATGTATACCTTGCATGTCTTGTACAATTCACTTCTTATATACCAACAGATTTATCATCCTTCTTCTTAAGCTCAAGAAAATCCTTTTCCATCTTTGTTTGAAGAATTCGAGGGAAGTACTTACTGAAAACAATTTCTTGAACTCATCCCATTCCATGGAATCAATTTCATCTCTTTGCCTCGTATTCTTGATAAGATTACAGCATTGATCAGCATCACCTTCCAAACGATATACAGATAAGATGAATTTATCATTCTTAGAAAATGGTAGAACTAAAAATATCTTTTCAGTGGTATGGATCCATTGTTCAGCCACTAAGGTATTAGAAGACCCGCTGAATGAAGGTGGACACTGCCTCATGAAGGATTCAATAGAATGTTCCTCCTTTCTCTGCTCATTTTGTAGTCCAGAATGATTCATGGCTTGTGTAAGTATAGAAATAAGATTGTGCACCCCATCATCCATGACATTGGTTTTTTCAGGAGGAAAATCATTGCATTGTCCATTACATTGATCAACACGGTTCCTTCGGGTTCCATCCATCATCTATAACACAAAAATAATAGTGTGAGAGGAAAATACCATTCTAGGGAAAACAACGTAATAATGGGGGAGTACCTTCAATATCTAACATCTTAGGTTTAATTATAATACCTTTAGCGCAATTCTAGGAAAATTACCTAAACATATACTTAACCTTAAGGACATCCCAAGATATACCTTAGAAATATATCTATGGATCTCACTAATATTTTCACATCATAGTTTCCAAAGGTTAACTAAACCATTTCTCTGATACCAACTGTAGAGGTCTGGAATTACTTCCAGTGGACTATAATTGATACCTATCAGGGAACTCCATGGGAGGCTATACCCCCTGGGTGGGACACACCACCATCCCCCATGGCAGACATTTCATCATGAAGCCCTTGGGGGGAGATCCATGCTTCGTCCAACGCTCACATGTGAGAGTTCCCAAGGATCAGATACATTCCTACCTCCTTTGCTTCTGATACCAACTGTATATACCCAAATCATGATGTACATGGAAATTAAATTACTTTTGCGGAATACTTAATATGTAATGAAAACACACAAACAAGGACCGTAATAGTTTAGTGTCTTTGGAAACTCATAAAATAATCTTCTAATCATGGTGAAAGATCATCAAAATCTCCCATAATGATCTTCCTCTTTTGTTTTCTTAGATAAAAACTTTATTTAAATCCTAGGGAAAAGAAAACATATAAAGGGTGATCTCAAATGCTCCGTAAGGGTATGCATGGAGAACATAAAACAATCCATAAACATTTGAATGCAAAAACATGAACATAAAATCTAAACCTCAAAATCTCAAGAAAAGACATAAATCATGGAAGTACATAAGGCATAGATCATAAAGGAACATTAATCATGATAAACTAGCATGAGAATAAAACATGTGATTGTGGAAACCATTAAGCACATGATATGATTTCCATAGTAGCCAAGGCATTGCTGCCAAGACCATCTTAGTGGACAAAGTCCCTTTCTGAATCGAGTTCACTCCTCGTTCCAGTCCTGTATTACTGAACATAATTAACATACCATTCCATCCATGTCTATCTCAAGATATATAAATCTTTACCTAATGAATTGGAGGGAGATATAGGTCCCACCCATCTCATAATGAAATCATTCTTACTTGTGCCAAAAAATAAACATACATCATTCATAATAACCCAACGAATAAAATGGGTTTCATAAACATCATCCCATCATCACATAATCCATATAAAAGAAATGGATATCATTTCACAATAAGAAAAGTGAAACCATTTAAATCATAGAGACATTATACTTGAAACATACACATATGAAATAATGTCATCTTATATGGAAAATGGTTTTGATAAAACACATGAAATGAATTATTGAGGAAAATATCCTTTCTTCTTGAAAATCATTTTCTTCTCACAAAATTCCATTAAATTTTATTAAAAAAGGATTTTGTTGAAAATAGTCATGAAATCTTGTAGAGTAAGCTTCCTAAAAATAAGGCTTT
The DNA here is from genome assembly GCA_963277665.1 of Viscum album. Classification (NCBI taxonomy): domain Eukaryota; kingdom Viridiplantae; phylum Streptophyta; class Magnoliopsida; order Santalales; family Viscaceae; genus Viscum; species Viscum album. Next base: position 2,012,191,844 of record OY728120.1, read on the forward strand.
ATGAAACCGTAAAAATGCGTTCATGCTGTAGAAGTTAAAAAAACATTCTTTCGGTACTTTTACCAGAAAAGACAAAAAGTACCTCATATGGGAAAAAAATATTCCTTACATACCATGTAGTAAAAGTAAACAATGGGTAAAAAGGACATTAAACATACAAGAAAACATTTTTATAAAACTTTTACATGGATGATAAATATAACCCCAGTAAATACTTATGTATAAGCAATCTTGGATAGAAAACAAATGAGATTGAAACATTATCCCTTACCTTAGGTCCGATTTGCTTCATACATGTCCGAACCTCCTGTATAATGATTTAAATATTGTCATTGAATTATTCCAGAATCATACCCATTGTTATGATATCATATATGGTCATATTCTTATATTCTTATCATTTATTAGTAATATTTCATTGATTCTTGTTATTCGGGTGTTTATTGCTTTTTATTCTTATGCGTGTTTTGTAGAATAAATTCTTATTATTATTTTTAGGTTATATATACTTCATTTATAGAATGGTATTAGTGTAATATATATCATATTTATTCATTCAATTCATTTATATAATCATTATTCAATGAAGATCATGTAGAACGAGTCGCATCACATCGTGGAGACGGTATTCCCTACGTACGTACGAGCTATGATATCGTTACCATGATTGTGTAATTGTATTTGACTGTTTGTATAATATTTCAGAATCAATATCACTTTAAAATATTCATATATAGTTATTCTATACACCATTATACCCATCCAAGTAAGGTGGTGGTGGAAAACAGATCACACCACGGCGTGGAGACGGTATTCTGTACGTACGCACGCGCGGTGATTTCATTTTCTGTAGGATGGATAAAAGGTGAAACAGGGTTGTTTCATATTTATAATAACATATAATTATATGAGATATACTGATGTTATTACTTAATAATGAAAAAACTAAATAAGAATAAGTAGAAGAAGAAATAAAGTTGAATGAATCGGTAACAGACATTACCTCTTCTTTGAAAAGCCTCTTCTTGACCTCCTCTTTGGGCACTAAATATGGTCTTTGAAGAACACCATAAACTCTAGGATGTTTATAGGGAAGTTTAGAAGAGAAATTGGGAGGGGTTTTCTGAGAATGAAGGCTCAAAGTGGTGTGAGGAATAGAGGGAGGAGTGCCCTTTTATAAGGGAGGAGAGGGGCACCTTAGGAAAACATAAAATATTATTTTATTATAAAGTCATATTCGGTATTTAATAGCTCCAAGTTGATTTATTTCAAAGATAAGGTGGGTATGGGTCGAAATAATCTCATAAAATATAATTTTGAAAAGTTTAGGTTTCTATTTTAACCTTATCATTTAGAATAAACTTTAAGATAAATTATTTTACTTTTACCGTGTCTTCATGTTTTCTTACACTATAAGGTTAATAAACTTACTATAACAAGCCAAACGAACCCCAAGTTGTTTATTTTTAATATATATAACCTTATCTAAGTCATTATTTTGAACCATAGATTTTTAGGAATAAAATAACAATTAATAATATAATATTTGTTTTAAAAACTATTTTATGTCAATTTTGACACTATTTGGTAATTTATTTTTGTGAAAATCATAATAGAATTATTAGTTCGAACAAAGTTAATTAAATCAATACTATCATGTCATATTAAACTAAAAAATTAGTGTAATACATAAAAAGTCTCAAATTACATTTATTTAGGTATTTATAACATCAATTATGTCAATATTTCATTAATAAGATAATTACTGCATCATCATTGTTTCATAAATAAAATAAATTATTTAATGTCTAAAAATTATAAATAAAATACCATTATGTAAGAAATATTTTTATATTTCAAATTAATATTTATAGTCGAATTTATCTTATGTATAAACTTATATTAAAAATGTTTTAGTTATTAAACTTTGATTTTAACTATTTCAACTATTCGTTAAATAAAATAATATTAAAAGTCCTAATCTAGTCCAAGTGGGCCTAAATGGTCATATTTTATTCCTAAGGTAGTTTTTGGTCTAATTAAACTTATCCAATAGAATTAGGACATGTTTTAGGGTAATAATAATATCATTTGTACCCTTAATTACCCTATTTACTTTTAACCGTGGTAAAAAAAAGTAAGAAGTTACTATTACCAAAAATTATTTTTATCTCATTGAACCACATTTTAGTACTTGATATTAACCGTGTCTCTTGTATTTTATAAATTCCACTCACAGAAGCGGTAATATTATGTTTTATGTGAATTTTCAAATTCTCCTAGGAGGTGGGTAAAAGACGGTGAAAAGTTAAATAAAATTTTTATATATCTAAAATTATTATAAAATGACTTCAATGAATTTCATTTGACATATATAGGTATTATGTATCAATTTTGACCTAAAATAAATTTAAATAAAAATTTATTATTTAAATAAAAAGTCGGTTTTTTAAATAGTAACCCAGTGTTTTCACTATTCATCAAAAATTGAAAGTTTTTAGAAAAATAACAAAATTTCACCCTAGGATAATTTTGATATTCCGAATACAAAAATGAAGTCCATTTTGAAAAATAAAATTTTTAGAATTTCAAAAAGTGGGTATTACTATTCATAACGGCTAGTTTATAAAAAATATCGTTGTTTATTTAAACTCGGTATTGCGTACAACACACGCTATCGTGGAAGGTTCTGATTGCGTGAAATGAAAGCCAAGTAAAGGATGCATGTAGTGCAAGATCCTTTTGGTGTAGCCTAAAACAAAAAACATCAATTAAAAATAATATTTTTCATAAAATCTCGGGGTTTTACATTCGGAGTTTAATGACATCATTAATGATATAATTATGATGTAATAATGATTTAATAATTCTTTTAATATTTTTAATAGTAATATATTATATGAAGTGTCCAATGTGGCCAATACCATTTTCAAATACCATGGGTAAGCCCTTGGTTTTGAAAATACCACCTATGAGGTGTTCCTTGAAAATTAATTAAATATTCCCTCACTTTTCCTATAAATACCAAGGCATTAACTCATTCATTTTATTCCTAAATAATCATCAACAGTGTTTTAGTATTTTTAACTCATAAGGAGTCCTCCAAAGGTGCCCTAAATCCCCCATGTTCTGACCCTTTTAGCTTTTGAAGTCACTCTTCAATGTAAGGGAGCCTTTCACCCTCTTCTTTAAGTCATGACTAATTTTATGTTATGTCGTCTAGTTTCAATTTTATCATGCGGGGGTATATTCTTATATATCCTTATTACTATAAATTTCATTCCCAATTGATGATATTCCCGTTCCGCTCTCATAAACTTATTTTTCTGAATTATAAGCGATGTCGTTAGGCCGCCGAAATTTCGTAAAAGAAATCACATTTTCTTTTCAAGTTTCCATTTCATGTGGTATGTCATTCAAATGTACACACCAGGATATTATTTATTTTTATTATGTCCCTCTACTATAAAATGATTCATTTATGGATGAGATACCCTTGTCACCTCTCTTTTTATTATTTTCAAAATCCATGATATATAGTTGTTATGCTGTAGAAGGTTCACTTCAAAATTTCTCTCTCTTTCTCTCTAGAAATTCACTTGTTTTATTTATGTGAATAACCAGACCTATTTCATTTCTATGGGTGTTCATAAATTTTAAAAAAAAGATATTTTGTGATTATGGAATTTACATACAAATAACCCTCACTCCCTTTCCATGGGTTATAAATGACATGATGATCTTATTTTTATGAACTTTTAAAACATCACGATTTTAAAATAAAACCCATTTATTTTTTCTCTATGGGTTATTTATGAATTTTTTTATTCTGATCTATGTGGATAACATCAATATAAAGACATATTAAGGGTGTGACCTGATAGCGCTCCAATGCATTTGGAAATGATTTAATCTCTAGAGATGGCATGTTTCACGATATCTTGGTAAATAACCTTGGTAATTTTTTTCTTACACATTTGGGATGAACCGTGGCGATATGTTCATGAACATCTAAATGAAATGTTTGTAGCCACATATTCATGTTTTTATTCATTTTATTTTAATAATGATATACCTATTCTTCCATTTCTCATGGATTTATGATTTTTATCATGTTCTTATTAATATTTCTCAAGATCACATATCAACTGTTTCACTTGTTTTCCTTAATGAGCCTTCTACTCACCCTTTCCTTTGATGTATGTCTCTAGGATTTGAGATGAATTAATTTTACTTAGGATGAAATTATTATGAATGCTTAAAAGTGTTTTAGAAAAATGTTTTATATTTTCATTTATTTTTTTCCTAATTTCCAGGACATTGTACTTTAAAGATCATATATTTTTAAAATGAAATGAAATGTTATATAATAAAATGGTAGGATGAAATAGTTGGTATCATAGGTGATATGATTGGTTAATCACAATTTTTTTAAGAATCATTATGATGTAATTATAGAGAAATGTATTTTTTTAAGGATGAAGTTTTAAGACATAAAATCTTTTATAGTTAATAGATTCATAAATGAAATAATCTTCTCACTATGTTCTTTTATATTTCGAAAATGGAGGGAAATAGGAGAAACCATACAAATGGTGACCACAATGGACCATGCGCTGACGACCCTCTAATGGAAGACGGAATGGAAACTTTCATTCGAATGATGAACCTACTGACTCAAGTTATGGGAAATAACATGAACCATGATGAGAGACTGATCTCACCGTGAGGCGAACAACATTATTTTGAATTCTTTATGTGTCAACGACCACTAAAATTCAGCGGATATACCGACCCATTGATTGTGGAATAGTGGATTATTTATATCGATAAGATCTTTTCTGTGCACCCTTGTTATGAACAAGAGAAGGTTACATTGGTTGTTTATCACTTCGAGGGAGAAGGTGATAAGTGGTGGGAACTGGTTAAAAGCAAAAGGACAAGCGTGGAAGTTGATAATATGGAGTGGTAATAGTTCAAATTGATATTCATCACCAAGTATTTCCCTCATTCCATGAGAACAAGAATAGAGAGGGTGTTTCTCAAGATGATGTAGAAGGATAATGAATCTGTGGGAAGCTACAAGATAAACTTCACAAGGCTTTAACATTTCACCTCAAGCTTTTTAATGGACCCAAATTGTAAGGTTTATAGATTCTTCGGTGGACTAAGAACTCATCTGTGGAAGAATCTAGACAACCGAGATTATGATGGTAATGAGCAGATCGTGTGAAGTGCGATGAATGTCAAACTTGAGTTCGGTCAGATGCAATGGTTTCATAAATCAAATGACATGAAAATATCGATGGATCCAAGATAAAGGAGGATCTTCAATCAGGTAAGAGAAGAAAAGAAATTACAACGTCCCACGTGTAATAAATGTGGGAAGAAGCATTCAGGGAACAGCCTGCTCTAGAGCGGGAAGTGCAACAAGTGTGGTAGAGATGGCCACATTGCGTGGAATTTTTGTAGTGAGGTGAATCCACAACTTACCAACACCAACGACAAGGGGATGATGGTGCAGGCCCTACCTGATTTCCAATTCAATAAGTGTGGCTAACTTGGGCACCATTCCAATCACTGTCCAAATCCGAGGGAAGTTGAGGGGAATCACACCCAGCCTCAGCAACATCCAAGGGAACAATGTCATACTTTTGAAATCAATATGGCTGATGTTTAAGCGCCAAATGATGTGGTGGAAGGTACTCTTGTATCTATATCATGTCTAGTAAGTATTTTGTTTGATTTGGGTTCGACGAATTCCTTTATTTCCTCCAAGTTTCCTAAGAATTTAGAATCAACCCCCGATTTTCTAAAAGTAGAGTTATCAGTCAAGACTACTGGTGGGATTATCCAAGCATCATCAGTGTTTAATAACTATAGTATTTAATTTAGTGAACAAAATCTTATCGAAAATATAGTAGTCATTACCAATATAGAATTAAACATTCTACTAGAGATTGACTGGCTCTCAAATTATAATTCTAAGATCAAATGTAGATGTATGGAAATATCAGAAGTCTTGAATGGAAAACCTACAGTTATCTTCCAAGGAGAGATATCTCATCCTTATCTTTTTCTAGAAGAACCACATATATCCTTATTTATGGAGTATATCATTATTTAAGAAGAAGAAATTTAGGGTTTGAGGATGTAAAATGTCCCCATCATCTAGGAATACGATGTCATATTTCCGGAGGAGATACATAGTCCTCCCCTAGAAAGAGTGGTAGATTTCTCAATAAAAATCGTACCTAGATACCATCTGATATAAAAGACCCCATATAGGATAGAAAATGTTGAGTTGGGGGAATTAAAGAAGAAACTCCAAGATCTTTTGGTGAAAGATTTTATCTGACCGAGTGTATCTCCTTGGGGATCACCAGTTCTATTTGTGAAGAAGAAGGATGAATCAATTTGGTTATGTATTGATTTTAGAGAACTGAACGAGATCATAGTGAAGAAAAATTACCCTCTTCCAAGAATTGATGACTTATTTGACCAACTTCATGGGGATGAATTCTTCTCTAGGATTGATCTTCGGTCTGGCTATCATCAATTGAGTAAGAATAAAGAATATATTCCGAAAACTTACTTCCAATCCAGATATGGGCATTAAGAGTTTGTTGTTATGCCCCTCGGACTGACCAATGCACCTGCTATTTTTATGGATTTGATTAATAGAGTATTTAAGGACTACCTTGTTAACTTTTTGGTAGTTTTTATTGATGATATTATGAGATATTCCAAAATTCATGAGGACCATAAGGATCATCTAAGGGTTACTTTTCAAACTCTAAGGAAGGAGAGGATTTTGGGAAGTTTAGAAAATGTGAATTATGGTCACAACAAGTTTATTTCTTGGGGAACATTTTTACCATTTATAGAATCACAATTGACCCCACAAAGGGAAACTTTGTAGAGGAGATGCCTCAGTATAAAACAATAACTAATATTCATAGTTTCCATGGATTAGAAGGATATTATAGGAGGTTTGTGAAAAAAATTCATGACATTATAATCCATTAACCATGTTAACTCTCAAAGGGGTCAAGTTCATCTGGACAATGGAGTGCGATGAATGTTTCTAAGAGATGAAGAAGAGATTGGTTACTGCACCTGTGTTAACTCTACCCTCAAGTGGAGAAGGATTTTTTATTTTTAGCGATGCGTCTCAGAAAGGGCTTGGGTGCGACCTCATGAAAAATGACAATGTCATTGCATATGCATCTCAACATGTGAAGACTCATGAGAAAAACTATCCTATGCATGATCTAGAGCTGGCTGCAGTCATTTTGGCTCTGAAGATTTGATGGCACTATCTTTATGGGCAGAAATGTGATATATACCTAGACCATCAATGTTTGAAATATATTTTCACACAAAAGGAATTGAACATGAGATAGAGAAGAAGGTTTGAACTTCTCAAAGACTATGATTGTTCAATTGATTATCCTCCCGAATGAGCCAACAAAGTCGATGATACATTATTTAGTAAAGTCCTAGTTTTTCTTTCCATGATGAGAATTCAAAGACTACCATTGATCAATGACCTGAGAAGATGGACATGGGAATTATAAGGGAAGTAAAATCATCAACCCTAACCCAAATGGTTTCTCAACCGTCATTACTATAGAATATAAAGAAATCTCAGAAAGAAGATCCTTTCTTACAGATAAAGTTTGAGGCTGTGAATGGTTGGAAGATTCATGAGTTCAATATTGATTTAAAAGGTGTACTAAAATTTCTTACAAGACTATGTGTTCCATATATTCTATAAATAAAGAAAGAGATGGTGGTTGGAGCCAATAGATCTAATTTCTGTATACATCATAGATGCACAAAAATGTATAGGGTCCTCCGTGATCATTATTGGTGGGATACTATGAAAAGGGAGATTGTTTTGAAACACTTAAAGGTTCGTTGTATGTTAACAAATGAAGGCATAACAACAACATCCTAAGGGGTATTGCAACCACTACCTATACCCACATAGAAGTGGGACAATATCACTACAAAATTCATCACTAGTCTCACAAGAACTTCTAAAGGATACAATTCGATATGGGTTATTGTGGACCGTCTCACCAAGACTACCCATTTTATCTCTATTAGGGATGATTTCTCTAATGTTCAAATTGCCAAGATTTACTTGAAGGAAGTGGTAAGGATACCTGGAGTTACACATTATATCATATCTAATCATGATCCAAGGTTCACATCAAAATTATAAATAAGTATTCAATATTCTATGAGCACTGAATTGAACTTCAGTATGTCCTATCACCCCCAAAATGATGGCCAATCTAAAAGGACCATTCAAACACTCGGGGATTTTCTAAGAACATTCTCAATGGAATATAAAGGTGGATGAGATCAATATCTCCCTTTAGTTGAGTTTTATTACAACAATAGATTCCACTTGAGCATTCAAATGGAATCCTAGGAAGCTCTATATGGGAAACGATGTAGAACTTCTACTTGTTGGGATGAAGATGGTGAGAGAAAGATTCTTGGGTTTGATCTTGTACAAGAGATGACAGAAAAAGTCCACTCCATCCATCAACACATTAAGGCTACTCAGAGTCGGAAAAAGCGCTATGCCAATAACCATCAAAGGGACTTGGATTTTGATGTTGGTGATAAATCCTTTCTTCAAATTTCACCATGGAAGAGAGTCCTGAGGTTTGGGGTGAAAGGGAAGCTCATACCTAAGTACATTGGCCCCTATGAAATCCTTCATCATGTAATATTAGTGTCCTATTGTATTGAACTTTATCCAAATCTAGCAGAAGTTCATGATGTATTACATGTATCCCTCTTGGGGAAGTACATATCTGACCCTTCACATGTACTAAATCCATAGGTGGTACAACTAGAAGATGACCTCTCTTACATGGAGTAGCCACTAAAGATCTTGGATAATAGAGAAAAGGTTCTACACAATAAGACTATCCACCTTGTTATGGTGTTGTGGGGGATCAACAAAAAGAAATAAGAAATGTGGGAACCAAAAAATTCTATGAGGTAGAAGTACCCACACCTTTTCTCTACTAAGGGTATGAGTTAAAATTTCTGGGATGAAATTTATTAAGGGGGGAAGAATTTAATGACCCAAATATTTTAATAATTTTTGTTTTCTAAATTTGTGTTATTTTATTTTATACTCAACAAAACTATATCTTTTAATTAAAGAAGTGAGTATAATTAAATCAGACTGTTGGGTTTTTACTATTATATGATTGTTTTTCAATATGACCGTTGGAAAAAAAATCACAATGTTACAATTATTGTTTACAAATACAAGTGTTCTTGGATAATTAATATAGAAAGAATAGTCGACGACCTCATCTAGTAGACTCAGATCGTATGAAGCCTATTTTTCGGAGCTTGGGAAGGAGGTAGAATCACTGGGATTTTCTTTGCACCAAGCCCAAGCCCGACATCAACATGGGAAGCTTGGACAGAATAACTTGAGGGAAAAGTTCAGGCTGATAGAAATCACCACTCGGGCAATTTTGTCTGAGCCGCCGCAAGATTCCATCACCATAGCACACCTTACACTTAGGTCCATTACAGGTGTTATAAGGGGTTATGTAACAAGGCCCTAGTTACCATGTTTAATCCTTTTCTATAAATAGATTTTTTATTTATTCTTATGGTAAAAGTTTTTTATTTCCAATGATCAAATAAATATAGGATGAATTTATAGAAGTTCATTATTATTGATGAATTTTGGATAAACTGATATTTTATAATATTCATTGTAGACTTTAAATAATTAATAAAGTGAAATGGTATTCAAAAAAGGGTCTTCTACTATTGTTTTTCGTATGAAATTTAGAGTCTAATAAGTTAAACTTGATTTTCAGTGAATAGTAAAGTATGAATAGTAACATACCATTATGAATACTGAGGAATATTGATGAATAGTAAATTTGACAAAAAAATAGAAACATCACCAATGAATTAATATTTTATTTAAAATTTTATAATATATTTAATAATTTAAAATGGAAATGTATTCCCATATAATTTAATCATAAATTGTTATATTATTGACTATTGGTTATATGATAATTTTATAGTACCTTGATTACTTTTTCAAGGTTCTACAAAATAAGATATATTCTTAGAGTTTTTTTGAATAAATAATGATTTTATTTAAAAATTAAATTTAAAATATTTAGAAAATTAATTTCGTAAAATGGAGTTCATTTTTTAATTCATATCATCGATATTAGGTTAGCGGGAATTTATATTATTTTTATAAAATGTTTTGTTTTTGGTGAATAGTGAAAATATAGTTTTGCGTTTCTTGTGTTTAACGACATCATTAATGATGTAATAATGATTTAATAATGATGTAATCTTTATGGTCTACTTATGAACATAATTATATGCTATGATGTGTTCCAAGTGGCCAATACCATGGGAAAATACCATGGGCAAACCCATCATTTTGCAAATACCCCCGATGAGGTGTCCCTTGGAAATTAATTAAATATTCCCTCACTTTTCCTATAAATAACAAGCCTTTAGCTCTTTCATTTCAATCCAAACTCATCCTCAACTATGTTATATTATTTTTACCTCCCATGGATTCCTCCCAAGGTACCATCAAGACTCTAAGGTTCAACCATTCATGCTTTCGACATCACTCTTCAAGGTAAGGGAACCTTTCACCATCTTCTTTAAGTCATGACTTCTATTATGTTATGCCTTCAAGTTTCCTTTTTCTTATTTGGGGGTATGTTATTATATATCCTTATTAATTTCCATTTCATTTCCAATCAATGATATACCCTTTACACTCTCTTAAACTTTATTTTCTGAATTATAAGTGACGTTGTTAGGCAGCCGAATTTTCGTAAAAGAAATCGAGTTTTCTCTAAAAATTTCCTTTTCATGTGGTATGTGATTCAAATATCCATACCATGATCATATTTCTTTTTATTCTATCCATATATTATAAAATTATTCATTTATGTAATGGATACCCTTGTCCCCAATCTTTTTATTATTTTCTATAAGGATGATATATAGTTGTTATGCTGTTGAAATTTCGCCTCAAAATTTCTCTCACTTTCTCTCAAGAAATTCACTTATTTTATTTATGTGGATAACCAGACCTATTTCATTTCTATGGGTGTTCATAAATATGAAAAAATGATATATTTGGATTCTTTAATTGACATACATATGACCATCACTCCCTTTTTCATGGGTTATAAATGACCTAATTATCTTATTTTTAAGAAATGTCAAAACGTCATGATTTTGAAATAAAACACACTTATTTTATCCTCTACGGGTTATTTATGAAATGATATATTTTGATATATGTGGATCAAATTAAAGGAAAAAAATATTAAAGGTGTTCCCATATTGCACTCCAATGCATTCGGTAAAGAATTAATCTCTAGAGATGACATGTTTCACTATACCTTGGTAAATAACCAAGGTAATTTTTTTATGACACCTTGGGGATGAACCTTGGTGATATGTTCATGAATGTCTAAATAAAATGTTGTACCCACATATTCATGTTTTGACTCATTATTTATCATGATATGCTTATTCTTCCATTTCTTATGGCTTTATGATTTTTATCTTGTTCTTAATAATATTGCTCAAGATCACATGTTAACAGTTTCACTTGTTTACATTACTAAGCCTTATGCTCACCCTTTACTTCTATGTATGTCTCTAGGTTATTAGATGCAGTAATTTTAATTTTTATGAACATATTATTAAGATTTAAAAGTGGATTAGAAGAATTTTTTATGTTTTCATGTACTTTTGTTCTTAATTTCCAAGACACTATACATTAAAGATCCTCTATTTGTAAAATGTAACTAAATGTTATGTAATAAAATGGTGGGATGTCATAATATAAATTGATGATAAAATGAAATAATAAGACAATAATAAGGTAATGTGATCATGAACATTAAATAAAACGTTCATACTCAACTTATCATATAATAAAAGTATTATTCATGACATAAAAAATTATCCGTCCATAAATAATGCTCAATAATAGTGATAAATCATCATAGTTAATCATGAACCATATGCTCATTTCATAAATGTGTTTCGACATCATAAATATTTTAACCATTATTTACTTCAAGGATAACTACCTAGGCCATTAACATAGTAGATCATGAATCATTACTTGTTTCCCATTTTGGTTCAAGATGAGCCTATATCCCATAGTGGATACAGATTCACTAGTTTCCCAGAGTGGATCAGGAAGCACCTTATTCCCTTAGTGTATTAATCTCATCTACTTATTTATACTGTATTCCCACATGAGATATAATCTGATACTCAATTAATTGGATGGAAATAAAGGTATCTTCCATGTCATATTTAAAACCATAAATATGTGTGGAAAAACATCATAAAACATTCATCATATCATCACATCATAACCAGTAGAAGTAAAATTGTTTTTATAATCATTTTGTCAATTCACAATAGCATAACCTATTAAAAATAAACGGGTTTTATAAAAATTCAATCAACATAATCATTAACCATATAGAAAAAGAATAAGGTTGGTATAATTATATCATATACCCAGTAAAACATATATAACATAAAAGCATTTCATCATAGTTGGAAAATTATTTTTATTGATCACATGGATAATTTATTGATGAATATACCATTTCAAATTTTAAAAATCGTTTTAATACATAATACTTCTTTAAAAAACGTTTCTTCAAAAATAACCCGGGAATCTTATTAAGGATTCATTAAAAATAATTTAAAACAATAATTTAGGAAAATATCCATCTATATTTTTTTAAAAAAATAAAACATAAAAATGTTTAATTTAATATTAATTAAAAATATACAAGAAACTGGTATTGGAAGATTCATATAGAATAATAGTCACGATAGTGATAAATTTTATCCCTGATGTACATGTTAAAATAATATCCATTTTTCATTTTCAACAAAATCCAAACAATAACTTTTTCTAAAATGAAAATAAAATTCCATTAAATAATTTTATAATTCAAAATTGTGTAAAAATATATATAACATTTTATATGTAGATTTATAGATAAAAATTTTAATTTTTTTTTAGAAAACTTGGTTTTGGAAGAAAAGCTGTTTTCAACCGAAGAGATAAAGAAATATGATTTTTTGTACATTATATTGATATCTTGAATACATAAAGATTATAAAATTGAGGGGAAATATTCAATATAAATAATGCGAAGAGAATAAATTTACGGATTTTCATGAGAGATAGATCATATAATTTCTTTATTTGAGGCATAACCATGAGCTACCCTGATAAACAGTGAGATTGTGACATAACACCCTTACCACTTTGGTAACATTATATCATAATAACCATTGAAGAAAAAAATAAATTAAAAAAATAACACTTGGAGAATAAATAAATTCAAAATATTAAATGTAATAGGGGCTGTATAACGACCTTATAAAATGACATAGGTTAATACCACAACATATTTATCATAGAATGAAAATTGAAAAAAAAACCCATGAACTTTTTTATAATTAAACCATAAACCCCGTGAAAAAGAGATACCAAAACAAATATTTTAATCCAAAAATAATTTTAATTATAATCATCATAAAATATATTCATGTGTACTATATAAACCACATAAAATAAATAGGTGGCAAATTTGGCATGTATCTGATAGAAGTAACAACTTAGATGGAAATACATTTATATATGTATCGACATACATTATACATGTACAATCTTATTTTATATTATATAATGGATTATTATAACTATATTAAAGAACCATAATTTTAAATATCATTCCAAATATGTTTTAATTATCAAATTTTATTACACTATTATTTATATTTTAATGATCAAGTCATGTTTTGGATAACAACTAATTTTTTCTCTAATGAATTGATTTGGTATTTTTTGTCCTCTTCATGTGATTATGTTTCCACCTTATTAATAATTTCAAACATGATATATATATTTATAATATATTTATAATATATCTATTAATAGTCATCCATAAAAGTTAGAGAAATAAACTGAACAACAATGTTCATAGAGATGGTAGGGCGTACATCGTATAAACACTATTTTAATTTTATCAACATATAAAATGAATGAAATATATTACCTCAATATTAATTTTTTTCATATATAACAAATTTTAGTTCAAAAAAACTATTTTTCCTTCTTTTTAATTTTTCTTTTGAAATGAATGACATCCCTTCCCAAGGATGTAGTCCACCATATAGATGAATGATTTTTCTTATTCCAATGGAATGGAAAGTAAGAAGGAATATCTGATATCATGAATAAAAAAAATTATACCATAACTGGCATATAAAATAAAAAAATACCCCTCTTTATCCATCCATGAACGATTTTTTTAAGAAATAAATAGCAATGGTTCATGAGGTGGTAATCCACCATACACACAGATGATGAATTTATAACCCATTTGGTTGAAGAGGAAAAGGATTTTGGTCATTAAATTATTGTAATAAAATATAATTATATATAATGTTCTTAGTTTATCATATATTCATTTTTTAATTATAATTTAATGAGTTTTATTGGAAGAAATAAAATAAAATACTTGATTTGAGAAATTACCACTTCTTCAGAAAACTTGTTTTGGTCTTCACCAAATGCATTATTAGAATGGGGTTATTATCATGATATGTATGTTAAGATGATATAATAGATTTTTTTTAAGTAATTTATTTAATTCATGGGTTTTCCAATGTATTTTGAATGTGGGAATAAGAGAGGATAGTGGGTGGCCTTTTATAAGTGAGGTTAGTGTAACACTTGTAATTTTTTAATATAAAAATATGTTCCCACATTTTACACTTTATAAAAATCTAAAAAATTATAATTACTAATACTATAAGAGATATGTTACAAATTTGGATACCCAATGTGTTTTCTTGTATTTTTTGGGGTTAATTGTAAACCTTATCCTTTTACATTAACCCCCAGGTAAGCCCCTTTTGACCTTAACCAAGATAAATAATTTTTGTGGTTTTTACTATTCGTTAGGATTCAAAGTTAAGTTAACATTATTATATAATATAAATTATTAATATTAAAAACATATTATCCATTTTCCAAATTATAATCATGTATGGTGTCAAATTTTGTTTAAAATTAATCCCACAAACATGATGAGAAAGTGGGTTTTCATAAATATAATCTTGAAATGTCTAAAAGGATTTTATAAAGAATTCCATGTGGTAAAATATATAATTAGATGAACTACAGACAAAATTTGATATCACTATTTAATTTGATTTATATTTTTAACTTCACAGTTTTATTTTTATGAGATTATAAATTTTCAGTGTTTTATGTTCATGATATATACATAATTGTTTTATTTAAATTTAATTACATTATGTCTTATTTGTAATTTTGATTCTTTGTTAATAGGAGTTAAATTTTACCTTTTTGAATTTTTAACCGTTAGATTTAGTTCCCTTGTTAATTAATTTTGTCACATTACATTATTTGTTGCTAAGTAATGTTTTTTATAGACTTGTCATCATATTATTATGGAGTATTTGTTGGATGTTCTGTGTTTAATTTGGACGTAATATTGGAACTCCCATTAAGGAAAGTTTAAATTGGGTACATTTGATTCACTTCATTGTTTTTTGTGGTACGATTGAGTTTTTTTAATATGATTACTGTTCTATTGTTGTAGCTACAAATAATCGCTTCCAAATGGGTTTGATCATCTGAAAAAAGTATAAATTTTATCATCTTTTCCCCCATATTAATTACTTTCAATCTCCATGATTTTGTATTACATGGATTCATTTTTCTTTTTTGATGTAATGTATGATGTCCAATTTTTAATAGGATTCTAAATTATTTATTATATACGGTTTCATGAGGTAATTTATATTCAACATGATCTCAATCTATCAGTTGATGCAATTTATATTCAATATGCATTCAGTTAAAACCTATGTAATGTATGGAGTTTCTTGATGGTAATTTATGGATTGGTGGGTTACATAGACCCATACATTTTTATTTTCATTCAGTATTGGTTTATGCATACTATATTATATATTTCTTAATATTCTTTTCAAATTTCCATTCAATATGGTTAAATTATTATATTTTCTTATTATTTTAATTTTTCACTATGAATTATGTCTCCTTTATTTCATTATAATTTTAAGACCCATATTTCTATAATGGTGATTTTATATTCTAGGGAGCACTATGAATTGTACAAGCCTTCTTGAGCTAAAAAAGACCATGATAGTGTGAAAACCTTGTGTCAAATTCATCAAAAATTGAACACATGTAATGTACAGGCCTATAAATCATTGTACATTACCTATTAATAATGTATTTTCACATATCCATGGACTCCATGGGATAGTAATTCATGGAAAATTACTCACAGACATGTGTCCAATTCTGTACAGTCCATGTGTTCACGTACTCATGGATTGAACACAAGGCATGTAAAATTTTGTTTAATTATGTACAATTCTACACATTTCTATCCATCACGTCCTGTACAAGCCTTGTGTTCATGCTCAGTGTAAAATTATTCACTCACCCATGTCCTATAGTACGCATCATCTAATTTATATAGAACTGATTTACATGCAAGTAATATTCAATGATTAAAATTCATGAAACATATATCTATATGAAGAATTCCCTCTAGATCTATTTGATTTTATTCATTCCATGCTTGGTCTAACTACGTATAAGACCCATGTTACTATAGCGCTAATGGGTGACCGTATTTTCTGCTCATGAGAATGTGTTGGTTGCCTTATTGACTACCAAATCAGATGTGTATATATTTGGTGTCATGTTCTGGGATATGATTTCTAGAAGGCGGGTTATTGATACTGTTAGGACCATTAACTAGCATTGGATAACATGGGTACCTTGCATTTTATTATTTCAAAACTAATTCCAAGACTTCATTTTATATAAAAAAGGTTATCTTTGAATTTTTACTTCCTTTTTCTGCAGGTACTACAATTATTGAATGTCAAAATGATTTTTATCACATATATAGATTATTTTATATTTTCATTTTTTATAATTTCGTTTTTTTATTTGGGTTTCAATTCATGAAGATATTTTTAACATATTATTCGGTATTCTATTTGGTTGTGTGTAGTGTAGATCTTGAAACTGAAGGGTGTGGCCTAACATCAACATGAGGTTCCTCACTAGTAATGGTGATAAATTTATTCGTTGAGATGTAAACATAGATGATGAATGAAAAATATCCATCCTAATGATATCAATTTTTTAATATTTTCATGTATTTCTATATTTTTATTAATTCATGTAGATATTTTTCACTAATTTTTTGGTATTCTATTAAGTTGTGTGTAGTGTAGAACATGGAGATGAGGGGTGTGGAATATGTGCGACATGAGGCTCCCCACTAGCACTAGATCTGACTTGATTTATTGAGAGGTCAACCGGGATGATGGATGAAGAATTATCATTCTATGAGTATCATTTTTTTATTATTTCATTATTTTGGGTTTCAATTCATAGATATATTTTTCATTGATTTGTGGATATTATCTTGGAAGTGTGCAGTACATATCTTCGAGTTGATGGGTGGGGCATAATAATGACATGAGGTTACTCATTGGTACTGAAGCTGACTTGGTTTGTTTTTTCTAATGGAGTACATGGGAGTGATGAAAGATCATTGGCATGAGTAACTATTCTTCTTCTGTGATGTGTGGTGGAATATTAGAGCAAAGAAATGACAAGTCATTTTTTACTTTTAGGGGGTTGGTAAGGGTACAGTAGTGAAAAATGTGGATCTAGAATATTTTTTGATCTTTTTGGGTATCAATCATTATAATTTTGTTTTGATTCATTTTGAATTAAATTTAAGTATTAATATGATAAATATTTTTCAAGGAATGATCACGAGGGAAAGTCCTCTCTAGTTTTCTAATTACAATAGGTGCATTGTATATGATAAATTAGTAAATATAATATAATATTTTAGCAATAAATATTGGAATACCAATACATAATATCTAATATATAATATAAATTATAAAAATTATTAATTATTGGTATTGGTTTTGAAAATTAAATATAATATTACCAACAAATAAATTTGTTATAGAAATTTTTTTCAATGAAATTTTACCAACATATATATTATCTAGTGGTATTATTATAATTAAAAAATTAAAATTATATCTATCATAATTAATTTTAGAAACATATTTCTTAATAACAGTTTACCGAGAAGATAATTATTTTTGGTAAAATTCCTTACCCATAGAAAATAAACATTTACAAACAGATATAACACTCTGAAAAAAGCAATTATTTTTTATTGATAATATATTTAATATCATAAAATGAACACATAAAATGATAATTTTAGAAATAATACATTTTTTACAAAAGGTCTTCTTATTAATTATCTAACAATACCAAAACAATAATCATTTTTAATAAATTAATTTCTTAAAGTGGATGCCTATATGTATACACTCTATCGTAATTGTTAAATTATAGTCGTTATATATTTTATCTTGGTTTACATTGGTTTTGGGCTTCATATAAAACATGATCTTATTATAATATTTATATAATAAAAATACTTATTGGAATATTAGGTCTTTAAAAATAGAATTTTTATAATATGTTTTACTATCATTTTTATCATCACAGTCATGGTTTAAAACAATAATTTTTTATAATTTTTAGTAATCATATTTTGTAAACTTAAAAGGGTGATATTGATGTACTGTGTGTTATAAAGATGGTTAACATGCATAAATTGTTATTTCATATTCTATTTTTTCTGTTGGGGTAAAAATTAAGAATACCATATTGTAATTTTTTTTTAATGTTGTTCAAATGGAAGATTATAATCATATTATTAATTTTTCCAAATATAATTAGATTAAAGATTCATGTATTTAATAATTTTATGGTTGATTTGGAACACATGGGAGATTCATATTATTCTTATAGGTTATGTTGTATAGATTATAAATAATATAAAATGGAATATTACATTATGATGAAGAGATAAAATTGATTATTTTATGGAGAATTTCATTTGAGATTCAATCATAATTTATGGGATGACTATGGTAGGTGATTCTATGTTTTCACATATCAATAAAAGATAATTATTTTTACATTGTGGATTGATTATATCATGGTGTAGATTCATAAAGGTGTATTTAGATTTATTTTTTTAGAATGTTTTTAAAGAATGTGGTACCTTAGAAACACACTCTAATATGTGATAGTTGTAAACACAAAAACTACATTTCATTCAAGATACCATCAATAAAAGACTAGATATAACAACATTTAACTAAAAAAATGTTTATAGATACATTTAATCTAATTTTCTTATAATATTTAGATCATTTGGTAATTATTACACAATATAAACCGATAAATACCTTGAACATTATAACAAATAGATTATTACCCCATTTTATTAGAATCTAATTACGTCACTACAGATCTTAAATATCCCCCAAAAATTATATCACACATTATATCCTTCAATAAATGTCCCATATACTTTTTTTCACAATAACTAAGGGAAATAGAAAACCAAATATGGGGTGGGATCTAACGCTCATTATAGGGGACATATAACTGAAATAATCGTAGCCTAAATATCATATAAATATTATTATAGTAAAAAGAAGTCAACATGAATCTAGAACCAACTTGAAACTGTGATCTTGATATATCCATGAAAATAAATTGAAAAATAGATATCAATAATAAATATCTCATAATGATTGAATACATAATGCCAAATATAAAGCATGTCTCTCATGAACATCTTCCAAAAAACATTTATTTCAACCAGAGCCATGTTTTAGACATATTATTATATATGATTTATTACATGAAAATACATTTTTATGTGGTGAGTTGTACTCTAAAACCTAAATTATTTTTCACATGATTCTTGAAAATTATTCTAGGATAGAAATAATTTGGGGGCACCAGTGATCACTTCATTAAGACCAATGCATTCAAAATAAGAGAAAATAAATAAAAAATGCATTATATTATTTGGAAATAATAATTTTTTTGAAATTAAATCTTATTAAATTACAATGCATTTCCTCATATTAATAAAAAAGTATATCTTGATTACAATCCATATAGACGATAATGGTGAATGGACAAAAATACATAGTCGACTTTCAAATAATAGTTTTTATTGTAATTCCAATACTTTTACCAATATAAATGGAATATAATAAATTCTTGGGTCACAAAATCCAATGTTATAATTTCTTCTCATGTGAATTATGGTTTTTTACTTTGATTTTGAAATAGATGATGTCCATGTATCATTGATTCTTAAGTAACGAAAGGTATTTTTCAAATATATGAGGTAAATGATTAAATAATTATACCTAAACCAAAAAAATAAGCATATAATCTTTTATATAACATTATAATGGTATGTATGTTTTCCTACCCATTCCTGAAATAAATTCATTGTATTGTTGAATTATATGGTTAAGCAAACCCAAACAAGAACACACCCATATTTCATGAATGATTTTCAGGTGTCCTTATTTAAATGTAAATGTAAAATAGTATAGTGATAATATTGGGTTCTTATAATAATTATATATCTAAATTATAAATATTTAGATCAATATTTGTAGGAGCTGAAGACATTACATTATGGGAATAAAAGATGATCTTCTTAGCATACTTATTTTAAATTATTAAATTAACAATGCTAATTTTTAAATCATATCATTAATAGGTATCATAAATTGTCACACCAACTCCCATATGATATCAAAAAGCTCATATTTATTCTCTAATAAAATCATTGTGTTAAAAACCTATTATTCTTAAACGAAAAATGATACATGTTATATCGTCAAGTTAGTAGTCTTCACTATGCATGAATGTCTGTTATGTTTTTTTAATGGATGTGGTATGTGGATAGAAAATGAAAATGAACTAAATATTAAAATATTATACTATATGAATGATAACTATATAATTATATTGGTTAATTTCTTAAAATTTTAACAAAGAAATTCAAGAAAAAATATTATGCAGTTGATAAGACTAACTTCGGGACATGGAAATTCCTTAGAAGAATCATTGGATTTGAGAGGATTAGGATCACTATAATTGATATTTTGCGGTAATTTTCTAATGTAATGATTAAAAATATATCTAGTAATATTTTTGAGGCCAGACACTGATATTTCAGGTGATTACATGGTCTGATTAGTAATAAATTGATGTTTGAAATATATTAAATATATTTAGTTCACACGCTTTTCATTTTCTAGAAAAAAGGGTAATAAATTTGAAACGAAAGATTGGATTAGAAATATAATAGTATCAATGAGTAAAAATTATAGAAAACACAACCATGGATATTTTTAGGAACATTGTAGGAGAGAAATCTTAGATGAAGGCATCAGATTATATCAATATAAAATAAAGCATCATTACACCATTTTGTGCTTTTGGATCTCTCCAATGAGGAAAACATATGATCATGCTTCATTAATGGTCAATCCAAACTCTATGTATGATGTTTAATTTTCGTGATCCTATAATGTTCTTTTATCCATGATGAAATTGGATCAATTCCTTGAATAAGAATTGATTTTTTCATCAATAGTTGATCTTATTTACAGTTGATTAATTTTTTCATGATGATTATTCCATCTTCATTAATAAAATTATTCAACAATAAATCAAGGAAAAAACAAATGGTCTTGTTTAATTCTTCTTATTTTATGGTTTATCACATTCTCCCCCACTTACTCACAAATTCATTATGATTAATACCTCTGTAATGTTGTTTAATGAATATCAGATATATGACCGTTGTGTGACCATTAATTGATGCAACAGATCAATATTTTGGGTTAAGTTCGTGATCGAGGGTGTGATCAATGTGTGATTAAAATAGATTATGATTGTAGGTAGATCAAATGTACTAATAGTACTAGTTCTTCCCATTTCAACACTCAATGGTAATGGTGTGGCATGAGGGTGAATTCCTAATAATGTTAGAAGTCTGAATACTAACAATCAGCACCAGCAGGAGTTGATCGACTTCATATCCTTATTTTCCACGGATATTTTCAATTATGGTACTATAGATAGTGACATTGAAAAACCCAAAGGGATCATAAATTTATTGGGATACATGGTGTGTCATCTGGGATCACTCACCATTATAGACCCTATTTGGGGCATTAGGGTTTGTATGGAGAGAAAATTAACACATGCTCTTGGAAAACTATCACATGTCGTGTGAACCATGCTAGTGGCCTAGAATGTAACGTAGGGGGTACATGAGATTGGTTAGGCCGTGTATATGGACACAGAAATGGGAATAGGCTGTGAACCACGGGTAGAACCAATGCCATTGATAAGTGTTGTGTACATACAATACAAGTCATGTACTTCATCAAAAATGTATTCTATCCCTTGATCCCTTAATCTTGTAAATTATTCATTATGTTTTGTTTCCTTTATCAATTACCTGGTGGTCTTTTGTGGAATCATGTCCTTTAAATATGATGGTGATCCCCTCTGAGGAACTACATACCTTGATAGAGTTGTTGAATCCCTATCTGAGGCCCAGAGTGAGATCCTCTATCATCGCCTTCCATAAGTCGGGTTCTCAGAATCGTCATCACCAACACATTGTGGGAGTTGATACCTGACTTATGGAGTAAATCCATGATGGGTTTTTTTGTACACCCCATGGACCTATGTGTGATCCCCATATGTGTATTGTTCTCTTCAGACTTCCAGTGCATACTAATTGTGGTGGAAATCTATGGGAATGAAATCTATGGTGGATTTCATCAGTACTATATAGATTATGTATTTTTCTTCTTCTACATTATTGTTATATAGAACCATAGAGCATGAATCCTTGGGTCGATATATGATTGTGACTATACATTGTGACTTTCTGTCAAAAATGAATATATGTGGATATTATTTTTATTTTTGCTGTTGAAATGTCCCTATGATGAGCTATCTCCTATTCATGATTCTATATGCTTAGTGATTTCAGGGTCTCCTTATAGGTATTTTTATACTGACCCCTACATGGGATCTGCCAACATGTGTCAAGTCTTATGAATATAACATCCCTTTCGATGTGGTTCTTAGTGGACCAAGAGTATGTGAATCCATGATTTGGGCTAGACATATAATGGTTCATACCAGTAGTTACATTTGATTGTGGTCCCCTCTTGATATCCTTTTGGAGTTCTATATAGTTTATAATGATATGGTATATATCCCTTATCATTTCAGACAATTTTTTGTACCTTGATTGTGGGATTTGGTTGTGTTCATGCATTTGTTATCAGTTGTATTTTAAATTATATCATGGTTGGGGAATGGAGTTTTGTGTGTGCTTATAGTTTTTGTTATCTATTTACTCCCATGTTAGTGTTATTCCTACTCCCCACTGATCACCAACCCCTAGCCTATTCGATGAGAGATTGGGGTATTCACATTAGGCATATCACTGGGCAAGTGAGCCATAGTTGTTCGGGTCATGATAGATTGGAATCAAGGGTAGTTCCCTATATTAAGAATTAAATTTTCTTGTTTATCCCAAAATGTAATTTTATTGGGATTTATGTAAATAATGTAATGTTTTTCAAGATCATCTATCAGGTCTGGGAATCTAGTGTTTGTAATAGATGGTTTCCTAGAACCAACTAGTTCAACTTTGATTACATGGATATTTAATTTATTATTACATATTGTTCATTATTCTACATGACTATGACGTAGTAATGTCCTAGATTATTTGTTGCATTGATAAGGTCTTTGTTGTACCTCTCATACCCCTCGTGGTTTAATTTTCATGATCAAAATCACTCTCTTTTTTATCTAATCTTGTTTTAAGTGTTTTTTGATGATAGGCATGATTTCAGATGGCCAAGGAATTGGGCCAAGAAAGAAAGAAGCCAAAGTGGACTGATCTTCAGTCCACCGGCCAACCGGTGGCTTCACCACTGGCCAGCCGATGGACCCTGGGCAGAAGGGACACCCACTGCCTTCTCACCGGCCAACCAGTGTCCTCCTAACCGGCCAACCGGTGGCACCCAGACAGAAGGCTGAGCCACTGCCTCAGCACCGGCCAACCGGTGGCCTCAGCACCGGCCAACCGGTGGCCTCCTCACCGGCCAGCCGGTGGCGCCTGGACAGAAGCCCTCATCCTTTTTGCAAGCACCGGCCAACCGGTGGCCTAGCACCAGTCAGCCGGTGGAGCCAGTCAAACTAGCCGTTGGGCTTTGACCAGACCTGTCCACTTGCCTCCCAACGGCTCCGAAGGCTTCTCCAACGGCTCTGAAGCCTCCCAAAGGCTATTTGAGGGTTCCCCCTCTATAAATAAAGGACTAGGAAGCCCCGGAACACTAGTGAAACATAAGGAAGCCCACGGACACATTTTTGATCATTTGGCGAACCTCCGGCTCATTCCTTCCAAGGAACCCCACTTTCTCCAACTCACTTCCACATCCAAGGAGCACCACCATAGAAGCTTGGGAACGCTCTTCATCAACTCCTTCAATCCATTGGCGCCCAAGACTTCTCCACATTACGGTTTTTATTGTTTTATTTATTTTTAGCATCATTTTGGGTTTGTGCCTACAAACCCCCATCTATTTCTCTCATCCTCTCTCTTGGGTTTTCACATCACCTTTAAGGTGTGAAGAGGTTAGTCAAGCCTTCCCTTTAAAAGGCTTGAGACATATGTGAGCTGGCCTTCACCTGTAAGAAGGCTAGTGGGTTCTTGCTCAACCATTGAAAGCAAGTGGGTTCTTGAATAACCATTAAAAGCAAGCTGTAATAGGTTCTAGACTAACCTTAAAGTCTAGTGGGTTTCCTGCTAAAACCATTAAAAAGCAAGCGGTAGTAAATCTCTCAACGGTTGAGTTGGGAGCGGAGACGTAGGCTTGGGTTTAAGCCGAACTCTGTTATCAAGTTGTGTGTTTTGCCTCTTTTATTTCCGCTGCACTTTCACTTTTATTTTAAATTGTTAATTAATTTTTAAAAGGCAATTCACCCCCCCTCTTGCCATCACTTCCTTTACTTCTCCGCCCAACAATTGGTATCAAAGGAAAATTTGAGTAATACCCTAACCGGTTTCAAATTTAAGATCCATTGTGATGGCATCAACCTCTTTCGCCCCCGAAGGCTTTTCTTTGGGTCGTGCTCCATTTTTTGATGGAACCGACTATACCTATTGGAAAACCCGCATGACTACTTTTCTTATAAGTATAGGTTATCCCATTTATAAAATTGTCATGCATGGTTATTCTCTCTCTTCCCCCAATGAATCCAAATGGACCCAAGCCGATATTAAAAATTTCGAGCTTGATGGAAAAGCCATGAATGCTCTACATTGCGGCCTTGATCGTAATGAGTTCAATCGAGTTTCCACATGCACCTCATCACATGAAATCTGGAAACTTTTGGAGGTTACCCATGAGGGGACCAACAAATTCAAGGATACTCGATTGGACATGTACCGTCAAGATTTTGAGTCTTTTACCATGCATCCATCTGAAAATATTACTGAAATGTTTACACGCTTTACTGACGTTTGCAATGGGAGAAAGTCCCTTGGTGATGATGTTTCTACAGAAACAATGGTCAAGAAGATCCTTTGGATCCTACCAAGCACATGGGCACCGAAAGTCACGGCTATTCAAGAAGCAAAAGACATCAAAAACATGCCGGTCGAAGAGCTCATCGGATCCCTCATGACCTACGAGATCACCATGAGGAGGCAAGCTGAAAAGGAAGGCAAACCGATCAAAACTCCAAAGAACATCTCCTTCAAAGTTCAACAAGAAGAAAGCTCCTCCTCCTCATCATCTTCCTCTTCAAGCGGCGATTCAGAAATGGAGAATCTTGCCCGCAAAATGCACAAATTTATGAAGAAGCACAAGAAGAAGAAATCCCGCAAGGCTCGAAAGGAAAAACACGACGAAAAATCCGAGCCCGAGGTAACATGCTATGGGTGTGGCAAGAAAGGCCATTACAAGCCCGATTGTCCACTCAACAAGAAAAAGGCCAAGAACAAGGAAAAGAAGAAGGCTTTCAAGGCCACATGGAGTGATAGCTCCACATCCTCCTCCTCCTCCTCAAGTGACAACGGTAACAAATGCCTAATGGCATTTCATGAGGTAACCTCTTCCGACTCCTCATCCTCTAGTTCTTCCAATTCTTTTAATAATTTATCTTATGAGGATCTCCAACATGCGAGAGATCAACTGGAGGAAGGTTTTCATGAACTTTCTTCCAAATTTGTTGCTTTAAAAAATAATTTCAAAAAATTTCTTCCGAAAAGGAAAAACTTCTCAATGAAAAGGAGGAGTTGTCCCTCAAAGTCCAAAACCTTCCCGATGTTGATTCTATGGAATCAACAATCAAGGATTTAAGGGAATCCCTTGCCAAATTCACCCAAGGGGAACAAAATTTGACCAAACTCCTTGGTTCCCAACGCATATCTAGAACCACCGAAGGGCTTGGCTATTCCAAGCAAGATTCCTCTTCCCATGCTCCTACTATTTTTGTAAGGGGGAGATCTCAATTTAAATTTTGTAATTATTGCAAAAAACCCGGGCACTTAATCTATGAGTGCAATTGCAAAAATTCCCGGTATGGAAGGCCCAAAACAATTTCTTTTAACGATGAATTTTATAGGAGAAGACCCGCCACTAGACAAGTGTGGATTGAAAAATCCCTTTTAGCGAGTCTCACCGGACCAAAATTTGTCTCGGTTCCAAAATCCACTCCCCGGTGATTTGTTGTTTTTATTTAGGGGGAGTTAGGATTGTTTAAGCCTTTTTGCTTTATTTTCAAAAACTTATTTTCAAAACATTCAATTCAAAATTCTCAATTCAAAACTTTTGATTCAAAACTTTCAATTCAAAATTCTCAATTCAAACTTTTGATTCAAAACTTTCAATTCAAATTTCAAAAATTTTAATTGGTTTAAAATCTCTATCTTGTTTTTCAACTCATTCCCTCAATCAAGTTTTATGCCCCGTGCTATTTTGATAATCACAAAGGGGGAGAAATTCTTGGTTGATTGGGGGAGAAATCTTTCTCTCATGCTTTAAAGGATAAATTGGAAAGTAAAGCAATTTAAAAGCATGCCTTTCATTTCATTTTTACATTGTTTGTTTTGGTTATTGTGATCATCAAAATAGGGGGAGATTGTTGTACCTCTCGTACCCCTCGTGGTTTAATTTTCATGATCACAATCACTCTATTTTTTATCTAATATTTTTTTAAGTGTTTTTGGATGATAGGCATGATTTCAGATGGCCAAGGAATTGGGCCAAGAAAGCAAGAAGCCAAAGTGGACTGATCTTCAGTCCACCGGCCAACCGGTGGCTTCAACACCGGCCAGCCGATGGACCCTGGGCAGAAGGGACACCCACTGCCTTCTCACCGGCCAACCAGTGTCCTCCTCACCGGCCGACCGGTGGCACCCAGACAGAAGGCTGATCCACTGCCTCAGCACAGGCCAACCGGTGGCCTCAGCACCGGCCAGCCGGTGGCACCCAGCCAGAACAGTGTCAGCCACTGCCTCAGCACCGGCCAACCGGTGGCCTCCTCACTGGCCAGCCGGTGGCGCCTGGACAGATGCCCTCCTTTTTTTGCAAGCACCGGCCAACCGGTGGCCTAGCACCGGTCAGCCGGTGGAGCCAGTCAAACTAGCCGTTGGGCTTTGACCAGACCTGTCCACTTGCCTCCCAACGGCTCCGAAGGCTTCTCCAAGGGCTCCGAAGCCTCCCAAAGGCTATTTGAGGGTTCCCCCTCTATAAATAAAGGACTAGGAAGCCCTGAAACACTATTGAAACATAAGGAAGCCCACAGACACATTTTTGATCATTTGGCAAACCTCCGGAGCATTCCTTCCAAGGAACCCCACTTGCTCCAACTCACTTCCACATCCAAGGAGCACCACCATAGAAGCTTGGGAACGCTCTTCATCAACTCCTTCAATCCATTGGCGCCCAAGAATTCTCCACATTACGGTTTTTATTGTTTTATTTATTTTGAGCATCATTTTGGGTTTGTGCCTACAAACCCCCATCTATTTCTCTCATCCTCTCTCTTGGGTTTTCACATCACCTTTAAGGTGTGAAGAGGTTAGTCAAGCCTTCCCTTTAAAAGTCTTGAGACATAGGTGAGCTGGCCTTCACCTGTAAGAAGGCTAGTGGGTTCTTTCTCAACCATTGAAAGCAAGTGGGTTCTTGCATAACCATTAAAAGCAAGCTGTAATAGGTTCTAGACTAACCTTAAAGTCTAGTGGGTTTCTTGCTAAAACCATTAAAAAGCAAGCGGTAGTAAATCTCTCAACGGTTGAGTTGGGAGCGGAGACGTAGGCTTGGGTTTAAGCCGAACTCCGTTATCAAGTTGTGTGTTTTTCCTCTTTTATTTCTGCTGCACTTTCACTTTGATTTTAAATTGTTAATTAATTTTTAAAAGGCAATTCACCCCCCCTCTTGCCATAACTTCCTTTACTTCTCCACCCAACAGTCTTTGCAGTTCCCTACTGTGACGAGAACCTTGAAATGTTAAATCAATATTTTTTAATATAGTTCTGCGGTTGGATGACATACTATGATAGGACACATAGCATGAAGAGTGTCAGTTGCGAGTACTCGAATGCAGATGAGACTTCCTCCCATGATGTTTGAACTTGGTAATCTCCAAGATTTGAGATTATGAGAACAAACCCACTAGTAGGAATTCCACATGGTTTAGTATCATCAAATATTTGTATCTGCGGGTGTGTGTAGTGATCCTTAGACATTATTATTATCATTAATACATTTCATGACTCGTGAACTATGATTTACTGAAGAAAACTTTCATGCAGATAGTTGGACGAAGTAGGGTACGTTGGGTGCGTCAGGAGTGGAATGTTATTAATGTATATGTCGAGGAAGGATTTTTCCCTTCCATTTATGGATGTTGATATCTACACCCTTTTATTAAAATAGAACCTTCATGTGGAATTCCATGTCCATGGTGTATTGATGATTTTATTTCAGGTAGTTAATGAATGATGTATCAAGCATAAAATTGATGACACTATCATGAAACCTTCTTGATGATATATTGAAATAATGCTATTATATTACATATTGACTATTCATATGTGGATTTCGTTGTTGCGACATGACGTTTTTTTGCATTGGTGCCTTGACTCATTTCTCTATAGTACTCTAGGACTTTAGGCAAGCCTGTCTAATGCCAATGAGAATGAATCCTAGTGGGTCACACACTATGTGTTTTTGGTGGTTTCGGTTAAGTTCTATTTGAATTTAATTAATGAAATAAATATTATTCTCAAGACCGTGGAATAATTTTATTCAAGTTAAAATGATCGCATAAATTAAATAAAATATATTTATTTATTTTATTGAACATTTAATAAACTGTTATTTACTAGTTTGTAAATAAAATATTTATTTAAGAGAATAAATAATTTATTCATTCATTCATCTCTTAAATAAATGGAAGTGGAGTTCGAAAAGACCACGGTTGGTCCATTAGTTAAATAATTGTTTTCAAAAAGGTAAATAATTATTTACCTGGTTTTCACAATTTCAAATAATAATGGCGTTGTTATTATTTTGTGATGCATAATTTTATTTTATAATTCCATTTTTCACAAGTTGGAACTCAATGAATAATTATGCGGTATTATTATTATGTTCATTTCATTTCTCTAATTTTAGGAATGTATTTAATTGTTACTATGAAATTAAATATTTCAACTTCAATTCCATGTATATAAATAGACATGTAGGCCTATTGTGCCACACACCCCACCACACACCTGGTGAATTGAGAATTTTGGAGCCAACAAATTTCTATATTGAATCATCTTCTCTCCCCTCTCATTAATGAGAGGTGTTCTTTATGGCTAAAGAACAAGCGATCAAGAACGATAAACACAAGAGACACGATTCTCCACACGAGCACCCGGAGAATGATCAGTGTCGATCAGAGGCCATCAAAGCATGTGTGGATCACCGCTAGCGGGATTCTAGTTTGGATCCTTACAAGTGAAACGATATAATCTGGAAGTTTCATTCCAGACGATCAACATCATCAATGAAGAACTATTCGATTGATCTAGGTATTATTTTTCTTCATAAAACTAATTAAATTAATTATAAACATGATGTGCAAGATCCTCTCTAAAGGTTTCGAGCCTCTTTCTTCTTTATATAAATCATTGATTATATTTTGTGGAGACGGGCGTTCATCGTCATATTGGTCCCGAAATAATCATTGATCATGGTAAAAAACAATGTTGGGGGTTGTTCCAACCACACTTCCACTGTTCTGATAAGCTTCATGTTCTATTAGAGCAGTTAGATGATAATTTATAATAATTAAAAAAAAATTTGATGACTTATGCATTTAATAATTTAGTTGTTTAATTCATGTTAATTGTTTTTCAAATCTGAATCTCGAGATCTATTCCCCCTCTTTCGTTTCTCGTTCACCATAATGAAACAATATTTTTTTTAATTTTTATTAAAATAAAATATAGGATCTCATCTAAAGGTGTCAAAGCTTCATGACCATAGAACCCCATAACACACGGCGTGTATTCGAATGTACATGTCGTGTAGTCAAGATTCAATGCATTGGACTAGTCCGAAAAACCTAGCCATTTTTGTTCCAGTCTTTCTAAGTCATAAATGACACCGTGTGTTGACTATGAACATGTGGCACACAGTTTTCAGATTACACGTTGTGTGGCACAAATGGACAAAACATGTAGTCCTATCGGGTTGGGGTTGGACCGTGTACCCCATACACTTCTAGCCCGGCTGTACACCATATAACAAAGAACTACAGGGCATGTGCCCAACTGGACACACTGTGTACTCTAAAGATTTCCTAAGTACACTCACATGCCATTTTCCCAGGCATGTACTTCGGATGAATGATGAAAAATAGTACACAACATTTAGTTGGAACTACACGTTATGTACTCATCAAATTACACATATTTTTTAAAATTTATTGTTATATTATACACAACCTTGAGACATGTACCATTGTGAAGGCATAAAGCAGATGCACAATAAGTGATAGGTGTTATATATATATGTGTTTAATTTAATATATGGGTAATGTTAATTTATATTCATATGGGTAGTTATGAATAAGAATTAGTCATGTTTCCTCTGAGGTACAAGATACGTACAAAGATAATTTTATATGAATTTATTCATTAAAAATTATGATGGATGAGAATCTCAAGGAAATTGATTAAATGATATAAGATAAGAGGATTGATTAATTAAAGATTATAATTTACTGATTTGAGTGAGACTTATCTTAAATGAGAATGATTAAATAATTGAATGCTAGTTTTATTTATGGGTAAATATCGTTGCATGTAAGGATGATCATGATTTTGACTAAGACATTTGTATGTGGATTTTTTCTTTTAATTTATTTACGTGAATTGTATTTTTTGGTCTGTGAGCCTTATCCTCATTAATATGTAGGGCCTGCGTGCCCAAGGTTTTATTTATGTAAAACACTATTTTACGCCTCACCTACATGTGAGTTAAAAAAGGGAATATGTGATGGATGGAACTCACAAGCTAGTGGAGGCGATTCACGTTAGAGACGAGATGAAACCAATCCCAGGAGATACATAGGTGGATAGGTGGAAGTTGTCATCATGAACCCAGTGGTTCAAGGTGTTTCTCCCTTATGCATGGGTTAGTTTATCAATAGCTAGATAAACTAACCAATAGAAAATCTCATGATCATTCCATTTACTTTATTTTATTTCAGTCATTTTCTTGGTTTAATATTATGGATGTGTTGTTACGATCACAATATTAATGAATTAAACATGAATGTAAGATGAAACTAAATTAAACCAGACATATGCGTAAATATTATCAAGACATGGTTAATAACTTACGTAATTTCCACTCAATATTAACAAGCATTTGATAATAAAAAATTCACACATAAGAGAAAAAAATCCCTCAAATAAAATATTATGTCAGACCAAGCCTTCTGCTACTAGATTAAGGGAAACCTAAATAAAACTATGTTTTTGACCAACCCTTGTTGGGACTTACTTTTATACAGGAATCTCTTATGAAAGTTTTCAGGTTGATTTAACCATATAACATCCAGAGGAGTAGCCAATGCTAGACATGGTGTAATATTGGAGGCAAGAGTTGAGGAAATCCAAATTCATGATTTCAGAATTGGGGAGTCCACTCAAAAAATCATGGAATTGTAAGCCCACAGTTTTCAAATACCTTCCTACCTAAATACCTTCTAAAATCATGATGAACTCTTGTTGGGGTTATGTGAAGGGGAATATGAATCCTTTACACTAGAATATCATGGAAACTAGACATTTCGATTTCAATGGTGAGTTCCATTGGTACATGATAAAATAGTAGGATACTTAATAAAATTTATTATTTCTCATAAAATATAATCAAGAAATTACTAATGATCTCCTCATTTAATTGTAAAATAAAAATGACATGCTCTTCAACCACGCTATCCCTATAATAAATTATAGATAAAGACTACATCCTCACTGGTAGTAGCATTCAAGAATGGTTTTGATTTCTTTCGGTTATCCCACACCATGAAATGATGTCTTACATTCTGGAGTCAGCATTACCGGATCCCCCTGCCAAGGAGGCGAGTGATGAGGATTTCTTATTATTTGAGAAACAAATGAACAATGTGGTCGACGTTAAATGTTTTATGTTATCATAAATGTCAAGTGAGCTCATGAAGTCTCATGAAAACAAGGATTCTTATAGCATTATCAAGCACCTCTATGGTCTTTACCAGGAGAGAGAAAGATAGGAATGGTTTGAGATCTCTAAGGCAGTCTTTCAGAGTAATCATGGAGAAGGTTCCCCCTATGGGACTCATGTAGTCAAGATTGTTGGCTACGCTGAGCGCCTGGAGGATCAAGGGTTTAATCTCACAGATGAACTGGGCACCGATCTCATTCTCGCATAACTCTGTCAGATATTCTCTATCTTTTTTGTTAATTTCAAAATGAAAAACATAGAAAATTTTCTATCTGATCTTCTTGTCCCACTTCACCATGTGGACAAAGATATGAAGCATGAAAAGCCTTTTATAATTATGGTGAATAAGAGGAATGGGAATGTGAAGATCTTTAAGCCCAAAGCATCTTCTCAGCCTTCCATGGAATGGATGATCAAAGGGGAGGCAAGGGAAGATGAGGCCATCTTTTTTACATGTGGAAAGAAGGGACACTGTAAGAAGAACTGAAATCTTCCTATGAATCAAGGGGAATCATCATGTGCGTTTATTATCAAATGAAATCTATCTTTTTCTACAAATTGTGTATTATATACAGATTTTGTTTCTCACATATGTATCCAAATATTGGAACCATGTAGATTCAAGAAGATTGATCGAAGGGAGGGAGATCTACGAGCAACCAACGAAGCCAGACTTGCTGCTTTAGCTATTGGGGACTACAACGTTGCGTTGCCAACTGGGATGATCTTGGTGGTAAAGGTCTATTTTTATGTGCCTTCTATAACCATGAACATAATTTTTGTATCTGACTTAGATATAGATGGATTTTTTTTCATGTTTTGAAATTATTTTTCTTCTTTTATAAATATAGCATTTGTTTTGGTAGGACCCATTTATACAACAGTATTTATGTCTTGGATTACACAAACCAAGTAATGGAAATAGATGACAAAGATACATCAAATGACTCATACCACACCCAACTTTGGAATCATTGTCTAGGTAAAGTAAATGAGAAACACTGGACAAAGTTACATCAAGATAGATATTTAGATTATATTGAACTAAAAACACTTGGCGTTTGACATGCATGTTTACAAGGAAAAATGAACACAGCCCTATTTGGTGGGAAAGGTGAAAGGGATAAAGAGCATCTTGAATTGGTTCATAACAATGTCTGTGGACCATTTCAATTTGAAGCAAGTGGTGGGTACTCATACATCATAACTTTTAGTCAAGATTTTAGTAGATATGGAAATATCTACTTAATGAGGTATAAGTCAGATTCCTTTGATAAGTTCAAGGAATTCAATAATAAAGTTGAGAACCATCTTCATAAGATGATTAAGAAATTCTACTCAAACTAATGTGGGGAATATCATAATCATGACATCATTCAATACTTATGAGAGTTTGGGATGTTATCCCAACTCACTCCACCTTACACACCTCAATGTAATGGTGTATGAAAAAGGAGTAACCACACCTTATTGGACATGGTGAGATCAATGATGAGTCATGTAGGCCTTCCATTATCCTTTGGGGTGAATGCATTACAAACAGAGGAGCACATACTAGACCAAGTACCATCTAAATTGATAAATTCTATTCCATACAGGTTCTGGAGTGGAAGAAAAACCATTTTAAGGAATTTACATGTGTAGGGTAGTAAAGCGTTTTTAAGACCTCTTCAGGTATAAAAATCTCACCCAGAGGCACAAAGTGTTCCTTTATAGGATACCTCAAGGAAACAAGGGGATATTACCTATACATATCTTCAGATTAAAAGGTTATAGTGGCAAGACATTCCATGTTCTTTGAGAGGGAGAACATCTCCCAAAGAGATAGTGGGATCAAGATAGACATTGATGAAGTCGTGGAACAAGATATTCATGATTTGGTACATGAAAAGATTCCAAAAATCCCTATAGAAGATGAATATATTCCAGACACACATGTTCTGTGTAGGAGTACATGAGATGTTAGAGAACCGGAACAATATGGTTTTCTAGTTACTGAGGATGGTGACTCGTTATTAGTTGATAATAATGATCCAATAACCTAAAAGGAAGCAGCAAGTGGCACATACGTTACTAAGTGGAAAGAATCCATGAATTATGAAATGGATTCCATGTACGAAAACAATGTCTAGATTTTGGTAGATCATCCATTTCATGTAATGAATGTTGTTTT
Organism: Viscum album; assembly: GCA_963277665.1. Classification (NCBI taxonomy): domain Eukaryota; kingdom Viridiplantae; phylum Streptophyta; class Magnoliopsida; order Santalales; family Viscaceae; genus Viscum; species Viscum album. The sequence goes on from OY728120.1 coordinate 2,012,226,924, forward strand.
AAATTGGGTATTCAAGAATTAAATGGACATTGAAGGACAAGTCAGCACCAATAAGGCACGACTGGTTGCAAAAGGGTTTAAATAGCATCAAGGAATTGACTAAGATGAAACCTTCTCACCTATTTCAATGCTAAAATCCATCATTATTCAACCTTCCATTACGGATTACTATGACTATGAGATTTGGAAAATGGGTGTCAAAATTGCTTTCCTTAACAGGAACCTTCCAGAAAATGTCTACATGACACAACCAGAAGGGGTTTTGACTCCAAAGGATTACAATAAGGTATGCAAGTTGTAGAAATCCATTTAAGGATTAAATTAAGAATCCAGGTCATGAAGAATCCATTTTTATGAAGCCATTAATGAATTTTGTTTTATCAAGAATGAATGTGAGCCTTGTGTGTAAAAATGATTTAGTGGGAGTGTATTCATTTTCCTAATAGTATATGTTAATGAAATAATACTTATTGGAAATGAGATAACAATATTACAGTCTATTAAGTCATGGTTTGATCAATGGTTCTCCTTGAAGTACTTGGGATAGGCTGTGAATATTCTTGGGATCATGATCCATCGTGATAGATCCAATAGATTTCAAGGCCTAAGTCAAAGTACAAACATTGGTAAGATATTGAAAAGATACAGTATGGAACAATCCCGGAGTGGATTGTTTACAGAATCAAATGGCATTCCTAATTCCAATAAAATGTTTCCTTAGAGATAGGAGGAAATAAAGATACTTTAAAGGACCCCAAATGCCTCAGTGATTGGGTCGGTCATGTATGTCATGCTATTTACAAGGCTGGTTGTCGCCAAATCATTGAGTACAGTAGGAAGATATCAATCTGACCCAGGTTACCACCATTGGATGGCAGTCAATACTATCCAAATGTATCTGAGACATACTAAGGATATGTTCCTTGTTTATATAGGAGATGATGATTTAGTCATCAGAGGATATGCGTATTTTAGTTTCTAGACTAATCAAGATTACATGAAGTCACAAATGGGATACAACTTCACTTTGAATGGAGGTGCAGTGAGCTGGAAGAGCTCAAACTAGAGTGCGGTCATAGATTCTACAATAGTGTATAAGTATATCGCAGCTTCTGAGGTAGCTAAAGGAGCAGTTTGGATGCGAAGCTTCATCCAGGAGCTAATTGTGATACCTAGCAGTAAATAACCCATCACACTGTAATGTGATAATACAGCTGTGATGGCTCTCACAAAAGATCCATGGTCCCATCTGTGGTTAAAGCACATACATTGGAATTATCATCTCTTGTGTGATTTTTCTCATAGAGATAATGTTTTAGTGAGATTTATTTCCACAGAAGACAACATGGGGGACCCTATGACTAAAGTCTTGACTCAGCAGAAACATGATCATCAACTGAGGTCTAGAGGACTGGAATTCATAGGAAGTTGTCCCTAGTCCAAGTGAGAGTTTTTAAGAGTTGGTGTCCTAGAACCTACTGGTTTTACTTTTATTACATGTATATTTATGATATTATTACATATTGTTAATTTTTTGCATGACTATGATGTAATAATGTCTTAGAGTATTTGTTCCATTGAAAAGGTCATGGTAGTTCCTCGCTAGGATGAGAACCATGATATGATATAGTAATATTTTTAAATATAGTTCTATGGTTAAATGACATACTATGATGGGACACATAGCATGCAGACCGTTAGGTGCGAGTACTCGTAAGCAGATGAGACATCCTCTTATAATGTTCTCACATGGTAATCTCGAAGATATGAGATTATGAGAACAGACCCACTAGTATGAATTATGCATGTTTTAGTTTAATTAGATGTTTCTATATGAGAGCATGTGTAATGATCCTTACACTTTAATATTATCATTAAAACATGTCCCAACTCGTGCACATTGATTTACTAACGAAAACCGTCATGCATGCAGTTGGTGGGAATTAGGGCACGTTGGTTGCGTGACGTGTAGCATGTTATTAATGGATAAGTCAAGGAAGGATTTTTCCCTTCCATTTATGGAAGTTTATATCCCGATAGTTTGATTGAAATATAATGATCACGCTAAATTCCATGGCCATCGTGTAACAATGAGATTATTTCAGGTAGTCAAAGAACGACGTATCAAGAATAAATGTTGATGACACTATCATGAAACCTTCTTGATGAGATATTCCAATAATGGGTTTATATTATAGAGTGGTCATTTTTATGTGGATTTCATTATTGCGACTTTCTTTTCTTTATATTGGGTACCTTGACCGTTTTCTAGACATCACTCTTACACTTTAAGCAAGCCCACCTAATGCCAACGAGAAAAAATCCTAGAGGGTCACACACTATGTGTTTTTGGTGGTCTTTGTTAAATTCTATTTTAATTTAATTAATGAAATAAATATTATTCTCAAGACCATGGAATAATTTAATTCATGTTAAAATGATCACATACATTAAATTAAATATATTTAATTATTATATCGCACATTTAATATATATTTTTCACTAGTTTGTAAATAAAATATTTATTTAAGAATATAAATAATTTATTTATTTATTCGGGTGTTAAATAAATTGATGTGGAGTTCGAGTGGACCAATGTTGGTTCGGTAGTAAAATAATTATTTTCAAGATGGTAAATAATTATTTTACTAATTGGAACATGTTAAAATAATAATGACACTGCTATTATTTTGTGATGTGGAATTTTATTTTATAATTCGATTTTTCGTAAGTTGGCACATCATGAATAATGACCCAATATTATTATTATGAGTATGATTTTTCTCTATGTTCATAAATGTATTTAATTGTTTCTATGCAATTAAATTTTGTAATTGAAATTTCATGTATATAAATAGACAAGTAGGCCTATTGTTCCATACAACACACCACACGTCTGGTGAATTGAAAATTTTTGAGAAAAAAAATTTCTCTATTGAATACTCTTCTCTCCATTATCAATAATGAGAGACGTTCTTCAAGGTTGAAGAACAATTGATCAAGAACAGCTGACACAAGACACTTGTTTTGCCGCGCTAGCACCTGAAGAATGAGCAGTGTCGATCAAAGGCCATCAGAGCACATGTGGATCATTGCTATAGGGATTCTAGTTTGTATCCCTACAAGTGCAACGAGATAGTCTGAAAGGTTCATTCCATATGATCAACATCATCCACGAAGAAAAATACCAAAGATCCATGAATTATTTTTCGTTATGAAATTAAATAAATTAATTATAAAAATGATGTGAAAGATCCTATCTAAAGGTTTCATGCCACTTTCTTCTTTATCTAGATATTTGATTATATTCCATGGAGACTAGAGTTAAATGTCATATTGATCATGGAATAATCATTAATGATGGTAAAAATCAATGTTATGTGTCGTGCCAACCATGCTTCTACTGCACCTAGAACCTTCAGTGCTGTTGTGGTTGCCAAAATATCTATTCACTAGGAGTCTGGATCCTTTCATGTCAAATAGTCATGTATAGGTACTAGTTTCTAGGAAAAAAATGGGGCATACATAATATAGGAATGGGATATGGTTTCCATGTCCTTATTGAGTCATCTCTCCAGATATACGCATTTACACCAGTATGTTATTTCTATTTCAGGATGCCTCCGTGGTCATTTTTTCATCTATGATATAGTAGGAGGATCATAATGATGATCCCTTTAGTGAAGAAAACTAGATACAGAGACTATTTTATGATGTTTTAGCTCATGGTGGTTCACTAATATTACAACCATCTATTGAGATGAACATAGTATCTAATGTACAATGAGATGAGGCGTACAATATAAATGTGATTCATGTGTTTTAGTATAAATGATCCCTCAGTTTCTGAGTTTTTATATACCCCAAGGTGGATGAGTTCTAGCATGATATTTTGATATCATTGTTTCATCTCATCGGAACACTAGAATAGTTGATGGTGGTCCTAGAAGAGGTAATTATCTATGGATCTATGGGATTATCGGGGGTCTTAGTGACCAATTAGTACGATGAGGAAACTCTTTCACAGATAGAGTTGAATATCCTTTTCAAATATGATATTTATCTAGCTAAATTTTTGGTTATACACATCCAATAACTTATACATAATTACCAAGGATGTATGATTGTGGATAATATTTCATCATGTTTCACCAACCTCTCTTGGTACTCGAAGGAAATGGTGCGTGGTTAGATAATACAGGATAGATCCTTCTTGTGAGGTATAAATAGATACATATGAATTATTTTAATTCCCCAATGAATACCAACATGTTTTTTGGTTATATATTATTCTTTGTTGTTTGAGATTTTTCTAGCTGAAAAGAAGAAAATAATTAGTGATGAAGTGGGAACATGACAGATGAGACTTCAACAGTGGGTAACCAATGATAAATTAAAGGACCTAGATTTGTGAGAAATTTCAAGAGGCGATGAAATGAAATAGATTATGTGGTTCAATGATCATTTGATGTATCTAGTCATCCTTGAGACCGAGGGTCCTACTCTTTCGGCGTTTGAGGAAATATTACATGAGAATGCATGACCATACATTCATCTAATAGAGTATAATTGGATGTGTGACCAAGTAAGGGAAATTGGAAGTAGTAGGTAGGTCCATTGGGTGGAATATGTGGAATAGGATTTTGGATGGTAGTTGGAGGTGTCAAAATTATTGATTTATTACCACCACCACCCTTAGGTTTTTCATGCCAGGATTAGGGAGTAGGTGAAAGGGGTGGGGGTTTCTTCAGAAACTCAAAGCTCATAACCCATAGGATCCAAGGATGATACAATATATAATCTATATATTCTATAATTTATTTATTGTATTGATAAACATCGTTTATATCTAATACTTTCTTAACATTAATATGTTAAGAGCCATTGAGATTTTGGATAAACCATTGGCTTAACCCTTCATATTGGTAATTACTACTCAAGGAAACATAATGGTCACAAGATTCTTCCAATGGTGTTACCTGAATTTTAGAGGTAATATTTTTCTTTGGGATATACTTTTCACATATATGGGGCCTTACAATGTTATATTTGGTATGTACTAGTCAACTAAAGTTCATTCATACATTGAATCTTCCATGTAGAGGATGTGTTGAGCGTTCTATGATGTGATGATATTTTATTTTGTGTTTGAAAATAAAAATCATGAACAGAAGGATGGGCCATTCATATGAGGATTCATCTGTTATCACACCAGTTGGATAGAATTACTATTGGTATAATGGATATTATATGATTATAGTTTCATCCAACGGTAGAAGAGTACGATGGTGTATTTCATAAGGACATTTCAGGATTACGTCCCACTACGAGATAGACTTATGTATTTAACTACATCATATGACATCCCTAATATCTATTTTTTCTTATCAGATTGATCATGGAAATATTCACCAGCTTAGGGTGTAGTTGAAGGACTTCCAAAATATTGGATTTGTTAGGACCAGTGCTTGACCCTTGGTTTCCCCAGTGATGTTCAATAAGAATTATAATGTGAGATTGAGGATGTGTATGGATTAACATCAAAAAAACCAATTGAAAATAAATTAAAAGTATCAACTACCAATTATCAATGAACTCTTAGATTAGTTGATAGGGACATGATGCTTTTTTAATATTGACCTGAGTTCAGGATATCACCAGGTGTATGTTCACGATGATGATATTCCGAAGACAACATTACAACGTCTTTATGGTCACCATGAGTACTTGGAAATGTCTTTTATAGTGAAAAATATTATATTAGTGTTCATGGGACTCATGTACCTAATCTATAATCCCATCTTAGTGTAGTTTTTTGTTTTCTTCATTTATTATTTCATAGAGTACTCAGCTTATGAGGATGGGAACATGATACACTTGAGGATGGTACTAGATGCACTCTAAGAGAATAATCTTTATAATATTATTAAATGTGATAGTTCTTGATTCAAGAGGTCCACTTTCTAGGAAATTTTATCACAGTAGAAATTGGAGTGGTGGACACAACAAAGGTTAAGGTAGTGATAGCGTAGGATCCATCCAAGATATTGATGGATTTATAGATATTTCGTGGGTTGTATGGCTACTATAAGATATTAATTTTTTTTTCACTATGATATCTGATACCTTGAAAACCTTTACCTGAAAGGTGGATCCTTTGTGAGGATGAATAGGTTCTAGTAGAATTATTAGGTATTGATGAAGAGGTTCATGAGTGATTCACTATTGATATTCCTAGAGGAGGGTGTTGAGTTTGTAATGTTTTATGACGAATCATTGAAAAATTTTCGTTTTCACTAATGCAGAGGAAGGAATGGATTTCATATGGTTCATGTTAGTTAATACCACAAAAGTAGATATAATCAACCCATGATGTTGAGCTTGAAGTGGTAGTATTTACACAAAAGGTATGGAGACAGTAACTTATTGGATAGTGATTTATCGTTTTTTCTAAAAACAATAGCATAAAGTATATCTTCACTCAGAAGGTTCTTAAATTAAGATAGAGATGATGGATAAAGTTCCTCTAAGATTATGAATTTGATATTTTCTATACTCCTAGTAAGGGGAACATGATAATAGGTACTCTTAGTTGATGTTCTTTTTTTCAGATACTGAGTAAGGCATCAGAGATGTTATCCACACTATGTTTATCCTTACTGGATGGGTATAATGTAGCTTACTTCTAGTAGATGGTTGTAACCCTACAACTTCTATAGTGAGTTATGGATGTTAATCATAGAGTTACCGACTATGATTCCCTACATAATCAGATATCAACTGTAAATGCTCTAGATGGGTTTTTTGAAGGTTTGGAGTATGTCATCCTTTTTAAAGGATCAGTAATAGTACAATTCACATTGTAGGAGGAGGTTATGAGTAAATTTCATACACCTTATTTGGAGATACATATAGGTTTGGTGAAGATATATTAGGACCTCCAACATCAGTTTTGGTAGTTATCGATGGATAAGGGTGTTTAATGGGATTTCTCTTAATACCATACAAATAATCAATTAAATACTAAGAACTATGTTATAGTTTTTCTATCTCAACCAATTTAGATTTCATATTGGATGTGGGAGGGAATATCTATTGACTTTTGGATGGGGTTACCACAAACTTTTGGATAATATAAATCTATCTGGGTTATCTTACATTTCCTTACCAATTCATCCCATTTCATAACTATTTGGGAGAATATTTTAATAGAGATCCTATTATTCCACTATATGTAGGTGACAATCCATCTCCATGGAGTTCCCATGATATTCATTTATAACTGTGATGTTCACTTAACATCCCATTTATGGAAGGGATTTCAGGAATACTTTGGGACTCAATGGAATCTGAGATTGACATTTAACCCAAAAACAAACAGCCAAATTGTGTAGAAAATTTATGTCATGGATACTTTTTTCTAGTATTATATTTTATTCTTTAGTAGTAGTTGGGATGATAACCTAGCATAGGTGTAATTTTCATAGAAAAACATATACCATTCCTCCATCGATATTTCACCATTCGAGGCCTTGTACAGTCAACCCTACATGTCACCACCATGTTGGAATGACCAAATATTATCATCACTTATGGTAATAGATTTGGTTCAAGCCACAAAAGAGAAGTATAACACCATGATGGAGTGGATGAGGACACAAAAGATAAATTAGATGTTTTATGTGGACCAATAATTGACACCTTTAGTGTTTGAGGAGGGAGAACTTGTATTCATGTGGGTCTCACCTCAAGACATATTTCATATAATTTTATGAGGTTGAAATCTATATTATAAATTTTTGGGGCCTTTCTAGATACTATATACAGTTAGTGTGGGAGGTGTACTATTTGGACCTAACCCCATAGTTGGATCAGGTATATGATGACTTACCAATCGATTGAGAAGGTACGTGCATGACCGGTCACAAGTTATCAACTGTTGTGAGATGAACATCAAGGATGGGTATACATTATCATAGTAACCATTATTTATTAAGTATTTATAGGATAATACCATCGATGTGTGTGTGATTCATTTATGGAATGTTTGCTGGCACCATGGGAATCATTAAGAGAGTACCTGGGGTCAAAGGACCCAGATGCATGAATAGTACCCATATCTCTGGCAATAATATTTTTTTCTATGACATAAATCCTACATGTGGGGAGAATATGAGCCTCTGTTGTTTCGATGTAAATAATTTGAATATATATAGTAATATTTTTTAAAATAGGAACTTATACTGTGCATGATTCCAAGGCCCAATGAACATGAAATTGATGTTTGAAATATATTAATTTCATGCATGTATTAATTTCCAAAAAATAGTGTAATAACTCTAAAATAGAGGCCTAGATTAGAAATATGAGGTCATTGTTTAGAATAGAACATGGTATTTATGCTTGGATTGACATAATATTTATTATCATTGGACATTTGGTTATAAGTATTGACTGTCTTGAAAAATAAAATTTATTTATATATTTATTTTATTACATTGATGAATAAACCTATTTTCTATAATAAATACTTTTTTATGATGATATATCATGGTTTGACACATAACCATGGAGTTATATAGGACTGTTGGATGAGTGAAATATTAGTGGGGGATATCATATCGGATTGAGATCAGATCTAGGATCATTTAGCCACTGGAGTTCAGGGATCGTGCCAGTGAAAACAATACTGGACTATTCTACGTCAATGATCGATCAAAACTAACTAGAGTATTTTTTAATTTTTTTATTCTATATTTTTAATTTACATTAGTCAAATGAGATAAATTCCATGAAAAAGAATTGATTCACACATTGATAGTTGATCTAATTTATAGTAAATTTATTTATATTTTTTTTCATAAATAATTCATCATATTCTATGATATTGGATCAGGTCTATAAATTAAAAAAATTCAATGTTCATTCCTCATATTTTATAGTTTATTGATTTCACCCTCATCTCATCAATAATTCATCACGTGTTATTCCATTGGACACTTATTCATCGAATTCTAGGAATTTTATCTTTACATAACTATTTTTCAGTAAAATAGATCAATACCATGGATGTGGATAGTGATTGAGGGTTTGATCGAGGTGTAACACCGATAAAGGATGACTTGTCGAAAATTGTATTGACTGATGCAACCAATTCATTCTGGTTTGTCAGGCGACACTAATGGTGTGGATTGAGGGTGTGCTCATGGGAATTTTCAAATGATGGATCGTGGAGACTGGAAATAGTAGGGGTCAGCTAACAGTATATTATTATTTTATGGAATTATTTTTTATGGTGGAAGAAAAGATGGTGACTCAGAGAAGAACCCTAGGGTTTTGGAATATCCTGGGTTTCATTACATGTCATCTGGGATCACATGCCATACAAGACCATCTGTACATTGCTAGGGTATACATGAAGAGAAAATTATCCAACATTATGGGACAACAGTCTGACATTGTGCAAACCATTGTATTATCTCGGTGTGTACCTTGGTGGGTATATGGGAATGTGTAGTCTAGGTTATAGGGACACAACAAGAGTAAACAATTAGATACATGAACATAGAAATACCTTTGTGTACACGGAAAATGGTAGGGGTTTGTGATACATAGATAATCCTTCATCTAAATAGACATTCTATGTAAATATATCACCTTCCATGTAATTCATAAAATATATATTTGATTCTTCATTCCCTTCATCATAGAATTTATTCTTTAGGTTTTTTCCCTTGATGATTTCCCTGAGAGTTTAATGTGGAATCGAATCATGTGAATTGGATGGTGATCCCCTATGAGGAACTTTAGTCTTATATAGGGTTATTGGAATCCCTCCGCAAGGCCTAGAGATAGATTCTATGTTATCGTCTTACATAGTTGGGGATCTTAGAATCATCTTGACAATAACAATGCGGGTATCGATCCCTTACATAGCGTGGTAATATAGATTTGTTTCTATATCTACCCCAGGGTCATGGGTGTGATACCCATCAATTTATCACATTATTTGGATATAAAATGTGTAATTTCTATGGAAACAACTGAAGATCATGACCCCTTATAGAAACAAAAGCAGTGATATCTCACTCTTGGATATTATTCTACTATAAAAGTGTTATATGAAACCTTGAAGCAGAAATCCTTTTTTAGTTATACGGTTTTGACCTTACCTTTAGACTATCATTCTGAATTGAGAATATCATGAAATTTCTATTATTTATATTGGTGACATATCCATATAATGAGATTACTTATATTTTTGATGCTTCATTCTTATTGTATTTTTTGGTGTCCTACTTGATATTGTTATACTCACCCCTACATTGGATTTCTCCACACTTGTCATGTCTTATGATGATGAAAGACCACACAATAGGCTTCTCGGTGAAACAAGATAATACATAGTACATATTTTTCCTAGAGAGACTGTGGTTTATACTATTGGTCACATTTTACTATGGTACCCTTATTCAATCTGTTTGGACATCATTACAACTTTTGTGGTCCTTTATTTTCCCTTATTACATTGCTGTATTTTTTATACAATGACTATGGGAATTGGATGTGTGCATTATTTTGGTATTAGTTTTATTCAAGCTTTCTGAATTTTATGGACTTGAGAATATGTTTTTGAGTACATGAACCATATGAAAATTCCTCCCATGTGATTTTATTCCTAGTCGGTGTTGGTTGACATCAACTGACCTATTGGAGGAGTACTTGGGGTAGACACACATGATTAACCATTAACCAGGCAGGCCCATATGGGTCAAGTCATGATAGAACTGGGAATTATGTTATAGGGAGATAAATTTTTTTTGAGGTGGAATTTTAGTGTAATGATTTTCATGACAGCACCCATTTATAAGTGAAGGTAATTGATGTTTTTGGAAAACCATTATATTTTTCAATAATAATATGACACTATTCAAGGAGACAAAAATAATAATTATATGCATGTTTAGTGTATATCATTATATATTGATAAAAATATCATCCATTTATTTATTGGCTCATCTCTAATTATTTTGGTCTTTTACACTAGGATAAAGTTAATTTAAAAATTATACATTTTTCATGGAATATAATTTCTAACGTTTGTACATAATTTTAATGAAAAAGATTAATAATGAACATATTTAATATTTTTTTTAATTTATATGTATAATTTTAAATTCGTTTTACCAAATATTATTTGAAGAATTCTTAGAAGATAATATTAAAATAGAAACACTTAATCCATTAGTTTTTAAAAAAAAAATATTGTTTATGTACATTAAATTTAAATATTTGATAAAATTTTCAGGAGTATTGATGATAAATACCTAAATTTATATATAATTAATTTCTAAAAATGTATGATCCATAAATGATAATCCAAACCCCCAACTCATCTAAAAATAATTTATTTGATGAAAAGAGTGAAAAAATTGATTTATAATACAACATTATAGTAAAATAAAACAAATTTTTCCTCGAGATTCTTATGTTATTCTCCTTCTACAATGGCTCGAAGGCGTTCAATTTTTTATTGATTTTGATGATACACTTTTAAAGGGGTGAGGTGGAACCCTTACAAGGCCCGTAGGCATAAGTATTACATGGCCCTTAGGCCTTAGAAAAATTCATTGCCCGTAGAATTCGAACATTACATACAACCCAGACTAACAACTTGGAACTGCTCCTCCCCAGCATCTTCATTGTGAAAACAACTCTCCACCATTGCATGTCTATTTGGTTAGGAATTCTCATGCATGAAAAGGCTTGTTCCGATGGCTGGTTCCATACCCTCTCAATATTGCAATCCATTTACCTTCTGCTATGGTGAAAGCTCTTTGCTCCTCCTCCTTCTGAAGTTTGTTCCATTATAGGTTGTCTATGTTGCATCTACACTTAAGGTGTCCCAAAGGCCTTGAGGTGGCTAGAAGGCCTTACTGACCCGAAGGCCTGCGTGGCCTAAAGGCATTAATGGACTCGGGGTCCAAATCGGTGGCACAAAGGCCCAAAGGAGGGAATTTTTTCAGCTGCTACAGTGCCAAACAATGTCTCCTACAGTACCCACTATAGTACCTACTATAGTACTACTACAATGCCTGTTACAGTACTACTACCGTTCAACTATAGCAATTCAGAAATTAGCCTCTTCCAGGATTTGATCCCGGATCTCTTAGATACACTTAAGAAGTCCTCACCAACTAGAATTTGAAATCCTATAGTTTATTATTACATTGTCGTATGATCTATGATATAATATTATTTTAAAATCCATGAATTTTTTACTAAAAATAAATTTTTTTCAAAAAACATAAAAATTTATACAATGTTAATTTTTATATTATTAATTAAAAAAACAAGTTCTGTTGTGTTTAATTTATAATTCAAATACAGGTAAATTATGTTTATAAATAAAATCCTAAAATATAATGAAACCCCATTTTTAACCAAAAAGATGTTATTTTAAAATATTAACTAATAGTAGTCTTATTTCATATCATTTTCTAACTAAACTAGTGTTATAAAAATTATTATAGAAAAATTAATCATTAATCATAATATTCTTCCAATATAATGGTGTATCACATAAATAGGTAATTTCTAAAAAAATACACTTCTATGTAATAAACGATCATATCTTTCATTTTCTGAAATGTAAATTATTTCCATTCTTATTAAATGTAGTAAATATTTTCTATATAACATGATTTCTTAAAGTAGATAATTCTATTCCTTGACTCTAATTCAATTAAGAATTACTAACATTCAAACGTAAATATTTATATTTTATCACAATAATTTATGGTTTTATTTAAGTAAGTCATTATTTGGACATAATGATATAAAAAATTATTTAAATTCAGTCATATATTAAAATTTTTTGTCATTACATTATCTACCCTCAAATAAATTTTATCCACACAATTTACCTCAGCGAATTATGGTACTTTTTATACTAATCTTGTAATTACACATTTATATATCTTTCCTGATGAGAATGTTTTTTTAGGATGTCGAATGTGATTTATGAATGTAAAAAAATATTATAACCTATTTATAATGGGAGTATAACCCGTAATAATTTAATGTTTAAGATGGGTTTTTTATCTAGATACATAATGGGTAACATAATATAAACCATAAAAATTATTCATGGATTAATCATACAGTTATGGGTTTTTATAATTCAATATCTAGTATTTGGGTAAGTCATACATAGGACTGGACTCTAGAAAATCTATTTTAAAAACATAATATTTGGTCCTTAGTTTTAATTTCATATTGTTTTACTTGAACATATGGTTATTGGTTACTATCTCCCTCATTGGTCCTTTGATTGGAACATTGAGACTCATGATTACCAACTCTATCACACCTAAAGAAGTGTATTTTTTAGCTTCCCCCTTATACATTCTATTCTACTAACATTCTTCAGATTACCATTCTTGGGAATCTATTTTTTCTTCTTTTGTGTGTATGGGTATTCGACTATGTTCATATTATTAATTATATTTCAAGAATTATGGTTTCATATAATCAGAATATTTTTCACTCAAGCTTTCATATTGATAGGTTATTCAATAAGGTAATCTGTACATTATCATACAAGGCCATTATTCAATCTAGTTCCCCCCATTTCGAAATAAAAAATATTGTGGATTAATAAATATTATTATAAGGGAATTATTATAAATAACCGTTTACAATTTTTACCTCAAATATATCACTTTATAACACAATCTTATCTCCCTATAATTTTTAAAACCCAGTTTGTATCAGGCTAGGTTCAATAAATATAACATAAATATATAACACATAGTTAAACATAGGTTAATATGAGTTTGGTTCTCTAATATTTAGTAATTTAATCCATAAAATAGATATTGAAAATTTCCATGAACATTATTGAAATAAACTATACCAAATAATCATTGAAATTTATGCCATCAAAATCCTAGTCATATTTCTTGAAAAAAAATTAATCATTCCAACAATCATATACCAAAATATGTATATACTATAATCCTATTAAATCGATATCATACCTTCTTAAAATAAATTTTATCATCTAAGACATTGAACAAAAAAATGATTTTATGTTCCACTGAAAATCAACACCATATTTTATAATAAATTATTATTATGAAATGGTTCATAACCTCAGAAAATAGTAAATATATATTATAATCCAAAAAATGAGATGATATTCTGCAAAAAACATGAATCGATTATCAATCCCATGGTTAGAAATTATTATCTAACTGGATTCTTCAAAATAAAATAACCCATTATTATCTTAACATCAGTTGTATATTAAACATAATATTTATGCATACCTAAATCACATGTTATCCAATATTTATTATTAAAAATATAAAGATAAAATAAAAAATACTTTCGATGATACTGATATTATTAAATCTAAGTCACAAATAAATTAAGTAAAAACTACTGTTGAATAATCCCAATATGTTTTACCTAATCCTCCTAACATTTGAGTATATATGAATATCATTGATAAATATAACTCCCTAAAAATGGATAAGTTTTCCAAGATTATCCCAACATAACTACCTTATTAAATACTAGGAAAAATATATTTTCCATCACAATAGGCATATAATAAAATTATTATCACTTTATATACCTTCACATAATTTTTTAGAATAAATAGTGGCTACCGGTACATACCTTTCTCAGATTCATTATTTTGATTATATTTCTACAAAACATTTTAACCAAAACTATTATAAGAATATAAAAACATTTATATGAAAACATTATTCCAAATATGTATTACCTTATGAAAAAAATTATTTTTAACATCTAAAACTTTTAATCATCTTATCAATCTTCTTGTTCCATATCTGTTTATCCAATTTAATTTTTATAATATTTCCTCAATCCAAATTTGGTAAAATTATTCATCAATACTCCATAATGGTTCTTAAAGTATATTTGATTAACAAAATCATATACCATAAGAGATTCCATCCTTTGGTGAAATATCAATGCCACACATTACACATCAATCCGAGGATTGATTCAATACACAACCATCCATTTTAGGTTATTCTCCCTTGGTGAATCTATCACACATCCACATCCACTTTCCAATATATAAACATGGATATATTTCTTTAAAAAACCACATGATCCCAATTTTTCCAAACCATCAACTTATTTTAAAAATACATAGATCGGTTCCTGTTAGTTTACTAGGGATATGTAGACCAAATCTCCAAATAACATATTCATTATAAGATAATAATAAAATAATTTTAAATTAAAAAGAGATATGTGTAGATTTCTTATTTTGGTCAACCAATTAATATTAATCCTAAAATTATCCCCAATAAAAATATTAATCTCAGATGTTATGCCATGATTTCCATTATTACCATCTATGATACCCCAAACTCACACTCTATGATCTGGTGCTCATAAAAAATTCAATAAGTTATATTCAACATACCATGTATAAAATATTTGATATAAGAATAGTTAATTACAAAATATATTTGATTATTAAATCTCTTACATCTGAATTTTTATTTTATTTATATAGTTATAATGAATTAAAACCTTGTATAAACTGAAATATCCAATTCTCTTTGTATCAAATGGAAAATTATACCATTATATGTGAAACTAATTAATGCATGACCTATCATTAATAACTCCAAAATATTTTTCCACAAAATATAACCATCCAAACATTTCACCTATACTACTTACATCCATAACATAGGGTAATGTAAAATAGTAGAAGTGGTTCGATCAAACACTCAAAAAGGGAAACATGTAACTTAAAAAATCAGATCATAGAAATGAAATAATTATTATGGAATGAATAGGTAAAAATCATGAATCCATAATAACCATGAAATTTGGAGCATACTATATCTGTGTAAATAAAACAAATAAATGGACATCAACAATTTTGATCTCATATTAAGGGAATGGAAAATGTATTACATAGAAAACCTACTATTAAGAAGATGTTCCAAGATACTCCACTTATTTCCATTAGTGTAATTAGGGAATATTACTAACAATTGTTTATATTAAGATAATCTCTTTTAATTGGAATATGAAAACAAAAACAAAAAAAGTGGTTTTCTCTCTTGATATGTGTCAATGCACAACAGTGCAATATAGTTTGATGACTTACCCATGACTTGATTACGTCCAATACATTCACCATAAGATAAAATTAATAAACAATACATATTCATGTATGAAAATATTCTTCTTCATTGATATAAAATAAAAATGAGTGCCAATACATTTTCCCTTTTAAATAAATGGGATAACCAGATCATAACCCATTCTGTGGATAAAAGTGAATGGATAAAAATACATAGAATTCATGATAATACTAATCCATAGTAGAGAAGAAATACTTTTCACTATGTTAATAAAATATTAAATATTCGATGTGAAAATTATCCAATATGAGTTATGTGAAATTTAAGGTTACACCATATAAAGAAATGGGTATACATGTAAACAAATACCGGAATAACATGATCATAGTACATTAAGAGAATGAAAGAGTGGTTAAAATAAAATAAATCCCAAGAAGTGATAAATAATTTTTATTATTATTTTTGGGTTGGAATGTATATGCAAATAAAAAATTCATAGAATACCACATAGTAAAATAAATGTGTAGAATATACCAGAATTTTATTAAATAAGTTTACATTGTAATCATAACTCAATAAATAAAAATTTGAGTGACAAAAAATCCATACTATAGGGGAAGAAACTAACTTAATTTCCACATTAGTAAGGGAATGTGATTTTTCTACTAGTACAATGAAATAAATGTAAAATAACTTTCATTGTAAAATAAATATGTAGATGAAAATATAAATTAGTCAAGGTTCATGAAAGGTATTGTAACTCAAGGAATGAGATTTGAGACCAATAAAAGGCTTATGACTTATAAAATTTCAAATAAAAATACTTTGAATGGAAGGGATTGAAATTAAATATCATATTTATGATTTTTATAAAATTCATTGAATTATATCTATGATTTTTTATCCAAACCATGAATATGGATATAGGTTCATAAATAAAAAACATGTATCAATGAAGGGAAGTTGACAAGAAAACCTCATGCCTCTTATCCTAATTTACATGAGTATACATTAACCACATTTATTAAAAATAGTTTTTACTAAATTAAATTATATAGAACATCACACAAACTTATTTTTATTCATACTCTTTATAATTAATCATTCTCTATATGAATACTTATTGTTTTATGCAATTAGTGTTTATTGTTTAGATTTTTTGTAAAGGTTTCATAATAGCGATGTATGTGTTTTTTATTCTTCAATACTTTATAATAACTTCATAAATTTATCTAATTTAACAGATATTTGATGATATATTGTAAATTTATAATTTCACTTCATGACATCTTTAGTTATGAACCATGATGATGAAATCATTGATGATCGTGTGTTGGTTATTCTTAACGAATGAAAGGTGGTTTATTAATTAATGAATTAGATATTTATATCAACATAAAATAACAAATAATAATAATTATATACTCAATAAAATCCTATAACACAATTATATAATTTCACATATCCATTTTTTATACTAATTCTTGTTCAATTTGATGGTTAAATCGAATAGAATTCATATACACCCTAATTTAATGAATTATTATAATTAGGTTTAGTTATAATATTTTTATATAAGAAGTATAAATATCATATTTTATTATTAATGGTGTGTTATATAATAATTATAATTATGTATATGTATAATTTATTCATATGAAATAATTATATAATTTGAATAAAATAATATTATCTTAGAAAACTTATTGTAAATGATTAAATTAACAATGATATTTTCAATCATATAATTTATATGTTCTCAAATAATTCCTAAAATAATATTTATAATATCATCAGAATAATATGTATCCCTCAATTCCATTATTATATACATTATTTTGAGGTGGTAGAGGATAAAAAATAATGTAAAATCGGGAAGTTGATACTAAGAAAATCACTTGAATGAAAATTTTAATCTTATTAATTTATGGGGTGTATGAATAACCAATTATAATACAAATTATATCAAAAAATTATAGTATATAAATGAAAAAATTACCATTTTATTTTTTATGTTATAAAAAATATGTATGAATACAATTAAGAAGAAACACTTTGCAGTTGATAACACTCACTTTGGGATCTTGGATTTTTCTTGGAAGACTCATTTAATTTTAGACATTTAGTTTAGAAATTAATTATCATAGGATAATTTTATTGGGATAATGTTCTATATTGGTTAATATATCCATGTATCAAAGAGTAGTTATATATTATCATATGTCTTCGGGTCATTAATTTGTTGCACTTGTACAAGTGATGTATTGCTTCATTTTAGGAACACCATTACATTTTTCAACAATCCCATGACACTATTCAACTATTAAAGGATTAAAATTTGATAAATATGTAGGGGACACATGAAGTATTTATTACAATTGTAAAAAAATTATTTCTAGGAACATTGTTTAAATTTAAAAGTTCTTCTAGACAGGATTAAATTCATTTTACCCATTTTACATTCACAATGTTCATAAATGTTTGACCTTGGTAATTAATTCTTTTTAAAGACATCATGATTGAATATTTTAACAAATTCAAAAGTTATAATTTATAATTTTTAAATCATGTGAAAAAATATAGTTTTTAATGGAGTAAAATGTTTATTTTAAAATAAACACACCAAATCAAGTAAACATATATTTTACAAAAATAACATTTTAAATATTATTAAATATATTTAGGATAAACTTATCAGGTTTTATGATTTTATTAATGTGAATTTATAAATAATTTATTTAATAAAAGGTATGGAGATTCTAGTCAATCTTGAACCGAACCCCACTTTGAAAATATGTTATTTTAAAAAACATTGAAAACATTTTTGATATTAAAGTAACATTTTAAATAGTTATTAACATATTCACCATAGTTTTGATAAAATTATATATTATTTTAAATTTTACAATATTATTCCTCAATTTAAAATTTTATTATATAAATGGTTTTGAAATCTTCAATGTTATTCTTACAAATTGATAAAATCATCGAAATTATAATTTTTTATAATCCATCATTTTTTACTAAATTATTTTTTTAGAAAATAACTTAACTTTCATACTATGTATGTTTTTATATGATGAATAATAAAATAAAGCTAAATTTAATTAGTTTCAAATAACATGATATATAAATATTATTTTTCAATAAAATTTAAAAAAAAATCATGAAAAAATCAATCTTACTAGAAAATGATACTAAAAACATAAACTCGTATAATTACTCATTCATAAAATTTACCTATTAAGTTTGTGTTATAAATTCACTAATATAAAAAATAAAAAATAAAAAATAATTTATTTTATTAAAATTTTAAATTTATGACATAAAAATATTTTTTTAGAATAATAATTTTCCAAACTATATATTATCTTTTTGGACATTTTATGTAACTAAATTTATTTTCATTATAATTTGAAATTGTTATATATTTTCAATATACATTGATATCAAAAAAAATTACTCATATTCATTCATGCTAATTAAATATATAGATAATAATTTCGGTACTTGAATATTTATATTTCATCTAAAAATATTATTGCTTCATCTTTGTTTAGTGATGCATCTAAAACAAGAAATAAAATAAACTATATTATTTAATGGTTATCATATATTATGATTTCATGGGTTTACATTCTCCACACCTCCCCACAGTAATAAAATTTAATCATTTAAATTTTCCTCAGTTCTTTACAGTAATTACTATAGAGATCTCATAATTAACTATATACCATTGAATGGACATGGGTTTATTTAGTATGTGGAATGAGATTCTTATATCTAAAAAATCATAATAATCCGTTTATAAATGTAGCAAACTCATTCCAAAATTTATATATAATTAAACTAAGAACATTTGATCTCTATCTTTGATAAATTACTTCCCACGAACCTTGGAAATGAATTATACAACAATAATTCCACATGGTGTTTTTATAATTCAAGATACAGTAGCTGGTGAAGTCATTCATGACATAGAACTATATAAAAATTCGATTAAAATGTCACTATCAAATTAAATAATAGTAGTTTAATAATAATTTCCTTTTCCACATTGTATTTTGTGACTATCTACCTCATTGGACCTTCTATTGGAACATCAAGACACATAATCCCTATCTCTCTTAAGAATGAATCATGAATTTTGTATAGCTTTCCCTTAAACATGTGATTTTGTTGACCTTCATTCGATGATCATTCATGAGACTCCATATTTTTCTTATTTTTTGTGTTTTATACATCCACTCTTTTCAAAAAATTAATATAATATTATGATAGATACTTTAACTTAATCAAAATATTTCTCATTATAACTACCATTATTATGGGTTTCATCAATCTAATCTCCACATTTTATATCACACTCATCATTCCTTCAAGTTCTATCAATTGCTAAACTAAAATAGTTATCATGTCTGTTGATCATTATTAGTGAATTATAACACATACACTCACACATTTATATATACAAATCCATAGGAAAATTTAACATCATTTTGTCTCACATTATATCACTATCATGTAACCTTTTAATTCTTTGGCCTAAACTTGTATCAGAATTGGTTAATCATATATAACTATCTTATATAATTCCTAGTTCAATCTGTATACATTTAGTTTTTTTTACTCGTACTTATTATTATAATCCTTAATATAGATATCCTAAATTATAGTGAACCATCTTGATGTATTCTAAATGAAATAATAATTGAAATCTATGATCTCAAAATCCAACTTATCATTCTTCAAAAAACCTTGCACACTCCTACAATCATATACCCACTTATGTATATACCCTAATCATATACTATCAATAAAATTCCATTCCCCAAACCTATTATAATCTCCATGTCACTGAACCACAATGAGATTGTATATCCCTTGAAAATTATCCATACCATTAATGCTAAAATGGTATTAACTAATCATCCATGTTTTTACACACTACTCACAGTAAATCATAATCCATAAACTGAGATAAAGTTACCCAAAAAACTCATGAATAAATTCTCAATACAATGATAACCAATTTCTATAAAATTAATTTCATCAATATAAAACCACTAATTATTATCTCAATATATACTAATATTAAACATGATAGTTATCTATACCTTGATCATGTATTTTTTAACAGTAATTCCTCAAAATATAAGACTGAAAAAAATCATATTTCATTGTTATGGATAACACATAATATATATCACCATTCACTTAATGTAAATATACTAAAGAATAATACAAATATTTTTTACATTATACTTACAATATATCGACTATATCATAAAATCATTGATAAATATCCCTCACTATAATTATCTAGGAGTTTGATAATTATATCAACTCACTTACATAGTAAGGATGAAGAACCATTTCATTTCCATCATTATAGGAAAATAAAAAATTCATAAAAATTCATGTATTATCACTTATTTGGTTATATGATATTATTTTTTCTAGGTATATATGTCACGAACCATCCTCAGGGCCCGTGCCGTGACTACCCCAAGCTCGCCTCCATAGGCCAAGGGCTGGTGACTTCCACCAAAGGCGTAAATCCAAATAGAAAGGGAAGGAATTTCCTTTATAAAAGTAAATTACACAACATAGTACACAACTGAAGCATTCACTAAGAAAACTGAGTACAAAAGTAAGTGCTGAAAAGTAACTAGGACAGCATACAAACCAAACTGAAAGTACAATAAAACTAAAAATCTAGTGCAATAGCAGTAATGTAATGCAGCAACCACCGAGTCATCCTTTGGGAATCCCACCTTAAGTGTGGGTACAGATATTCTCTCCCAGCACCACGGTTCTGTCTTTCTGCTCTGTGTACGTTACACCAAGTGCTCCACCTTCGGGTACCATCCAGCTCTACAAGCCTCTACCACGATCAGCTATGTCCATCGTCTGCATCCAACACAATGTAGTGTGGGCATAACCCGTGAAGGGGTGAGTATACGATAATCGGTAGGGACCCCAAGACCCCCGAAGGTCTCCCAGAATCAACTAAAGATAAACCACAAGTAAAGGTACAATCACGAAGCATCAACCCACTCTACTTAGGTATATGCCCATACATATACCTAAGCCATCAATCAAAGATCAGCTCCAACTCTAGAGCTTAGACACAACCTAGTCCACATAGGAAGAAAGTCGATCACATTGATGATAATGATTTAATGTCAAGACTAATCTCACACAGGTATACACCTTTGGTATAGCGATAGAGATGATCAGATGTAGTCACTGATTCATCTATGATGTCAGACCCACACAGGTAACAAGACCAGCTAAGCTGTCGGACCCACACAGGATACAGGACCATCTACTCTGCCGGACCCACACACGATACAAGTATAGAGGTCAATAATGCTGGACCCACATAGGATACAAGAACATTAGCCATCATCATCGAACCCATGGAGGATCCCAGAATGGTATTCATCATTGTCGAACCCACAGAGGATTCAAGTACAGTAGTCGATGCAGTCGTTGCCAACTCTAGGGTTCCCACACACAGCACGCTTGATTCCAGGAGGGTCCACTCCTCAGGCAAGGAGTTTGATACATAAACTATCACTAAGTCTTGATTTGATGTATCCCAATGTTCTGTCTCTTCAAAAGAAACCCAATGCGATAGACGGTGCGTCAATCAGACACCCTGTCTGAGAGTTATTGGCTTTTCCGTTCCAGGGTTACGGTTGGTTTTTAAGATAAAACCAACCTGACCGTACTCCATCTGTGTACAAAACTCATGTAGAGTATTCCAAAAGAACCATCTCATCAAAATTATTCCAACGTAGTTGACGGCATGTTAATCGGACATCTGGTCCTTAAGTTATAAGCGTTTCCGCTCAAAGGGCCCAGTTGGTTTTAGGTTCGAACCAACCCGGTCGTACCCAAACATCACAGAAACATTGAGTGTAATATACCGAAACGACCTCCTAGATCCATGGATTCCTATGCAACTGATAGTGCGTCGATTGAAGGTGCGCAGCTCATGTTATGAGAGGATGAACAAAAAAGGTCTGATGTGGGGGGGGGGGGGGTCTGGGCCCGGTCAGACCCGGGCCGACCCAACCTGGGTCGGCCCAAACCGGGTTGACCCGACCCGGGTCCAGGTCCAGCCCGGTTGGGCATGCTCCAGCCCGGATGGGCGCAGACCGGTCCGCGGGACCCGCCCCAGCACGAGTGAGGGGGGGAGGCTGGCTCGGCCAGCCGACCGAGCGGGGGGCGTGACCCCCGGTTCTTCAAACGTGACGCCAGGATAGCGCGACATGTCTCTTGGATCCTGCGTGGCTGTGGGATCCCCTCCCCACCGTCGTGCCTGGTGTCGCGGTGGGCTTCTGCTGATGGTGCGCTGGGGCACCGCTGCCTTCAGGCGGCCGGCCAGTGCCGGCCGCCACCTCCGGTCACCGGCGGCGCTGCGCTGGTGACCTGCGCCACCGTGGTCTTCCGCTGGCAACTCGAGTCATTCCGGTGGTCTTTTTTTGCATCTGTCTGCGCCTGCAGTCGTCTCGAGAGCCTAACTCCAATGAGGAGGCTCCAAATTGCCGTTGCGGCCCCGTTTCGTCATCGCCAACATCCTACGCAATAAGAACTATACGGCGATGGGTCTGTACTTGTTCGTTAGTCCGTACCCACCGTGTTAGTGGTTCAAATTATCAGCCAACAATTAAACGTCATGCTCGAGGGTATAAATCACATAAATGAAATACAAAAATCCCCCTACTTCTTAGTTGAAATCATTTGTCATCGAGCTGCGGAAGATGAGCGTCGCGGTAGTCGGGCATCACGGAAGAACGGTGTCATCCATTCAATGATAGAGGTAGAGTCATTATCATAGGCGACACATGCTCCATGTCATCTAGTTTAATTCGATGAAGTCCACCCCGTCCATAGGGAACGAGTTGACAGTGGAGAGATCAAAATCAGGCAGATGAGGCTTATGACCATGGAGCTCTGGGAGCAGATGGACAGGAGCAGGACTAGCTCCAGACATGGAGACTTTTGTTCATGTTGCTTCTAACATTGTTGATGTTTTTTTGTGGATGTTTGGTGTCTTTATACCTTGATCTGCAGTAATAAAAGACACTTATTCTTGTGAAATTTTCTTCCTTGTCCTTTTTATGTAATGGACATTGAGAGGTTCTAGTTAAAACCATTTACTTGACCCTCACTTTCGAGATTCCTACTGGAGGATACCTAGTGACCAGACATTGTTGCTGACAGTGTGACTCAACCCTTGGAGACAAGAGTAATGGTTGGATCTCTTGGTAGTAGCGTCGAGGACATACGATGTCGTCCATGTCATGAAATGGTACCGTTCATGTCAGGATTGACTATATTAGGAAATGAATGTAGTTAATCCAGGGGATGAGACCAGATTTCTCTTTCGGAAGAGGAGGAATCTCAGCAGCTCTTGTATATCGTAGACGAAGAAGGGTGAAGTTGAGATCTTACAAATGGCTAGTCTCGCCAATTGTTCGTCGAGCAAATGGTTTTTGGTTCTCACCAACTCAATAGTCTCTGGTGTCCCTTTTCTTAGATGGACATGAACCTGAGATAGCGGTGATGGCTTGAGTTCCTCTAGGACAATGACATTGAGACAGTTTAATCTCCTAGGAAGGGAAACGTTGCACCGGATGCTCTTAGTAGGAGATCAGGCATTCAGTTGTTAGGAGTGGCGAGACAACAGCTAGCCACGTTTTTAGATATCCTTTGTGGATAGTGTTGCAGTGAGTATGTGTAGAACAAGAGATGGTTCAGGTTATGACGGAGTAGGAAGAAATCATCCATGAGCGGATGAAGACTACACAGAGCAGATTGTAGACTTTTACTGATAAGAGAAAAGACCACAAGAGTTCAAGGGTGATGACCAAGACTTTAGAAGGGTCTCACCTAGATGGGGTCTATGGAGATGTGGCTGACTCAGTATGTTATCTCTGAGGTTCATTAGACCATTCCATGTTCTCAGCAGGATAAGCGAGGTGGCTTATCCCCTGGCTCTACCACCTCAGTTGCACCGGGTGCACGATGTCTTTCACGTATCTCAACTGAGGAGATACGTGCATGACCCGACACATATCATCAACCATGGGGTGCTGGACATCGATGACGGGATGAATTTTGAGGAGGTCTTAGTGGAGATCGAGGATCGACAGGAGCGGGTCCTACGTGGGTGGTCGATTCCTCTAATTCACATCAGGTGGCAGCACAAGAACCTACAAGAGAGCACTTGAGAGCGGGAGGCTCAGATGCATGCTCAGTACCCTCATTTTTTCCTCTGGTTTGTGATGTATCTTTACGAGGACGTAAAGCCCTGAGGTTGGAGTAATGTAAAGACCCGTAAAATTCAAGGAATTTTTTTTTTATAAATTCTTTGGGATTTTTCGAGTACTCATTTTCTGACAGCACTTGATTTTGAGGCCCAGTGTGCCCATAATCAATTTCTGAAGTTTAGCTTGGGTACGTTTAGTGAACGAACGAACGGGTTTTTCTAACTTTTGAACAGGTACTCAGAATCGATATCTGAGGGCACCGATGAAACCATAATGAAGGTCATTGCTTAAGAAGACTTTTACTGGGGTTGCGTTTGCTCGGGAAGAGTTTTTTAAAAATGTGATTTAAGTGTAAGTGAAATAAAATTGTGCTAAATTTTATTTCTCTCTTCTAAGTGGTTTAACTCCCATGTGTGGGAGTTGGGGTTGGACCCACTAATGTTCTAACTCCTCTTGTTAGGATTTAGTGAGGTGGGGCCCAAACGAGCCTCACCCCTTCAAATTCCCTTAACTCCTCTTCCACATTAATGATGCCAACTTAGCACACCATTTATTATGACAACATAAGATTAATTAATTGGGGGAATTCAAATTTTGAATTTTGAATGTTTTGGCAAGTAAAAAATAAAATAAGGTGTAGCTTATTTTATTTTGGGAGTTGCTGTGTTGTGTAGAGATTTGAGAGATGAAGAGTTATACAACTTGAAGAACATCAACTTCCTCATTGAAGAACGCGAAGAACACCGACACACCATTCTATCTTCTCTCCACATCAATGAAAGGGAGACACCACTTCCTCCTTGGACAATATCCGTCAATGTATACAGAGCCTCACCCTGCGATGCCGTTTTCCATGAACTTCTTCGAGGTAGGTGTTGTTTCATCATTCATGTTTTATTTTGACATTCATCGTTAATTTCTTTTGGCCGCCTGTTATCAATATAATGGGAGGAGGTAATACCACACAAACCCGGCTGACCCTCCTCCCCTTTTTATGTTGAACATCGTCGTGGTTTGGAACGGAGGTGGCGTGGTGCAACGTCACCATACGGGAATGAGGGAACCATGACCAGAGTGGTCTGCGGCGAGGGCGCGCGGTGTAGTCACGTCGCGCCGGTGAAACCGAAGGAAGCCACGGCCAAGTCCGGGTTGTGGCGGAGGGGCGCGGCGCCAACGTGCCACGCCGGAGCACCATGGAGGGGTGTGGAGGTGGGGCGCAACACCATCACACCGCGCCAGTCAGACAAGGGCCGCGACGGTGCATAGGAGGGCGGCCGGACTCCGCTAGCCACCGGTGCTCCAGGAGGCAGGACCAGCAGGTCCCACGGTGGCACACCGCCCGACCATTACGGCTGGCCAGTTTTCGAAAGACTGGGGGTCGTAACCCCCGGTAGGTGGCAAGGGCGGGCCCCCCCAAGTAGGGGCCGCAATTTTAAATTGAGGGGGTAGCACCCCCCCCCCGCCCTTCCTCATTCGCTTAGTGCGTGGGCGACCACACAGGGCTGCACCGGATGCACTGGGCTGGACCGCCCGCGTCGGGCCGGACCGCCCACGCCACGTCGGACCGCCCGCACTGGGTCCGGTCACCCGCGCTGGGCCGGACCCTCGCGCCGGGCCGGGCCATGCCACACTAGGTCGAACCCACGCCTGCAGGGTCGGGCCATGCCCAACCGGGCCTGAACCAGACCCGGGTCGGTTTGACCTCGTTCGGGTCGACCCAGTGGATATTGGGTCAGGTCGGACCGGGCCCGAACCCCCTACTTTTAGGACAGATCCATTCAAACGCCCATAACATGGGCTACGGACCTCTGATCGATTCACTATCAGTTGCGTAGTGATCCTTGGATCGATATGGGTGTTTTAGTATATTACACTCACAGTTTTGGAGAACTTTTGGTACGTCCGGGTTGGTTCGAACATGAAACCAACAAGGCCCTCGGTGCGGAAACACTTATAACGTGAGCTCCGGACGTCTGATTGACGTGACGTCGACTTTTTTGGATTAATCTTAGTGAGACGGTTATTTTTTCATACCCCTCTTGAGGTTTGGACGTAGCTGGAGTATGGTTGGGTTGGTTTTAGCTTAAAAACCAACCGGTCCCCTAGGACGAATAAGCCAATAACTCTCAGACCAGGTGTCCGATTAACGCGCTGTCTATCGCATTGAGTTCCTATTGACGAGATGAAATTTTCGATACATAAACTCTAGACATCATGAAAATTGATGAATCAACCCCTTGGATCATGGAGCGGACCCTCCTGTAAATGTGTGTGCTGTGTGCGGGAACCCTAGAGCTGGCTGCGATTGCGATGAAGATGACTTCCGTACTAGGATCCTTCGTGGGTTCGACCAGGACAACTACCGTACTGGGAACCTCCATGGGTTCGACGAGGATGCCAATCGTATTGGGATCCTCCGTGAGTTCGACGAGGACGACTACCGTACTAGGATCCTCCATTGGTTAGACGAGAATGACTACTGTATTGGGATCCTCCGTGGGTTCGACTACCGTGCTGGGATCCTCTGTGGGTTCGACGAAGATGACTACTATACTTGGATCCTCCGTGGGTTCAGCAGCGACGACTAATATACATGAATCCTACATGGGTTCGGCAGAGGAGATGATTCAGAGGCTATATCTAATCATATCTACCCCACTTCGTAAATGGATACCTGTGTGAGATGAGTCTTAAATTACAATCATTATCAATGATATGATTGTTGTGCTTTCCTGTGTGGATTGGGTTTTGAATTCCTATGGGGAATGAGTTATGTTTTCTGGTGTGGACTGGGTTGTACTTTGGATTTTATTCTATAGAAGAGTTAGAATTGATGACTTGGGTATATGTATGGGAATATACCTAAATATAGTTGGTTGTTACTTCGTGATTGTATCTTTCCTTTGTGGTTTATCTTTTGTGGATTTTGGGACACCTTTGGGAGTCTCGGGGTCCCTACTAAGTATCGAATACTCAGCCCTGCACGGGAAATGCCCAAACTACGTTGTGTTGGATGCAGATGATGCACAATGCTGATTGAGGTAGGAGCTCGTGGAGCTGGACGATACCTGGAGGTGGATCACTAGAAGGGACATACACGGAGCAGACGATTGGAGCTGTGGAGCGGAGGAGACTATCTATACCTACCCTTCAGGTTGGATTTCTAGAGGATGGATCAGTGTTGCTGCTTTACATTTCTGCTATTGTACTCTCTTTTCATTTGTACTTTACTTTTAGTTGGGTTTTTATTCTGGCCGATTTACTTTCCATCACATACTTTCGTACACAGTTTACTTAGTGTTTACTTCATCTTACATACTCTGTGGTGTTTGTTTCCTTACATAAAGGCAATGACTTCCCTTTTATCGGGATTTACGCCTTTGGTGCCAGTCGCCAACACCTGGCCTATGGAAGCTGGGCTTGGGGTAGTCACGGCACGGGCCCCGAGGACAGGGCGTTTCACTTTTGACCCTACCTGCCGCATGCACAGCACTGCATGGTCCTCGTAAGGCTAGCTTTGTTTCATTTTCCCTGCACAACCAAACCTGAATCCTAAGGTCGCCTACCTGATGGCCTGGTCCACTTGGACCCCTACGACATCTGTCTACTACCGGCTGCAGAAGACTTCACTCCATGTAGCACCGTGATGGGTCTCACCGCTGGTGACTGCTCAGCGAGAATGCTCTCCAACATAAGGGCTCGCTCCAGCACCCCTACCTGTGTCGGGATGCTAAGGGGAATCGTCAAATCCTTGATCTCGTGCCTCAGTCCCTGCTCGATGGTCTGGGCCCTGAAGAACGGGTCCCATACCATATCTGTGGAGTAGAGTGAGAGGCCAGTAAACCTTAGTGATTACTGAGCTACTGTCATGATTCCCTTTTGTAGATGTAGTAACTCCTAAATCATCACCGCACGAAGGGTGGATGGAAAAAACTCCTAGAAGAAGAGACTCTCTAAGTGTATCAAAATAGAGATGTCTTGTTGTGCACCTGGAGCATCATGCTCCACCATCTACCTACTACTGCGTGCAGGAGACTTGCGGCAAGGATCACCATAAGGTTAGCTGGTGTCCCTACCAATCTGAAAACTCCGACGATAGCCTCTAGACAATCCTTGGCTACCTGAGGGTCCATATCTCCACATAACCTTGGAGGCCTCTATTGCTGAATCTCGTGCAACACGCTCAAGCAGCATGCACTCTCTGTTGCTGGGTCTGGTAGCGTCGGTGGCTCAACGTGTAGTGGTACCGCTGGTGCCTTCGCTGTGATGGTGCCCAGCATGGAGGCCTGGTTGCTCGGCGGGCTACCATATCATATGTAACTCAGAACCCTAGCTGGCTGCCTTCGTGGGGCCATCCTGAAAAAAAAAACATGTGTGCCACGATCAAACAGTATACCTTGTGAGCTGGCATAAAGTATTCACAAAGAAAACTTTTGAATGGAAACACAAACACAATTAGTGTTTTCGTGCACTGATTCGAAAGTCAGAGGTCAGGGTCCTGGTGTATGGATACGTCGGCCACCGCACCAATACTGGAATCACTGGACTGAAAACCACACTCAATACTCATAACACTATTGCTCCACAGAAGGGAAGGATCAGAGTCTCGAGTTCTACGGTAGAACCGACTCATATGATACCAATTGGTCACGAACCGTCCTCGGGGCCCGTGTTGTGACTTCCCCAAGCCCTCCTTCTATAGGACAGGGGCTGGGGACTAGCACTAAAGCCGTAAATCCTGATAAAAAGGTTAGTTATTGCCTTTATAAAAGTAAATAAAACAAAAGAGTACAAAACTGAAGCAAGAACTAAGTAAACTGGGTACAAAAGTAAGTTCTGAAAAGTAAATAGGCCAGTATACAAACCCAACTGAAAGTACAGTACAACTGATAATCAAGTGCAACACCAGTAAAGTGAAGTAGCAACCACTGAGTCATCCTCCAGGAATCCCACCTGAAGGGTGGGTATAGCTAGTCTCTCCCAGCACCACGGGTCAGTCCATGTACTCCGTGTACATCACTCTAAGTGCTCCACCTCCGGGTACCGTCCAGCTCTACAAGCCTCTACCACGATAAGCGTTGTCCGTCGTCAGCATCCAACATAATGTAATGCGGTCATAACCTGTGTATTGGTGAGTATAT
The DNA here is from genome assembly GCA_963277665.1 of Viscum album. Lineage (NCBI taxonomy): Eukaryota > Viridiplantae > Streptophyta > Magnoliopsida > Santalales > Viscaceae > Viscum > Viscum album. The sequence continues at coordinate 2,012,257,500 of OY728120.1, forward strand.
GGTACACATTAGGGACCCCGAGACCCCCTATGGTCTCCCAAAATAACAAAATGATTAACCACAATGAAAGGTATAATCACGAAGCATCAAACCACTCCACTTAGGTATATGCCCTTACATATACCTAAGTCATCAATCCAAGATCGACTCCAACTCTCGAGCCCAGGCATAACCCAGTCCACATAGGAAAGAAGTCAATAACATCGATGATAATGATTAAAAGTCAAGAATCTGCTCACAAAGGTATACACCTATCGTATATCGATAGATATGATCATATGTTGTCACTGATTCATCTAAGTTTTCGGACCCACACAGGACACAAGACCTGCTAAGCTGTCGGACCCACAGAGGATACAAGACCAGCTACTCTGTCGGACCCACACAGGATACAAGTACAGAGGTCAATACTGTTGGACCCACATAGGATACAAGAACATAGCCATCGTTTTCGAACCCACGGATGATCTCAGTACGGTAGTCATCACTGTCGAACCCACAGAGGATTCTAGTATAATAGTCGATGCAGTCGCAGACAGCTCTATGGTTTCCGCACACAACACGCTCAATTCTGGGAGGTTCTTCTCATCGAGAAAGGGGGTTGATACATCAAGAGTCACTATTTCTAGTGATGATGTATCCCAAAGTTCTGTCTCATCAAATGAAACCCAACGCGACAGACGGTGTGTTAATCGGACGCCCGGTCTAAGAGTAATTGGCTTTTCCATTGCAGGGGCCCGGTTGGTTTTTAAGCTAAAACCAAACCGACCGTACTACAGCTATGTCCAAAACTCAAGTGGAGTATTACAAAAGAACTGTCTCATAAAAAGTAATCCAATGTAGTTGATGATACATCAATTGGACGTCCGGTCCTTAAGTTATAAGCGTTTACGCTCCAAGGGCCCAGTTGGTTTCAAGTTCGAACCAACCCGGACGTACACAAAATTCGTCGAAACATTGAGTTTAATATACCAAAATGACCATCTCGATCCAAGGATTCCTACGCAACTAACAGTGCATTGAAAAATGGTTTGCAGGTCATGTTATGGGAGGATGACCGAAAATGGTCCGAAGTGGGGGGATGGGCCCTGTCCGACCCGGCCTGGCCGGGGGGGGGTGTGCTGGCTCGGCTAGCTGGCCGAGCGGGGGGCACGACCCCCGGTTTCGCAAACACGGCGCCAGGCTGGCGCCGCTTGTTACCCAGATCCCGGGTGGCCGCGGGATACCCTCCTCGCCTCCATGACCGGTGCCATGGCGGGCTTCTTCCAGTGGTGTGATGGGGCACCACCACCTCCAGTTGGCCGACCAGTGCTGCGGTCTTCTGCAGGCCATCAGAGACATTCCGATGGTCAATTTTTTTTTTAGTTTTCACTTGCGGTCATCTCGGGATCCGAACTCCATTGCGAAGGCTCCAAATCACCGTCATGGTCTCGTTTTGTCATCGCCAACATCCCACGTATCAAGAAAGATACAACTATGGGTTCGAATTTGTTTGTTAGTCCATACCCACCGCGTTAGTGGTTCAAATCAACACCCAACAGTTAAACTCCATGCTCGAGGGTATAAATCACTTAAATGAAATATACAAATCCCCATACCTCATAGTTAACGTTTTTCGTCGTCGATCCGTGGATGACGAGCGTCGCGGTAGTCGGGAGTTGTGGAAGAACGGTGTCGTCCTGTCAATGATGGAGGAAGAGTCGTTTTCGTCGGCGACATAGGCTCCTTGACATCTAGGTTCGTCCGAGGAAGAATTCCTTCACATTCATTGCCGGGGATGTTCTTCGTTAAAGAACAGTGTTCTTCATCGAAGAAATGTCGCCTCCCTTTTTAATTCTCCAGATCCTTTTCCCCAAATATTATTTTCCAATGAAAAAGAAAAATAGAGGCTCCCAATTAATATAATTTCCATGCAATTCATATTAATTCAAAAGTGGTTCAAATAAATTAACGCTGATAATAATTATAGGAATTGGCACAATTTATGGGAGGGGGGAGGTGGGAAGGTTCCACCATAATAAATATGTGGAGTTGTCAAAGTAATAAATAAGGGGTATTGATGGAGAGTTGAGGGGTGGTGAAGGGTTTGGGATCGTGTGGGCCCCACCTTTAACTTCCTCTTGTAAATAAAATATAATAAAATAAAATTGTATATGACAATTTTTATTTAATTCATTCTAAATCCCCAAAAATAAAATTTCAACCCGCATAAAACACAATTGAAGTAAGGGTCCCCTTAAGAGAATACCGGCGATGCGATTTCATTGGTTTCCTCAGATTTCAATTCCGAGCACCAGTTCAAAATATATGAAAACCCGCTCATACGTTTTCGGATTGTACCCGAACAAAACATCAAAAATTGATTCCAGGCACACCGAGCCTCGGAATCAGGTGCCGTTAGAAGCCACAAACTCGTAAAATTTCAATGTATTTAAGAAAATTAATTTCCTTGAAATTTATGGGTATTTACAATATAAAATTCCCATAATAATTTCCATGGTCTAGTTTCATAAAAATACTAAAACAAAAATTGTTGTTATTGTATCGAAAACATGTTTGTGAAAACATAAATACAACACTGTATTCCATTATGATAAATTTATTATTATCATATAATAAATTCTACTCATCCTATGATACTAATTATTCAATAATTTTTTTTCTAGGATTAACTTTTCTATTAGGTTATGTAACCTAATAATTTAACATTATTTATAAATCATTCATAACGGTTCATAAATATAATGATATTAAAAAAATCATACCCCCTAGAGTGTATTTCTAGATATAACGATTATTTGACACTCATTGTGTATTAGAGTGATGATGGATTCAATGGTAAAAACGCTTTTTAGGTTTATTACCATTATTTTCATCTATGCCACATCAATATCCAATTTCCAATATCCATATAGGGATGTATTACTAGGGAAAACAACCCAATATATATTTTACCAAGGAATCTAGTTATTATCCAATAGATATATTTATTCATAGGGTTTTTACTAGGATTCTCTAATCCAAATCCCAAAATAACATGTGGGTTATAAAATTATTATCATATCATATACTATTCCAATGGCTCGTCTAGAATCATCAATATTTTGATCATCCTTACCCTATAAATCCTTATTATACCCTCAATAAACATAAAAATCCAAATGAATATATAAACTATTCCTTTGATACTGACTATGATTCCCCAAAAACACACACCAATATTCGGTTCTATTAAATTCATGAATTTCATTACTTTCTTGTCACCTTTCATAAATTATAGGATATAACGAACCATAATTTACAAATAAAAATGTTGATTTTTCCTCTTACATATAAAGGATCTACTCAATATTCGAGATTTAGAGAATTAATTTAAAATATAATTTGATAAGTCCAGTTTTCATTATATCAAATAGAAAATTCACCAATTATATAAAAACAATATATGTAGTGATATGTCAACATTGTATCCAATAAATAATTACATACATGATTTCATTCAAAATTTGTAACCTATACTACCTTTCTCTATATCATTTTGAAACCAAAAAATTAAAATCAGTGAGCTCAATGGATGAGTAAGGGATACATATAACTAAAAAACCTTGGAATAACGATAGCATAATTATGATGAAATGAATAGGTACAAAATTTGATTCCATAATTAATATGAAATTGGGAGTATTATGTATCCGTTAAATTTAAAATATAATCATGTACATCAGGTATAAAGATCTCATAATGATGGAATGGATAATTTCATACATTGAATAACCATTACCATCACATTCCCCCATGAAACAATACATTTCATCAAGACTATCTTCAATACGTCCAAAATTAAAGGCTTTTTGTTCTGAAAATACTGTAATGTGGGAAGAGTTCTACACCATAATGAACCATGTTTTGTATCATGTGAAATATTGATGCATCAAGGGGATAAATAATATCAGGACCATCCATTACTTTAGAGAACAATGTATTGGAAAAATATAAAATAAATAATGAATACATAATTAACCTTGAAAGAAATCATCCATATTGAAATATTGATATAAAAAATAAAAATAATTGCTTTCAAGATAACAAATGGGATAACCTAATCATAACCCATCAAAGGGTTGAAGGTGTACAAATAAACATTACATTTTCTATGTTCTTGTAATAATCCATATTTGAATGACAATTTCTTTTTCTATGTCAATAAAATATCAAAATTTCTTGGTTGACATAACCAAATCTGAGTTTTGTAATATATGATGTTCACATTGAATAGTGAAATTGTAATACGGCTAAGGAAATACTGAAATAACATGGTCACATCCATTAGGAGAAATACATTTTGTGGTTTCAAAATAATATATCCCAATAGGTGATAAGTATTTGGAAAATGGTTTTTGGGTTGCAATGTATATCCCAAAAAAATAATGATATAAGAGCATATAATAAAATAAAAGCTAATATTGATAACCTAAAATTCAAAATAAGATCAATAAATGATCATAAATAAATTAATGTTAATTAAGTTAACATCAATATTCAGCATTGTAGAACTAACTAAGTTACTATCCACTTGATTATGCGAACCTAATTTGGCTAGTTTATCCAATGAATTATGTGTAAAAAACATTCATGATATTTGAAATAAATATAACTTTATAAAAATGTAACATGATGCATAAAATGAAGTAGGAGTAATTGAATGAGAATTGAGAAAATGCGAAGAGTAATACATTCAATATTTTTGATCAAAGGCCTTTCAAATAGGGGGTTATTATTAAAAATAAAATAATACAATTAAAATATATTCCATGATATGATATCTTGATTGGTATTATAGACACTTGAAAATAATAATAGGTCAATAAATACATTACCTGCCACAATTAAGGAAAATTGATATGAAAAACCTTAAATCATATCTAAACATATACAAATATAATTTAACATCTAGTATCACAATCATATATGGAATAGTAAATTAATTTAACAACTTAATAATATGCATATTCATTCATACTCTTCATTAATAGTCATTATCTATAGGAAATATTATGAATTTTCAGAATGGGTATTTATACTTTTGAAAGTTTGGAGTAGTTAAATAATTGTGTTGTCCAGGTTTATTCTTATTTAATGGTTATTTCTACTATATCATAAAAAAAATTCAATATATTTTCCATGATAAAATACCGTATTATAATTGTATTTCATGCTATATTTGGTTATGAATAATGACGATGAACTATAAATGATCACGTTTTGGTGACTCTAAAGGTTTGAATAGTGACACATAATTAGAAAGGTAATTTCTGATATAACATTAAGAAAAAATATCATTATATACTCAATAATGTCATATTAAATCACAAAATAACCTCTCATAGTCATTCATAATATAAATTCATAGTATTGTTCAATTAGGTTGCTATTCTGACACAAACATTAACATACCTTGATTTATTGAATAATTATGAAGTGGATTAGTTATAATAAAATAATAACAGAAGAATAATTATTTTAAATCATTTTTATTATTCATATATATAAAAATTATAAATAATTATAATATTACATAGTTGGTATAAAATCATTACTTTATATAAATAAATATGATCAAATGAGGATGTTTAATTTAAATGAATAAATTAATTATGATCATTTTATGATATTATAACTAATATTTTCCCAAAATATACATACAATAAAATTTATTATATCCAATAAATATTTTTTTTAATAATCCGATCCTTATATCCATAGGTATTAGGTGGAAATGAAAAATGACACATGTTATGTTGTGAAGGTGGTAGTTCTCACAAGGCAAGAATGAAATCTTCTTTATTAATGAATGGGGTATGTGACTATAGATAATTAATAATGATAATATAATAACATTATAGTGTATAACTGATACTAATATAATTATATTTTTATGCTCTAGAAAAAATTTTATGAATTAAATTAAGAAGTAAAACTAGGTATTTGATAATACTCACTTTGGGGGCGTGGATTTTCCGTTGAAGTATCCTTCAATTTGAGGGCCTTATGAAAAAATGAGATACCAACATATTATATTCATGGTATAGTGCTACATTATGATTATAATGGATGATTTTAAATGTTGAATTTGAAGGTAGTTATATTATTTATGTGGTGAATATGCTACCCATTTACCAGTGATGGAAATGGTATGTTTAGGGAAACCTTCGTATTTTGTAAATATTATCACAAAACTATTACATGGAAATGGTAAAAGTTCATAATGTGTAGGTAATATAATGGATAAAATCCATATTGAAATTAATTTCTGATTTGGGTGTTGGAGGTTACTATAAGGGAGAACTATGGGAATTTCAACTAAAATTTAAGCTACATGTGATTTTACTGCATGGAGAAATTATATGTGACACTATTTGTAGTCACTATGTCACAGTTGGTCTAACTATAGTGTAGAATAATAGAGGCTATGGATTCAAGGATTTTTACATTTTTATGTAGTCATGGCATGTTTCATGGCTTTTGTGTAGGCCATTTGATTTCTAATCCATGGTGTTATCGGTTGTGACTTGGAGCCTTTGAGTAGAGTGTAAGTGATTCTTCCATATTGAGTACCTCTTTGCGTTGGAGTTTAGTATATGATGTAACCTACATATTGGTGAGTTATTCTTGTTGCATTTAGTTCAACCATACTCTATGGTACTCTTCCTATATAAGATGATATTCTAAATGGTATGTACCATGTTCTTCAATATCATCTTCGACCATGAAAGGTATAATGTGGTTTTCATTAGGTGTCATAGACATATCCTTTATCATACTTTTTTAACCATGATTTAGAGGGATGTTTCGTGGTCTTATAACTTCGGGAATACCTATAAATTCCCAAAACCCCTTTGAACTAAATTTTCATTCCACATTCTCAAAATAACATTGGAACCTAAGTGTGGTTTTAAAAGTCCATTGAAGCCCATTTTCAGTGTATTCAACCCCCACATTCTAGAGATCAATCCATGGGGATCTGCAGTGATTTTATTCCCTTTTCATGTCATTTTTGTGGATTTTTATTTTTTATTCCATTAATTTCATGGTATTATATGTTGTTTTTTATCATTCATTATCTGAGATTTACATTAATTATTTTGAATGTGGATGAGTGTGGAATTCTTGGAGAGATACAGATTCCTTTTGGTATAGGTGACAGAAGATCTATGTTTTTTTCTACTCTCAATTGAATAAAATTAAATCCATGAGTTAGGAAATTATATTATTCACCTGTTGTTTTAATTTAAAATCAAAAAGTTACCATTCTTTACCTTTTCTTTTTATAGTGCAATTATCTATAATAAATAATAAATTTGATTGATGAAAAAGAAATGGTTTATGGTTGTGTAGAACACATGTTTTCTAATGAGGAAAAGTTTTTCCTCTTAATTTATTAGGAATTGTTCAATCTTTTTAAATTAATTTTTATCACATTTATTATTCATGGGCTAGTATTTTAATTTGATGAAAATAGAAAAAAAAATGTAAACTAGAATTTTTTTGTTGGATATAGAATTAAATTGTGATGTTTTATGAATCCTTTATTTACTATAATATTAAAGAAATGAAATAAATATTTCTTTAGTATTATTTAAAATTAATTTATTTTGGTTAATGGAAAAGTCTAGAAAAAATGAAAACGGAATACATGTTGTTGATAATAACAAAGAAGCATGAAAATGGTTTTGATCTTTATCGATGTTTGTTGGAACTAGAATAAACTCTAGAAAGTTTGTTTAATAATACATTTCATTAAATATATAGTTACTTATGATATTAATAGTATTAAAATTTCATTAAACGAATTTTTTAATAAAATATGTTATTAAAACCATTTTATAATTAATAGTAATGTTTGGGGATGAGAGAGAATGTTTTCATGTCATTTTTGGATGACTTGTTTTTGGGGAATAGTTTCCCAAATGACTCAATTTATAATTTTATATATATATTTTTATCATTGTATGATAACTGATATGTTGTTTGATGTAAGTTGGTGATGGTTATCAGTTAACATGTTTATCATAGGGAGGATCAAGTTGTATGTATTAGTTGATACATCTAATGGAAAAATTCCGATTGAAATAAATTATGGTGTTGGGGATGACACTAGGATAGATGAAGTATCCTAAAGCTGTAATTATCTACTAATGTTATTATGTATTGTAATATATCTTATTATTAATTAAATTTAAGAGTATAATGGATGATATTATTGTTTAATTACATTCCATTTTCTACTGTATGATGTAGTGGATTGTGTATGGTTATGCATCAATTTATGGTATATTAGAATATTTCTAGGATTTCCTAGAATTTTTGAAATATAACCATTTAATAATAATTTTAATCCATGAGGGTGGTTCTTTTTGGATTGAAATGGATGATAATGTCAATAATCTAAAGAAAAAGATGGAGTACTCTTATAGGGTATAAATATCACTTTGATTTTTAATGTCATTTAATCCGATATAAATATTAACTAATAGATAATGGGTAAGTTCAAGATAAGGTTATTTGATAAAAAGAAAAAAATTAATTAATTAATGTAATCTTAAATTCATAGGATATATAGTTCTCCATGGTGGCAACCAGTTTTCTGAGAGATAATAGTTGAATTAGAGACTAAAACAAGGTTATTTTTCATAGTCTGATTTCATGATAGAATATATCTTATGTGATTTAAGATTTCATTAAATACCACATCCATGTTAGTAGGAAAACCAACACCCTAAGTCTCTAAAGGGTCATATTCCAGCATAGTATGAACTATTATTATCCTCATCATATATGTAGATTAAAATAATGTATTTTTGTAATTTCACACAATATATCTATAAAAATATTTTCAAAATGTATATTATATCTATTTTTAATGGGTTATGATGGATTGAGGTACAATACCTGTCATATGGGTTATGATTTCTTTAGGTAATATACCCATTATATAATACATGAAACGATGTTTCTAGTGGATCTATGATACAACATGATAACTATATGTATATGTGGATGGGATGATTTTATGATTTGATTCAATGGATGAATGTTATGATACAAATCCCAATGTTCCTTGGGATTGATTCTTTTGAAGGGATGTGTCTCCAGATATGATTTATTAGAACATATATGCCCACTAGAGGGGAAGAAGTAACAGGATACCCGTTTTTCACTATGTTATATATTGTATTATATGTTTTACATGGAGATAAATATCCATGGTGAGGCTAGAAATATTGTATACATATTTTCATGATGAGAAAATTTAAATTTTTGTTCATTGGTGTTTAGAATTCATTCATTACCTTCTACAAGTGGGGATGTGGGGAGTATTCTTCAATATATACAAGCTATAATAACCTAAAATATAAATCTACTACATTTTTATGTTTATAGGATAAGGTTATAGATAAGGATTTATAATACTATGTCACAATAATTTTAGGAACAATTTGGGATTCATGGTCACTACCAAGATTAACTTTTTTAATTGTTGATTCCTTTTTCAGTTGTTCTATATTTTGTGACATTACATGCATATACATGAGATATTTATTTTATCTTAATGTTCAACAATTTATTTCTATGGAGGTCTTATTTCTCATTCTTAATTTTGTTTGAGATGGTAATACCTCCCATGTGTATGCATTGTAAACCCATAGTTCTTGTCTCCAACATATATCTTGTTGGAGTTGTGAATCAAATTTCATTATCTCCCTTACCTCATTGTCAAACTAGAATGGGTATACTTAGGTGGAGGGGATCATGATATAGTTTTTAGAATGGTTTTAATTGAGGTATATGGTGTATTTATGAGATAAGGATATGTGTGACTACATGTGGAGTTTGTAAACAATGTCAGTTGAGTTTATTGGAAATATAAACAAGGGATACTGACTAAGATATAGGTATTTATGGCCCCCTATGATCTCCTAATTTAAGCACTATGTTTATGAATCCTATGAAGCAATGTGATATTGGTTTCAAGGTAGTGACTAAGGAATATATCATCTACTAGTCTCCATTTCTCCTATCATGGAAATGAGAGACCGTGGTATTTGATTAAACATTAAATATAATTAATTAATATTTAAAATTAAATATTCCATGTTATAGTTTTAGTAATCTTTAATCATTTTTTAAATGTATGGATCTAGGTAGATTTTCTCCTCAGGTACATTTTAATGCGGTTTAGAAGGATGTTCCAACAAGTCACAAAACATTATAGGTCGATGAAAAAAAACATGAAACAAGAATCAATTGTTGTATAAATGATAGAGTATTTTTATGCATGAGAGTTCCATTTATGAATTAGTGATATAAGACTAGTAAGAGTATATAGAAATAACATTCACTTCGATCGTTTCTTGGATGGTGAAATGGGATTCAATGGGTTTGATGACTCCTAGAAAATCATTGAGAAAGTGATGGATCATGGTTTTTTATTAAACATGAGGTGTAAAAAGCCTTCTTTGATATTTTAAAGGAACAAATTTAATATTGTTTTTCCTTTGACTATGATGGCATATAGTCACCACGATAGACTTTCTCTTCAATAGGGGATTTCAAGTGTGTCACATTTTTAGATCCTTTTAAGACCCTTCTATATTATGAATCTAACCTATTTCCAGATGAGGAGGCCATGAAGTTGTATTTCTATGAGTATATGTGTCCATAGATTCATCACTAGGCCCCGTTATTCATGTTTTTTACAAATCATATGGTACTAGTGAATGAAGAGTTCATTGAGAGGAATTGGTCAAGATCGTGATTGTTATAGGAGTGAAAACATTAATTCACATCATGAATTATATTAATGTTAAAACATAAACATTTTACTATAAAGCATAGATTTGGGAAATTGGGTTCTAGGTTTATGTCATTAACATAATTTATCATTATTGGAGGAGGTTATTACGATATTTCCATGGGACAAGATAAATTTTTATCTTCTCAACATCATGTACATATATGGGCAGTGTTCCAAAAATATCTAAGGTGGTATTGTTTAATATACGTTTCACTCTAGGTTCATACATGGAGGATGTTTCAAATGATGAAACTGTTGTAGGATGTTACAACATGGAATCAGTGGAGAGGATATGGGCAGTAGAGGACAATTGTTTTACGATCTTCTTCCTTAGAGTGTACAACATAGGAATAAAGGGGGTGATTATCATGGTCAGAGAGGTTGTGGATTAATATGTTACCATTTTTGTCCCATATAATTTAATTTTCTATGAGAGCTTGGTGTCATTCAAGATACCATTTTATTGTTTTCAACATTATTTCATATGTTGATTGATTTATGGAGTAAAAAATCATTCTTTTCCACACATTAATCTATGATTTAAGACATCAGGTGGAGATACTTTTAGTTACCTTGGAATTAAAATCTTTAGTTATAATAATTTAATTTATTTATTTTGTATTTAGTGATTGTGAGCTAGTTATAGAGTAGAACCACTATTTGGGAGACATCATTTGTTTATATATATGACCATATGACATCTTTATCATTGGGGAATAACTATAATTGGTGCTTGTTACTATGTATTTCATTAGGATTCAAACTACATTATATGATAATGATATAGAGAATTCCACGTTCACTACTGAGTTATACCCCCATTTGTATTAGATGTGGAATATATCCTTATATTCCATGAAAAACAATCTATTATTGAGTTCATCAGATGTTCAACCGATGGTAATTCCCAAGGATATGGATGTGTACCCAGATATTTTCCCAAGGGATGTAGTTTCATTAATCCCTTAATGAGAGAACAGGTTTGGTATAGATCAACAAGAGGGTGTGTCTCCAAAATCATTGTCTTGATATAGTGTGGACCTTATTATTTGATATAATTTCTTGTATTACTAGAAGATATATTGTAATTATTCTACATTCATCTACTGTGTCACCTTGGGCTACACCCATTTTTTTATAAATAATTTAGATAGAAATTTCATTCACTATAATCATTATCATGGTTGTTACATGAAAACAGTAAAGAAAATGTATCATCTTCCCCAAATCATGATTGATTTTATCCACTGAAAAGAGGAAGTTGGTTCTCAAAGATCAATCATCCATCATGATATCATCAAATTTTTATAGAAGATGAGAAAGTTTTGATGAATAATTTTTGAAGAAGATATAGGAATTATGTTAATACTGTGATGTGTTTTGGCATAAAAAATACTCTATACATGTTCATGGTTTCGATAATTACAATGTTTGGTGTATTTCATAATTTATTTTGTCGGTTTTTGTTGATTACATCCATTTGAAATCAATGATTGAGAAATTTCATAAAAATCACCTGTATGATTATTTTGGAGTAATTCATTATAATAATCTATTTTTAATGTTGTCAATTTTTATTGATTTGGGGTTATAAAGTACATTTTTGGTCATTTTGTGTCATGTGAATTTGTAGATCATGATCCTTCAAAGAACAAATATTTCATTTCCTTGGCATCCCCCAAGACATTCATAGAGGTATAGATTTTACTTTTCTTTTAAGGATATTATAAGAGTTACTTAGCCAATTTACCAAGGATTGACCCTCCCCTATTAACCTTGATAAAAAAGGGTAAGATATTATTGTTGATTAATTAGTGCTGGGAAAATTTTGGGCTCTATAAGGGTATGTTAATGAACGTTCCAATTATTTTTCATCCATCACTATAAATACAACTTTCGGTTTTCTATTAAATTTCATGGCTTGTGTAAGAATATGTTCTTATGTTTAAGGTATATTTTTTTTCGTATGGGTATCATAATATATGTCCTCATGATAGTTATTAATCCATCCATGATCTCATGTTGGTGTAAGTTGTGTTATCATCGAGGTTGTAGATACATTACCTCATCACTCAACATTTAGATCTTCTTACTAATCATATGATATTTGGGAATTTCATCTCCTAGTGTGACTAAGACATGTAAACATTAATTATTATAGAATTATCTCAAGATTATGACATCAGTATTTTTTACACACAATAAATGTGAATATTTTTCATTGATAGAGTTAGAAAGAAGTCACGTAGTGATGATATTCACGAATCTAGATTTTTTGGGATGGTGACATAAGATCAATTAGGGATGCGTCTGGAAATAGTGGAGGTTGGGAATACCGGTAGAAAAATTAAATTGAATGTGTATCCATATTTAGAACATTATTTTTAGGAGTCCTAGAAATGAAATTATATGGTGGAGGTCAAGAGAGATATAGTTTTTTTACAGCCTGAATGGTTGGTCAGAGGATAAATGACATCCGGTTTTATTCCAGAAGAGGCTCTTAGTCCATTTGGTGATGTTTGAAATGGTCCTCCATGAGTACCATAGCTCACTATTGGTAGTACATGTATGAGAAAAGATATATATTTAGCTATGGTATGGTACTTAGGATTTCCCGGGTTGATGCATGCAATTTCTGAGATTCTGTATAAATTTTTATTCATTTAGTTTGTATAGGCCAAGATAGATGTTACTAAAGGGTTCCTCCAACTGTTGTATATTCTACAACAAATTTCTGAGGAAATATCGATGGATTTCATTATGTGTACACCTCAATATATAATTTACTATGATGTTATATGGATTACAATTGTTAGTTTCATGAAATCATCCCACATTATATCATTCTTATTTTCAAAAACAATTGATGTTTCATTGAGGAAGTTTCTAGAGGAGTTGGTAAGACTCCACATAGTCCTGAGGATGATTATCTCTGATTTCAATCTTCATTTTACTAATCGAGAGTGTATGGGTCTTGAGGATTATTTTGGATTTATTTCCTTCCAAATAAATGAATTTCATCTGTAGATGGATAGTCAGACAGAGTAGATTATCAAAAAACTCAAAGACATGATTCATTTTTATGCCATTGTATTTTTTGAGGTTTTTTGAAGAGGAACCTTTCATGTCGGGAATTTCAAATACATCAAAAGTTTTCACTCCACCATTGTAATACCACAAGTAATATAATTTTCTGTCCAACCATTCCATACTACATTATTCTATATTGTGGTTGGAGGGATATCAATTCTTAGTCAAAAACTAGTGAAAACATGATAGAAAGAGTTTGGGTGATTTTTAAAAGGATAAATGTAGTAAATGACCATCAAAAGTCTGATGTAAATCATTGGAGGAGACCTATACATTTAGATGTTGGATATCATGTGTTTTTAAAGGTGACTGATCATCATAGGTAGGGAAGGATTTGATGTTGTTTTATGAAATCTCCCATGACTTTTTGTCCATTCCTGGTATGGGACTATATTGGAGACCTATTATTTTAGATATAACTTCTCCATATATGATCCATATACCTGATGTTTTCCTTGATTCATAGATCTGACTCTATCATTATAAAGACTCTTCCATCATTGGTCAGGGATAAATCGATTTGGATGATGATTTAACTGTTATGGAGTATACTATGGAGATCGTGGAATGTGAGGATGAGAGGTTGTGATGGAATGATATTCCATTGGCTCATGTGTTGTGGTATCATAGTGGTGTGGAGGATATTACCTAGGCTCATGGGTTATAGGTAGAATCTTAGTTTCATGATATGTTATATATTTGAATTTATTTATAATTATGCTCATTGTAGTTGATGCATATTATCTACTTTATGAGACAATTTGACCTTCTCTGATAATTATTTTTGGCCTTGAAATTGGTAATGTGGTATATTTCCAAGATGTGTATTTAGGAAATGGATATTCTTATTTTATTTTTTTCTATTGGATCCCATATCTTAGGTGGTTGAGCATAGGTGTTGTAGATAATTTGGAGAGGTATCTCATGGGATTTTTGTTTAGATGACCCCTTTTCATTCCTTCTCTCCATATTTGGTTCAAAATAATTTAGGAAGTGAATACTTTATGTGGTATTTTTTTTTCTAGGACTGGATCCTTGTATTCATTCCTTTGTGATTTCTATGTTTTATGAGCCTCAAAGGGATAAGGAATAGTGTTATAGGTAATGTTTTAGTAGGACCAGATTCAAAGGAATGATTCACTGATCTATGCCATGGAGGGTTGTCACTATATAATAGTGTTTCAAGATGCGGCATATGATCTGGGAGGTGGGAGTTTCACAACTTATAAAAAAATGGGAATATTTTTGGCAGTGAGTTTCTATTTTGAATTTCACATTTGAGGTCTATAGAGTAGTTGTCTCAGTTTAGGTGTCGATCCTCTAGGTAGAGTTTTGGTGGTTCATTGGAATTTAGTAACCACATAGATTGGAGTGTAGGATTTAGTGTATCCTAATTATTTTTGAATGGTCCGAGTATAATTGTGGTATACCCTGTGATGCAATATTATTCCAAAATAACAGGATCAGTGTAGTGGTCTACCTCATGTACTTGATAAACTTCTTCAAACTATGCAGCTTTCAGCATGGTATTTGGCCTCATGTTGTAGTCTTTCCCCATGTAATCCTTTCTATACTATGGTTTTTAGGTCTTCACTATGTCCTTCTGACATCCAATTTCTGCTAAATACCCTAAATCAATTCAAATAAACATTCATGTTAACATTCTCAATCATAACTTATTATAGAGAGAGATCTTCTTAAGGTCCATTGAATACCCTTTTTATCTAATCCAACCAACTCTTTATGGAGATCAAATTGTGGTGGTATGGGGTGATTTATTTCCCTTATACAATCATCTCTTCCTAGATCATTCAGGTTTCCTCATGTAATTTCATTCCATGGTAATGTGGTATTTTTCCATGATTCTCATGGAGTTCTTTATATAATTATTAGTTAAGATTTATATCAATGTTCTTGGAGGGTTTTAGATTCCTCATGAGAGATGTTATAATAGATCTGTGTTGTTTTTGGGTTCTCGATTGATGAATGTTGAATCTTTTAATTAAGGTAATTTTTCATCACAATTTTTTTTATCAAAAATAATCCTTGATTTTTCTCTTTTGCTTATGGTGCAATTGCGCTTAATAATTAAAAAACAACATTATTGATTACGAAATGAATTATAATTGTAGTGATCACATGTTATCTTAATTAATAATGACTTACCACTTAATATACTATAAAGTGTTCAATTTTAGTTTATGTATTGATTTTAATATTTCTTATGCTTTGGATATCATGTTAGATTGATGAAAATAGATAAAGAAAACATAAATATGGGTATTTTTTGTTGGTTAAAGAGTTACAGAGGTATGTATTGTGAATATATTATTTCCTATAATTTTATGTAAATTAAAATCGGCATGATATGTGTTTATTTTACTTTTAGTGCAATATGTTAATTGAAATGGAAAAATAACATCAGTAAGTAATTATTTTTTATTGACAATAACAATGTGGTGCTAATGGTTTTGATATTCCTTAATTTAATTGGAGCTAGAACAAATTTTAGAATCCATGTATAATAATTTATATCAAAAAAATGTTGATTTTATAGGTTAATTATACTTTTAACAAATTAAAAAAGTAATCTTTTAATCAAACAGTGTAGTTATACAAATTTTTTATTTATGAAATTTTTTTATTGAGGGAACACATTTGAATGTAATTGAATTATTTAATGATTTTGTGGCATGGTTTCCCAGATGAATCTTTTTTTTGCTTCCCTCTAGGGTTTCCCTAAAAGTGAGCCTTGATATACGTTGTGATGTTAACTTGGGGTGATAGTTGGTTTACATGGTTGGGATAGCAATTTTGGTATTATATTAGCAGTTGATGCCTATGATAGTAAGATGAATTTTGATATGAATTATGGTGTAATGGATGATACTAGTATTAATGGAATGGTTTGAAGTAGCCCATACCCATTATTATGTAAAAATATGTGAACCTTTTTTATTAATAAATCTTTTTAATGGCCAGATGACTGAGTGGATCGTTTATCATCATTTCATTCCCTAATACATGAAGAATCTAGTTATGCATGGTTTTGAATCTATTTATGGTAAATTATGATGTTTCCTAGAGTACATATAATAGTAAACTGATAAAAAATATTTATTATTGTTTTCCCTAAAATGGTTGGTGCCTGTTAGAGGGAAAAATATTCTAATCTTGATAAATTAAAGACTTTTGGATTATGCATGGGTGGAACGAACATCAAAATGATGGTTAAGAAAATTTAAGGAGAGAGAAATTTTAAGTAATTGTTAATGAGTTAATTAATGTAATATTAAATGTGAAAATTAAATATTTAATTAATAAAATACTTCATAAATTCTTTCACGCTTATATGATAACTATTTCTTATATGTGGTAGATGTGTGTCAACAGATAGTAGCTTCAATTGATCCTATGACTAGTTTGATTCCCATAATGTGGTTATGAGATATATTATATCTGGTATGTTTAAGGATTTCGTACATTGCACCACCTATGCTCGAAGGGTGATGGAAACATATTGGACTATGTGAGAGTGTGTTACCAAAATCTTGGATGGTAAGAAATAGCTGGGTAACTACCCCCATATGTCCCTAGACACTTCTCAAAAAAATATTTCATTCTGGAATGAATGGTGTTAATATTTTCCATATATATATATATATGGCAATTTTATGTATTATTATTATCTCACACAAATATATCTTTAGATATATTATCCAAATGGTAATTATAACTATAATATGTATGTGTTGTGAAGGATTGAGGTAACATTCATGGTGTATGGGCTATAATGAATTGAGGCACATTTACCAATATTAGATACATGAGATACAAGATACTTTGGATCATAGAAACTAACTTGTTACTATATATAGAGGTGGATGTGAAGATGAGATGATGTGATTCATGGGAACCATGTTTTGATACAAATGTAATTTTTATTAGGGAGGGATCTTATTGGAGATAGAATGAGATCAGGATGTGCGACATGGGGGAAGAGAGGAAAACATAAAGGTAAGTGGTAGTGGGGAACCATTTTTTCATTAATATGTTTTATACTCTCAAGTATGTGTTACCATGAGAGATATCAATAGTTTCGAAAATAACATACTATACAATTTTATGTGACAATTTTGTTTCACATGATATTCATTAGGATTTATCATTCATATAATATATTTTTCATGAGATCCCCTATAGAGGATCCTATTGAGAATACATTATAATTTCACCCTATGTATATATATATATATATAATATTTATTAGGTAAAAAATACATGGTTTGAGATCAGGATATAAAAATATATCCTATGGTTGTTTTGGAGTTATTTGGGCCTTGTGCTTTCTGTCGATATTATAATTTAGTAAATTTAAAATCCTTTTTTAGTTGTTATTGTTTTTATGAAATTATCAACAAGTACCTAGGAACGATCATTTATGTTTCATGATTAGGAGTTGATTGGTGCACCAATCATATCTCTTGTTCATCATTTACATTAAGAGGATAATGTATCCCATTTGTTTGTATGATATACCCACTATTCTTTTTTCTATACTCGGGCCGATTAGAGGGAGGGGGCTTTGGGAATCATTATCTCCCTTCCACCACTACTACAATAGGAGAGGTAAATTTGGGGGGAGAACATTGTGAATAGGAAAAAGTGTCATGGTTGATCAAAATATCATTAATTTGTTTCTAGGAAGCTTTATAATTTTTTGGTCATTTACATTAGGTTAAACTCAATTGAACCTTTAAATTTATCCTCATTAATTAAATTACCAATTAATTAATTAGTTTTTCTTATAGTGATAAAAAATTATTTTTTGAAAAAATACTACGGAATTTAAATATGATAATAATTTTTTCAAATATGATTTTCAAGGATGTTAAAGGTAAATTTTATTAATAAAATCATTTCTGTGTGCTATAACAATTTTTGAAAAATAAAATTTTCATATTTGTCCTCGGATGTTTGGGAGGGGAGATCCCTCTGTGCATATTTCTCCATGAAAAATTATGGATCAAAATTTGACGTCACAGGTGGGAGACGCTCTAAGCATTGGAATGTTATTCACTGTCAAATCCTTACTCTGCAGCAGCTTTCTCAGTGGATTGTTGGTAATGGGGTGATCATCTTTTGGAGGGCCACCTTGTCGGGAATATCCTTGGTTTTTCAAGCTTCCCCATTCCAGACATTTCTTTCTCGCATGAAACTTTTTTCCCTTCCTTCACCGATGATTTTCATTCCCCCTCTCAATTGGATCTGTTTAACCATATTCAGATCATAAATGACCTAGACCGGCTAGGGTTCACGGGCTCCCAGTCCAGCTACTTCTCAGCAAAGGCTTATCATGGGGTTCAACATACCAACATAGGTCATGTTTCATGGGAAGGTTTCCATTGGTGTACTGATATCGTAGAAATGCTTAACTTACTCATTTGGAGGATTTGTAATAATGTGTTTCCCACAGATGATGAGGTGCGTCGAAGAGGTATTTGATTTTCCTCCAAATGCTTCAGATGTAGCGATTCAAAGGAGGAGACGACAGAGCACCTATTCTTTGAGGGAGAATGGGAAGCCTACATTTAGAGCATTTTTAGTGACTTTTCAGGGTGCGACGTACACGACCTCTCTTGGTATGCCTTCCTCCAGGAATGGTTCTTCGGATTGGTGGATTGCGTGCAAGAGTAGAGGGTTTGATCCGTGGTGTTTGCCATTGGCTACTGGATTTTATAGGTTTCTCGTAACAGGGCCAGGAATGAGGGGCGCTCTAGCTGCTACACATCGATGAGGGTTAGGGAGAAGGCCTTGTAATTGGAACTCTCACTGCTGCTCAAGTGGTGTGGTCTGTCCCCTTATCTGTGGTGCTTCATGGCTAGTAGCATGACCCTTTTTTCCTCCTCAAAGGGGCCTTCCCAAGGAAATTGGGTCCGATAGAACCCTCCTAGTTCAATCCTCAAGTTGAATGTTGATGGATCATGTATGAATGGCTTCATGAGGGGAATGGGCATGGTTCGCAATTAGCAGGGGTCTGTCCACTTGGACTTAAGTTGGTGGTTTAGTCCATGTGATTCCCTCATAGCTGAGGAGTCCTCTCTTCTCACAGGGCTGGAGGTGTTTCATTCCCTTAGTTTCATCATTCTTCACGTGGAAACTGATTCCATGACTCTTCTCAAATATATTCAAGGTACCTCTACTAATCCATTGGAAATCACTTACCAGATACGCAACTTCAAGGGGATACTTTATCATTTAATTAGTCTTAATCACACTTGGAGAGAAGGCAATAAGGCTGTAGACTTCCTGGTGCCATGGGATTCTCCTTCCAGCCCCCATCTTATTTTTAGGAGTGTTTATTCTCCCCCCCTGAGTGTGTTAGCCCGGTCTGCACTAACACCTTAGGCTTGCATTATTTTATAACTCCATGACTGTGTTCGGGCCATGGCCCTCCCTTTTTATCGCTTAATAAAAAATTCTCAATGTTGGAAGGATGATGAAATCAATTACATAAATAAAAAATGATTCAAATGGAGAAACTAAATTATGATCATTATAATATTTAAAGTTAAAATGATTGTAATGTAACTAAAAATAAATAAATAAAATGGATGGATAAGTAGGTTGGGTGAGGATAATGTAAATAGAGGTGAAGGGTCAGACATCACCATGACCATTATACGATCACCGTGCCTGAAAATTCTTGATCCCAACCCAAAGGCCACAACACCAAAACATGAAACCTAAGGGGGAAATTTTGATCAAAGGGATTCCCTTAAATTTTATTACAATAGCCCCCCAAAGCCTCAGTTTATCTCTGTGACTTTTTACCTCTTTTCCATGAATAAAAATTTTATGGTGGAGTGGAGTGGTATGTTACTTGAATTTAGAGAAAGAGCCACTGAACATGTCACCCTACACTAAATATTCAACTTCAAAACCTTCCACCATGTTTTATATAATATAGAATAATGTTATAAAATAATAATAAAATTAATAAATATTGAAATATGTTCGAAATTCTGAACGTTAACGTAAAAGAAATGTTAAAAACCAAGAAAATATAACAAAATTTTTAGAGGAAAAAAGCTAGTTGATGCAGATTGGGTGAAGGCAAGGGAGTTAGAGGAAAAATATCCAATGGTGGAGTAGATGGATGCCGAGAAACTAGAGGAAGAGTACCAGGAGTTGAAGAAGAGATGAAGAAGACAGAGGCCGTAGAGTCGAAGGTATTGAAGTTAGAGGTGGGGAGCCTAATATAAAGCATGAAGAGGAAAAGGAAGCAAAGGAGGAGGAGGAGGAGGAGAGGGTAGCGGAGGAGGGAGTCAAAGAAAATGGAACCCTAGGAGTAGCAATGAAAATCGCAAGCCCGATGTGGAAAATGGAAGGAATGAAATTGGAACGAAGAGAAGGAGGGACATGGTGCAAGGAGGGAGTGACACGTGTGATAGAAACAACCCAACTTTACAATACATACAGATTCAATTTTATTCTCCCTAGAGTCATCCACATTCCTTTTAAATATCCATTTACACCCTATGAACTTGGTATTAGGTTGCTTATTTACAAAGGAAATGGTATGATTTTTATTTAGGGAATTAATCTCATCAGGAACATATGTGAAAAAATAAACAGAATTGGTATCATTGATATATGGAATATTGTTCTAGGGATCTTTAGTTCCATGATATGGGGTATTAAGAAAAGAAAAAAATCCATATCAACATGGTTAAATTAGGATTGAATACTAATGACTCTCTTCCCACAATATCTAGGTAGATTGTAATCTTTAGTAGTGACATGTGGATAATTTTATAATGCACTATTAAAATCAATGTCATAATAACCCTCAGGTTGACGTTTATGTGGAGTATTCTCAATAAGAGATCCAATTTATACGGGTGGATCAACCTCAATATCCTTATTTTTGTGTTTCCCATTAATGTAATAACTAAAAAGATTCATCTTAGTGGTAGCTCATTAATGGAACACAATATCATGGATAATGATGTTTTTTTGAAATATAGATTTTTCAACACAAATTATATACCATTTTACCCCCTTTGGATACCCTAATAATTTTCACTTAATAGCTCTAGGGTCATGCTTTTCTGTTTTGACATACATGTAAGAAGTACAACCAAAAACTCACAAGAGTGAAAAATATGTTATTCAATTATTCCATAATTATTCTAGGTTCTTATAAAATTAGCATTAACTTAGAAAAATATGAGTTCAATTATTATAGGGGAATTCTCGACACAAAATGATTTTGGTTGGTCAGATCATGACAACCTGCTTTGAACCTTCTTTAATACAGTGTGGTTTACACACTCTATAAACAACTTTTTTATGGATTCTGGATAATATTATCATGCCAAAAACTAACCTCGAACTCATAGTATTGGGTTAACTTAGTTGAAAAATATTCTAAGCCATTATTGTTTCTCATAACTTTATTTATCATTTATGTTTTTTTTCAATAGTGGACATCCATTTTTTATAAACCTTAAGGGAATCATAATTGTTCTTTATTATATAAATACATAAATTTCTTGAAAATTATTCAGTGAATGTGAAAAAATATCGGCCTCCACCATGGGAGACAGTCCTAGAAGAATTACAAAAAATGGAATGGACATACTTTACTGGTTATCTGGCCTTAAATCTAGATTAAAGGAACTGTTCCCTTTTATACATTACTGGAATACAGTATTCACATAAACATATGTTCTATAATGTATCCTTTATTAGAATCCCATATTTACAGAACCCCTCAAGACCCTTAGGAGTTATGTTACCCAATATCCAATGTCATGGCATAGTGTTTTCACTGTTACTGACATAGGTAATTCCCAACTACCTAGCATGAGTCTTCCTATAAAAAATATAAAGATAATTACCCGTAGATCCTCTATTGAACATTCTAGAACTCTTGGAAATTATAATACACTCATTTTCAAATTTAATGGTAAAGAATTTCATGTCTACATATTCTAATGAATTCTGTTTTCTATATAGGTTAGGGACACATCTTACATCATTCAAGATCAAAATAAGGTGATCATACTTCTCTAATAACACAAAGACTCTACCATGACCATATATATTTTATAATTTCCTAGGAAAACCTCACCTTTAATTCATCCATCCAATTTATAAATGGAAATCCTATCAGAGAATATATGGATCAAAAAACTTGATTCAATGACTCATTCAAGAGGTATATCTTATTCACACACAATCAATACCATAACAACATCACATCCAACATTAATAAATAGTGAATGATCTTAATATTTTTTAGAGTTATTGCAATTTTGTACACGAGGAACTTATGTATTAGAATTACATGTTTACTATAGTGGTACGTTTTTCATATTTGGTTTTATACTAAGAAATATAAATCTTGAGTGAATTTAAATAATCATAATTTCAATGGAACCACCATTATTTAAGTGAAAATGAAAATAAATTTGAACTAACCTTCAAGTGGTAATTCACATTACCCATTTACATGGCCTCTCAAATTCTTCCAACTTTAATGGTAGCAACCGTATATGCACTTTAATTCCCCCACCAACATGCTAAATCCAGAAAACAACAAAAAAATTATTTAGTCAAATTGAGAGACTATAGTAAAAAATAAATAAATCCAGAGAAGATTCCAAGAAAAGGTATGTTCAAACATAAGTGGTCTGAATGATAATGCATGCTACATGTATTTTGAGAGTGATAACATGTATTTATAATGAAATGATTATAAATATGGTGAATACCAAAATACATAAATTATAATAGCAATAATTACCTTAAAATGATTAAACATAATGAACAATTGATGAAGAATGAAATTATAAAGTAATATTGACCATAAAGATCTAGGAATCAGTTTGGAGTTCTTTATGATTCTCGATGGAAACATGAATAACTATATTTGTGTATGCATTCATGATATGAACCATTATATTTATAACTAAATATGTAAAATGAATATAATAATGGAATAATGAATAAATGCATTTAAATAATCATAAGTTGAATGGAATCAACATTATTAAAATAAAAAAAACCGTAGGTAACCTTTAAGTGGTGGTACACTCAACCCATTCTCATGGCCACTTTGAATAATGATGCTCCCATTGTAGTGGTACTGGAGTTTAATATATATCAATTTAAAAATGAAATAGTCAAACCGTGTACAACAATAAAAATTACAATTTTAGGAAATTCTCGTTTTAGGGTATCATAAATTCTAATTTAAGTGATTTGAGTTGTTAAAAAGGAATCATTCAGAATCATGTCACACAAGATGAGTTCAAGTGAAGATAGTAAACCACATTACGATGTGTTTCTACTCTCCAAAAATAGTAAAATGATACACACATAATTTAATGTCCATTAAAAATCAATGTAGCCTACTCCTGCATTGAAAAATAATTAAAAATAAGTACTATAATGATAAGTAGATTATATTACGAGCATATTAAAAAACATAAATTGGAAATATCATATAATCTTAATGTGATCCCAAAAAAGAAACAGTAAAACTAATTAAAACGGAAGAATAAACATAGAAGAATCAAAATTCCAAAGCTGCTTGGTCCCCTAACATGAATAACTTCATTATGACCAAAAAATAGAAATCTATATTAATTGTTTCAAGGAAGTTCGTACCTCAGTTACAGGAATTCTTGATTTCTAGATTTTAGAAAATCATTCAATTGCTTGAAGTATGTTTTTTTAGAATTAAGTTCAATCAAACCGATGCATATAATATATATGCAGAGTCATAAAAAATATTCCTAGGTATGAATGGGATCATAAAAAAATCTATGGAAGATACTCCTTTATACACCACAGTGACTAGGAAACCACAAATAAATTGAAAATTGTTATATAAATACCATCTTCTAGACAACCAAGATCACTTCTTTATAACATTTCAAATCATACTACGTGCTTGTTTTTCTCCAGCACACACACAAACCCAGCTATAAGCAAAAATAGATATGTGATGAACAATTATTTTTTCTTTAAACATATACATTATAGCTGCTCATGTTTAATTCAAGTATACGCCTGAAAATCATCACCATATGTTCTATTCCAAGATTTGTCACCTGAATTATAATTTGGATTCAGAGACCCACCTTCCATGGAAAATAATAAATATTAATCGTATAATAAAAACACCATAAAAAATAAAATGCGTTGAGACATGAAGATATTTGACAATGGATTATATGTTTTACACTGGTTTATACATGGGATTACTCGATGTGTGATCAAGGGTGCAGTAACCCTAGGTGGATTGGAGGACCTGATTGTGGGAGTGAAAAAGTGGGATTCCTAGGTTGTGGGGGAGGCATAGTCAAAGGAGCCGAAGATAGTGGAGTTGAAGTCAGAGGAGCCCAAGGCGGATCACACGAAGGTTTAGTTGCGTCTAGAGAGGGGATTTGGGGAGGGGAGTGGGGGAGCGGATTCGGGGAGGAGAGAGGGAGTGGGGAATCAGGGAGGGGGGAATAAGGGTGGAGTGTGGGAACCCTGGAGGGGGGAGAGGGAAATCAGGGAGGGGATTCAGGGAGGGGAGTGAGTAGCGGTGGTGAATCTCGTTCGAGGTCAGGATCGCTGGATGGTTTTTTGGGTTTGGAGGGTTGGATACAGAGTTTATGTTGACGTGGATGCATGAGAAGGTGATAGGTGAATAAAAAAATGCCTAATTTAGTAAATATATATATTTAATAAATTTTATAAACCATCCAAGGCTATCTAAAACTGATCAGCACCATGATATTTCTTGATTTAAATTATTGAGCGAACTTTTTTTTTATATTAATGTAATATTTAAATTAGTTATAAAAATATTTCTATATGTTTTCTATATTTATAGAATACTATAAAATGAATTTTTTGTTAAAAATATTATTATTTTAGTACCTAAATGGTTTCTAAATCATTTCGATTATGCTTTCATAGTGATATCATAATAGATATTTTACTCATTATAAATCCCACATATTACGGCTAAATATTAAGAATTTTAGAAAAATATTAATCATTCATAATAAGTAAATATTTACTTTACGATTTTGAAAACAAATTCATTTTTATTTATTTATAATTCCAAAATAGAAAAATTCATATTTTGAATAAAATCATAAAAATATATGGGAATCCCATTTTTATTAGAAAAAGTAATTCTTAAATATTAAATAATACTTTTCTCATTTCATATCATTTACAAAAAATATTGGTATAAATACATTATTAATATCAACCAAAAGTAATCATTAATCATATAATTTTTTAAATAGATGTATATAATGCATATAAATATATTTTTTTAAAAAAATTATTAACAATAAATGATCATATTAGTTATTTTGGGCAATGTAATTGATTTCATTCATATTAAATGAGTATTTATTTCCATTATTCAATGATTTTCTAATGTAGTAAATCCTATTAATTCTTTCAAATTCAATGGAACTATTTTAATAGTTATACATAAATATTTATATTTTATCCAAATGTATCAAAATTTAATTTCCCCACCTTAAATAAATTTGGTCCTCTATATATGTCTCATCATATTTGAGTAATTACTATTGGGAAATCCTAACTAATCACAACCGGTTGGATGATCATTGGTTAATTTCTGATGTGGGATGATATTTATCTATGTGAAAAAATGATAATCAATTTATAAAATGAGATAACCCAGTACTAATTACGCACATAATTCTAGTATGGTATATTTATCAAGATCCATACTGAATAACATCCCAAAAACCTTAAAAATCATTTATACAATAATCCTACCACTATCAGTATTTATAATTGATTGTATTGTAGGTGGTAAAGAATTACATCACATATGAATCTATAAATCCCTAATATAAACTCAATATTCTATCCAGTAGTAATTGTTGTTGTATATGCTTTTCCTTATTCACCTGGTTTTTAGGACTATGTCTCTCATCATCCCTCGTATTGAAAAATTTAGGGGAGTAATTACTAACTCCCTTCAACTGAGGATGATACTTTTTTAGTAGATTCTACATTATTCAGGTGAGTCTGACTACCATCACCCCCAGATCATTCACAATATTCTATATTTATCTTCTTCAGGGTGTTTGGGACATCAACTAATTTCACATTGTTAATCATATTACATGAACACTGCATTGGCGTAATAACTAAGCTACCCAATCAATATCTAATTCTCGTAGCCTATTCATTAAGCTAATCTCTTCATTATCCCTCACAATAAATGCTTCATCTAGATGAATCCATTACTAAAACCAAATGAGTTATCAAGAGTGATTATCATTATAATTTAATTATCAAGAATAACAATAGGGAAAATTCTCCTCATCCTAAATCACTTTATAACACTATCATTTTAGATGATAATACTTACAAGTCAACATTTATCAAGAAAGACTCAACATATATAACTATCATATACGATTAATGGATTATCCATGGCTATTTTATTTTTGTTCTCTCATAACTCTTAATTTAATTCATAAAATAGATATCAGAAAACACCAAGAACATTCATGATGTATTATGAACAAAATAATAATTTAAATATATTTTTGTAAATTCCATATTTTTTCCCTCAAACAATATTAATCATTCCCACAATTATAAACCCATTAATATATATAACCTAATCATATATAATCAAATAATATACATTTCTTGAAAACCTTTTGAACTTACAAAAAAGAAAACCGCAACAATATTTCATATTCCACAAAAAACTCTCTATCTTTACACATCAAAATGAATTAACAATTAGTTTATAATGACAGAAAATAATCACTATAAATTATAATCCTTAAAATGAGATCAACTCCTCACAAAAATTAATAAAAATTAAAATCCATGTTTACCAATTACCATCATTCTTACATCTATAAAATATAACCACCTTCGATTATCTCACCATCATTTAAATATTAAATGTTTTACTTTTCAATACCTCAATAATGTGTTCTATAATACTCATTTCTTAATAAATAACCTCGATATCAATTATGTTTTACAGTTTATTAATACTATTTAATATCTTTCACTATTACTTTATAGTAAAAATACTGAAGAATAATCCTTGGATGCTTCACATAATCCTCAAAATTGTTAGAGTACACCAGAGTAGAATTTATAAATATCACTCACGAAAAATAGCTATGTGTTAAAAGAATATACAAATATCACTACTTATTGTAAGACTAAAAAACTCACCTTTTATGTGATAATAAGAATCTACTAAATTGTTAAAAACTTCGGTATTATCTCTTATTTTTTAATGAGTTGTAATTGTTTCTAGGTAGATACCTTTCACATCAATATTTCCATAATCCTATCTCACAAAAATAAAAAAACACAAATTGTTATGATAATATAAAATTAATTTATAGGAAAACATTAATATTAATAGGTATTCCCTAATGAATTCTAATCGACATATGATACTTTTAGATCATCTTATGTCACTCAATGTTCAAAATTTATATATGCATCTTCATTTTTCTTTTACGTTCTAAAAAAAATTATTTTACATTTTATATAATCCCTCACAAAAGTTGTTAATGAGAATGTGAAAAGCCAGAACAAATCCATAAGATGTTTCTTTCTATGTGTGTATTCATAGACCTTTCCATCATGAATTATAATGACAATTGAGTAAATATTCAACCACCCATTATGAGGTTTATTACCCCTCTGTGAATCTATTCTGTAACGGCATCCACATTCCAGTATATATATAGTATTTTATTTCATTTAAAAAATTCTTAATCTCTATTTTACCAAAACATCAACATATTATAAAATACATAGGCATCATCCTAGAATATGTAGTATTATATTATTTAAAAAAAACCTAAATATCCGGTGCATTATTACTTTAGAATAAAAACACATACTATTCGAAATGGTTATTTATGATCTTAAAATTCTGATCAACATTAAATCACCAATCCTTAAATTATCATAAAAAATTCTAATCTCGAAAAATTTCTACAAATTTCCTTTGAAAAAAACTATTATTCTGAAAACACAAACTCTATGATCTAGTTCTCATTAACACAAGAATTAAATTACTTTCTTTATACAAGATATAAAATATAGAAGATAATGAACAATAATTTCAATATCAAAATTAATATTTTACCCTTTATATCCAATTTATCTGTTAAATTTATAGAATTAGATATTTAGGACTCAGTATAAACTAATAAATACCTTTATAAATATTTCTAATGTAAAATTCTCTAATTATATAAAAAACTACCAATTTCATGATAAATCCCTACTGTCACCCCCAAATTTATTCACATGTATATAATTTCAACCATTTCAACTATAATTTTCACCATCACTCAGGGAAATGGGAAACATATGGGGTTGTAGGATTAAATGTTTATTAAGGGAAAAATATAGCTGAATCAACCCTATCACGAAACTAGAATAAATAATATGGCGTGAATTGGGAAAAAATTAGTCCATTTAAAATATGAAATTAGGGAAATGTTGTACCCATGATAATAAATTTAAAACAATATTATCAATAATAATTATATCATTATGATGGAATAAATAATATGATATATCAAAAACCTATTTTAAATGCCTTATGAAAAAACACATTAACTATCATTATGAAAATAGTCAATATATAAAATTTTGAAGGATTTATTTTATGATAATATTTTTTATGGGAAGATGGAAACACTGTGTCCCAACATGTGTTGTTTCATGAGACCTATTGATGCATAATAGGGTATATAATTTCATGATCCACACAACTATTTTTAATTTCCAATGTCCTCACCATATTTTAAAACTAATAAACAATAAATAATCAATAATGAAAATACTTGTACATATTGAAATTAAAAGACACAAAATACCAATAATTTCTCCATATTAATAATAGGGACTACATGGTGATAACCCATCAGGAGGGGGAAGGTTGATGAATAAACAATATATATTAAAATAACCAATAATAATCCATATTGAACTTAAAATACATTTTTTCATGTTAATGAATCAGATAAATTAAAACTGAACATTATCAAATCAATTTTATATAAAATTAAATGTTTACACAAAATTTTAAAATTGGTATATAGCACAAACAGTATTGGAATAAATTGATCATAATCCATACAAAAAATAATGAGGATAGTTGAAATAGAATATATAACAACAATTGATAATTATTTTTCATTGTATTTTATGGTAGAAGTATATATACCCAATAGAAAATAATATATTACAACATAATGAAATCAGAGGGTACAAAGATAAAATATTTTATGTAATTAGTTCAAATAATGATAATAGCTCAATGAATTAAATTTGATTAAAAAAAATAATCAACAATTAGGGAAACATCTAAGTCAATATTGAGTAGATTATGTAAACATGATTGGGATGGTAAAACCCATGAAATAAAATTAAAAGATCAATCATGGAATTTTATATCAATATGGAATAAAAATGGATAACATATAGAATAAAATGTAATATGTTTCAAATAATGAAAATTGTGACAAAGAAATGTCTTAAAACCTATAAAAATTCGAATCAAAACCCCCATGCCACAGGTGGGTTGTATGTTAACATCAAATTACAGGATTATAAGATACTTATCCACAAGATATCTCAATTTTTAGAATATACACCATTAAAATAAAAAAATTAGTTCATAAATACTATAATTGTATCAATAAAGGGAAATTTTGATGAACCCCCTCACCACTTATTCTACATTCTTTAAACATACATTCAAATATTGTATCAAAAACATTTTCATGTTAATGAATAAATTAAAAACCATTTTGATATCCTTTTTATTATTACACTTCCTAAATTTTCATTGTCTTCGTTAATTCTTCTAATTTACCACCTTATGTGTTTATAGTTTCAATTTTTTATACAAGTTTAATTAAAGGGGTGCCCTGGTAAATTTTTCATTCAAATTTCATAATTTCATGACCATTTAACAAATTTAGATTAATTTTCTAGGATATATTATAATGTTATATTTTCATTTCACATTAATTTTGATTACAAACCACAATGATGAGATAGAGGAGGATCATGTTTTAGTGATTACATATAAAAAATGTTCTTTCTCAGATAATCAGTTAAATGTTTTTAAAAAAATACATGAACCAAAAAAATTATGTAATTTATATCATAATATACCAATAAATATTTTCTCATATTATTTCATTATGTAAATTCAGTATACTATTTAATTATGAAGTTAAACCAACCCAAACATGAATATACCCCCAATTTAATGTATTGTTATTTGGTTGTATAATTGAAATATCAATATACCAGATGAATAATGATATTATTTCATGATTTTTAGTTTGATTTTTCATTATTAGAAGACATTATATGAAATATAATTGGTTATGGGAATGTTATATAATGTCAATAAAAGATGATATTTTAAGTACACATATTTTAAATGATGAAATTAATGATGGTTTTTTATTGAACATTTCATTAATTGGTGTTGTTATTTATTAAACCGAAACAATTATTAATTAATAATAATAATATTTATCATTTATACTTTCCTTATATAAATCCTTGTGAGATGGTAAAGGAATATTAAACATTATTCACCCAGAAGTTCGTAGTTTACTCCATGCATGAATGGTGGTTTTTATTTTCATTATAGATTGTGTATATGAATAAAAAATGATAATACCCAAAAAATAATATTATTAAATTAGATAAATGATAGTAAAATAATTATATTTGGGCCGTTTTAATATATTTTAATGCTAGAAATAAAGAATAACACTAATTAGTTGATGACACTCACATTGGGGCCATGGATTTCCAATTATTATCTCAATGAGTTTGATAGTCATAGGGTAACTATGAATGAATTGGGGTTATTTCACTAGGATAGGGTTTTAGGGAGATTAAAATGGAAGAGTTTCATGTATGAATTAAATTTTATGGCTTGTTGTGATGTTTTTGAATATTTTACCCTTTTATCAGTGAAGGGAAGTGTAATTTTTTGAACACCTTAACATTTTTCAACAATGCCATTAAACTATTCAATTTTTAATGGATTATCAGAAGAAAAATGGGTATTTTATAGATTTCGTGGTTACTAAGAAGCCTCAAAATTCATTTATATAAACATTTATAAATTTTTTATGTTTCTTATATTCGGTTAAATGCAATTTAAATCTTTTATATTTACGTTGGTACTTAAATTATAACAGAAGTAATTAAATTAAATGAAAAATAAAAGGATTGATAATTTTACATAATTTTATACTTGTGATTTAAAATTTAAATATAATTTTATGTAATAGTTTTTTTATTGAGTAATAATAAAATTTTACAATAATGATAGTTCATTAAATAAAAACAATTTTCAGAAAATAACATTTTTAAGAATTAAATTTATAAATTAGATAAAATTATAATGTTTCTTGATTTTAATAAAATATTTATATTTATAGAGACTTTAATTTTTTTCATATGTATTATATTTTAGTCCAAAACCACACCTAACCATGAAAATACACGATTTAAATAAAATAATGAAAAAACCACTATATTAATCTATCATTTTATTTAGTGATATAACTTTTATACATATGTTTTATAATTCAAAAGAATATATTAAGAAAAATTATTTTAATCATTAAATCAAAATTTTATTACTTATTTGATTCTGAAAAATTTTAGCTTACCCTTATATAATGATTAAATCAAGGAAATTATATTTTACAAAAATCCCACATTTTTCAACTAAAAATAATATTTTTTGAAAATTGTGAAAAAGTTAATGCCATGTAAATTTCTTTGTGAGGAATTAAAACACAAAGTTATAAATTATTTAATTCAAACTAAAAGACATATAAATTACGTAATTTTGGAAAATCTAAATATATAATGGAAAAATATTTGTATCATAAAATTAAAAATTTCCATATTTAGTCATCTAATTCTTATTCCATTTCATTTACTAGTATAATTAGTATTAAAAAATATTAATATAAATATTTTTTTATTAGTAATAATACATTTATTTTAATATAAATGTGTTTCTCCAAGAAGAATTTTGTTTTCATAAAACAATTCTAAATAATATATAATATTATTAGTTATTTTAAAAAATATAATTTCTTTAATTCATTTTAAATGTAGAATTAATTTTATTTATACATATATTTGATTAATTGGAAAATCATATTCATTATCGATATTAAATCTGAGATATTTTAATGGATATATTTAGATATTAATATTTTATTTACATATGTCATATTTTCATACTTGTTTTTTGTCCCATGTAGAGAAAATGATTGATTAAATTATATTACTTAAAGATATTCAAATATTACAATTTTTGGGGTGTTATATATATCTCATCCATAGAGAAATTTATGAACAAAATGGATATATTGGTACACTCATACTCAAAATTTTCATAATGTGTCTCAATGGGTGTTCCTGATCTCCGTTGGTTGGTGACTAGAACCTAACATAATATGATGACTACAATGGGGAAAGAGTTTCTAATAAAATCGTATATGATAAATGATATATTTTGGTATTCCAAGAAAAATTAAGGAGAAATAAAAAGAATCATATTGGTAAAACAATTCCCAAATTGTAAATCAGCAATAAAATGACGTTTCTTTAGAAAGTCTTAGAAAGTAGATTTAATGGGTGGATCCCATATCCAAAAGCCTGGTTTTCATAATCATAAGACTGGAAATGTGATTGAACAACCATTGGAAATTTTTTATGAACTCCATAGAGGAAATGGTTGAATCGGTTCAATCAATTAATGCTACTAGCGAAGAGGCGAACATAATGATATGAAGCTATTTGAGGGAGGCTCCCAATGGGGAGCAATTCACCCAGATCAAAAAGTAGGAAAAGATTTTGATTTGGGGATTCAACAATGGGAAGATCATATTAGCGGAGTACATCCTATCTTGGGACATGTTTTTGTTTCAGTTCGAAGATCTTTTAATAGATGAACCAAATACTCTAGTAAAAACCATATCACGGAAATTATTTAGGGTTATTAAATATAATAGACAAAATATTTCCTTTAATAGATTAGTTATACCCTTTCTTGATCGAACTAATGGTTTCTAAATTTCTACATAGAAATTTTTGATTTTTTAAGATTAATTTTCTGTCAGTCATATATCCACCTGTAACCTCCACCACTCCAGGACCCGAAAATAAAGTACTACATTCACTTAAAAGTGGAACATTCCCATTTTCTAGGACCTAGAATAAGATAACATACAAATTACCAAAGTAAATTATAGGGTTTGATCAATATATCACCACAATATAACACTAGGGATTCAATAATCAATTCCATAATAATGAATAATTTTTTCGTTAAATTTTAATAGAAAATGGAATTTTATTTAATTTGAATATATTAATGGAAAAAACTATTTTAAATTATTGTATGAAAGATATATCAAAAAAGGATAAAATAAAAAAATTATATAATGAAAATATGTATATAAAACATTTTTTAAGAATATAACATTTCAAAAATAAATGGAAGGTTTAATAGAATCATACTAAACAAAACACTATGCTCACAAGACCTGGGGTCATCAGTTTTTCATAATAGGGTCCTCAAAATTATTAATCATCATCATCGATCATGATTAATATGAATAGTAAAATCAGCAACCAAACAAGAGATCCATTAGAGTAAATAATTCAACACCCCATTAGGGTGATAATTAGATATCATACTGAACATGGTTTAGTTAGTGTTTTCATAATCTATAAAATCATAAGTAGTACAAGTATAATTGTGCCTATACTAATACCCCATAAAAACCTTGGAAAAATGCAAAACTAACAAAAAATCTGTCAAAATTTGGAAAATGAATCATTAAAAATCAATTCATTATTAATAAACCAGTTTCACAATTTCAGTTTCAACATTCCTTTTCATTTCAAAAACAAATCATGTCTTTTCACTGAATTCATTCTTTTTCAAGTCATAATTAAATTTAATAAACATTTATTGAGAATATAGATCAAATTATTTCATTATATCCTCATTATTTTAAATCCATTATTTTTTATTTAAAATACACCTAAAAATTTCAATTCCACTGAAATTGGGGGTATTTCACAATTGAATTCCCTTTCAAAATCAAACATCAAATCATCTCAAGTAGTGGGTTATAATTCATTTAAAAAGACTATTCATATGAATCCTGAAATATATGTTTTCAATTATAGGTTAAATCATTATGGAACCACATACCTTTAAACTCATGATCAAATCAACTCCCTTGATGATAACTTCAAATAGAATAGAGGCAATCGAGATCATGAAATCAAAATAAGAATTTCTATACATCAAAATATATAGAATATCCATCAATATCATGATGAAATATCAATATCAATTGAGGATATATGTAGATATCTAAAGAAACTAGATGATTAGAGATGTTCAAATTAAAAGGAGATCATATTCAACCCCTAATGCTTTGATCCACCAATATAAGATATTATATGAGTCAAAATAACGTGTCGAGAGACTCCAAAGAAGAAAAATAATATTAGGGTTGATTTGGTGTGATTAGGAGAAAGACCGTGGGTAATAATTTTTTTAATTAAAAAAATTAGGGGAATCAAAAAACACCATCATGGTTTACTATACTGGCCACCTAGTTAGTAGTAACCATTCATTTGAACTATGTTCCCCTACTAGACTTCTGGATGGGTTCATAGTTTGGCCATATAGTCAAAAAAAATCTTTCACCAACCGTATTAATACCTATATCCATAGGTTTCATAGTTTATATGGGTGGATACATTATTTGTAAAAACCATGCCCCCCTTCTTATTGTTGATCCCTGGAATCACTATTTGCATGATAACACCATACAGTTTTCTATAAATGTGTTCTAACCTTTCAAAACCATAAAAAGTAATAAAATTTTCCAAGTTCTGTTCTAAACTACCCATAAAAATTCCAAAACATAAAATGATCAATTTTTTTTGGTGAAATACCATAAATATGGTAATGGGATATTACAACCTACACACCATAAAATCATTATATCCCCGGAATTTATATTAAGAAGAATCCATATCTGAGGGATGAGGCCACTACTCCACCGTTATATCATCTAGCTCCCAACTCTCTTCTATGTCATAACCATGATTCCATATCACATAGACCAATTCTATCCTCTTACCATAATTGTTTTTATCATAGAATCAAAAATCCGTATTTGATGCTCAATAATGGGAAAATTAAGTTCCACATCCATACCATCCCAGAGCAGGACAATTGAAGTTTCAAAATGATATTTTTCTAAGATGAAATATATAAAACATTTTGTGAAAAAATGAATCTTGTGGTGGATTTTACACAAAATATTCTATTTCCCAAACATTCTTTACATTCTCAAAAAAACACATTAACCTTGGAATAATATTTCCATATTTCCTAAGATAACAGTGACAAAACCAAGGTGAAATTCACTAGAACACAAATTCACTAACTAAGAAAACTAATGGCCATAACTAAAGATTATCATATGATTTACACCGGCTATGTTCTATCACCATAATAGGAATAACTAACGTTATATTTTCATTGAATCTTAGAAAAAAATTGTTAAAACTAAAGAAGATTCACCAATCATTAGCCAAAAAAGATAAGATCAACAATACAATGCATTCATGACATAAAATGGATCCATTATACAAAATTACTATAATACATTGTTATAGGTGAACATAAAAAATCCCAAATCAACATCCCAAGATCCATGAATGTCAATAAAACAATCTTGTAGATATGCCCTCAAAGAACTATATAGTTTCTTCATTCTTATTATCCATATGCGGATAATATTTCACGCTCAATCAAACCTCAGATCCCCTCACCTACTATAGGGCTCTCAAAAAATGATAAGTAATGTGGGTATCACATTCATAGACTATATTTGTCATGAATTTAAAAAAATGGACAATTTCTTACACATATAGACATCCCAATTACTCAAAATTGGTTTAAACCATGTGCGTATAATGTAAGATGATTTTCTCATATGGATGATCACAACCCATATAAAATTATTTCCTTGAGTGTTACATAGAAAACCAACAACATATTCTATATAAATATCTTACCACTTCCATTTTAGCACTAGAAGAGGTAATAGTAAACCTATAGGTACCTGGTTTATGAATTTGACATGCAGAAATGTATAATAATCATAAATTCATTTAGTGTTGTATCATATCATACGTTAGCCATAAGATTAATTTCCATTTATCATAGAACACGTTTATTATTCAATGATGCACCACCCATGGGTACTTATGGTAATAATCAATCATTTCATTTTTCAGAGAAAAAGGTACAACGAAATGATTTTGAAATCATATGATACCCTTCGAAGAGAATGTTAATTCATAGATGATTTTCATACCATTAAGTGAGTCCCCAATTCCATGGAAGACATAATCAATCTAAATCTCCTAAATAATCACCCTGATAAGTGTAGTCATCAGGTAAACACTATCTAGAAAAAATTCTATGTCTTCCGCCATATAACATTATGTTACTTATATTTTTGTATTCATATACCATAATATTTTTAATTCCTTTTTATTGTTTGTACTAGGATGTTTCATTTGAAAATTGGAAAAATTTTGTTTTATTTGGGTTGTGTACAATTGGGACATGATTTTCCCAAAATATTCGCCCCTCCAATTCAAACTGTGCAAACCTAGATGGTTTCCTTTTTGTTGATGACACATTGTTTAAAAAACCGAACTCCCACCATGTAGAAACTTTGTTCCTTGGATAGTGAATCTAGAGAGGGATCTTGGTTAGGGTTCATGGTTATTCTAACCGTGAATCCCTCTCTAGGAAACCATGTGTGTGGGCTATTTTTTTTCTGAAAAATTATTTTAAAATTTCCCAAACAATCATTTAAGATCCAAAAACACCACACTTGGTCCTATCTCATATTTGGGGGTTGAGAAGGATCTCTTGAAGCACTTTTGGATCATATATACCTATATCATAGCATATCAAAGCGTTTTGGATCTCTTTTTTCCTCTTCTATGTAAATGAATATCCTCTGGTGAGTTTTCTCCTTCTCTCTCTTTATCTACACCTTATAGAGTAATAAATCATACTATTTTGGATGGATATAAAATATATTTGTAGGGATCTTTATTCTAGGTTTGGTATCATGATATCTATAGTCATAATTCTTCATTTCCATTCCTTACTATAGGTTTTGTGAATTTTGATTCCATGATTAAAGGTTGGTGGTTCCATATGGTCTTTTCATAGAACTAAATCATGATTTTAATCATTTTTTTCATTGAAATTAATTTTATTTATGAAAATTCTATTTTGTATGAATTGGAATGGGAATTCAATATGGCTTCTATTTTGGGTGGAAACCCCCAATCCGATGGAATTGGAATTTAGGGCATATTTTTTAATTATTGGAATTTATAATTTTATTAGAATTGTTTTTAGAAAAATGGATTATATTGGAATGATAAAATCCCAATGATTTTCTCATTAAAAAGAAACGAAATTTTTTAAAACCCATGTTTTGGATTGGAAATTGAATTGGATTGTTGAAACTAAAAATTAGATAAGTTTATTGTAAAAGGTGTTTCCTTTGAAATGAAATTATTTTCCTATTTTTGATTTATTGATTGGTGATATTAGATCTTTGGTTTTTAGTTGGTTATTTTGGACAAGCACAATAGGATGACTATTATCTAGAAATAAATTGATGAAGAAAACTCTAAAAAATATATTTAGGTAGATCGTTTCTTTGATTGGATGTTAATGTTTTATATTTTTCATGATCTTGAGGAGTGTGTGTACATATAAAATCCATCATCACTAATATGAGATGTTGAGGATATTGTGATTGGAAACTCTCATATTTCTAGGAAAATGAATATGGTACATGTTGATTTGGATTTCATATATATTACATTTTTTGTGGAACTATTTTATTCAGACTAATTGATTAATATAAAATGACTTATATAAAATGTTTGTTTAAGAAATATTTGAAATTTTTTCCATCATCTTTAAATGAAATAATGTATTATTTTTAATAAAACAATTTATTAAAATGTCATACTTTAATTAAATTTAATGAATCATATGGTTTATTATTATGGAATATGTTATGGAACACTTGATGAGATTCTATATGGATTTATATCTTATACACTACCATTTAATTCGAGTATATATAGATTTATTTATGTTTGGTCTAAGAAAATGGAAAGATCCTCTTTGAGGATATAGTGGTTGTTGATCCTTTGGGCTTGGAATTGCATCTCCTATTGAATGATTGATTTTATCTTGATAGTTTCTGAATAAATTGATGATGTAATTTTTTGTGTTTTTTATACCAGTTTGCTTTCAGGTATATTCTTCTTTTGGAGTGTTGAGCATACCAACTAGTATCATTTATCATCTATTGTTTT
The DNA here is from genome assembly GCA_963277665.1 of Viscum album. Taxonomy (NCBI): domain Eukaryota; kingdom Viridiplantae; phylum Streptophyta; class Magnoliopsida; order Santalales; family Viscaceae; genus Viscum; species Viscum album. The sequence continues at coordinate 2,012,297,011 of OY728120.1, forward strand.
TTGGGAAATTTATTCCCTATTTTATCGGGTATGATTATTGGTTCTAGTCACCAACTCAAAGGGATCGAGAATTCCAATCAAGCCATAAAAAGGAATATTGGGTATCTGGGATCCACGGTTTTGAAGTGGTTTATGATAGAGTGGTATTAGAGGCTCGTGGTGAGAATCATACCTAGATTATATTATATATTATTATTTATTGTTTAGGGAATTAGGTAGTAGTTTCGAGTAAGTGCCAAGACAGATCTCATTATAAAAAAGCCTTAAGGCATCATATTTTGTTTGGGAATAAAAAATTGAGGAAAAAATTGATCTAATTATAGTATTTTACATTCTATTGATTGGGATATGTTAAATTTAAAATTATTATATCTTATTTAATAGGATTAATTTTCATATTTCTTTTAGGTGAGTTGAGTATATGACTGACCTTACGATGTATTTATTGTTTTTTTATGAGGTTTTAAATAATAATTATTTTAAGAAGAAATATGAATAGTCCCCATGAGGAAACTACTAGTAAACCAAAGAGAGTGAATCCTCCCATAGAATTTCATATAGTGGATATTTTTATGTGTATTTCCCAAGGTATGGGAATGGAACCTCCACCCATTCTCTTTCAGACTATAGTTGTGGAAATTTAGGGGAAATAATCATAAAATCAAGGTCAAAATTTACTTTTATAAAATCCACCAGCGTTCCATGTCTTAAATGATCCTAAAGAGGGTGTGGATTGGATTTTAAAGATAGATATTTTGATTTATTTCATAGAAATTACTAATTAGATTAAAATTAAATGTGACACCTTCATCATGGGAAGGCCAAGAAAGGGATTGTGGGGTTCAATTATGATGGATAAGAAGCATTTGGGATTATAGTGGAATTAATTTATGTTCATTTCCACTGGTTAGTTGTATCTAGATACTATGGTACAAGATAAGTCAATGGTATTTTTGAAACTCAAGAAGGATGACGGGACTGTGACAGAGTTTGAAACTAGATTTGCTGAGATTGTTCATTTTTCAACTCAGATTGTATCAAATGAGAAGATGAAGACTCTATTGTTTGAGATGGGTCTTTGATATAAAATGTGTTTGTAGGTCTTTTTTTTGAATCATGATTCTTAAGCTAGAGTTCTCGATATGAATTTCATGGTTGATTTCACCTAGATAGTATGACTGATTAACATGAGTTCCTTTTTATCCCAATTGTAGTTCTATAAGTTCCTATAAATTAAAGATATAGTGTTATAATTAACATATCTCATCTTATTATTATGGTTCCTCTAGACCTACTATAGTTTCATTAATAGGAACTTTTATTTTCTTCTATTGTAGAAATCCTGGGCATCTAGAATGAGTGTTCACTAAGGCACCCATGATATGTTGTTCTTGTAGACTACTAGGTCACCAAGTGAAATTATTTCATATGTTATCTTCCCCATGAAGTGGCATGGTCTCATATTCTAGAAAATGTTCTATGGTAAAATCATAAGCTCCATGATCAATATTGTTCCTACCACAAGCATCAAAAAATGAAGCTTCTTCAATAAGTAAAACGGTCTCTAGACAAAGATTATATATTTCCAACGACAGTTATAGGTACCATCACCATCGATTTATCTTTAGTGAATTTATTATTTGATACTATTTCATATCATTTTCTCATTTAAACTCAAATTTTTATCTGTATAAACCTATGTATGGGTCTTCTTTCTTATGTGATTGATATTACTGCACCCCCTAAGAATGAAGAGAGAGAAGGGTCTTTATTATCCTTCTTTTGTCTTCTCTTTATCAGTGATATATCTACCCTATAAATTCATATTTATTAACATGAATCATATTTATTACATTTTTATGATGAATTTTATTATTTCTAATAAATATAGAATTAATGGTTATCTCTTACAGGTCTCCATGACTAATCTTTATGGGGTTAGATGTGTCTTTCTTGGAGATTGGGACCCCATGTCGGGTAGTGCCAAACCTTCTTATATATTGTTGTTTAAAGTAAAATAATTTTTTATTTTGAAATAGAGTAAGAATAATTGATTGATAATATCCAACTAATTTTCATTGAGTCTCTTGGTGTATTTTATTTTGATTACTCTTGGTTTCCACTAGTAAGAGAGGTATTGCTCTGTATTGATTTTTTATGTGGTAAAAAACTATTACTCTTACCTTCTTACCACATGGTACCAACTTAGATCAATGTGTTGAATACTAATATGAATTATCGATTATAGAACAATTTTATTTTCCATAGTGTGTCACCTAGTATGATGCTTATTCTCTTTGATAGGATACATGATGGAAGACATTTCCTCTGTATTGATTAACTGAAATTCAAAAGAGTTATGGTAAAGAAAAAATATATATTTTAGTAGGCCAATGATCTATTTTACCATTTTATAGGGGAAAAGTGGATCTTCAATATTTATCATCAGTCTAGGTAAAACTAGTTTAGAATAAAATAATATGATATTGAGAATGGAACCTTCGAGACATGGTATGTCCATTATTAGTTCTTTTTCATGCCATTTAGTCTAACCAGTTATTCTGTAGTCTATTTGGATTTAATGAAAAATATATTCCATGAGTATCATGAAACATTAATGGTGGTATTTGTGGATGAAATACTCCTATACACAATACATGATGATGATTATGTGTGTTATATGAGAGTGTTTCTATAATTATTGAGAAATCAAAGATTTTATGAGAATCTACAAAATGTAATTTCTAGATTCATGGGGTGAACTTATTAGGAAATGAGTACTTAAAAGATTTTATCTAATTTTATCATAAAAAATTTAATGTTGTTATTAAAATGAGAAACCACATAATGTTTTCTAGATTCATAACTTCCTGGGCTTAGTAGCGTATTATCGGATATTCTTAAAGGATTTCTTGAAGTTGGATTTTTTGATGATATATCCCACTCAGAAAAGGGGTCACATTTGTCTATAATGATAAAATTCATAGCTATTTTGTTTAATTAAAACATATTTTTATTTTTTCAATGGTGTGGACTCTTACAATGTTAATTTTTTGATATGTGGTCTTTGTTTATAAATCATGTCCAGGTTTGGGTTGTTTTCTTATACATGGTGATGATGTGGAATCATATAGATATTTACAACATGGGAGACACAAGATTAATTATCTAACCCATGACCCTGAGCTTGAATCTAGGTAGCATGATCCTAAGTGTTTGTATCATTACATTTTTGGAGAAATTATTTCCATGTATTCTGACCAAAAGAACATGACTTTCACATTCTCCCAAAAACATATTTGAATCTCTAAAAGAGGCATTTGGAGGAGTACATAAAATATTTTTATTTCAACATCACATACAACCAAGAGAAATTAAATGTGGTTTTTGATGCCTTTATAAGGAATATAATTACCCAGACCATGAAATAATAATCAAAAGAGGGTAACTTGATTGCTATTTTTTCATAGTTTCATATATGAGAATGGAATGTTGAGGCTGGGGTTGTCTTGGCTAGTGTTATGTTGATTCCATCTCTTCTATATTTTATTTTTCATGTTCAACATCTAGATGAATAATTTTTTAGAATTAGGACACATATTTTTATTTTGGAGACAATTATTGAGTTGGAATTCTATATAAAGGGAATTATATTTGTTCATAATAATATTGTTGTGTCGTTATGTGTGAAGAAAAATGTGATGAGGTACTTCCAAAATTACTAATTTTATATGAACCTAGGATCCAAAAATATGTTCTATCACATGAGGAGATGATTTTGGTGGTCATGTATAATGAAGGAATTTTTTTTCCATTGCTATACATGCCAATAGGTCGAGGCCGAGAACCAGAGACCATCAGGTTTTATATAGCCATGTCAATTTCCATCTTGGATGTGGGATGAAATCCACATAGAATTTGTTTTTGTTTTTTCATGTACTCTGAGAAAAAAGAATTTGATATGTGTTGTGATTGATAGGATAATAAAACCAGTGCACATTATAACAAATCATGATACAAATAATGCTGGGGAGTCAGAAAATCTTTATGTGAAATAGAAAGTTCAATTTTTATGGCGTTTTATCTGATATATTTTATAATATATATCCCCATTTTACATCTCAATTTATGTTAGACTTTTAGGGGTTTTGTTATGTCATTTTCATTTGATTATAAAATATCATCCTCAAATGGATGGCTAGAAATAGATAGCTATATAGATTCTTGAGGATATTCATCATTCCCATCTCTTCTATTTTTTTGGAATTTTTTATGACCATTTTAGACTGGATGAGTTTTATTACAACAATAGTTACCATCCTTTGATCAAAATAGATCACTTTCAGGCATTGTTAGGATGGACATGTAAATCTTCATTGTGCTATTCGGAAAATGGTGAAGGATCCTTGGTTGGACTAAGATAATTTTAATAGAAATCAAGAAGATTTAGTTAACTCATCAAATAACGATGATAGCATAGAGCTTTTATAAATAAAATATTGATTGACATCATTAAACATTGGAGTTTTTAGATGGAAACCATGTATTCTTTAATGTTTCACCCATTTTGGTTCAATGATTACTTGGGATGAAATGGATGACTTCCAATCATTTCCTTAGACCTATTGAGGATGTAGAGAAGGTGGAGAAAGTTTAGTACCGTTTATAACTTCTATAATAGTTTATTTCAGAACATAATTTATTTCATATTTCTCAATGTTAGAAATATCATTATGATCTATCTCACATATTGATCAAGAGTAATCTTGAGGTTGATCCTAATTTATTCACGGCTGAGAATCCAGTCAGGAACCTTGATTCTGATAAAAATTTATTTCATGGGATGTAGATCCCTTTGGATTTTTTTTTATAGAGGCTTGGATTTCATTCACATAACACTTAAGATAAAGTGGAAATGATGAGAGATAAGTGGCCTCATAACATCAATACAATGATTTCTTAATATCATTTCTGGGGACATAAGGTTAAATTTTCCGGATTTATAACATTCTATTTATTATTTCAAGTAATAATATAACATTATTGTGATAATTTTGTGGTTTGGGTTTTTCTTGGTTTTTTCAGGTGGAAATTGGAAAATTTTGGGGGTTAAATGGGCTATGCATTTTTGATGCACTATTTTCCCAAATAGTTTTCCATTCCATTACAAACATTGAAACCCTATACATTGGTGGTTTTTATGCTTGGAACATTTTTTGACAAAAAATGTTCCCACCATGTAGAAACCATGCACCTTATAAAGATATTATAGAGGGGGTGTAATGTTATGGTACAAAATGTTTATAGTCATGAGCCCCTCTCCAGAAACCATGCATACTGAATATTTTTATTATAAAAATTATTTAAAAATTTCACAAATATCTGTTTAAGATCATAGAGCACTTTTCTCAACCATATCTCAAATCCCATGGTTGAGAAGTATAACTATAAGAACTTTTGGCTCTGATGTACCGCTCTCTTGGTGGATCGATGCATGGTGGATCTTATTCAATGTACTCTAGGTAAGTGAATCTCCTCTCATGTGTTTTCTAACACACACTCTTTGTATCCTACATATAGAATGATAGATCAACATGTTTTTATATGGATCTAAACTCCAATTTTTGGGTTATTGATGATAGGTTGGATTTCGTCGAATCTGTCATCAAAATTCATCATTGGAATCCTCCACTGTGGATGTAGTGCGTTGTGATTATGTTATTAATAATAGGTGATTACAGTGATTTTTTTTCATATAATTGAACCCCGATTTTCTAGATTTGATTAATTAATATTCAATTGACTAAAAAAATCCAAATTTGATGTGAATTTTAATAGTAATATAATATGTAGTGGAGTTTTTGGGAAATCCACAATTTACAATATAATTGGAATTTTGGGCATATATTGGAATTTATATAATTCATGAATTCCACTGAGAATTGTTTTGATAAAAACTAGTATTTTGGTTTTGAAGTTAAATTTTATTATTGAACCTAAAAATTATGAAATTTATATTTAAATGATATTTGAAACAAAATGAGATGATATTCTCAATATTAATTGATTGATTGAGCACATGAGAGCCTGGGTATTTACTGGGTTATTCGGTAAAGGTAAACTTTGATAAAGATTTCCTAAAAATGGATTCATGATGAAAAATCAAAAAATAGTTAGTTAGCTCTTACCCACGATGGGTTGTTGATGAGTGATATTTGTTTTGATCCTCATGGACATATTTACACATACTTACAATGATCATTGATATGTGATTTTTGATGATACAATAACTGTAAAATATCTTACTATGGTTCAAACTACCATGGTTGTTATTATTTTTGTTTCCATATATATTTCATTTTTTATGGAAATTTGTTCATCATGCCAGTGTATTTTTATGAACATTTTTATATAAAATTTTTATTTATGTGAAGTTTGAAATGGTTTTTGTAATGTTTAAATTAATAATTTTTTTAAATTGAAATTATAATTACATTTAATTTTTTATGTATTTTTAAAGAATGATATGTTTTATTAATATGGTATTTTATACAAAACATTTGGTGAAACCCAACATGGATATATATATATATCATCCTAACTATTCTTTCCGGCATTTATATAATTACTTTTATCATGTTTCATAATAGGAAAAGTTCCTATTAGAGGAGGTGTATGTTATAGATCAATTGGACATTGAGTGGTGTATCATTTGGGATGTTAGATGTCATCATTCTTGTTATTGAGTAGTTTGATTACTTATTACTTTGGGTTTTTTAAACCTATTTGGATTCTGGTACTTTATCCTTTTTTATTATAGAGAATACTAACTTCATTCATTTTTATGTAGATGCATTCTAGAAAATAATTTCTTTAATTTTTTTATGTGATTTTGTTTTCAAGTTGACAAACCACTAGGATTGGGAATGCATTTCAGGACACGAGAAAACCATCTTGGGTATACGGTTACCAGGGTATCCAGGCAGGTCTACGACACTCCTAAACTCCCAAAAGAAGTTGTGAAATGAGGTCTATTAGATTTCACTATATTGATAATTAATTCTACTTATAGGTTAGATGTTTCTTTCCCAACACAACATCATTAACATTAACCATAACAATGGTGGATAAAAAATAAAAATGAAAATACCAGTGGTACTCCACCCATAAACTCTTTTAGAGATTCAAATAATTATATGAGAAGAGAAAACACAATCTTTTATGGAAAAACAAATGTTAACCCTTTATCCTTAAAGGTAATTGTACCAAATAATATGATCATACATCATATATTCATGTTGAAGATTGTGGTTTGGATAATTATTCATATGTGGTCTATCTTTTCTAGAACCATATGCTACCACATGATGACCATGGATATGAATACATCGCAAACCTAAACCAGATGCATCATAAAAGACCACATAGCCCTACCTAGCCTCCCAATGGGTAAACATAGGAATAAAAGTCAATAGATCTCAGAGGTCCTCAAAAGGAATATGAAATTTTTTATCCATAATTACTAATTGAGTAGATTCATCATAGAATAAATATTTTTAAATCAATAATTATCCCATTGAAATACCCCTCCAAGACTAAGATTATCTGAATCTTAAAAACATAATGTGTTTTCTCCCATGTCATATTGTAAGATTATGACCTATTCTATAGATGTATTGATCTCTTTTAAAGGTAATATTTCTCCTAATGTTGATTAAAGATATATATATATATATATGTTTTTACTTGGGTGTGTTGGGGATAAAATTATATGTTCATAGAGGGATATTGGGCAGTGGATGTTTGGCACATAGATTTCCCTAACTATGTTCCCTGGCCTAAAAATCAATATGATCAAAGATAGTGGGAATTCTCAAAGTTGGCACATAGTTTCTCAAACCGGTCTCCCTCTTAGGAGAAACTATGAACCACCTAGAAGAGGACCAAGGCTATGCCGTATGGTTTTGAAAACTATCTGACCCTACCAATGAAACAATAAATGTAGTTTAAATTACCCTAAAAATTTATTTTATTAAAAAATTAAGTAATAAAATTCACCCAAAATCAACAAGAATCATACCCAACTAATTAATACTATTTTTGAGGCTTTTATATGATTATCATGGGTTCTCAAACACTGTTCATGATGAATCGAATGTTGTATCGTCAGATATTAACCTCTCTAGGTTTATAGTTTCTACCCAATTTGGATCCCTCCCCCTCTCATATTTAATAATAAAATAGGGATGTTCTATCCACTTCTAGAATGGTTTTATATTAATATCTAGGTTTTATGGATCATTATCCATCCAATCTTATTTCCAGGATTTGATTCATGGTATTGTTCTTCATAGTGTGTTTTCCCATTCTGTTTCAATTTTGGGAATTTCTATTGCATGATCACTCATCAATGATTTGAGGTAGGTGGTATATTATTCATATACAAATGTATTGATTTTAATTATGTATATGTAATTGTACAATTTCAATTGGAGGTTTAGAAATCTAATTTATTAAATCGAATTAATTAATCTAGTAAATTAATCAATTAAGGTATTGTGGAATTGGTCAATTGATGGGGTTATGTAATTGAATGTTTGGGATTGAATTAAATAATTAGTTAATAAATTAATGGTATTATGTAATTGATTAAATTATTATAATTTAGTATTGTTTAAATATATGGGATTGTTTTGGTTATGAAATTGATTGAATTTTTTTAGTTAATTTTTGAAATAATTAATTGTTTTTTTTTGTGATTAGGTGATTGATTGATTAATACAATGTTTATTTGATTAATTAATTTTTATTTTTTAATGGTACAATTAGTATGAATTTGAAATAATTGAAAATGGTTATTATAATATGTTTGATTTGAAAATTAAAAGGTGAATTATTTTTATAGTTAAATTATGATAAATGGTCTAGGGTGATTTTTCTTATAATTCCAAGAGAATTATAGTATTGAACAATGGGTTTTTGATTATTTGAGAAGGTACACATTGATGAGAAATGTGATATGAGAGATAATATTTATTATCCTTGATTAATATGAAATATTTGATATTTTGATATATTGATATTCTTGTGTGGGACTTGTTCTGCTGTATTAATAGTACACAAGGATAAATATTTGTATTCATGTGTGTGGCATGGTCTGTAGCATCAATAGATTATAGTGATAATTAATTATTTTTGAGTGTGGTAAATAGTCTGCTGTATCAAAATACCATTGTCATAAATATTTATATAAATTTTTGGGAAATGATCTCCTCTATCAAAATACCATATGGATAAATACTGATATTCATTTGTGGGATTTGGTTTCCTGCACAGAATGACCATAGTTATATGAATTGAGATGATAATTGGAAACCACATTTTGTAATATTTGAAATCAATTAGATATTGTTCAGACTCTGGAACTCGCCGAAGTAGGTATTTCGGTCAGGGTGTCCTCACGAACCTGATAATTATGTGGTTAAATAAATAGTAGTAGAATAAATGTAAATATTTATACTTTATTACATGTACTTTATTCATTATATAAATGTATATGTCATGACCCAACCCTACCCGGGCTCGAGCCGCAACTACCCCAAGCCCGCCTCCATAGGCCAGGGGCTGGCGACTAGCGCCGAAGGCACAACAACTCAGGGAGGCCTTTGCATAAGTACCTGTACACACACACACACAACACACTCAATGAAACATTGCAGAGTAGAAGAAAAGACAAGCAGAGTAAAAAGAACAACTGCTATATATATTCCACAAAGTGCATCGACCTCTACAAGTACAAAGAAAGCTTAAAGTACACTGAAAAGAAAAGGGAAAAAACATGTGCTCATCCAACAAGTGACACAACCCGACAACATGTAAACAAAAAGAAACAGCTGACGGGTCTCCCACCTGGAACCCGACCACGACCACCACACGCGGTCCAAGCTCCCAAGCTCCTACGCTCCATTGAAGTCATGCTCCACCTGTCTGTCGTCTGCAAGGGCACACCAAGTGCGGGTAAAGCCCAAGCAGGGGTGAGTATAAAAATACTCAGTAGGATGCCCGGAAGGCTCGAGGGAGCAACAAATGAGGTACCGAAGGGTGAGAAGTAGAGAGAACAAAAAAAGTAGAAGAGTACAACAAGGAGTGCAGTAGAGTAACAGTAGAGAGTCCAACTCAACCCAACAAGAGGAAAGAAGGTAGACTCATCCAGACACATGGAGTTTGAAACGGTGAGAAGATGAACATCCTGTCGAGTCTTCTCTACCTATAGTAGGAGAGTAGACTCGTCCATCCATGAGAAGCTAGACACAGAAAGCACATGGCATACCTCGCGCGTCTTCGCCTTCCCTGGAAGGAGTGTAACCAAACCCAAGAAGTGGGTACTATAACAAGGTATATACATGTCCATATGCTCAATCAAGAAGCCCAAACAAGATAGTAAGGGGATCTCCATCCTGTAGCTCACCCCAAGAAAGAGTAGCCAACAGTCCCAGAAGTAACACCATCAATGCCTAGCATCCCACACATCTACCCCGAACTACAAGCCAATGGCTCAATCACCACACCTCGACACTATCCACTTTGGGAGGCACTGACTCGCCCACACGATTTTAGGTCGTGTCACAAGGATGCGTCTCGGTGGGGTAAAATCTCCTCATACTTGCGAGTTCTGGGGGAACGTCAAACCACAGCACGTCACTACCCCGCAATCGAGAGGTCTGCTCAAAGTCGACATGCGACCCCCTGCCCAGCCTCGCTGGAGGATCCCTGGAAGTCAACGGTTTCCCACTACAGGGAGACCCGAAATGTCGACGGGTGCCACACTGCCCAGTCCCATAACAGGGTAATCCGCTGGAGGGAGACCCAGCTAAAGTCGGCGATGGGACCACTACCCAGCCCACCTGGAGGTAACCCAGCAACGAGGACCACTGCCCGGCCTAGCTGGAGGTAAGCCCGACATCGGGGACCACTACCTAGCCCAGCTGGAGGTAAGCCCGACATCGGGGACCACTGCCAAGCCCACCTGGAGGTAAGCCCGGAACTGCTCTGGCCATCCCTGCTGGATGGTACTGCTCGGTGAACACCGTTGTACTGGCCATCCCTGCTGGATGGTAACCCACTGACGAGCCCTGCTCGATACAACCTCAGCCCTACAGGAAACAACCTCAGCCCTACTGGAACAACCTCTGCCCTGCTGGAAACAAACTCAACCCTTCTAGAAACAACCTCAGCCTTGCTGGAACAACATCTGCCCTGCTGGAACAACCTCCTGGGAAGAGGATCAGTGACGACGTAAAGTGTTGGTCACACCGAAACCACAAGCTCTACCAGGGAACACGGAGCAACGGGAGAAACTCCCCAGGCCTCACAAAGAGATCCCGCTCCAATCTGTTGAGTCACTGTCAAAGAGGACTGAGACAACTCACCCCAGAAAGTGGAGAAAACACCCACACTGTACAAACACCCGTAGTTGCAGACGGTTTCGCAGACCGGTGAGAGGGGCACGATACTGAAAACCCTCACAGCTGAATAAGTAGAGGAACCAAACCATCTCTGCCGGCCAAACCATCGAGAACAAGACCAGGGGGAGACCACTCAACCCAGCTGGTCAGACAAAAGTGCACCAGTCCAGGGGAAACTCCACCCTGCTGGTCAAACAAACGAGCACAATGACCAGGGAAAACTCCACCCGGCTGGTCAAACTAACGAGCACAGAGGGACCCTCTACGTCGCGAGAGGTCAAAGTATGTAAAGCAGATCACGACATGCATGTGGGGAAAACACCATCGTGTGGAATTATAGTGGGCGGACTGCGCCAACGCGATGCCCTCGGAAAAACACCCAACATCGACTGCTCGCACACCCCGAACGGACGTCCGAGGAAAAAGCCGCTAAAAGCTGCACGCAGCTCAAAAGACGGGCCGTGGGGCCCATGAATCAACTTCGTCCTCAACGCCTGAAACCACCCTATAAATCTACGCATCGATGGCAGGGTCCCAACGCCCCTGACAGTTCTCAAAACGGACGTCGGACGCGTCCGCGCCACTCAAAACAAGATTCCTGGAATGACGTCAATCCCCTCGATGTACGTGTCGCGCCACTGAGGACTATAATTTAGGGAATTAAAAATTCCCGAAACCATCTCAAAAAGTCCATCTCGTCGATACGGTTCCACCGACGCAGACGATACTCAAAAACGGACACCCGTAGCAGAAAATACGGGTGTCCGAACACCGAGGGGGCAAGGCCCATGGGGCTGGACCGGCCTGCACCGGCCGGTCCGTACGGCCTGGGCCGACCCGCTGCTTAGCCGCACGGGCCAGCCGCGGACTCGCGGTCTACGCGCAGACTGACCATGTGGGCCAGTCGTGGCCGCCACAAGAAGACCCACGCGGCACGAGTCTTTATCGCCGCACAGGGGTCGCGCGGCTGACCCCGCGGTCGCCGCTCCCTAGCGACCGCTGCCTCGCCGGGCGCTCCGCCAGAGCCCCGACCTCGCCTGGCCGCTCCACAAAACACCTCTGCCGACGCCCATGGACGCCCCGCTGCCGCGGATAGCGCCTCCACCGGACACCCTCAGACGCATGCGGACACCAAGCGCCCTGCTGCCGCGCCGTCCACCCTAGCCGGGCCGCCGCTCGAACCCGGCGGAAACCAAAAACCCGCCAACTTCGGCAGATGATTGCGGACACCACAAGGCTCAGAATTCAAATCCGAAAGATTATTTGGGAAGGTAATATGTCTACTATGCATTCATGTGATTTTCTCGATAATCCAATAGCAATTAGACAGTGCAAATTGAGCTCAATGTTGGTACGGGAATAGAAAATGCAAACGACAAATCCTACATCGTGGGCGTTGCCTGAACCTTCACGGGCGATCCGCCGGAGCCGCGCCATGCCGGAGAGGAGGAGGTGAAGGAGGGGAGCTTCCTCCACTATGGGGAGCTACTGGTGCCAGGGGAGAATAGGAGAGGAAGGGAATGAGTTAAGCGTTTAAATAGAAAACGCTTAACCATCCGCCCGTCAGTCCGAACCCGAACCCTCAGCAGGGTCGAGGTTAAGACTCCCTTAGGGTAAACAACACCTCTGGAGCACAACGGCGGCCTTGTAATTCTAATCTATGACCCCGTTCAAAATTTAAAAAATCTAATGTCTGAATCCGCTAAATTACGAAAACGCCCCTGGATCCATTTTTCACAAACGACCCGCGCCCACGAAACTTATACCCCTCCTAGGGTAAATGGCACACTCCGAAGACAACAGTTCCCTCAATTTCCCAATCCAAGCCACTTTTTAAGATATACTCGAGTTTCATCATTAAATGAATAAATTAATTAATTAATTTATCCGTTTAACATTCCAGAAGCGGGCGAGGGGTCCAAACATCCCGTGTCGACAAGTTTTATTCGTTCCTAAGGTAAAAACTCCATTCCGGACCCATCCGTACCCTCGGATCACTGATCTGAAGCTCTGTTTAGGATTTATCTCATTTATTTAGCATTTCCAGTGTGAACGCACTGAAAATTTAATTCCGGACACTCCGGGGCACGTAATCGCACGCCGTCTGAAGGCACTGCTCTGGAATATTATCAAGAATATTCCAAAGTCTTTCTCATCCAAAACTGGGTTCTTAAATCAATCTATCCTTCAAGTTTTTCATCCCCAAAAAGAAAAAATAGGGAGAAACACAGGGTACTAAGCCCACACCTAGCTTTCCCATACCTATAAGAACCCACAAACAGCTCTGCGTCATCGCACATGGACCAAAGGATTTATCCATTCACGCAAGGTCGGCCCTTGCCTATGTGGTGCACCCACTCTAGACTTTGGGGTTAGGGAAAGGCGGTAGGGTACCTCACCATCCCTTTTTCACGGTCTCAAACGGCCCGAAGGCCCTCGGGGGTAGCTCACCTCCCCGGTCAAACCTCTATGTCGCACGCCATGGCTGGAATCACCGCCCGCACCTGAAACAAGGCCCGTTGATTCCCTCCTTCAGAATATCCATATGGTGGAACACCCAAGGTTATCTGGTCATGCAAGCTTCCACAGTCGATGCCCTCTTACACACTCCAAAGGCGAAGGAGTCAACACCATCGACTAAAGGAAAAGGTCTCACGCCATTTTCCTTACCAACACAGGGTTACACCCGACGCCCTGCATCACCCTGGTAACACCTCAAACAAGGAGCAGGGAGGAATGAAGTTCACACACAGAGTCTAACAATTCTACTGCAAAAAGGTAGAAGAGCTGTAGAGCATACCTCTTATCACCTCATGCTCTACTGGATAATAGACATCCAAAGCTCGCGGCTGTCCTCAGTCCCAACTATCAGCTCCCGGAGCCTGACGTGGACCTCCTAGTGGTGATGGGAAGACCTCGTAACGTCGTACCCCACTACCAGCTCCTCCCGCTCCTCTTCTAGCACCAACTCTCTGGGTACTACTCCGATCACGGCGTTGCCTCTGCCGTGGTGGTGCGCCTACTGCCTACCCGAAGCTCTCCGAAACTCGGGTCGGGCAGTCTCATGCCAAGTGACCTCGCCCGTCACAAGTATAGCACCGACTCTCTCTGGGCTGCACTGGTGCCCTCTGGAACCACTGTGGTGTACGACCACGCCCCTAAGTCCGGTTGTCAGAAAGCCACCTGCGTCGAGGTCCTACTTGCCGACATCCACTAGCCGCGGAAGACGTATCAGCTCCAACGTGCCTGCTGCCACTACCAACTCCAGAACATGATAGGAAGCCCTCTGTCAATAGGGACTTCTCTAGCACCCCTATATATGTGGAAATTCCCAAGGGTACTATGACAACACGAATCTCTTGGCAGAGACCCTGCTCAAACTTCCGCGCTTGGATGTTGTCATCATGGACCAAGTCTGGGTAAAAGCGTACAGGGTCTGCAAAACATTCCGCGTACTCGGCCACCATCATCCCTCCCTGCTGAAACTAAAGGAGCTCCTGAATCCGAACAGAGCGCAAGAAGGAGGGGAAAAACTCCTCATGAAACAACAACTGGAAGTCGTCCCACGAAAGTGACGAGTCGTCAAAAAAATTGAGTCACTAGACTCCACCAACGTCGAGCTGCTCCACGGAAAAAGGTGGCTGCCAAAGCCACTCTCTGATCTATCAGCGTCTTCACAAGCCTGAAAAGGCGAACCACTGCCTCGATCCAAACCTCTGCTATTTGAGGGTCTAGCTCACCACTGAAACTCAGCGGTCTCTACCACTGGAACTCACGGAGCGCACTCAACCTGCACTCAATCTTAGCCTACTCTAATGAAACTATCTGCTGCTCAACAAGTGGGGGTGCTGCTACCGACCCACTTGGAGAAAGGGGCTCGCATGATGGGTCTTGGACTGTGGCCTCGTAGCTCACAGGGTTGTCGTCAGGCACCAAAGCTGGTATCCTGGCTGGCTGTCCTCGTGGAGACATCCTAAAAATTATCAAGGAGTACCGCGGTCATATGAGCATATGTATATACCAACAACAACAACTATGGGGAGCTGACTCAAGAAGGACAGTCAAGACTCAGTCCTATGTGATGCACAAACAAATTTCCCTGCAACAAGTGTCTCGGAATGTTGAGTCGACAAGCGGGTTATCAAGGTCCTGGTGAATGGATACGTCGGCCGCCGCAACATCACTGGACTCCCTGGCCTGAGAGACACTCTCAAGACACATTAACAGTATTGCCCTATATCCCAACCAATTCCTCTTTTAGGGACATCCACACAATGTCCCAAGGAACGAACTACCTCTGATACCACTTTGTCATGACACGACCCTACCCGGGCTCGAGCCGCAACTACCCCAAGCCCACCTCCATAGGCCAGGGGCTGGCAACTAGCGCTGAAGGCACAACAACTCGGGGAGGACTTTGCCTAACTACCTGTACACACACACGCAACACACTCAATGCAACAGTGCAGAGTAGAAGAAAAGAAAAACAGAGTAAAAAGAACAACTGCTCTATATATACCACAAAGTTCATCGACCTCTATAAGTACAAAGAATGATGAAAGTAATCTGAAAAGAAAAGGGGAAAATCACACGCCCAACCAACAATTTCCACAACCCGGCAACCGGTAAACAAAAAGAAACAGCTGACGGGTCTCCCACCTGGAACCCGGCCACGACCACCACACGCGGTCCAAGCTCCCAATCTCCTATGCTCCACTAAAGTTACGCCCCACCTATCCGTCGTCTGTAAGGTCACACCATGTGCGGGCAAAGCTCAAGCATGGGTGAGTATAAAAATACTCAGTAGGATACCCCGAAGGCTCGAGGGAGCAACAAAGGAGGTACCGAAGGGTGAGCAGTAGAGCGAACAGAAAAAGTAGAGGAGTACAACAAGGAGTGCAGTAGAGTAACAATAGAAAGTCCAGCTCAAACCAAAAAGATGAAAGAAGGTTGATTCATCCAGACACAAGGAGCTGGAAATGGTGAGAAGATGAACTTCTCATCGAGTGTTCGCTACCTATAGTAGGAGAGTAGACTCGTCCATCCATGAGAAGCTAGACACCAAAAGCATGTGGCATACCCCACGCGTCTTCTCATCCCCTGGAAGGAGAGTAACCAAACCCAAGAAGTGGGTACTAGAACAAGGTATGTACAAGTCCATATGCTCAATCAAGAAGCCCAAACAAGATCGTAAGGGGATCTCCATCCCATAGCTCATCCCAAGAAAGAGTAGCCAACAGTCCCAGAAGTAACACCATCGATGCCCAACATCCCACACGTCTGCCCCAAACTACAAGCCAAGGCCTCAATCACTACACCTCGACACTATCTGCTTTGGCGGCATTGACTCTCCCATACAGTTTTAGGTCACGTCACAAGGATGCGTCTTGGTGGGGGAAAAGCTCCTCGTACTTGTGAGTTCTGGGGGAACGTCAAACCACACCACATCACTGCCCCGCAGTCGAGAGGTCTCCTCAAAGTCGACAGCTGACCCCCTGCCCAGCCCCACTAGAGGTTCCCAGAAAGTCAACAGGATGCCACTACAGGGAGACCTAGAGAGTCGACGGGTTCTACACTGCCCAGTCCCATAACAGGGTAATCCAATGGAGGGCGACCCGAAAAAAGTCGGCGACATGACCACTACACAGCCCAGCTAGAGGTAACCCGACATCGGGGACCACTGCCCAGCCCAGCTGGAGGTAAGCCCGGCATCGGGGACCACTGCCCAGCCCAGTTGGAGGTAAGCCCGACATCGGGGACCACTGCCCAGCCCAGCTGGAGGTAAGCCCGAAACTACACTGGCCATCCCTGCTGGATGGTACTGCTCAGTGAACACCGCTGTACTGGCCATCCCTGCTTGATGGTAACCCTCTGATGAGCCCTGCTCGATACAACCTCAGCCCTACTAGAAACAACCTTAGCCCTGCTGGAACAACCTCATCCCTTCTGAAAACAACCTCAGACCTGCTGGAAACAACCTCAGCCCTGTTGGAACAACCTCAGCCCTGCTAGAACAATCTCCTGGGTAGAGGATCATTGCCCACGTAAAGTGTTGGTCACACCAAAACCACAAGCTCAACCAAGGAACACAGAGCAACGGGAGAAAC
This sequence comes from Viscum album, assembly GCA_963277665.1. Classification (NCBI taxonomy): domain Eukaryota; kingdom Viridiplantae; phylum Streptophyta; class Magnoliopsida; order Santalales; family Viscaceae; genus Viscum; species Viscum album. Next base: position 2,012,314,583 of record OY728120.1, read on the forward strand.
TCCCCAGGACCCACAAGGCGATCTCGCTCCAATCTGCTAAGTCACTGTCGAAGCGAACCGAGACAACTCACCCTAGAAAGTGGGGAAAACACCCACACTGTATGAACAACCGTAGTCGCAGACGGTGTCGCAGACCAATGAGAGGGGCATAGTACTGAAACCCCTCACAGCTGAAGAAGAAGAGGAACCAAACCATCTCTTCCGGCCAAACCATCGAGAACAAGACCAGGGGGAGACCACTCAACCCTGCTGGTCAGACAAAAGAGCACCCGGCCAGGGGAAACTCCACCCTGCTGGTCAAAAAAATGAGCACAAAGCCAAGGGAAAACTCCACCCTGCTGGTCAAACTAACGAGCACAGAGGGACCCTCTACGTCGCGAGAGGTCAAAGTACGTAAAGAAGATCACGACACGCATATGGGGCCCACAAGACCTATGGCCCCATGTCAACCCCAACTGAGATCACAAACATCCTCAGGTAAAAACAACCACACATACCTCCAAGAGCTCCCGTATACTCCCAAAGTATACCTCATTCCAGCCCAAAGGCTATCGTGCACACGTCACCCAACGTCAACGCGAAGGCGTGACATAACAACTCCACCTCAAAGGCCTAGACACGGCCAAACACATCTTGTGGACCAATTTTATCACTCTCCCTAGAGTGCGCGATCACACGCCAAGGGTCCGCTAGAAACAAGGTAGGACGAACCGCCACCAGAGCACCTCTCATGGTCCACATTCAATAAGATCACGCGAGAGGCTCCGCACGACAAAATGGATTAGACTGTTGTAATCCTCGCAGAAAAACACGCGAGATCGACTAATCACTCGCCTCAAACAGATATCTAACGGAAAATTCACCAACACCGCCTCACGCCCGAACGACGTCCCATGATCCCGAGCTTCGGCCCTGAAAACAGTCGGGCACATCGCACCATTGCGATCCCCTCGACAAAACACGTCAAAAGCACTACTCACTTGAGTGCAACGAATATCCGGAGAAAAAGGTGCTTCCCGGCGCACCACACATGAGCAGTGCCACGTGGGACCCACATCCTGGTCCCGAAACTCAACAAACGGATCGCATCGTTGCGATCCTCTCAAAAAAGTACACGGAATGGACTATTCACATGTCCAAAATGGTCACCCCGTGATAATGATGGAAAATCACCGTCGACACACAAACGTCCCTCATGGGCCCCGCACCATCGTGTGGAATTACAGTGGGAAGACTGCGCCAACGCGATGCCCTCAGAAAAACACCCAACATCGACTGCTCGCACGCCCCGAACGGACATCCGAGGAAAAAGCCTCTAAAAGCTGCACGCAGCTCAAAAGATGGGTCGTGGGGCCCATGCCTCAACTTCGACCTTAATTTATGAAGCCACCCTGGAAAGCTCCACCTTGATGTCAGGGTCCCAACACCACTGACGACGCTCAAAACGGACGTCGGACGCGTCCGCGCCGCTCAAAACAAGATTCCCGAAACGACGTCAATCCCCTCGACGTACGTGTCGCGCCACTGAGGCCTATTGTTTCTAGAAATAAAAATATCTGAAACCATCTCAAAAATTCCGCCTCGTCGATACGGTTCCACCGCTGCAGACGGTACTCAAAACGGACACCCGTAGCAGAAAATACGGGTGTCCGAACACCGAGGGGGCAAGGCCCCTGGGGCTGGACAGGCCTGGGCCGACCCGCAGCTTAGCCGCGCGGGCCGGCCGCGGACTCGCGGTCCGCGCGCAGACCGGCCATGAGGGCTTGTCGCGGCCGCTGTGTCAAGACCCGCGCGGCGCGGGTCTTTGTCGCAGCACCGGGGACGCGCGCCGCGACCCCGTGGTCGCCGCTCCCTGGCGACCGCTGCCTCGCCGGGCGCTCCGCCAGATCCCCGGCCTCGCCTGAATGCTCCACCAGACACCCCAGACGACACCCATGGACACCCAACTGCCGCGCCCAGTGCCTCCACCGGACACCCGCGGACGCCTGCGGACACCGAGCGCCCCGCTGTCGCGCCGTCCACCCTAGCCGCGCCGCCGCTCGAACCCGCCGGAAACCGAAAAACTGCTAACTTCGGCGGATGATTGCGGACGCCACGGGGATCGGAATTCGAATCCGAAAGTTGCGTTGGGAAGGGAATAATCTCTACTACGCATTCATGGGATTTCCTCGATATTCCAACAGCAATTAGACAGTGAAAATCAAGCTCAAATAGGTACGGGAATAGAAAATGCAAACGACAAATCCGACCTCGTGGGCGTTATCCGAAGCTTCACGGGTGATCCGCTAGAGCCGCGCCTTTCTGGAGAAGAGGAGGTGATAAGTGGAGCTTCCTCCACTGTGGGGAGCTGCTGGCGCCAGGGGAGAAGAGGGGAGGAAGGGGATGAGTTAAGCGTTTAAATAAAAAACGCTTAACCATCCGCCCGTTGGTCCGAACCCGAACCCTCAGCAGGGTCGAGGTTAAGCCTCCCCTAGGGTAAACACCACCTACTATGCACAACTGTGGCCTCAGAATTTTAATCTGAGACACCATTAAAAAGTTATAAAATCTAACGTCCGAAGCCGCAAAATTACGAAAACGCCCCTGGAGCCATTTTTCAAAAAAGGCCTACGCCCGCGAAAATTATACCCCTCCTAGGGTAAACGGCATGCTCAGAACACAACGGGGCCCTCGGTTTCCCAATCCGAGCCACCGTTTAAGAGATACTCGAGTTTCACCATTAAACAAATAAATTAATTAATTAATTTATCCCTTTAACATTCCAGAAGCGGGCGAGGGGTCCAAACGTCTCGCGCCGACAAGTTTTATGTCGTTCCTAGGGTAAACACCCCATTTCAGACCCATCCGTACACTCAGATCTCTGATCTGAAGCTCCGTTTAGGAGTTATCCCATTTATTTATCATTTCCAGTGTGAACGCACAGAAAATTTAATTCCGGCCACTCCGGGGCTCGGAATCGCACGCCGTCTGAAGGCACTGCTCGGAATATTATCAAGAATATTCCAATGTCTTTTTCAGAAAAAACCGGGTTCTTAAAGTATAGACATTTATTGAATGGATATTTTTTTAACACCATTAGAGGTGGACTTACTCATTGGTAATCACACCCAACTCAGGATACCCTATCAGTACTCGAATAGATTTCATGGTTGTGGGATATGTTAAGGGTAGGGGTCCATTGTTTAATGATGGATATGTGATGGAGAATGGATAAGGGAAATGGGCTTGGGGTTTGGACCATTTTGGGAGTGTTTAGTGTATTTATTTTTTTGGGATTTTCATAATGAAACTCAAACATATTGGAAATACATATCTTGTGTTTAGTTTGGATCTTCTATTTCCTATTCTTGTCATCATGTGAAAGTGGTTTGTTTTGGTTATTAGTTATATCATGTGGTTATTATCATTTATATCCACTATTGTGCTACATTGATAATGATGATACAGTCTCCCCATGATCGATATTAGACCATCACTACATATTGGTAGCCTCTTGAATAAGGGAAGGGGAGATTGATGTCTTGTGATAGACTAGTTTGAGGCACCTGTGTGTAGAACCCTGGTCGGGATGTTAAAAAGTGGTATCATTGGCTGATATATTTTATATTCCTTCATTTGTTCATACTATAAATAAATTATAGATAGAATAATTTGATGAGTTGGGTCTTGGTTATGATCTTTCACATGGGATTAGGTAACCCATGTAGGAGGGTCAAAGTTGTGTACCCATGGTGGGATTGTTGTTGTTGATGCGCCTTATTACCTTTGATATTATTTCACCCCAATTGATACACATATTGTGTGATGTGATTATTTTTTTTGAGTCTTCCTTAGATTTGGATCTTGGACCAGAATAAAATGAGATGTGGGTATGGATGCATCATTCTGGGAACTCATTATTATTTTTTGACATGCATCATTTTAGGCATGAATGGGAAAAGATGGTTTTTGGTGAGTGGTTAAATTAAAATTCATTTCCTTTGTTTTATGATTAAATGAAAAAGGATCCTAATATAGAACTGGAATTATAATGTGATTCAAGATGTTAATAAAATTTTCTCTAATGAGAAAATTTATTATGAGTTGTGTTTACTATTTTTTAACCATGACCTAGATGTAGGATGGTTCAGTGTAGTGATAGGGCCTCAGTTTGGCCATGTCTCAAAGATTGGGGGAATAAACTTCTATGGATATTTTAAAAATCCTATCATTATGTTTGTTTATTTGGTTTTATGTATCAAGATATTTTTGTTTTTCATTATATAGATATACATCAATGAAAATTCCTGTTGATAGGATGACTAAAGGTTGTCGATGGAGATGTTACGCAAGTTGTGGAACCTAAGGAAAAAACAATGTCGTGTGAGGATTCAAGAGAGATGTCTGCAAATAGTTTTTCTTAGATTATTTAATTTATATATGGATATCTAGAGCTACTGGTGAAGTCTATTTATTACCTAATATAGGAGTATCAGTTATAACATCTATCAACTTTTTATGGAGAGGATGTATGGAGACCCTCACTATTCATACATTTACATTACAAAACATTTGTAGAATACATTAAACATAATTCAAATAAACACCCAAATATCCTAATATTCTAGTGACTTAGGAAGCATGGAAACATAAACACATATACATAATTTAGATACATTATCTCCCACTAGGTTCTTCTTTAATAGAATGCTTTTTATACACAATAAACAAAATAGAAATCATCACAACCTATGGAAGTAAACATAAATATGGGAAATCTCAAATTATCATTAAGGGAAAACAAGGGATATATGTAGACGAGCATAAGGGTATGAGAACATGATCATAAAAATATAATATCATACCTTGCATATCGAAGAAGATATACATGAATCATTGAATAATGCATGCAGTACATAAGACATGAATCTTAAGGAAATAAAGAACAAAAGCCATGAAATGAAATTGGTATTTTAAACATGTAATCATATCATAAATTTTGGTAATAGATAGGTTTAAAAATAATTTCATTATAAACATAACTGATGAAAATAATCAGGTTTTAATGACATATGACCCATAAAAGAGAAAAGTGTTTCGTAACGTCATTTCTTCAAAACAGAATCCATTCAACGAATGAATAATAATGGATAAATTGAATAATTTCTCCAAAAATGCATGATTAACACCCATAAATGTCCTATTATATAGGAAATAATTATGAAATATATTTTAAAAAACATTTCTTTAGGAAAATACCCTTTTTCATTGAAAATTCTATTTAAAACCTAAACACCTTTTGAAAACTATTTATTTGAAATTTTCATAGAAATATTATTACGGATGCATTGAAAATGATAAATCTTTTTTAAAATATTTTATCCAAAAAATGATCTTTAAATATCTTTTGAATACTTTTTTAAATATATTTTTTAAAATAGTTTTTTTTGAATAAAATAGATTTTAGACCGAAGAGAGGGATGATAAGATTTTACATAAAAAACTTATCTTAAGTACTAGAGAGTGGAAAAATAGTACTAATAAATAGTTATATATTTAATAAATACATGATAAAGAAGCTCATTAGGGATCTTGAGAGATGGATCATAATATTTCATTAAAGGAATCCAAAACATAAACAATCTTGAACAATGATGAGATTGATTAAATAAACTCTAATAACTTGGTAACATGGGAACATATTATCCATGTAAGAGAAATAAATTAAATGAAGAATATAATATCATGAAAATAATTAAATTTGTTATAAGACATGTAAAATGGATTTATATTCACCTAGAAAAATAATTAATGTTCATTAAAAAACATGAGTCTCAAAGATGGAAAATTGAGACAAAACTATTTTACCGATTTGGTATCTTTTGAAACATAATCCTCATTAAAGAAAGATAATACAACAGATATGTGAATACCAATATATTTATTTATATTATAAATTATATAAATTTATGGGCAGTACATATACCACATCATTGGAAATTGTGTATTATATAACTTGTATATAATGGAAATAAAATGTGAGATGAAATCCCCTTTCCTTATGTCTTGACTATTATACTAATAATTCAAACCACCTGTATAATAAATAAAAATAAATCATAAAATTTTTATGGAAGCATATTCTTATATATAATACCGTATAAGTTTTTATATTGACATTATATTACCCTTTTTTTAGCAATCATATGTTAAAGATTCAATTTGGGTAATATTCGTGCTGTTCTTTGCATGTGTCTTAATTTATTATATCCCTAGTCCATATACTTACATAATTGTTAAAACATGTAAAAAATAATATAAAAATAATTTATAATTAGTAAATTTTTATTATAATAATCTATATACTATATATGTATGAAATGTAATACACCATTCATGGAGACGGTAAGCTGTACGTACGGGTGAACCCTGTTTCTATTTTTATTTTCATATTGAAGGAAAGAAACAAAATGGACTATATGTATATATGTATATTATATCATAAAATTATAACTAAAATTATATATATATTTATATATATAATAATTTCACTAATCCAATCATTAATACATTCCATGTAGTTTGTGAACAAATCATATATCTTTGAAGGGTTGTAGTCCACACATTCACAAATCAAATTATCATATTTACATAAAAAAACATATATAGATATATGTTTAAAAATAATTAATGAAGTTTAATGAAATAATAAATATTATATATAACATATAAAAATATATTTCCCATAATAATGTCTACCATGAAAGGCAAGAATGGTAAAATGACCAATCATCGTTTAGCAAGGCAGTAGTTCGCCATACAGATAAATACTATATTCATCACCCATTAGATGGAGGTGTGTGTATGTATAAGTTAATACCTTAACATAATATCTTACTAGAGTATTTATGATAATATTTTTTATACAAACATGTAATAAAGAGAGTGTAGGGGTGGATAGGGAAAATAAAATAAAGGTGATTGAGAGAAGACGTTGCCTTTTAATCTGGTAACTCCTTTTGGTTTGTGCCAATAGGATTCCTTGGAAGACCTTTTTACCAATTGGATAAATAAAGAAGGAATGGAGGTATGTTGATATTTGTATTAATCATAAAATGGAACATCCGAAGTGGTTTTAGATTTGTGACGAAGCAGGTTTAATTGTGGCATTTTATAGGGGAACGAAAGGACAGACATACAAATTTTGAAAACTAGTTAGGTGTACAAACATTTTGACCAAAAAAATCTCATAAAAAACCATAAATATCTATAATGGAAGGTTTTTTGCATAATCATGGCATGAAAATGTGTTTTTTATAATTTGCAAAGTCTTTTTGGGTCATAATTTTATTGTTTAGTCCTTAGTTAAGGTTTATTTTACCTTAATTAATTTAACTAATTTTAATTACATTCTATAATATTTGGGGAAAAAAATGATGTTGACCATATTATATATTATATATTATTATGATTGAAAATTTGGAATCAGTTCTTACAAAATATATTCATAGAAAGGGAATAAAATAATTTATAATTAATCTTTTAGTTGGGTCGACAATGTGGGTTTTTTAAAGAAAAATCAATCAAAAGATTGTTATGTTTTTATATCCAATTTCTATGTGGAATTGATCTCAATGAACTAGATTGTAATAATTGTAAAAAATATTTTTTAATTAAACTTTTAAACCAATTTGATATATAATATATCCTTATAAAAAAAATTAGATTAGAAGGCATCTTTGAATCCAAATCCGGATTTTCTCACAATTCATCCAAAAATGATGCTTTTGATAAAAATACAGAAATTCTACAAAAGATTATTTCAAAATGATAAATTAAAAAAACGATTTTTATTTTACCAAATTAAATTTTTAATTGAGTCAAAAACTAATTTTATTTATTTTACAATAAGGACATTAAAAGAAGTTCATTCATGGAAATTATATTTTTAAACATAAAAGGACTTATTTAAAAATCATATCATCCATTATAAATATGTTTTATTTATATGAAAAAATTCTAAAAAATATTTTATAATTATTTATAACATTTCTTATAACTAATTTTAATGTCTAGGTTATAATTATATCGTTTAAATAACTATAAAAACTGATGTTTCGTAGAAACATCGAAGTTGCGTGAAACTTATGCCAACTCAACATTTCATGTAATATATGATGAGTTGGTGTCTGGTAACATATTCTTGGTCGATACCTTGTTAAAATAATCTTTCATATAGTTCATTTCATGAAATAAAAGAAATTTTAATTTATTTGAAAAAAGGGTCCCTAAAAATATGGGGTCTTACATTCTACCCCCCTTAAAATAAGGTTCACCCTAAAAATGTATCACTTCAGTCAAAAGAATGAAAATTCATCTATTTCATAATATCTTTAGGTTACCAAATAGCTTCCTCTAACTATTTATTTCCCCCAGAAAACATTGACCAGGTGAGTGGTCTTGTTTCATAGTAATTTCTCTGATTGGTCTAGGATTTCAACTGGTTGTTCTTCTTAAAATAGATCCAACTAATGTAGTTTGACCTTTTATTTCAGCACATGCGAAGGGTCAGGTATATACTTCTCAGGATAGATACATGGAACACATCATGTACATGATAGGTATTTGGAGGATGTTCCTTGTGATATGCTCTTATCCCAATTTGATTGAGAATCTCAAAGGGACCATTATACCTAGGGATGAAGATTATTTTTTTATTAAGAGAAACACTTTTACGGGAAAAGTGAGAAACCAAAAGTTCAGCAAAAATCCAAACATTCCAAAACAAAATAGGAAAAAAAGGATACCTCATTCCAGCAACAACATCAACCACCATCCCCATGCAAGACACTCGGCGATCCCATGCAAGCATGGTCCCTCCCGATGTTGTCATCCCACCAAAACAGCCATGTCCCAAATGGCCTACAAAGATAATGGCAGAGAAACCGAGCCCACCAAGGAGATCCTGCGACGAGCCAACAAAACCACACAAACCGTAGACATAGGAAAACCACCAAACCCTTGACAGCAACAGGATAAACAAACCCAATTAGTCCGGAGGTGACGCCTCATAGGAATATGAAAAATTACCAAAGCATAATCTAAGACTGTTAGTGCTTTCCTCTCTATATAGATTCCACTTCATCAACCATACCTTGGCACCAGGGTCTTCCCCAATGATGTCTTCAAATCGATCCTCCATTTTGTCCCATGTTCGGATATATTCAACTTTGCTGATTTTTCTCCCCAAAACTCAAAACCTTCTTCAAAGTTGAGATTCATAGGAACACTTTTTCACCAACTTAAAATTCTAGATCATGATGATGGTTGTATGTATACCTTTTCTTCTATATTTGATCTACCTTGATATTCTTCTAAATGGTTATATCCTTTTTGATCATTTCTTTTGTGACCAAAAGTCCCAATAGATTTCTTTATCCAGCCTCATAACAGATCATTGGATCTCTACATTTCATTCATAGAGGTCTTCAAAAGGTTCCATCTTAGTGATTGTGTGAATGATATTGTTGTATGAAATCTCAATTAGAGGAAGGTGTTGATCCCAACAACCTTTGAAATCCATATAATATATTATCCACTTATCCTCTAGGGTTTGAATTGTACTTTCAGATTGACCATCTATCTGAGGTGATTAGTACTGGTAAAAGTCAATTTTGTGTCATGTTCTTCCTTAAGACTTATCCAAAAAATTTATGTGATACATAGAGAGCAATATGATACAATGTAATGTAGTACTGGATACAACCATACCATATCATTAATGTATATCCTCGCAAAAAAATATAGTGGGAATTATTCCATAATAGAGATGGAGTTTGATAAATTAGTAAGGTGGTCAACTAACACCCATATATCATTAATCCCTTTAGAGGTTTTGGGTAGTCCAATGATAAAATCCATAGTGATGGTCTCCTATTTCTATTCTGGTATGGGTAATGGTTGAAACATACCTTTTTAATTTTTCCTTTTATCCTTAACTTGTTGGCATAATGAGTACCTTGAATCAAACTATACAATATCTCTCTTCGTTCCATCCCACCAATAGTATTCATTCAAGTCCCCATACATATTCATACTTCCAAGATGAATAGAGAATGAATAACTATGATATTCCTCTAAGAGCTTATTTTTCAAATCTGGAATGGAAGGAACACATACATGGTTCCCAAAAAAATTCATTCTATCCTAGTAATGGTTAAACTCAGGAATATTTTAGACATTATTTTGTATCTCTTCATCTTCCTTATACACCACCTTAATCTTCACTAGGATATAAGGTAAAAAATTCTTTTGAGAAAGATAATAATTTCCCATTATTCCAAGATTTCTAGATCCATCCATTGAAAATCCAGAAATATTGGATCATGTATTACCCTCATCTTGGATAATCTTGCATGATCCTTCTAACTGAAAGCATCAGCCACCGTGTTCTTTTTACAAAGGTGGTAATATATTGATAAGTCATAATCCTTTATCAACTCTAAACATATTCTCTAATGCATTTTCAACTTCTTCTATGCGAATATATATTTTATACATTTATGATCATTATATATATCATACTTTTCTCCATAATGATATTTCCTCAATATATTTAATGTAAAAATAACCACTTATAACTCCAAATCATGAGTTGGGTAATTTTTCTCATGAATCTTCAACTTTAATTAATTATACGTGATAATAATGTTATTCTACCTAAGAAAACATCACAATACATTATTGGATGTATTTATAATTATTTCAAACCCTTCTCCGCTACAAGGTAATGTAAATATAGGTTCACTGACTAACCTTTTATTCAGTTCCAAGAATTTTTCCTCACATTCATATATCTATAATAATTTTACACCCTTCTATGTTAATTTGGTAATATTAATAGATAGTCTTGAGAAAATGTCCAAAAAAATCAATAATATCCCATTAAACCAAGAAATCTATAAATCTCAGTCACCGTGGTTGGTCTAGGCCAACATTCAATAGCCTCTATCTAGGATGGATCTACTACTATACCATATCATGAGATTATGTGTACCAGAAATGAATCCTTTTGCATCCTAAAATTACATATTGAAAATTTTTCATATAAAATCTTATTTCTTAGGATATATATTACAATTCTCAGGTGATATTTATTATCTTCCTTTATCATTGAATATAAAATAATATCAACAATACAGACTACCACAAACTAATCATGGTAATCTCTAAAGACTCTATTTAATTATTCCATGAAAAAATAAGGGGAATTAGTATGTAAAAAAGGAAACACTACATATTCATAGTGTTCATACCTTCTACGGAATTACATCTCACGTATATCCTATTTCTTGAACCTTAATTGATGATATCGAGAATAAAGATCAATCTAGGAAAAGTATTGAGCTCTTCGCAATTGATCAAATAAGTCATCAATATGAAGAAGAGGATACTTTTTCTTGATTTTGATTTTTTGAACTATCGATAATCAATTTAATGTCCCATTTATTGATATTTATCTTTCACAAAATAAATGGGTTCACCCCAATGTCACACAATTGGCCGAATAAATCCCTTATCAATGGTTTATTGTAGTTTCTTCTTCAATTCCTACAACTCAATTAAAGTCATTATATAAGAAGTATTTGAAATTGTTGTGGAACTATGAATGAGTTCTATTTAGAAATCATCTTAGTGTTTTGGTGGAAGATGAGGAAACCATTAAAAAATACATCCCCAAAATCCAAAATAATATTCATATAATCGATAATAATTTTCTCCCTGACTAGTTGAGATACAAAACCCTTATGATCGGTTATTAAGTCCCATAAATTGGATATAGTCTCCACATGAATTTTATATATATCATTAAATTGATGGATAATCATAGGAGGGTGTGAAGTAACAAACACTGGTTCCCTTCATTGAAAATTGATATGGGGTTCATGTAGTGAAATCCAATCCTTGACTAAGATGAAATCAAATTCTACCAAAGGAAGAATGGTAAGACTTTTAGGAAGCACGTTCCCACAAACATCAACTAGAGAGGAATCATAGACACGAGATATAATCATTATTACATTAAAGGGTTTCACTACTAATTCCATATCTAATTGTTTTGCTGGATCTTAACATCCATTAAAATTATTTAGATATGAATGAGTGGGTACACCAAGAATAAACTATAACATTATCATTTCTAGAGTGGATCATGAGTGTACCTTTCATCACATCGTTATCAAAACCCTCATAAAAAATAGACATATCATGATATTTCCCCTTGCCCCTTCGGTTAATAGGGTGTTAACATCGATCATCATCACCAGCCAATGGGTTTAGGTAGTGGTTAACATAATTTCCACTCTCCTTAAACATGTATCACTGAATATTGGGAGATTCAATCTATTCATCTATCTATCCATTAGCATTTTCATATATATTATACCTATCATATTGATAATAAATATCCTAGTGTCATTCCTTTCTACACATAAAACATTTATTATAATACATAAGGATATTTCCTCTGTTATTTTACCCACACATAGATACAATGTAAATATCATAATCAATTATCAATGTGTTATAGAGTTTTATACCTCCATATTATTTTCATGTAAAATCCATAATGTTAATATGTGACTCCAACCTCCATTTCATCCATGTTTTCATAACACTCAATATCTTCATAGATATTGAAGTATCTAATGTCCAATGATCTTATAATAATTTTCATTAATCCCCTGATGAACCTATCAAATTTACATTCGGGATGGGTGATAACTAATGAAGCGTACTTTCCATGTCTCATCAAATTTGGCTTGTAGTTGCCAAAATATTGATCATCCATTTTCTTCAACTCATGATACTATTTCTCCATCATAGTAAAAAGAATATTAGGAATGTACTTTTGAGAAATATGTTCCTCAGAACATATCAATCCATGGATTCAATATCATCTTTCTTCCTCATATTCTTTATTAGAGTCAACTGTTGTTCTGCTTTTCATTCTAACTGATAGAGATCCAGAATGAGTTTCTCGTGATCTAAATAATGGATAATGGTGAATATCTGTTCAATTGTACTAATTCATTGTTTAGAAATAGGTAGATCAGAAGTACCTCTGAAGGAAGGTGTGTGTTTCCTCATGAAATACTAAACATAATGTTGTTCTCTCCTTAGGTAATTAAGATTTCAACAATGATTCATAGAATGAGAAATCTATGTGAGCATAAAAATAATGTTTTTGATTCCTGCTCTTATATAATTCAGTTACATAGGAGGAAAATAATTGAATCCTTAGTTGAATCACCATTAATGTGGTTCCTTCGGAATCTAGCCATTGACTAAAACCAAATTCATTGAGTAAGAAATAGTTATCATATTGAAGAACCCTATAATCATGAATAGTCACATATAAAATGTCTATATTATTACAACTTCATTAAACTTTGAAACCTAATTTTTACCCAACATTATTCTTAAAAATCCACTATTTTAATCCTTCATGATGGTTCATGAAGAGTTTGTGAATTTCCAAACCGAATACCCCAAGATTTTCAAACTTGGTGTGATGTGAGACCCATTTTCATATACCAGATTACACTGAGTCATGACTAGAATATCTGGTTGGACTTGTTACCCATATGTATATCTATTCCAAATCCACTGCCACTTGTAGTATCCAGAAAATGATGTATTCCATTGAAACCACTCATACTATCCTATACCAAAATACTAGGAAATTTCCCTATACTTTTACATATACATAGAATTATCCCAAGCATTTCCTTAGGGATATCACTATGGTTTTCTCATCTTATCTATGAAATATTATCTAAAGATTTTATCTTATACCAACCATAGTGACCCTCTATTTTCATACATTAATGTTACATAACATTTTTGAAATACTTAAAACATTATTCTAGAATATTCCCAAATACTATACTAGTCTAGTGCATTTGAAAACATGGAAACATAAAAAATGATACATAATTATGATAAATTACCCCTAGGTTCTTCATTATTATCACCATTCTTAGACGTAGGAATTATAATACAAATATCTATATCCTAGGGAAGGAAAAATTAAAACGTTGGATCTCAAATGATGAATAATGGGGAAAAAATAGAGATATTTAAGCATAATCCTGAGCATAAGGGTATGATAAGATGATCATGAAAATTAAAGATCATACCCTTTATATCAAATATCAAATACATGAATCATAGAATAAATCATGGAAGTTCATAAGATATAAATCATAAATAATTATTGTACATAATCCATGAAATCAATACATAGGAATAAAATATTGATTTTTTGTAGAATTATAAATATATATAATTATTTCCATAGTAGTCAAGGAATTTCTATCGAGCCAATTTTTGTTGAAAATGTTATTTACTGAATTGAGTTCACAACCCATTCCATCCCTGTATTACTGAACTGAGTTTACACCTCATTCTAGCCTTGTATTACTAACCTGATTTTATTTCATGTTCCAACCATGTAATAACGAACCGAGTCCATTTGCTGATCTCTCCATGTTTACCTCTTAATATATATGTTTTTACCCATTTAATTTGATGGAGATATAATTCCCACCAATCTCATAGTGAAATCATACATACATGTACAATAAGATCGTAGATAACCATATCATAACCCATGAAATTAAATGGGAATTATAAATGTGTAATCATATCATAGTACGTGTAATGAGGTAGGTATCACAATCATTTCATCATAAACCTAACCCACGAAAAGACATTGGTTTCAAAATAACATTACCTTTGAAAGAGAAACATGTTTCATAAACAACATTCCGCCAAAACACAATCCTTTCAAAGAAATAATATGAATGGAAACATTGAGAAATTTCCCCATAAAGGCATGAGTGACTCCAATGGAAGTCGTCTAATATGGGAAATTATTTTTAATTATCATTTAAAAAACATTTCTTGGGGGAAATATCATTTTTTCATTGAAATTTTTTTTAAGAAAAAATAATTTGAAAACACTTTTCCTTAAAATTATATTTGATAACATATAAAGGAAGAATTGGAGACCAAAAAACGTTTTTAAAATTGTTTTTCCATGAAAATGTTATTCTATGATCTTTTCATAATATTTTTGAATTTTTTTTTGAAAATATTTTTGAACATATTATTTTTGATTAAAATAGATTTTTATCCATAGAGATAGAATCATATTTTAAATAACCACATTATCTAAAGTACCAAAGAGTGAAAAAATGGTAATAATTAATTGATATACCATAAATAAAAATATGAGAAGAAAAGTCCTGAATTTTATGTAAGGATGCATCAGAAGACATCATCAATAGAAGCCTAAACATAATCAATCTCAAAAGGTGATGAGATTGATTCAATAAACTCTTATAACTTGGTATCTTGGGATTATACTCTTCATGTAAGAAAAGGAAATTAAAATAAGTATAAAATATCATGAAATAAAGTAAAACTAGGTAATAAAATATAATATGGAATTATATTCACACTACTAGAAATTTAAGCTCTTACCACAGACCTATAACCACAGTTTTACAGGTCCATGGATATAGCTTTTACTACCACTGTTTAATTCAACATCCGTGGAAAAATTAATTTTATATTATGGTTATCTTTTTTTCCCAATCAATATCGGGCTCCTCCACCACCCTAGATCCCCAACCCTATCACCGCGCAACCCTCTCCTCCCCGATGACATATCCTCTCCCCCGACGATCTCCTTGATTATCTCACCATGCATCCCTCTCCCACAGTGGCACCCTCCTCCCCGAAGACGTCTCTCACCGTGGTGACCTCCTCCCCACCTTCGCCTACATCTCCAACTCTAGTCTACTCAGTTCCTCCTTCCCTTCGGCATCTGTGTGAATCCACATTTGACGAATCATTGAAAATCTATTCCTTATATCTTCATCAGATTCCTCTAAAATGCTATCCCCAATAGGTAATTTCTTCTCCAATGACTGCTGTACAAGTATCCTACCATCACCATCTCGTTGACGCAGGATGTGCAAACCCTCTGCTCAGGTTGTCTCTCATATAGTAGTCTCTAAATCCAGACTCAGGAACTGGATTGTCACTACCCTTGCACACGTTTTCCCCTTGCGCCCCCTTAGTTTCTTCGCATAGTCCACTGGTAGAGATTTGAAAACTTAACTCTCCATTATTGTATTCCACTCTGTTAAAATAACATTTTTCTTTCATATTGTTTGTGAACAATGCATTTAGGTTTTATGCTTTAGGATTATTTCTACACCTATCCTAAAGTATTTACTCGTGAAAAGTTTTTCCTAATTATAGAGTCTTACTGGTTAAATTTTTTAATTTGAAGTAAGTTTAATTTAATTTCCATAATCATTTAAGTGTTATCTCAATTGAGATGTTTTATTTCATAGTTTTTCATTATGATTGGATTCTACTAGGTTTTAACTAAGTTATAATTAATTTTAGTGATTCTGTATCAAATTTATAAATGTTCTTTGATCATGGATTTGTTTGAACATGCATTTTTTTTACTGTTTTACTCTGAATCTTTGTATATCTATTTAATTATTAATTTATATTTTACTGCTCATACATTCCCTGAGATCATAATGAGATATGTTTTTTATAATCCATTAGAGTTATTGTTTTCATTACATTGGTGTTGTGCACAAGGATGCATATGAGAAGAAAATCAACTTCACATATTAAATTTTACTTAAGTTAGTTCATCAATAAGTAGAATATTTTGAGATTTTTATTTCCTGGATACTTATACTTCCATGTTTATTTTAATTTTACCCATGTTTGAGCTCTTTGTCAATAAATTCCTTGATGACCACACATATATATTGAAAATATTTCAATGATAAATCAATTAACTATTTAATAAATTTTTTTTATCATGTATTTGTTTGAACATGCTCTACTTTTGTTGTTTTGCTCTGAATCTTCATAGATAAGTTTAGATATTATTTTATATTTTCTTCTCATAGATTTGAAAATATTTCAATGTTTTTTCAATCCAATTGAGTTATTTATTTCATTGTTTTTGTGTTATACATACGGATGCAGATGAAAAAAAATAATCATTACAAGTAAAATTTTACTTAAGTCAATGGAAGTTTCCTTGTTTCCACTCCAATCAACAGCTAAGAGAATGGACTCCAAACACCTTAGATTAAGTGATCAGGTTCCCTTCTAAATTTTATCATCTTATTCCTTAAACTGTTCATACTAATCATGAATTCATTTTTCTACCATCCTTTATTTCATTCCCCATGTGATCATGCATGTCATCGACTCAATGCATAGTGAATAGTACCAAGCTACTAATGGTTTGTTATTTATTATATTCATACATGGTGAAACAATATTTATGGTTCACATTGTTTATAACATTACCTATTTTGAGGTGTATACCATGAAACATTATTATGTTGGGGTCTAATTGGTTTATTTTAAATTCATTAATGTGGAAATTATGGGGTCTGTTGGGTTCATGATGAATGCATGTTGTGTGGAGATATTTATTTTTTGTTATAAATAGAATAATTCAGTAAATCATTAGTTTTAGATATCTACCCCTTTCGCAATTTTTAATTTTTTATATTTTGTATAATAAATAACGTCTAAAAATATTTTATATATTTATTATAGGACATATGTAATTATAAGGTGGAATAAGTCAATATTTTATTGTAATTCATAGTTTATAGTAATACATAAAAAAAATGAAAACTTTATTTATCATTTGGATGCTCATATATTTTTAATGGTTATAAAAAAAATATATGAACTAAATTTTAACTGTATAAGGTTTGTTGTAGGGTACCATGATTTTTTTTAAAAAAATTTGTTGTACTGTATAGATAAAATTTGGAATTCCAGTACAATCAATTAGGATCACCTAGAAAAAATGGACATATTATCTAATATGCTTAAAACCACACAAATTCTTTGTTTTCCATAATTGACAAGGTACTACCCACATTAAACATCATTCATTCATATCTGATTTTACTTATAGTTAGTATATAATTTATCTATCTTCTTTTAAACATAGATTTGTAGACCTCATTAAAGTGTTTTACATTAGTACTAAATTTCGTAGACTATTACATGTATTATGATTTCATATATAGATTGGGGTTCATTATGAAGAGATTAGTACATCTATAAAAATTTTATTAAAAGATTCTTACATTTTTATTATATTATATATTTAGATTAATTTTCCTTTCTATTATAGAGATGTCAAAATTCTACAGATCCATGATTCTTGATAATTTCTTGATTCTACTATTTATTTTTTTAATCCATATATATTTGAGTTGACTATAACTCTTGATATTTTTATTTCACTTGATTAATATTTCTTATTCTAGATTTATAGTTAATTTAGTAGGTTTCATTTGAATTTAAAGCATGCTAGCTGAATTATATTTTTGTGGTTTTAAATGGCTTCACTTGTCTTGAGATCTATGTTGTTTTATTATATTAGGTTTTCTTTTCTTATTTGGAAGATACACATTCATTGTGCATGATTTATTTGTTTCACCGATATGTTTTTAACCTACACTCAAGCTTTACGTTAGTTTTAATTTTTTTAAAATGTCTATTCATCCCCATATCAAGACCATATTTTAATCTCAATAGAGGCCCATATTGTAAATATCTAATGTTTGGAGGTTACTATACATTGGCTTCAATCTAAACTCAAAAGGGATTAACTAGAATTTTCCTTTCACTACGCTCACTAAACACAATGAAAATATAAGTGGGCGGAAGAATTATTTTCAATGGGTTTTCCTTTTCCTTTGCCATTATGGAATTTTATGTTTGGGAGATCATAATCATCTATGATAAATCTTAGTGGAAAATGGTGAAAATAGAAAATTCATTATAGAAAGAAAGTTGGATAAATCATTCCCTCTGTCATCTAAGTTGTCCAGTGTCAAACCTAGATCTCTAAAAAGGGGATTAAATTCACAGATCTTCTCATTATGGTTTTGGATAATGATCATATTAGGGAATATAATAGCATATGTTTCTCAGAAGTGGATGATCGATTGATTTTCAAAGTGACTAATTTGGGTGGTTTCATTACCAGAAGTCTGAGAAGGTTTATATTCACAGCTTAGTGGGTTAACAATTAGAAAATTTTGATCAGGTAATATAATTTACACAAGAAGATATATTTCCTCATATAGAAAAATACATAACAAAAAATTTCACACAAAAAATGAAATGTGATATTTGGGTATCACACAAGAATCAAAATGCCTATGTAAAAATTCTTTAAAAGGGGTTTGGATACTTCATTAATTCCTACATAGTGAGTAGCCTATCCATATTTAATGATTTCATTCAAGAATCATGGAATTCTATTTCAAATATGTTTCTTTTGACCTTTTCCCCATGTTCTGGTTTATCAATGTTTACATGATCTCATTCGAAGTATATTTTTGCTTCATTGTAGCCTTAGCAGGATGTTGGTCAACCGTCCGAACATGTATTAACTTGAGAAAAGGTTGTTCCTTCTTTGATCTATACTGACTCAGATTTGATCAATTCACTACTACCAATGATTTTTTCCAGGAATATAGAGGAACATGGTTTGTTATATTTACATAATTCCATTGTACTAAATGACATACATAGAGCGAGATCTGTCAATTTAACCTTCAAGAGAAACTGGGTGAGATGAAAATCCTGAGAAAATATCCTGAAACTCAATATGTATACATCATTTCTATAGTTTTTTCATGATAGGTTCCATCGTAATCATATATTCCTTGGGTTTTTTAAATTTATTATTCCCAATCCAACTGTACCTATAAAATCCGCTATGTGCTAAGACACTAACTTGCTTATAATTTGATACAATAACTATAATTTTATGAATATATTATATGTTCACATTCCTTTCCATTTCTATTATAGACTTACCAAAATCATCAGACCCATGGTTTTTCATAAAATCTAAATTACACTATTTAAAATTTTTATATTCTATCTATATGTCAGTTTAATAATATTTTTCATATTTTTATTTCATGTTATTAATTTTTTTGTTCAATATTAACTAGTAATGTAGTAGGTAACATTTCTACTACAAGCATGCTAATTGAATTATATTTTCTATGTTTTTAGATGAGTAGATATGGGGGACTTCCATGCTGTTTAATTAGATTACTTTCTATTTACATATACTTTTTAGTTAGTTTTTATTTTATTATGTTTCTTGTTTTAACATGTTTTATATTCTAACTTAATTACATTTTCTGTTATCTTCTATATTGTTTTGTTATATTAATAAAATATGATTTAACATATTTACATATTGTGTTGTTTTCTTGTTGATACATTAGGAAGCTAAAATTTAGTGAATCACTTCCATTTTGATATTTTGAGGTAGGATAAGATCATGAACATCAGCACGTTAGTGCAACTATTGTAGCATGTTTCATGAACTACAGCTGTGGGAACCATCTTAACAGACACCACCGTCAAATTTGTTATGCAGAAAACCCCTCAACTCAATCGCTCATCATTGAAACATATTTTAGTTGTATAAATCTATTTTTAGTACATTTTTTTTTAAATATTTCATATAAATATATTCTTCCACCATTAATTATACATGTTCTCATTTGTATGCATTAGTTTTATCAGAGTATTTTAATGGTAACATAATGATATTATATGAATCACTATATAAACATTGAATGTTTTGATTAATTAAATGTGTTCTAAATTGTATAAATTATGTTTATGAGGATTAATAGCTCCTTCCACTGATTTAGGTGCATAAACCAATGAATATTTAAATGATCATGATGGTGGCGGTGGTCTGAGTGGAGTTGATGATGATGTTGGTGTTTCTATAGGAGATAATGAGGGTCATGATGGTTTTGGTGTTGCTGATATTGAGGTACATTTCAGATGTAAATTTTATTTTTGTTTTATACATTTAATTTTATCAAATAGTTTTTTTATTATGATGATATTGATATTGATGTTTTATATTGTCTATATTGGAGATATTTTGTATTGTTATAATATATATTGTATTATGTTTGAGTTTTGTTTAATTTGGAAGGTGGCATTTTTTTCTCGTAGCTAGAAGATGTGAGTACTGCTATAAGGTGTCGCTATTATGGAAGCATTTGGTGATTAAGTATATATGGGTAAAAAAAGTTTACATTGTTATTAAATGTGGGTATAGGGTTTATTTTCCATGGTTTTGAATGTGTTATTAGGGACCAAGATTCATGGTTTTGAAAGTGTTATTAGGGACCAAAAAACATGGTTTAACCATGGGTGTAGTTAAAAATTACCATGATTAAGATCATGGATATATCTTATATTTACATGGGATTATCTATGGTATTATACTCTAATTTACAAGTCTAACCCATGTACATACCTGTAAGACATCCATAGTTCAAACCATTCCTATACATGGAATAATTCCATGGATTAAAACACAGAAGTTGAAGACCCCTAATGAAACTTATTTGTTACAGATCTGGTCATGGGGGGATGGTAGGGGATGGGGTGGGGGTGGCAAGGGGTGGGGGGATGGAAGTGTGGGACTGGTGGGGGGAATGGGCAGGGGGCTGACAAGGGGTGGGGGTGGAACTGGAGGGGGGAATGGGAAGGGGGAATGGAAGTGGGGGACTTGAGGGGGGAATGGGAAGGGGGTGATGGTAGGGTGTGGGGTGGGGTGTGCAATGGGTGTGGTGGGGGCTGGTAGTGGGGGACTAGAGGGGTTAATCGGTAGGGGTGGGGGATGGAAGTGGGGATTGGAGGGGGGAATGGGTAGGGTGGGACTGGAAGGGGGTGGGGTGGGGTGGGCAGTGGGTAGGGGGCTGGGAGGGGGTGGGGGTGGCAGGGGCACTGGGGGGGATGGGAAGAGGCAAGGGAGACTGGCTGAGGGTGGGGGAGGAGCTGTTAGGGTTTATTGGAGGGGGGAATGGGAAGGGGCAATGGAGGGACTGGTAGGGGGTTCATGGAGAAGGGATGAGGAAAGGTGGGGGTGTCTACTGTCTGGGGGGTCTATCCAGGGTTGGTGGGGGAAGTGGGGGACTAGAGGGGGAATGGGAGGGTTGGCGGGAAAGTGTTGGGTGGGGGGGATGGCATGGGTGCATGGGGAAGGCCTGGGGAAAGGTTGGGGGGGGGGGGGGTGTTCGGGGCTTGGGGGTCTGTCCTAGAGGGGGGTCCATGCAGGGGTTGGGGGTATGACAGTGGGGGTCTGGAGGGGGGAATCGGTAGGGGATGGTAGGGGTTGGGGTTGTAAGGGGGTGGGGATGGATGGGGAGGGGGAATGTGTAGGGGGGAAGGAAGGGGGTGTCTAGGGTCTGTGGGGTCTGTGATGTGGGTGGGGGGATGACAGTGGGGGAATGGAGGGGGGGGGGAATGGGTAGGGGGCTGGCAAGGGGAGGGGTGGGGTGGGGGTTGGGGGTCGGGTTGGGGATGCCTGGGGGAAAGGGAAGGGGGCTGCTAGAGGGGTACTTGGGGAATGCAGGGGCATGGTGGGGGGTTTCCTGGGACTAGAGGAAGTCTGTCCTGGGTCTGGGGGGTCTTTTGGGGGGAGGGGGGGGGGTTTCGGGGGGGGGGGGGGCTTTTCATGGTGGAAGGGGTGCAACATGTGGTGGGGGTGGGGGTGGGGGATGTCGAGGTGTTGGGGGGGGGGGATTTTTAGGGGTTGTCCACGGCGGGGGAGGGGTTTCAAATGTCTAGGGGTTGTCCAGGGTCTCGGGGGTGTCCATGGTCTGTCTGGGGGTGTCTAGGGTCTAGGGGTGTCTAGTGTGGGGGGGGGGGGTTCTGTTTGGAGGGTGTCCAGGGTCTGTCCTGGGGTGGTTTCCAGGGTCTGGGAGTGTCCACGGTCTAGGGGGATGGATAGTGCGGAGTGGTGGAGGGTCTTTGCATGTGGGAAGCGGTGCGACATGGGGTGGGGTCAGTCTGGGAGTTGGGTGGGGGCTGTCTAGGGTCTGTCTGGGGGTGTGTCCAAGGACTATCTAGGGTATGGGGGGGGGGGGTCTATTTGGGGGGGGGGGTTTCAGGGTATGGGGGGTCTGTTCAGGGGTGTGGGTTGGGGTGTCTAGTGGAGTGGAGGGGGGATATTTATGGGGGGAAGGGGTGTTGTAGGGGGTGGAGGGATTTGTAGGGGAAGTGGGTGCTGTCTAGTGGGGACTGTGCAGTGGGGGGGGGGGGCTTTTCATGGGAGAAGAGGTGTTTTAGTAGGGGGATTTGTAGGGGGTGGGGTTGGGGTGTGTTTTTATGTAATGGGAAACCCTAAAGACACAGTTTCCAACTGTGGCTATAGACCTATAGTCGGTGTCGGAACTGTGGTTGTACCCTTAGAGCCACAGTTAGAATAGTTGCTATTGCCTTGTGTGCCTTAAGATGCTTCCATGGTTTCAAATCGGTGCTCTAGGTATTTAGCCACAGTTCAAACCATGGATATAGGGGTATATCCACAGTTCCAACTATGTCTATAGGGCTATAACCACAGTTTGAAATCGTTGTTATAGGTCTTTCCCTATAGCCACGCCAATACCTACCAAGGTTCATAAAACTGTGGCTATAACCTATAGACATGGTTTTTGGACTTATAGACCTGATTTTCAACTGTTTCAATTGCCTAAATTTTCATTACTGTCTCCTTGAAAAAAAATTGGTGCATAATAAAACATGAGTCTCAAAGAATGAAAATTCAGAAAAAAATTATTTTACCAAATTGGTAACTTATGAAAGTTAATCCTAATAAATGAAATGTCTTAAAATTGTTTTTTTAATACCAATAAATTTATTTATAATATATCTAGAATTAAAAAATGATTATTACATACACCATACAAAATGAAAGAGTGGAAAACACAACATGTATCTCACTGAAATAAAAAGTGAGATAAAATCCCATTACATAATGTCTTTACTCTTATTGTACCCATTAAAACCTATTGTATAATAAATATAATTTTATTATAAATCATTAATAGAAAAATATTATTATATATAATATAATATATGATTTTATTATGACTTCATATTATACTATTGTTAACAATCCTAAGTTAAGGTTTCACTTTGGGTAATATTCACTTGGTCCTCCAAATGGGTCTTAATTTTTTATATCTCGGGTCCTTATACTTATTTCATGATTCAAGAATATTAAAAATGATAGAAATGTGATGTGTATATATTATATTTGTATTATAATAATATATATAATATATAAGTATGAAATGGAATACACCATTCAAGGAATGATAAGTCGTACGTATGCTTGAACGTTGTTTATGTTTTTATTTTCATTTTGAAATAATGAAATAAAATAACCTATATGTATATATATATATATATAATTATATTTTCATAAAATGTTATATATATCATATAATTTCCTTAAAAACATTATTAATACAATCCATGTATTGTGTCAACAGAACACATCGCTTTGAGGGGGTGGTAGTCCACACATCCTCAAATGAAATTATTGTATTTACACCAAATAGAATGTAAATAGATATATATTTTAAATAAATAAATAATCATAAATAAATAATAAATATAATATATAATATATATAAACTGGGTTTCCATCATAATTTCCACAATGAGATGTGATAAATGAAGAATGAACAATCATCATTTAGTGAGGTGGTAGTTTACCGTACATGTAAACAATATGTTCAAAAGTCATTAGATAGATGTGTGTGTAATTGTAGGTAGAAAAATTATCATGAAAAAATCCTTTTATATTGAGGATAATATTTTTTTATAAAATCATGTAACAATGAGAGTGGAGGGGTGGAGAAGGAAAATAATAGAAAGGAGTTTGAGAGAAGGCGTTATCTCTTAAATAATAACTAATTTTGGTATGTTCGAAAAGGAATCCTTGGAAGAATTTATGAAAAAGTTTGGATTCCATCAGGATTATAGGATTTTTGGGAATGGTTTTGGGATGGGCGTGGTGAAATATAAGTTTTTTTAGAGGTACAAAGATGAGGGGGATCTGGTAAATTTTTATAGGGAATGTAAAGGACACCGATGTCATATTTTAAAACAATTTCGTTATACCAGAATTTGTAACAAAAAAACTATCAAAAACAAAAAAAACACAAAAATTTAATTTTTATGGCCGAATAATGGCCATAAAAGGATTTTTCAATTATTTTCGAAGTCATTTTGGGTCTTAAATTTATGGATTAATCCTTAGTTAAACTTAATTTTACCTCAATCAGTGTAATTAATTTTAATTAATCTCCCTAATATATTTAGTCAAAAACTAGGCTGACCATATTATACCTTATATATAATGATTTATACAAATATAGAATACATTTCTCCAAATTAAAATCATAGATTTTCCAAAAAAAAATTAATATTAATCCACCAAATTGGTCAACAATTGGGGGTTTTAATGTAAAAACATGCAAAAGTATGATATGTTTTTATATCCAATATCAATTTGAAATTGATCTCAATGAAATAAATTTTTTAAATTTATAAATATATTATATAATTGAACTCTGAAACCTATTAAAAATATAATTTAAACTTATAAATAAATTAGTTCAAATAGCAGTTTGAAATTTATATTTGGTATTTTTCATTATTCATCAAAAAATGATGTTTCTCATAAAAAGCCCAAAAATTATACCAAAGATAATTTAATCTATATAAATTCAAAAATTAAGTTTATTGGAAAAAATATATCTTTTAAATATTCCTATAATTAATTTTATTATTATTCATAGAAGGATATTAAAAGTAATTCATTCAAGAAAATGATATTTTAAAACATAAATAGTCCTTAAAAAAATATCATACATTATCATTATGTTTAATTTATATAAAAAATTATAGATAGTATTTGAAAAGTATTAATTACTATTAATATAACTATGTTTAACTTTTAGGTTATAATTATCTTCTTTGAATAATTTTATCAATAAAATGATGTTTTGTAGGAACGTCAATGTTGTGTGTACACCATGTTGGCGTTGTGTGTAACATACATTGAGTTAAGGATTTTTAACATACTCTAGGTCAGTGTTGTGTCATAGAAAGTGTTTTACATAGTGTATTTAAAGACAAAAATTATAATGTAATTGATTTTAAAATTTTCCAAACAAACTGAAGGTGTTACATGGTAGACATGACATACAAGAGTTATAGATTGTATCCATATAGAATATACATGAACATTTAGAGACTAATACTAAGAAGAGGATAAATTTGTTTTCTAATATGCTATTAGGATTAGTGAAGGCATGATGAGATGTTACAGATCATATTGGGTAGGCATATCTTATTGCATGGAAGGAATTTTTGAGAAATTCCTGGAGAAATTTTCTCCAGAGATGATGAGGAAGGTGAGAGTAGTTGAGTTCATAAGTTTAAATCAGGGGAGTATTTCTGTGATGGACGACCCTGGAACATTATATATATTAAACACATTTTTCTAGATTTTATAGGAGATGAGGCTATGAGGACAAGGAGGTTTCAGGATGGTCATAAATGTGAAATTAAGTTCTAGGTGAATATCATCAGGCTGAAGAAGTTTACAGAAGTAGGGAATCATGATATCATATCTGAGGGGAACTTGAAGCATGAATCCAATGAAGTTAATTTGGTTTATACTAGATGGTTTAGAGGTATGAATTTTTAGAGATGTAAGTGTCACTACGAGAATTTTTTCTACTATTATAGGAAGAACATTATCCAGGGGGAAAGGTCGGCCACACAAGACCTTACATTAGTTATCCATCACTAGTGTATTAGGTCAAGAAACTTTTATAGACTGTTCCCCCATCCACTTGTATATATGTGAGGCTATGGTAGTATGGGAAACCTAGATAGGTTTTATAGGAAGTTGTGACAAATAGGTACGATGGGGCTATTAAGAAAAAACCATGGTTTTGGAAGGGGAAAATCTACACCATATAAGGATGTAAAGTTGGAGTTCTATTTTCCATGTATGTAGAGGCATTGATATGGTTCTTCTATGAAATTTCTCTCATATCAGCAATGTAGATCAGTACAGGGATCTCAAACTCCATTACAAGTAATATGGGAAAGATAGGTACATGTATTTCAGCCTACACTGGTGCATAATGAGGTTGTACCATTCACAGTTAGTGTTACTATTTATATAGCTTCTATATTATCAAGTACCTTATTTGATAACAGTTTATCTCATTCATTTATATTTTCCCAAATTATGAAATATTTTATCTTGTTAGTGGATTTTGTGAGAGGGGTTATGATGTTAGATGCACTATTGTGATTGTGGTCGAGGGAAATCCATTTATGAAATGGATGTTCTCTCAAGGATGGGGAGTACCATATTCTTTTGGGTCATTACATTATTTATATGTTAGGATCTGAACTAGTTTTTTATATGGACTAATTAGTATAATAAATATCCCACACATATTGTCACCACAAGAGGATGACTTTTACATCTCTTATGGATGAATATTATATTCACCATTCAGAGGGGGATATATAAGTGGGTTGTGTCGATCAAGTTCACTAGAAACTGGGGAATATGTTCACACAGGTTTCCAGTTTGTTGCTTGATGATGGGGTGAAATGTTGGATTTCTTTTAAACCATAGTATATAAGTATTAAAATGTGATTACTGAAGACTTATTAGATATTCCACATGAGATAGATGGAATTTATAATTGAGCACATTCTGACATCCCATTATTGACGTACATATACATTACAGGACTTTTGTGGAATAAGTAAAACATTAAATAAACAATTTACCAAACACCATATTATTTAATTTCAATTGGAAAATTAGAACAAAATAATCTAACTCAGTGAAATATCTTAAATTTTTCCCACAAATATCTTTCCCTTTAGAAATTTTACTTAAAAACATTTCTTTATAACCAAGGAAAATTATCCATATAAAAGGGGTAATCTCTAATTCTTAGTAAGGGTAAATAAAGGAAATGAGAATTCATATCATGAACATAAGGGTATAAGAACATGATCACTATTATTAGAATATCATACCCTACTTATCAATGATCATGAATATGGATAAAGGAATAAATATTTCCATATCATAAGACAAGAATTATATGGAAATAAATAGAATAATCCATGAATTCATAGAGTGTAAAAAATACATGGTATTTTGGAATACACATCAACTTATTACGTAGTGAACTGATAAAAGTAGAAAAAAGTACACACATTATGTTAGGGATATGAAATATTGCCCTCTCATTTACTTATGTACCAACAACCAAGTCCACACAAAATGTTTCAAACATGTAATCAATTTCACAAATAACATTGGGAATATGTAATAATATTCACACATAAACTTATGGATATTAAACCACACCAATTCATAAAATTTGTAACATATAATCAAGTTCATATCGAAATTTATTAACACATAATAAGCTTTTCTCACAAAATGGTGAATATGTAATCATGTTAACACATAAAATTATAGACATACAACTAGGTCCATGCATAAAATTGTGAACATGTAATCAAGTTCACCCAAAACGTTTATACACATGATTTATCCATCATTACCCAATGAATTAGATGGAGATATAAGTCCCCCACATCTCATAATAACATCATTCATACATGTTCCACGTAATATAACATTCATCACATCATGAACCATAAAAGGAGATAGGTTTTATAAACATAATATCATAACCCATAAAATTAAATGGGTATCATTAACATTTCATCACGTCAAAATTTTTGAAAAGAGATATGTACCATAATCACTTCCCGGAAGAATAATCCTTGAAAAGAAGTATCTTTCAGAAGAATATAAATACAGGAAGAGAAACATGTTTCTTAAACATCATGACATCAAAGAATAAACAATTCATAGAAATAATATGAATGGCACCATGAGATAATTTAAATGAAAGGCTTGAGTAACATCAAGGGATGTCATATTAGATGGAAAATAATTTTATAAGGGTATTTTTGAAATCATTTCTTGAAAAAAATATCTTTTATTATTTTAAAAAATGATTTTTAAAACATGAAGCATTTTCAAAACCAATATCATGAATACTTATAATGTAATGTTGAAATTTTATGGAAAATTATTTCTTCGAAAACAATGTAGTAACATATAATGACAGCTTTAAAGAAATTTAAAATCATTTATTATTTGAAACTTATAAATTTACCTTTCAATAAATTTTCAAAACAAATTTCCTTAAGAAATTATAATATAATCTTAAAAACCATTTGAAAAACTCTTTCCTTGAAAAATACTTTGAAAACATATAAATAAATCACGAAAACGTTTTAAAAACAGTTTCATTGAAAATTATTTCTAAAAAATATTTCATAAAAATTAACCTTTTAAACATGAAAACTAAGATTCATTTAAATGAATGTGGGTAAATCTGTACTTCTCATACGAGGGAGGAAGAACATTCCTTTTGAACGGTAAAAGGTAAGAAAAAGTAATTTTTTAGAAAGATAAAAGAAGATTCCTTTGAAAACATTTGTAATACAAAAAATGTGTATATTTTCGTTTAAATATTATAGTACAATAGTAGAATATTATTGGAAAACCATTTTAGAAATCATGGTTTTGAAGGAACATAGATTTCTGATCGTAGAGAGCATAACATCATCCTTACTTAAAAACACTCTCTTAATTATCCTATGAACCGAAATTAAATAAATCTTACACATACATGAATATATTATGAAAATTAGTTTATGAAGAAAATTCATGATTTCTCTTGAGTCATGGATCATAAAATTTTAACAATGGAAGGGTAATCATAAAAAATCTCAAAAAGTGATGAGATTGTTTCAATAAACACTTATCACATAGTAACATTGAACCATACTCTCCATGTAATAAATTTAAATTAAATGAAGCATAAAATATATTAATTGAATTATATTAATGATATAATATTTCTAGGGCTTTAAATACACCTCATATAAAAATATAGGTGCATAACATGGCATGTTTCTCAAAGAAGGTAAATTGAGACAAACCTATCTTACCAATTTGGTATCATTTTTAATGTAAATCCCATGAATGTAAGATCCTTTAATGGAAAAATAATTATCCATAAATTTGTTAAGAATAATCATATACTAAATTCATGGGTAGTATACACACCACACGAATGGAATTGGTGGTGAATAAACCATGCATCTCATAGAAATACTAGGTGAGATGAAATTCCCTTACCTTTTGTCTTGAATATCATGATAATAATTAAAAACTAGTATATAATAAATATAATTTTATTATAAATATATCACAAAAACACATTCTTTTTCTTATATACTTTATGGTTTGAATTTGACATTATCTTTCCAACTTGTTAACAACTCTATACTAAGGTTTCACTTTAGGTAATATCTACTTTGTTCTTCTCTTGTGTCCAAAATTGTTATATATTCCGTCCTTATACTAATAACAGGATTTCCACAGTGTACACCATCATATAAATATTATTTATATTTATTATATTTGAATTATAATAATATATATAACATTGATGTATGAAATGCATTACACCGTTCATGTAGATGGTAAGTTGTACTTACATAGGAATATTGTTTCTGTTTTAATTATTGTATTGAATTATATGAATAAAATGAAGTATATGTATATATAAATATCATAATTTCAGTAGAATTATTACTTCATATATATCATATAATTTTAATAAATTTATCCTTAATACATTCCCTATAAGGTGTGAATGAATCACATCGCTTTGAGGGGGCGGTAGTCCACATTTTTCAAATAAAATTACTGTATTTACACCAAATGGAAAGTATAAAGATATGTGTTGTAAAAGTATTTCATAATTTTAATATATATATATATATATAACATATATAAATATATTTTCCATCATAATTTACACTATTAAATTATGTAATGGATAAATGAACAATCATCATTTCATGTGATGGTAGTTCGTTGTACACGTAAACAGTGAGTTTGTTACCCATTAGATAAAGGTTTGTGTTATTTTAGGGAGAACCCCTAGAATAAATAAATACAATTATATTTTGGATAATTATTTTTTTATAAATTAATGTACTTTAATCATTTTAGGGGATAGTTATTGGAAATAACAAAATTGAACATGATGATGAATGTTAGCTCTTATTCAGGTTACTCTTTTTTGTTTGCACTAATGGACTTCCTTGGATTGGTTAATTCCCAATGGGAGGACTCTAGAATGAATGTTGTGTTTTATAGGATCTATTTGGTTAGATTTTATTTGATCTAATGGGGCTTCAGTGGTGTGAGGATGTAAGAAGAAAGGAGGCCTCTTATAATGGAGGACTGGCAGTCTGGTAATATTATGGAAAAGGAAAACCCACCAGTGTTTTTTTATTGAAAGTGGATCCAATAATGGTTATAATTAGATAAATGAGAGAATATGGTTGATATATTTCCTGAAAATGGATTTTGGATAAGTGTATAGGTAATTTCGGGCAATAACATAATGGTTTAGTTCCTTATTAAGATTAATTTATCCATAATTGTTGTAATTAATTTTAATTAAGTTGACTAATATTTTTGGTCATAAACTAAATTAACATTGTTATAAATTATAAATAACACAAATTCCAAATTCATAAACCATTTTTCCCTATTCCAAACACAAAACTGGCCTAAATTAATTTAAATACAATCTCGTAGACTAGATGACAATGTGAGTTATTACAGAAAAGAAGTTAAAAACTATTCTGGGTTTTATAACCAATTTCAATGTGAAATTTATATAAATGAATCAAATTGGATAAATTGATAAAAAATTGATCTAATTAGACATTAAAATAAATTAAATATTTAATTCAACCTTATAAATAAATTATATGGAATAGTTCTTTTTAATTAAAATTAAATATAATTAATATTTCATTAAAAAATGAAACCTTACAAAAAAATAACAAAATTTTATCCTAACATAATTTTTAAAATTTTCACTAAAATATAGAATTAATTTATACATATCAAATTTATATAATTTCCAAAAATTATAATTAAAATGGGTTCTCTATTAAATAGTGATAAAATTACCATTATTAAACTATTCGGTTTAATCATACAAATGGGTTTGTTCTTATATTATGTCTATAAAATCTATTAGATGAATACCAAAAATATATTAATGGGTATATAAAAAATATATTATATTATATTACTCCCTCATTGTAATTAATTTAATTTATTAAGTAAAAACACAATTGGGTGATTAAAAATATATATATATATATATACATTATATTCATTTGGTTCTTATACTTTCATTTATAATTAATTGTTAACCTATGAATTCACCGTATATTTGTGATAACCATATATTTTCTTAATTTAGTTAATAACATTAATAACTACTATTTTAATTTCTTGTTTATATATAATTATATTAAATAATAATGTATCTTTATTTGGTAAAACTCGGTCTTGAATGTCACAGAAGCCATCAAGGAAAGTCATTGTTGCAAGAAACACATGATATTGTTAGTGTTCCATGTAGAGAAAGCTAAAATGTATGTTCCATGTAGTTCACGATTAAATTTTTTTTACATATAACACAATCCAAATATAGTTCATTAATATAAAATAAAATATTTTTATTATTGCGTAAAAATAAAAATATAAAAAAATATTGAATTTATTCAAAAAATATATTTCACAAAATCTTACGGTGTTATATTGAACCCCCTATAAGACTAATTTATCCATAAAAATTTATATGGGTTTTAAAATGTTTAATACTTGGATGTTTCATTCAAAAAATCCCTCATTGTAAGAATGAATAATAAAAATTCCGTTTAAAAATGAAATTTGGAAACAAAATAGTTACCCAATGTAAATAATATCTGCATTTTATCTTAGGATAACATATTTGGTTAGTGAAAATATTTACATAGAGGAAAAGAGTAAATATTTATAGGTATTTATTGAGGTTATAAATAAAAAAAATTGAATGAAAAATGAAACGTTGAGGGACTCAAATCCATAAATCAATTTTTCGTTGAAATGGAATAAACTCAACAATGAGTATTGTATTAGGAGAAAACCTTTTCTGGTCATTATACTATCATTTAATTATTCATATATAGTCTAAGAATATAAGTAAATACACCTATTTTATATATTTCTATAAATAAAATATCATTCCTTGGTTTTGATTTTATCAATTACTGACTTATCCACTACTTCATGAAACAGATGTCTATAAATTTTATGTTTTGTATGAAGAACAATAACACACTTTTAACAGTTCCTCAGGCACATAAAAGAATTAAAAGTATAAATATTTAAATCTAAAAATCCTTCAAAATTGATATTGTTCATAGATGAATATCTGATTATAAAAATTGACACTCTTGGTTTATCATAAATATTATTCCTCAAAAATAATTAAACATTAACCAGGACATCATGTAGGCTAGTTTTAGGCATGAAAACCTTATTATCCTCTGATCATGGGTTCAAGACCCTCGACATTATTGAACATGGTGAACTACACAAAAAATGTTATTTATCAGTGGTTTGTTAGCAGTGGTTGACTAAACCGCAGCTAAAAAAATTCTAGGATTTCACAAACTCATTTTAAAAACCACAGCTAAATATTATGTCTTTAATTAAAAAATAGACATTCCCCCAACCCCATATCCTTCTCCCCCAACACCCCTCCTCCCCTAATGTCTCCCCAAACCCTCAACCCTAGATACCCCCTACTGTCATCCAAGCCCTATTTGTCAAAGTTCTCATTGGTGTATCCCGAGCTCGATCCCTCCAAGCCGTCACCAACATCTCCTGATCGAGAGCCCTCCGATCCCTCATCAACGAATACAAAGCCCTCATATATTATACCCTCAAAGCCCTCAATTTCATAGCCTAACCCAAATACCTCCAATCCCTCAATAACCTATCCCTCTCTGACTGAGCCCCAGCCCGTGCAGTTAGTTCTTGATCCCCCATAGCCCTTATCTGTAGTGTGGTTATAACCTCCCAATTGAGGTATATTTATAGACAATATGATCAATAATAAAAATGGTAGTTATAATCCTAAATTATATAGCTATGTAATTGTGTTTGTAGATGATTAATTTAATCTTTAGATGATGTCTATTAGTATTTTTATTTTGTAAGAAACAATGAATTAGTGATAGATATTACATACTCTCTAAGCATTATAATTAAGGTACGTGATTCATTTCTACACACCATATGTACATCCCATGGTATTTCTATTTTTTCACCATCAGAATAGGTCTCTACCAGGGTATCATGGGAATTATAAATGACCACACTATTTTTAATTGAATAAATTAGTAGAGGGGATCATTATTTTAAAATTCTAATTGTACTCTATTATAATTAATTTCATGTTCATTCTAAATGTTTCACATTTTCCCATTGATATGTTCACATTCATCAAGTCATATGTGAAACAATCCTTCAATTTCAATGAATACATATACTATTGTGATGGGTAATTCCCTAAATCTATAATGGTTTCATTCATATCTCTCACCATATAATCTATACATTTCTCTCTTTCCCTCCTCTATATAATCAGATATGTATAAGGGGTTCTATATCAAGAACGATGTGTGTATTAATTCCCCTAAAAATGGGATTCATTTTCATTCCAATACATCACATCAAATCCAATGATTTAGAATTTATCATTATGTTTGACCTCTTTGAGGAGGTGATATCAACACTAACTCATGTCAGGTATTCCCCGTGTTTTTTTTTGAAATATGGAACTAATGAGGTCATCTTATCGTTGGAAATCCATTTATGTTTGGATTCCTTATTCTAAAAATAGTACATGTATTCACTTCATTATCATTCCCCACATTACTAGATTTTATCATTGCCGATTTTCATATTTAGTTATAGTTACATATTTTACTAATTATTAATAATGTTTAGGATCATGGTGATATATATGGAAAAAATATTGATCACATTATCGAGGAACACACCTTAGTATGATATGTTTTTGGAGGAGTTTATAGATTTTCCAAATTCAAATTGATTCATTGGTGGGAGAATAATATTTCCTTGTCCTCAATGTAAATTTAGATTATGGATGAAGAGAAATAATGTTTATGAACAATTGATATTGAAGTAATTCCATGCTCAATAATTTTTCTGGATTTTTCATGAAGAATCGAACATTGTAGGAACTTTGAACACTAACGCCAATCGATTTATTGACATCCAAACTTCTTCAAAATTTAACAATGAAATAAAAATCCATTTTTACGATGTATTTAGTGTTTTAAGATAACAACACTAAGATAAAAACATGTCATAACAAGTACATGAGCTTGCTAAAAATAAGAATGTCATGGTTGATGTTTTTGAGACCATAAGACAATAAGATAAATATTGTAACATATAATTGGATGCTCTTACTGATTGTGGGGATACGAATATAATATAAAACTCTACTAAGTTGAAATATGGGTTTCATGGATTAGTTGACGATGGAAATCAACAGTTGTATAATGGATTTTTTATGTATTAAAAACATTTTTTTCTACAGATGTGGTATCATATCAAATGCCTATATGGAATTGAAAATAAATTTATGTCTATGATATTTTAATTTTTTATGATGCATTTCCTGAATAAATGATTTAGGATTATTTTTATGATATAAAAAACAATTTTAAAAAGTGTGGTCCGAATTACAAAAAAAATACATTCGTATCCCATCAGTTGTATGATTTATTGGTGAGATTATTCAAGATGATAGGTTTGAAAAAAATGTTCTCCTTCTAGATGGTAGTCAATAACAGATCTTAGCAGTATGAATCAATATTCTAGTATAAAGGATATGATAAGGAATACACCGAAACATTTTTCATTACATTGATTTAATGCATTGAATGTAAAGATTAATCATGTCATAAATAACTAACTGACATATGAATTGGAAATATGTAGATAAGAAAAATGATGGGTTAATGCAACATCCAAGAGATTCACAATCATTGAACTCATTTTATTCATCACATAAATATTTATCACTTGATAATAGGAATGATTTATAAGTATTGTTTGTGGATGGATTAAACCCATTTATGACTTTGAACACCAGTAATAGAATTTGTCCAGTCATTTTGGTTCCTAAAAAAATGCCTCAATGGATGTGTATAAAAAAAATTTATTTTATTATTTGGATGGTTATTCATTGAAAACAAATTCCAGGAATTGATATTGAATTATACATTTATCCCTTAATTTATGAATTACATGATTTCGGGAGCAATGTCATTGACACATATGATTCATCATCTAGAACAATAATAAAAATGCATGCTTCTCTAATGTGGACCACTATTTTATTCCATGTAAATTAGAATTTAGTTGGTTGGAAAACATAAAAAGTTTTAGAATTTCTTTTTTGTAACATTTATTTTAACATGAACAATGTCATCATAGTAGAAAACGGTTTATCTTGTGTCAACAAATATTTATCGATGCATCTCACAGATTACTATTGATCAAATCAAAATTCAGTGGTTCTATTGAACGTAGTCTATCTCCAAAGTTGTTGACAGGTTCTGAAATTTTGGTACATCTTTGAAATTTTCAAATAGAATTTGATATGTAAAATCTTTTTAATGATTGTGGGAAACGTGTTCAATGTGAATCATCAACTGACATCAGAATGAAACCATCAAAGTAAAAAAGTATATTTTTCAAGATTCCGTATTGGGAACATAATTTTTTGAGCCATAAACATTATGTAATGAATATTGAGAAAAAGTATTGGGACAATGTGATCTTCATATTTCATAATAAGAATGTAAAATTGAAGGATTTTCTCAATGCTCATTAATACTTACATGAAATGAACATAAAGCATGATCTCTAGCTAGATGATAATGGTATGTATGCTCCAACAATTTTTGCAATGAAAAATAGTGATAAAGATACATTTTAATGAATTTTAAAACATTTCAAAGTATCTGATGGGTATTCAAGTAACATCTAAAGGTGTTTGGTTTTAAAGCATCATAGGTCACATGGATCGAAAAGTCATGATTTAGAAATTTTGATATAAATGTTTCTACCATCGACATTGCATATATTATTACATGAAATGTTACTGTAGTTGTACTATATATTTGTGCATTCTTCAGACAACTATGTGAGAAAACTCAACTACCATTGGATCATGAAAACCATCAGGGGATACTTTTATTTATAAAAAATGTATTGGTGATAATATATCATCCATCATTTTTTACTGTCATCATGCATTTAACTATACATTTTTTTGATGAAGATAAATTAGGATGACCTGTAAATTATCGATGGATGTATCCAATTAAATGGTACTATATTTTTATTATTTTAATTTATGTATACAACTCATGGCACTTAATTAAATACAAAATTATTTTTTTCTTTTTTTTTCACATATAACTTTGGAATTTGAAATCATACGTGAAAAATAAATCTCCAAATGAAGGTTCCATTTATAAATTCTTTTTAGAATAGAAGTTTCTAACCATTTTTTCCAGTTATATTGATGAAATTGAGAGATGATTAAATTTAGTTTGACATTATGACAACACATTGAATCAATATCAACTACTTGGGAAATAGAAAATATTTCCTACTATTGGATAATTATTTTAGAGGAGGTCAAATGATACACTGACAGAAATAGAATTATCCCAGGCACATAGATATGTGATTCTAAAGAGTGAAATTAAAGATCTAGTTTTTAAAGAGTATAGGATAAAACCCTAGATATGAATGAGAGGTAAAACATGAAATTATAAATATATAACAAAATCTCTTATGAATGAATTTGTAGAATAATTTTTCATGAAATGTATGTTCACAAATATTTCAATCAATACAGATATTAAGTTTACACATATATTTTGAAAATCAAATAATTTTTTTTACTTTTTGTAGATCATTAAAAATAATACTAGATATGATTTGTCATAATATTTGAAGATTATTTCCTGAGGTCCCTTAAACAACGATATAATGTTTGATGCATACAATGTGAATGGCATTAAATTTCTTATAGTCAATCGGGAAGATGGTTTGAAAACACAAAAATACTGGTATATTTAGAATTTTTGTGGTGTGATACTATGGAAAGTTGAATGATATTATTGAATTAAACTACCTCTATCATTTTTCAGTTGTTTAATTTAGAGGAAATTGGGTTTATTTTGTTAGGGGTGTTAAAAGATATTCCTTACAATTCACTTATGTGAACACCTCTCTCTTGATGGATGTTTATGATCATAAAATACATGATATGTATATCTTATCATGGTAATAGAAAATGGTATATTATGTAAAAGATGTCACATATTATGGGTGGTGTGTATTTTCTCACATAATACAATGAGACTTGTATGATATGGGTGATGAATTGGAATATTTGACCTCTGACATTAAATTCTATCAAAACCAAGAATAAAACTTATTTTTCCATCTTGGTATTGATAATATTAGTCTGGAAAGGGTGGATGAAGTATATGATGTAATGATAGAGGACTTAAATATCCAGATTGAAAGAGAGAATGATAATATGTGCAGTCATCGATTCATTTTTCAACAACATATGTCATTTGTGCAGTCATTCGTTATCATAGTTTTGTATATTTTGTTTTTCCGTACTGTGCACCTATTATAATATTTAATTTTTTAATGCATTAAATGTTTGAAATATATGTTCTGAAGTATCTTTTTTTTTATTAAATTATAGTAATTCCAAGGAGGAAGCATTATATTGATACCACTTGACCCTCAGCAGTAATGAAGCTGGTCACTCATTCTTATTTGTAATGATATTGGATGGTGAATATTATAGAACTAATTTTAATATGAATAATGTTATTGCAATTTTTTAATACTGAAAATTATTTTTTCATAAAATATAGAAAGAAATCTACTATTATTAAAAATATGAAATATTCGGATGTCTGGAATCTGAACGAACTAAAGATAATTGTCCCATTTGACTATTATGTGGTCCATATAGATGATGTCACATGATTATTTGGCCATATTCTAGGCCATCAAGTGGTAGAGTCAATTAACCTTCTGATTATGATTGATTATTAAAGATTTATTCCATAATTTTGGAAAGAAAATTTTTTTTATTCACAGATAAAGGTAATATTAATACATTATGGTCTAATTGAATTTCATTATGTTATTAAATTCTAATATTTTCAAAATAAATCTCTTTTTAAATATATTTTTCCACTTTCTCATTGTTTATTTTTTAGCACATATGTAGACATTGAATGTGATGATTGATTTATATCTGAAGACAACCAGATATATTCCTAGTGATATTGCATCAATTACTGGTGGTGAGCAGGTAAATCACACAACTTCTAAATCATTTAGTTCGCCATATTTGTTTGGGATTAATTTTAAATAATATTAAAAGACTATTTAATATTCAATATAATTGTGTTACGGATTCTAGTAGAAGGAAGTAGATATCGAGATGTAGATGGAGATGGAGAGGGCAATGAGAAGAGTCCATCTTGCTGTGATTGGTAGTTTTTTTTGATGTTTTGGAATAATATGGAACGAGTGTAATTGTTGATGTATTATTTTTGACATAGATACAAAACAATTTATGGTATTATATTAACTAATATAATTGTTTTTTGATTCCATATTTCTCATGTATGTGTGATTTCATGTGCTTCACATAGGGTTTCTTTTGTGATATTAATAGGTGATACACTTTGTTTGCACTTTAGGGTACTTTTGGGGCTGTTGAATCTGTAGTGTCCATTTTATTATTAATCATCATTGAGTGGATGTTTAAATTTCCACTATATATCGAATTTTATTAACCACGATGGTTGAAAACATCACTATAAGATATACTTTTAATTTCTAAAGCAATTAAAACTGCCGCTAAATATGAGGCTCTATTATTTATTAGCGGTTGTAATCTTTGTAGCAGCATTTTGTGGGGGTAATTTTTTTATCCATCCAATGTTATAATCACTGATATATACTATTTTGTACCCCTAGAAAAAACACCTTGAAAATATAAATATCCACTCCTAAATATGATTTCTACGATGCATAAAAAAAATTCCACTAAAGGGAAAATGTTGATGTGTATTGGATGTCGACACACAATTTTGCAGTGGTTTAAACTGCTTCTTCTCACCCCTTTTCATGAATTGACGGGTTTTCTCATGACATAATGGATACCCTTTTCTATGAATACATTAATATAGTTACCAAAATAATTATGATGGACATCCTTGAAAGAAGAATAATCATTAGATAACCTTTTAACTAAGGTTTACAAAACAAATCACCACATAAATACTTCATCAGATGTTTATCTTAAAAATTATATAACATGTTAACCTTATAACCCCTCCTATTGTTTAAAAAAACATTTGAAATAAAGTTACAAAACCATAATAAAATAGATCCCCCATATATCATAGATTTTCTCTAGGTTTTCACATTCCAAACATGTGAATACCCTCATCATATATTCTCTTCAAACATGGTAATAACATGAATTACCATAAATAATTTTGGAAGACAGACATACTTAATTATTCTAAATGTTACATGATATATTACTT
Source organism: Viscum album (assembly GCA_963277665.1). Taxonomy (NCBI): domain Eukaryota; kingdom Viridiplantae; phylum Streptophyta; class Magnoliopsida; order Santalales; family Viscaceae; genus Viscum; species Viscum album. The sequence continues at coordinate 2,012,355,245 of OY728120.1, forward strand.
AAATAAAATAATTTTTTTAACAAAATCCATGATGAAATAGAAAAATTTGAAAAATAGTAAATAATCATATTAGTTTTATCCAATTTACTCAATCGAAATCAATTCTCTCTTTATCCAAGATAAACTCAATTTTTACAACATCATGACCACATAAACAGTTACCGTTCATTAATCAAAATATCATGATTATATGTCTTAATAACCATTAAACATATCTTTTTCAATCCATAATGGAAACTTATACTAAAAATAATATATATTTCATTATTCATATTAAAAAATCTTTTAATTCCCAGACATAAGTACTTTTTTCATCCAACATTATTCTTAAATCATTACTCTAGCTTCATAAACTTATTTTTTAAAACTGATTTCCATGAATATGAAATATTATTCATATCATAAGGATCATCAACCTTAATCTAATCATGATTATTATGAATAATGTAAAAAATACTGGAACAACATCACCTACATTTTACATATTTTTCGATATATTTATCTTCAGAAGTATAACCAATACACATACCACCTTCCTGATTCTCATTATGTTATTTATACATGGAAAATAGATTAAAATAATTCTCATATTTTACACATCTAAAACATTATATGTTAACCTCAATCCGTCTAGTTCTCTTCATTGAATAAAACATAAAATCATAGTGTGACCAACATGTATCAAATTAGGATACCATATAATCCTAAAAATTGACTTATATGGTTCCTAATTCATGGATCATACATCTTTAATCCTTGACACCTTAGGTTTATCCTATATTATTAATTTTAATCCTCTATTTAAATCCATGATGTTGGTTTATAAAGAGTTTGTAAATTCGAAAATCATATCCCCTGAGAGAGTCAAACTAAGTGTGCAACAAGAGATATTTTAGTATACTAGACTGAGAAAATTCAAGCCTGGAACATATTATCATAGTTTTTATCCTTATGAAATTATGATCCATATCCATATCCACCTGTATTATCTACACAGGTATGAATTTATAGGTAACCACTCACTCTATCATTTTCCAAAATTCCAGGATATTTTCTTATACATTAACTCATCCTTATAGTTATTCTTAAAAATATCCATAGACATATCTTTAGAAATATACATAGGGATCTCACAAAAGATTTATAATCATTGTTTTTAATGTATTACTAAATCATTACATAGATACAAACACTAACAACCTGTTCTTGACATATATATAAATTAATTTAGTTTTTCAGAGTACATAAAAAATTATTGAAATGGACGCCATAAGACTATATTATTTTAGTCCCTTTGGAAACATGGAAAACAATATTCTAAATATTGGGAATATCTTCAGTTTCTCCCATAAATAACATCCCCCTTAGTAATTATACATGAAAGTCATTCTTCCTAAATTGGGGAAAGGATACATAAGAAAGGGTTGAGAATAAATGCTCAGTAAGGGTTAATAATGGAACTGCGTATTCATATTATGAACATTAGTGTATAGGAACATGATCATGATAATTTGAAGACCATACCCTACACATAAAAGATAATAAACATGAATTATGGAATAAATATTTTTATTTCATAAGACATGCATTATAAAGAAATCAATAGCATAAATCATGAAAACATAACATTGAAAAAATACATGGAATTGTGGAATAATCATCAATTTATAACATAAAGAACATTTATAAGTAGAAAAAATTCACATATTAAGTTATGGACATGAAATCATGTCCTTTGATATACTTATGGATATGTATCCAGGTCCACAAATAATGTTGCGAACATGTAATCAGGTTCACACATAACATTTATAACAAGTAATCAGGTTCACGTATAAACTAATGAACATGAAAACATATCCATTAATAGAATTATAAACATGTAATTAATTTCACACATAATATTAGTAACACATAATAAGGTTCACTCATAACATTATAAACATGTAATCATGTTCATGAATGAAATTATGGACATGAAACCACATCCATTAATAAAATTGTGATCATGTTATTAGGTTCATGTATAACATTTATACTAATGATTCATCAATAATTACCCAATTCATTGACGGGAGATATGGGTTCCAACCATCTCATATTAAAATAATTCATATATGTTCCAAAAATAAAACATTCACCATACCATGACATATAAAAAGTGATAGGCTTTATAAACATTAAATTATAGCCCGTGAAATTAAATTTATATTAGTAACATTTCTTGGCATCATAAAATTTTATAAGGCATGGGTTTTATAGTCGCTTCATTAAAGCATAACACATGAAAAAGGAGGGTTTCAAAATAATATAACTAGTGGAAGAGAAATGGGTTTCATAAACATCATGACATTAATGAATAAACCCATCATAGGAATAATAGTAATATAACCATTGTATCGTTTCCTAGAAAGGAACGATTAACCATAATGAATGTCATATTCGATGGAAAATAATTTTGGAAGGCTATTTTGAAAAAATTACTTGAGAAAAACAACTTTTCTTATTTAGAAAATGTTTTTTAATTCATGAAACATTTTGAAATCCATTTTCATGGAAAATAATAAAGTCATCATGGGAACATTTTGAAAACTATTCCTTTAAAAATAATTTAATAACATATAAATATTGATTTAAAACATTATAAAAATAATTTGATCATTGAAAACTTATAAATGTTGATTTGAAAACATTTTGAATAAATTTTTCCGTAATAAATTCTAAAATAATCATAAAAATATTTTTAAAAACACTTTCCTTCAAAAATATATTGAAAACATATAACTAAACCATGAATATGATTTTAAAACCATTTCATTCCAAATTATTTTTTTAACCATTTTCCTAAAAATTATCCTTTAAAACGTATAAAGGATGCTTCATAGAAATTATGTCGGGTTAATATATAGATGTCAAACATTGTATGAAGAACATTCCTTGTACACAATAAAAGGCTAGAAAAATTCCTTTTCCAAAAAGTGATAGGATGATTAATTTGAAAAAAATACAATTAAAAAATGGAGAAAATTTATTTTAAATATTAAAGTAGAGTATCAGAATATTCATTGAATCCCATTTTATAAAACATTGTATTAAAGGAATAAAAATTTCTTATCGAAGATAGGGTAAAGTTAGACTTTATTAAAAAATTTCTTAAATATCTAATGTAAAAAATAGTATAAAAGTCATACCAATACAAGAATATATCATGAATAAATAGCCTAGAAAAAAATTCACGAGTTCTCTTGAGGCTTGGATCATATGATTTCAACAAATTAAGCATAATCATAAATAATCTTACAAGGTGATGAAATTTTCGTCAATATACTCTTATCACGTATTAAATTTGAACCACACTACCCATGTAAAATGTGAAATTACATGATGATTAAAATATCCTGAATGGAATGAGAATCATGGTATAACATTTCGAACAATTTATGTACACATCATATAAAATATAGGTTAATAACATGGGATGGGCTCAAACAAGGTAAATTGAGACAAAACTATCTTACTGATTTGGTAACTTTGTAAACGTATACCACAAGAAAGTAAGATCATATAATGGATATTTAATTAACCGTAAATTTAGTATATGTATGATATAATGAATTCATGGTGAATGTAAACTCCCCACAAATGGAATTGGGGGTGAATAAAGAATGTATCTCATGGAAATAAAAAGTGAGATGAAATTCTCATAACTAATGTCTTGACTCTTGACTTACACATAAAAAATAATTTAAAATTAATAGAAATTTATTATAAATCTAGAAAATAACCATATTCCTATATCTAATTACTTATATGTTTTTTATGAATTTATATTACCCACTTGTTATGAATTCTATGTTAAGGTTTCACATTGGGTAATATTCTCTTTGGTCTTCACAGGTGTTTCAATTCTTCATATATTTAGTCCTTGTAATTATATCGTCATTTCTAGAATTTAAACCATGATATAAATATATTTTTTGTTCATTATATTTCAATTTTAATAATAAATAAAATATATATGTTTGAATTGGGATACACCGTTCATTGAGAGGGTAAGAAGTATGTATGCATAAACATTGCTTCCATTTTTATGGTCGTATGGAAAAAAATAAATAAAATGACATATATTTATATATATTTTTAAATTCAAGTATAATTATTATTTTAAAAATACCATTTACACTCTCTAAATGCATCTTTTATATATTTATTTTGTGGTATGAATAAATAACAATGCTTTGAGGGGGAGATAGTCCACAATTATTCAAATGGGATTATTATATTTATCCCAAATGGAACGTATAAAGATATTTGTTTTAAAATGATTAAATAATATTAAATATATAATAAATAAAATTTAAAAAATATATAAATTGATTTTCAATCACAATGTCCACAATGGGAGGCGGTAAAGTAGAAATGGACAATAATCATTTCGTGTGGAGGAAGTTTTTCGTACACATAAATAATATGTTGGTTACTCATTAGATGGAGGTGTTTGTAAGTTTAGGTCAAACCCTTGGAATAAAAAAATCCAATAATATTGAGGATATTTTTTTTATAAAATCATTTAATATGAATATTTTTGGTGGTGTGTAATTAAAATAATATTTAAAAAAATGTCGAAAAATCACTACAAAATATTTCTATTTTTTCAACATGATCATATCTGTTGGTAAAAATGCATTTTCTATTGGTAAAACTTTTTACCAACATATATGTCTCTATCACTAAACTATTGGTAAGAACATTGATACTAAATATTTTTCCGACAGATAAAATAGTTCTGTTGTAGTTATAATAATACCAACATATAATATATATGTTGGTTAAAGTGTTTAACAACAGGTTATGGTGAGAAATTTATTTGTAGGTAATAATATTACTAATATATAATATTGGTATATAAATTACATTTAAATAAAAATTATAAATTTTTATTGCTAATAAAATTTTATATTATATATATTAATTTATCATATATAACACATATGTTTTAATTATTAAACCGAAGATTATTTTAACACATGTTCAAAATTAGATATGAATTAATTATATTAATAGTGAACTTCATTACAAATAGAACCTCTTGGATCCCCATAAGAATTGTACCACAATTCTGTCCCACAATTCTGTACAACCCAAACCACCCACCCCTAGATCCCCCCCAAAAAGGATCAACCACTGTAGCCGCTCCAACCCATCATCATCAATGACTCCAGCACCAGCAGCTCCAACTCATTCATGTCATCTCAAAACCCAGCCATCCATGCCAGATCTAGACCCATTCATGATAGATTCATTCTATTCCATCTCATTGAGCTCTAGCCACATCCATGTCATCCCCATTCCATGCCAGATCCAGCTCCAACTCATCCATGTCAGCTCATGTCCATGCCATCTCCAGCTCCAACTCATCCATGTCAGGTCCAGTCTCTTCCAGCTCTATTATATGCCCCATCCATGCCATATCTATTATATGCACAACCATATGAGAAAATACATCATATGGAATTGGTACACAAGTAAACAGACGAGTGACAGAAATACGCTTACATGATAGAGATAAAGGTACCTGTATAACAAGAAATAAACATTTGTATTGAAATTCTTGCATTTTTGTTTAACTTTAATTTGACTATAAACAAAGTTAGTACCTGCAAAAAAAGGAAATAAACATTCAAAAATATCCTTTTATTTATAAAAATTATAATACATGACAGTAGGTTTGAAATAATAACTTGAAAAGTACCCATGATATCAGATTTTTCTAGTCAGTGGACCTAATGTCTGAACACAATGCCAATAATCACAGTCACCATCCTCTGCCCAGATCATAACAGTATAATTATTGATCCAAGAGAGTAAAACATCAAAAAATGGGTGATAATGAACCATTTTAACAGAAAAACATTGAATAATCCATTAATTGGGTAATGGGCATACATGCTCATACCAAAAACTGGATCTTTAATGATTGAATCAATGCTGAAAAAATGGATGAAATCACAAGACCATGGATGTGTTTATAATGGTTCCCAAAAGCAAAACATTAACATCTAAACCTGCATATTGTATTTTTTATAGTTCAGAGATGAACCTGCATATTTAAAGCTGAAAACATGTATCCTATAATCCTGAAAATCAAAAAATATTAATTGAAAAACATGTAAAACCGTAAACAAATATACCTAAACTATAAAAACTATAAAATTATAAACCACTACTCAAGATTATTCTTACCTACAAACATGTAGAGAAATAATCATAGAACCTGAAATCCTCTAACATACCAAACTACAAAATTGCAACCTACAAATAGTTAAGTTTTAACTAGATGACATACAAACCAGAAAACTTGTAATTTTGTAACCAGTAACATAAAAACCCATAGACAAGAAAAATATAACCCTAAAAACCTATTTTTGAAAACTAAATACTATTGAACAAAAAAAATAGTAAAAACAATGTCTGTTGGGGGAGAATGAGATTTTGAGAACCTATTTGTGAAAACCTGTTTGTGAAAACATGGGCATACATGGGCTCCCACAATAAAAATATAATTTTGAAAACCTGAAAACCTGTTTGCGCAACCCTGTTTGTGCAAAAAACAATCCTATTTGTGCAAAACTGTATGTGCAAACCTATAAACATTTTTGCGCAAACCTGCAAAAATATTTGTGCATACATGGGATCCTACAAACTACAAACTATTGCACATAAAACATAATATCTTGTAAACCCCACCTTCAATTAAAAAATCTGGAACCTGAATCTTGAAAACATGTATCCTAAAAATTATTAAAACAATAAATATAGAAACATTTAATCCTATAACATGAAAACATTGAAATCTATAAACATGGACAACATTTGAATAACCATCATGTGTACCTAAAAAATAAAATTCAAATGTGATCATCCACATAAGTCTTCCACAACATTTCTGTATTTTTCTTACTAATAATCCCAGATACCCTGATAAATTTAAAAGGAAGAAATTAGATAAGAAAAATTATTTAGAACCAAACAAAAAATATATTTTAGTATAATAATAACTGAAAAATTCAATAACACATGATTACAAAAAAACATATACTTTCATAAATTCCAAATGACTCATGACCAAATTCCAATCATTTTTATTATTGTTCTTGTTATTGTAATGTTAAACAACACTTTATTTCAATTCAGATAGACTTGTAACTATATGATATCTTTATGTGTGTGCTTGTGGAGATTTATGTGTGTGCATTTGTAGTTTTTTTCAAAAACCATAAATTGGTATGATTATAATGGATATGTGAAATTATTTCATTGATTTATATATATTTTTATATTAAAAAATACAAAAATACAAAAAATATACTCAAATTGGAATGAACAACTTTTACACATTTTCAAATGGATTATATTTATGGAATTCAGACTGTATAAATCTTATAAGCATTAATCTAGAAGCCTAAATAAGATAGATCAATAGAAAAGATGAGGATCATCAACTGCCTTGACATTAAAATCCACGTGATAGATGTTGAGTTTTCACCCAATCTCAAAATACATTATCTTGAGAGTTTAGAAACACATCATCAATTGCAGAACCTCCTTTGTGTAGGCTCAAATTGTGATTGATGAAGCCTATTCAATTCTCTGAAAACCAAATCCAGAAGAAAGTGAAATGAATAAATTGAAATATGCAGTATTAAAAGCTCCGTTTGATAGAAAATTATATTACATTCCATGTAATAACAGTAGAGTCAAGGTAGTAGAATAATCATATTACAGTCACTTACCATATATCATGGTAGAGTACTACAGTCTGTATATGACTCTACAACCAATATATATTATGTACTACAGTCTATGTGACTGCTACTATTATATAAAAGTCTATGTGTGACTACTACTATTACATACGTTTGTGTGTGTAATAGCATCAGAGCCATTAATCAGTGTTTGTGTGTGTAACTAAGGCAATGCGCACCTGAATTTTAGCAGTCTTCATCGCCTGGAACACTGGGAAGATGCTCACAAACCCACCACAAAACCTACACAATCACACCAATAGGGTAGTATTTTAATATATATATTATAAATTAAATTTTGAAAAAATATTCCTTTATAAATATGCATAGTTTTACAATAAGTGACTATGCGACCACACTTTCAACCCAATCAAAAAAATATATATATAGTGCTGTTATTGAAATCTAACTCATGGAACCAAAGAGGCATAATTGATGACATCAACAAATTATATGAATTCATCAGTCTGTACACTAGTCATCCATGTGAGGAGAATAGTTAAAACTCAAGGTATGATGTCATATATTTATCTTTCTCCAAACTGATCCTTTGTGAGTATAGACCTCTCATGAAAACATGACACACAAAAACAAATTCAGAGAGATGAGTCTCCATTGATGTCATAAAAAATTTTACATGCACTTCACGACACAGGTTTGGTCCTTATTGATAATAATTATAAGAAGGTATGATTTCAGTCTAAGGTAGGTCCATGAAAAATGAAGGGAAATAATGCATGAAAAATATGAAGATGGCTACTGGTGGTTAAAATAATAATACATAAAAACAAGAGGATGTCGAAGGAATTAGAAGATTGGGAGGCTAACTATTATGCCCACTGCCATTAGGATTTTGATACATCCCACATACTGGCTCAATGCAGAGTTGAAGAACAGATAAAGAGGTATCATTAACTTCATTTTTTCTACAAATACGCCATCAAGTAGAACTTCATAGTCCTTCGGCATGACGCTATGATGAAATCCTTTATCCTGTGCCTCGTTCAAGAAAAATCACACGTTCAAGACCTGACCACATATGTATATGGTAGAGTCAGTGTCAGAGTCGTGAACACCGATGTGGACCAGTAGACCCCGCCCGATATCTGATATGGTACGCCCTTCCACCTCCATGCTAGAAGATTAAACTCACTGAACAATGACCCACATTGCTACAATTCATCCTCTTAAGATTCCTAAACAGCCCCCACCACGCCCCTATAGGGTTTGGTCCTTATTAGCAAAGTAAAAAATGCAGTTATAAAACTTAACATCGAATGTACCTCAATTCCGTTTCAAAAACCTCAGCACCTGGGTGCAATTGAGACTTCTGATTTAACAATGAAAGGGAAAGCTGATCAAAGAAACTCAGAAACATGGATTGAATCACCATTCAGAGAAAAAGTGCAATTAACAAAATAAGAAATCAGATTCTCCAAATCAAGAAAATCATGTAAACAAGAATAGAACATAAAAAATAAATATTCATATCATGTACTTTTAAATAATTCAGTACATAGAACAGCTTCAGACATTCAATTCATTCAAAACATCTTCAAAAATCACCCTCTACTAGCATTATGAAATACATAGTAAAACTTTAACATCAAATGAAAACAAAACAGTAATCAATGGACACTAGAATCCACCAAATACAAAGATGGAGAAAAAATTTGCTGACCTTTCAGGCATAAAAGTAAATCAAATTCAAAAATTGGTGATCAGTTATTAAAAGATAATACTGAACGATCATCAACTATGGTAATTCCAGTACACAGAGCAGCTTCAAACATTAAATTAATACAAAAAAACTTCTAAGAGAAACCTCCCCTAGAAATAATAAATACATATTAATACTTTGACATCAAATGAAAATAAAACATTAATCAATGGACCATATAAACCACTAAATACAATGATGAAAACAAATTTTGATGACCTTTCAGGCATAAATGTGATTCAAATTCAAAAATTGGTGATCGAGTATTAAAAGAAGAGATTGATCGATCATCAACTAATGTAATGACAGTAAATTTAATGCATCGTGATAATCATCAAAGCAATCAGAAAGGAAAAATAATATTTGTGATTGAAATCCTACATCACATTTAATTAATAACCTGATTAGTAAAAAAATTAAGTTGTCTCATATCAAGAAGTTCAACCATTATAAAGCCTTTTAAATCATAGAAACTTCTTTGAAGAAAATATATACATGTAATACCATCTCCAAGTAATGACTAAAATAGAGTGAAAATCAATTTGAGCATTAAAAGTTCTCCCCAACGCATCATTAAATCAAGCGTCAAATTGAAAAAAAACCCACAGTAGAGCACCATTATTGTAATAAATGTGTTAATTAATGATCAAAATTACATCAAGATCCAATCCTTCATAGTACTTCAAAATTCCAGAGTTGAACGCCTAAACATCCAATGCTTCACTTGCAGGGCAGGCAGAGCACAAGGAGGTGGAACCCAGGGAGTCGGAACACTGGGTGGTGGTGAAAGTGGAGGCGAAAAACTGGGAGGTGGTGGCATGGGAGGTGGAACACTAGGAGGCGGAACGTGGGAGGAAGAACACTGGGAGGCAGAATACGGGGAGGCGTAATACGGGGAGGCGGAACCCCGGGAAGCTGTGGCAGGGGAGGCTGAACACGGGGAGGCGATCGTGGGGAGGCAGAATGCATAGAGGCGGTGCAGGAGGGTGTTCAATCAAACCATTAAGGTTAAGCTCCTATTTTATGTTTTTAAATATTATTGTTGTTATTATTATTATTAAAAATATATTTTAAATTCATTCTAAATTCTAATATTTTTAAATGTCATGTTATTTATTTTTCTCATTTTTCTGTAATTTTTTTAAAAAAATTATTTAGAATGGAATTTAAATTATCTCCATTGATGTTTTTTATTAGATTAAGTATAATAATAAAAATATAATTATAATAGTTCCTCCGATACTACAATCCTTCATTTTTTCTATCATTAGTTAGTTGAATGTTAATCAGGTGGGAGTTTCAAAAAACATTGGCAACTTGTTAATAGATACACACACAAAATGTATGTGTGTGTCTGTTCATGCATGCATGTATTTATGTATGTATGTATGTATTCATTTCAAAAAAAAAAAAATTCATTTAAAAAGTACTTTAATTTGATGCAAAAATATTTATTTTTATTAAAAAATAATTTGTCGGTATACATATATATATATATTCAATTATTTATATAACATTTGTCAGAAAGGAATTTATTGGAACAAACCCTATAATGGTAAAATATTTGTTGGTAATAGTAGGTATTAATAACATATTCATTTGTTGGTAGAAAATGTTTGGTATTAATATGGAAAAATAAATGATTAAAATGTTGGTAAATGATATGTTGGTATTGGATAGTTAATACCAACTAATAGATCTTTCAGTAAAAACAATTATTGGTAGTTAAAATTGATAATGACAGGACTCAATATCTATTGGAATTAATCATTTTTACCGACAAATATATTATGTTTCTCTAGTTTTCTGTTGGTAAAGCCACATTTTTTGTAGTGAATGTTACCCCTTACTTGGGAAACTCTTTTTTGTTTTCACTAAAGGGATTACAACTATTGATTTTTTGATAAGGTGATGATACTCTGAAGATTTTATGGATTTTTTGAATCTATTTGGGACTATTTTGGTAAATCCAAAGTGGCCTTATAGGTTTGAGGATGTGTGATGAGAGGAGTTCTTTTATAACTTAGGAGTAGTGGCAATCTTGTAATATTTAGGAAAATGGAAACAAAACCAACATTTTTTTAAAGTATATCAAAATGTTATAAAATTTATATAATACCGAGTAAATTGTCTAAATATGGTCAGATATTTTATTTGGGAGATGTTTATAGGTTATTTGGGGCTATAATTTTATGGTTTAGCCTCTTGTTAAGCTTAATTTAACCATAATCGTTATAATTAATTATAATTACATTCAATAATATTCATGGTCAAAAACTAATTTCATCTTATATTAAATTATTAACTATGATGATTACAAATATGAAATCCATTTTACCAAAATACGAACACATAAGGGTCACAAATTAATTTGAATATAATCTCACCGACAGGATAGTAATGCTTGTTTGTAATGTAAAACCCATAAAAAGTTTCTTGTCTTTTATAAAAAATTTCAATTTGTAATTGATTAAAATAACCTTATTTGGATAAATTTTTAGATATATGATATAATATAACAATAAAATCTATAAAAAATATAATTTTACCTTATAAATAAATTCGATGATAATGTAGTTTTAATTAAAATTCTATATTTTTAACTATAAATTAAATAATGATACCTTATAATCAAATACCAAAATACTATCCTAACCTAATTTATATGTTTCTATTATATATATAAAGACTATTTCTACATATTAAATCAATATGAATTTCTAAAATTGTAATTAAAATGGGTTCTCCATTAAAAGGTGGTAAAACTACCCTTATTAAAATATAGCATTTTAAAAATGAAATTGTTTTTGTTCATAACATATGTCTATAAAATATATTGGATGAAAATAAAAAATATTTTACTAAGTATATAAATTTCATATTACATTAATATCACTCCCTATTTGTAATTAATTTAATTTTTAAGACAAAACCCCATTGGCGGCATAAAAATTGAAATATATCTTTATATTCATTTGGTTATTATATTTTCTTTTCTAATTAATTGGTAACTTATGAATTTGTCTTATATTTATTAATCCATATATTTTAATAATCTAGTTAAAACTATTAATAATAACTTATTTAATGTCTATTCTATATATTATTATATTAAATAACAATATATCATTGTTTGGTAAAACATGGTCTTTTGTTTTACACAATCCATCGAGGAAATTAATTATTTCATGTAATTCGTGATATCCTTGTTGTTCCATGTAGATAATGATAATATTATGTTGCGTGTAGTGCATGATTAATTTTTTTTACCTATAATTCAATCCAAACATAGTTCTTTGTTATACAATGATTTATTTTTAGTGTTGCGTGAAATGAAAATATCAAAAATAATAAATTAATTAAAAACCTTATTTCACAAAATCATGGGGGTGTTACACTCTTTCCTAGGGACAAGCCAATTTCAATTCCACCAAACAAAATGGGACCAATACAGAATCAAGAGCCCAAGGTTTAGGTGGAGGAGTTCGGGAATAAGGGATTTATCTGTATGAGTACTTTACATTAGGGTTATCTAGTCTTTTTTTCAATGAAGGCGGATGGGGCCTTGTGCCTATTTTTATTACAAAAATTTGAACCATATGAATATGAAGAAAATATATCCTCTTCCGCATATCGATGACCTATTTGACCATTTGAGGGGTTTTTGTTCCATCTCAAAGATTTACATGTGATTTGGTATCATCTATGGAGATTTCGACCTTCTAACATTCTGAGGGATGATTTTAGAAGTATGTTTGGCCTTTATGAGTTCATCGTGATTTCATTTGGGTTAATGAATTAAAAATCAATAATCAGGGTCTTTATGAATATAATCTTCCATCCATACCTAGTTAAGTTTGTGGTAGTGTTTGTGGATGAAATCATGGTGCACTCCTTGACTCATGATGATCATTCCCAATATCATAACATCATCACGAGTACATGGAGGGACCATTTTTTAGACAAAATTAATATATGGGTCCATTTTATATTTATTGGGTAAACTTATTGGGTGACATAATCTTGGTGGAAGGTGTTTCAATGGACTGTTAGAAGATTCAAGTTGTTTTTTCTTGGGTGAAATCCATGAATTTTTTCGATACCTGTATATTTAAGGGGTTAGAAAGATATTATTGAAGGTTCAGCCAAGAAATTTCTCGATTGTAAGCACCCCCATTAGGATTGGCCTAGAATGTTGTAATGTACAAATGGTGAGAATCAAATGAGTATTCCTTCAAGGAGTTGAAGAGTCTCTAGACATCAGCACTGATCTTGATCATACCCATGCTAGGGGAGGAGTATATTTTGTTTTCTGACAAATATTGGAATGGTCTTGGAGAAGTGTTGATATAGGGAGATCATGTTTTACTATAAGGGTATCTTTAGTTTAGGCCACACGAAGTGAATTTCCCTATACACAACATCATGTTAGCTATAATGGTTTATTAATTGAAGTGTTGTAGATACTATATATTGGGTGACAAGTTTACTAAGTATATAGATCACAAGGGATTAAAGTATATCTTTTCATGATGATATTTTAACCTTTAGTAGAGGAGGTGGGTTGAGTAAATGTAGTCATTTGATTTTGAACTAACATATATACTCAAGAAGGTAAACCATTTTTCTGACACTTTATGAAGGAAAACGCATACTTAGGAAATTCAGGAGCCTAGTGCTAAGTGGAAGATGATAAATTTATTACCTGAGATGCATGTTGTGGTTCATGAGAGTCATAAGAAGATGACTACCACACCAGTTTCAGTATAGTGTAAGCCTTTGTGCAAAATTAGAGACAAGAAGTGTCAAAATATGATATTTTGAACCCTAGCATAAATCCTTGGAGGGGGGGAGACATCTTAATACTATATGATATATGAAGATGAGATCATCTTTGTTAATAATTGGGTTATTGAGCCTATGAAAATACATGAGGATATGATGCCTGGATTTAATGACTTGAAGTGGTAATTACATCCCAGTGTGACCAAAATGTACCGTGACCTATGTCACCATTTTTGGAGGCTGAGTATAAAAAATTAGATCTTAGGTTTTATGAAGTGAAGTTACACCGTTCAATAAGTAAATATTGAACATCAACGCATTGGTGGTTTAATACAGCCATTACCCATTCCAAAATGATAGTGGGTTGATTTTATTAGGAATTTTTAGTGGGTCTTCCTTGGAAACCTATGTAGAATGATGCTATTTGGGTTATTTTAGAATATTTGTAAAAATTAGAGAATGTCATATCAGTAAAGTTGACTTTAATAGTGCATCAGATGGATGATTTTCAATTTGGGAGGTAGTTTATATGCATGAGGTCCCAAAAAATACTATTTCCAAATGTGAATCATGTTTTACATCACTATAATGGGGAGGTTTACATAAGTTGCCTGGTATAAAGGGTTTCTTGAGTATGTATGTCCACCCCCAAATGGATGGAATGTATGGTCGTACTATACAAGTTCTTTAGAATATGATTCAAGCATGTGTCTCAAACATCAATGGATCATGGGAGAGGAATCTATCTTTGGTAATGTTCTCCTATAAAAATATTTAACTAGAAATGATTCAGGTCTGACCATGTGAACCTCATTATGGTAGTCCATGCATATTTCCTCTATGTTGTATGATAGTAGGTGATTTGGAGATGTTCGGACTAAGTCTCATTCAAGAGATGTTAGAGCAGTTTTAGCTAACTTGGAAGTATATTAGAATGGGTCAGCACATGAAAAAGTAGTATGTGGTTAGATTTTATTGACCCCTAGAGTTTTCAAAAGTGGATAATATATTTCTTGGTGTGTCTCCAAGATTGGGTTACAATAGGATACAAATGAAGGGAAAAATTTTCCCCAATTTCATTAGACTATTTGAGGTTGTTGAGAGAATCGGGTCGGTGGCATATTGATTGGATCTCACAAATAAATAATATTCTATGCATAATAATTTCCACGTGTATCAACTGAATATGTATCACCCTAACCATTCACATGTGACCAATTTATATGATGTTGATCTAGAGAGAGTTGATTCCTTTGTGAATAATCTGATATTTTTTTGGATCGAAGTGAGATAGTGTTGCATAGAAAGGTTCTGTTTATTGATCATGTATTTCTGAAACATGGGCATTTTAAGGAGGAAATGAGTAAGAGAGAAGCTAATATCAGGGCATAATGACCTACTCTTTTTACATTGGAATCTTAGAGATGCTTTGTAGTACAACTTTAGGATGAGCTATTTTAAGTAGGGGAGATTGTAAGATTCTAAATTTTTATTCATATGTTTCGAACTCATTTATAGGAAAAAAAATTCCTTGTTTCGATTATATCTTATTTGGGTTTTGACTTGGGTGTGTTGGGCTGAAAATTGGATGTTTTTATAGGGATACAGGGCAATGCACAGTTGGTGCATGGTTTCTATAAACTATGCCCCCTTCCCTAGCAAACTATGGAAACCCAGATAGTGGGAATTTAGATGGCTAGTGCACGGTATATTAAAATTTTCACCATATTTGGAGAAACCAACACCCCAACCCCTAGCCCTGAAGACACAAACAGTTAAGGTGAACGGTTTGGAAAACCATGCACCCTTGCCTATGAAATCGCGAACATGGTTTAAATTAACACAATAATTTGTTTTAAAAATACTTGAACCCATAAAATTCAGCCAAATCCACTCATCTTTTCCCCGACTCATTCCTCTAATTTTATATTACATTTAGATGAATCCCAAGGACTATTGAAAGCTTTTCTTGATGAGCTAAAGACCGAATAGTTTTATCTTCACCTCTCTAGGTAGGTGGTTTTTTCTCAATTAAGTTTCCTTCTCTCTCATTTCTCTTTATTGATAAAATTAGGACGTTCTATGTATTTTGGAATGTTCATAGATATAGATCTTTGATTTATAGATCATGCTCTAATTTTCCAGTTTGTAGGATTTCATTCCAAATTTCATTATTTATTTTTAGTGTCACCTTCAATTTAAATTACAGTAATTTACTATGGCTGATTGATAATTACTGATTTGAGGTATGATGTCTTTTATTCAAATCAAAAAGTATGGATTTCAATTATATGTATGTAATTTAGAATTTATATTGAATTTATTCATTTTTCTTTCTTAAATTGAATTAATTTATGTGGTAAATTAATTAATTAAGGGATATTTGAATGGTTTAATTGATTGGTTATAGTAATTGAAATTGTGGGATAGAATTTATTAATTTTTAAATAAGTTAATGGGTTTATGAAATTGAATAAACCACATTAATTGAAATTTGGATTAATTAATGTGATTTTTGTTGTTATTATATATATTTAATTGAATTAAATAATTGTTGAATTAAATACTATACTATTTTTATTATTTAATCTATTGATTAATTTATTATTGATTTGATTAATTAACATGGAATTTTTGTAAAGGTCCAATTAATGTTATTTTTAATTGATTGAAATTGGATGTTATGAGGTTTTTTGTTTGAATATTAACGAGTTAATGAGTTATATGATAATATAATGATAAATGGTATAATAATGATTCTTCATATTATTCCTTTTTAATTAAAGTGTTGATAAATTACAATTTGAATAATTAATATGGTAAAATTAAATGTGAAATGTGATAAGAGGGTTGATATTGATTATCCTCGATTAGTGTGATTTAATTTTTAATTTTATATATTGATATTTGTATGTGGGACATGTTATCCTGCATCAAAATCCCATAGTGATAATTATTATTTTGGGTGTGTAGGATATGGTTTGGTACATCAAAATCTTATAGTGATAAATATTGGTATTTTTTTGTAGGACATGGTCTATGGAATCAAATGTTTATAGTGATAAATTTTGATATTCATGTTCGTGGCACGACCTTCTGCATCAAAATCCCTATGTGTAGAATATTAATATTCATGTGTGGGATAGGTTCTGCTACATCAAAAGCACATAGTGATAAATATTTATATTCATCTTTAGGACAATGTATTCTACATTAAAATAGCATAGGTATATGAATTGAGATGCCATATGATAACCATGGTTTGTGATATGTGATATACCTCGAGAATACTTCAAACACTAGCATGGGCCAAACCTGGTATTTGGATTCGGGTGTTCTAGAGAAATCGAGAATTATATTGTTAAATAAAGATTAATTGAATAAATGTAAACAATTTACATTATTTCTTATAATTTAATTTTTATACAACTGAATTCACTATTCTTAATAGGATATTGTTTTAAATTCCATTGGTGGTGTCCTACTAATTTTTATATACAATCTACACAGGTTTCCTGATTAGTACATGAATATATTTCATGATTGTAGGATATATTAATGGAAAGGGACCTTGGTTATATAGATGATATTGGATGGATAATGGACAAGGAAATTGTAATTTGTCTTGAGGCCTTCATGGGATTTTTAAGTGTATTAATTTGTGTGGGTTTTTCATATCGACACATGACACATATTGGCATGAATTCCATACAGTTTAGTTTGGTTATTGTATTTCATGTTTTTTCATCATGTCAAATAGTTTTGGTTTAGTTATTGGTTATATAATTTTTGTTGTTGTCATTTATTTAGATTTTTATTCTTTTATAAAGAGGGTATAGTCTCCCCATGATCAATATTGGACCATCAGTACTATTTGGTAGCATATGGCATACATGGAGGTGCACTTTAAATCATGCGACTGACTGGATCAAGGAACTGGTGTGCAGAAATAGGGTTGGGACATTACATATAAAAAATTTTAAATTCACGATATAATATATAAAGTTAGTGATTTCTAGAAATTTCAATAACTAATCTCAAATAATGCACATGATTGAATTCTTATTTATCATAAATATAGATTAATTCCTTAAAGACCGCCATGAATGAGTTGATTTAATAATGGAATATCACGTTCTAAATCCTAGTGAACACTATAGAAATATTGGTCAGACCAAAAATAACAATTAAATACTCATAATGGTCTTGCCTACTTACAAGGGAGGTCATATAAATGTCATATGAATAATTCTCATTTGTATATAATTCTGAACTGGTGATAACCAGATCAATGATCAGTATTAAGGAACCACATTTCCCCATTTCACTGATCAAATATGTAATTAATTAATGGAATCATATATTTTCTTTTTTTATATTGAAATTGACGACTTTCTAACAATCAACATATAAGAGAAGTGTTCTATCGATAATCATCGCTGGAACATCATCCATTATCTACGGTGACACAAACCAACATACAAATCCTTTTTCCAAAATATTATGTAGATTATTTTTAATGTTTATCTATTACACATGTTTCATTAAATAATAATAAATAAATAAGAGTATAGTACTAATAACTAAATTAATAGAGAAATCCACCTCTCTTATCATTGGAAATCCATTGAATTTAGATGGAAAAACATCGATAAACATGATGACACGTGGACAGAGATGGTCACTAAAATATTAACACATTTCATCAAAATAAAAAAGATGAAATTAAATTACCTAACTCAAAAAATGGCGGTCTGACACTACTCGACCTCAAGATCCTTTCACCTTGAATAGAACATCTCACCCCAACATGTATAGTACTATAGACCCATTAAAAATGAAATTCAATTTGGCATTATAAGGAATCATTGAATCGAACCCAATAGTGATGTAAAGGGTTTCCATGTGGAGAAATATATATTTTAATGTATTTTCAATTTCTGAAATAGAAAAAAAAACTTGAGGGGAAATAGGGACTCTTTCCTCTCTTCATTCCAAGGGGCATTGCAGCATCCACGACATTTGAAATATTCTTTGTTGGAAGATTCAGTAGCCTCATAGTAAGTGTAAGTATAAATGATTTTAATGAAAAAAGAAAATTATAGTAGCCAGTAATTATGAAATTATAGTAATTATACCCCACACAATCACGGAACCTGCCTTAGCTTTCTTGGGGGACCCTTACACTACATCCAAAATATTCAATCTATACACATATTTCTTTAACCCCATGATCATTAAGCATCTTATTGAACCCAAGTACTTATTTTATGATGGTCACATTCCACTCTAATCAGAATGAAAGAGATGATAGAACTTCTATATGTGACAAGATAATTCACGAGAACTATATATATTGGGTTCCTAGTGAAAAGTTATTTCCAATGACCTACCCTTCAATGATTTAGACATTTCATTGGGCCACACACAAGAATAATAACATATATGGATTATTTATGATATCTAAAACAATAGTGAGATCATTAGAAATTCTATTTTTAAAAAGTAAGTAACCAGACTTCCACGTGGAAAAAGGAGCTCTTGTCACCCATATCATACCATTTAGGTCAAGTTCATCCATAAATGCTCTATCGATCGTGATTGTATAATAATTGAGATTCATCATGAAATCCTAAGATCATGTATCAGGTTAAATTACCATTTAAAATCTTTAGGCCTTCAGTTTATCATTAGTCACTACCTCCATAGAAAGAAGAGATGTTATTTAATATAGTATTTATATTGAGTCAATATCATGTCACTTAATGGGAGGGAGAGATACTCCATGTATTTCACTAAGACTATAGATTTTAGAAAAAACTAATCATTGAAATGAAATCAAAATTCATTAAAATAAAATCCCTTATGTTTCATCATAATTTTGGTCAAATCCCACAATCTCATATTAGTACCTTATAGAATAATTGATGTGACGTTCACCATTATTGTTTCTATAATTTCAATGAATGGAAAAATTGCATAATATTTTACAACTAATCTAAATCCTTTTTACAATCATTAGAGACTTGAAATGATTGTGTCTTCTAGTTATGAAACTCTTATGAATGGTATCTAGATTCATCCAATCATGTATATATATTATCAGATCATTCATGGAATGTATTTATAGATAACTATCCTAGATCATGGAATGTATGCATGACAATATCAATAAGATTCTAGTCCACTAGAGGACTCACCTGTTGTGGTTTACCAGCAGCTTCCACTTGTGGTCTTGTGATATATCTTGTCAGAGGAATGAGGATCCAAAAAATCAATAGACATAAATTTTCTATCAACAAGGGAACATAGATCAACATCTCATAATAGATATATAGGAATATCAATTCCCCCAATAAAATTATTAAATTTGATTTCAACCAACTAAAATAAAATATTGGTAAATGATTATAATCGGTTCAACTTATTCCACAATGATAATTTTTCAAAATTACCATAGTGACTTAAGGAAAATTAAATTGATAGATTATGAGGCACTATTTTATAACTACCTATAATGTCTTAAAAATCTTATACTATTTATATGAGGAAGTCTAAAATTTCATACTGATATAAAAAATATGCAAAACCTCCCTCTGAAAATACTTCGTCAAAAACCATACCATATAAACACAAACTCAAGTTCCTGAACCAGTCCAAAAATTGCCTAAAAGGAGTTATATATCTCCATGGGTTAGTGTGTGGAATATGTATTCATATAATGAAAAAAATTGAATTTTATTTACCAAAATTGATGTGGAAAGATGATATATGTTGTAATGACAACACCCCTCAAGGAGAATGACCTGGAATGAAATTGGTAATAAAATACCTAGAAAGTAAATCATATATCATATAAAATCTATCATGAGGGGCTCAGAATACACAATGTAATGGGTGGATCTCATCTCCACTGGAAACCAACATCTCTCAAGGCCCCACAAATAAAGTACACCCACCACCTCTCTATAGACCATTTCATTTACATGGACCTAAAAAAGGTATTACATTCAAACACTCGATAGAAAATGTAGGATGTGGAAAAAATATCCTATTTAGATATGAAAAAATATTCCATAGTTATTTACATAACATTTATCCATTTATGTTTTCAATTCAAAAAACTCATGGGAATTCATTTCCATATTTTAAATCCAAATAATTATTTCAAATAAGTATATGAAATATATATCAATAGAATTCATAAATTAAGATTTAATATAATGAAAAAATCATAAAAAATAGTTGTTATAAATATTTCTTTTCAATAATAAATTTAATTTATATGAATTAAAATAGAACAAAGAACCTTTATCAGAAGCCTTGAGGTGTGTTAGTTTTTTGTAATAAGATCCTCACATTGCTTAATAATTATCTTAGATAAAAGTTTTTTGCACACTAAAATCAATACCAAAATAGGGGAACCATTACAGGAAATAATGTAACACATCATTAAGTGATCCATTTGGGGAAATCTTACTGATATTTGTTTAGTTATTGTTGTTATCATCATTCAATTACCATATAGTTAGATTCTTAATGTTCTGGTACTACAAACCAACTAACTACCCAACCTCACATGAGCTTAAAATAATTAATCATTCAAACGTGGGAACATAAGTCATTTAAAATCATTTAAATATTCAGAATTCAGTTCCCCAATATTAGTTTCAACATGCCATTTCATTTCATAACAAATCATATGTTTTCATTAAAGTCATACCTTTTAAAATAGTCTTATATTTTAATCCAATTTTATCATAAATCAACATCAATTCACTTAATAAAATTAACATTCAATTCATTTCATATTTTTTCTCAAAACCAACCAAACAATATCAATTCCCCTGAAATTGGTGGTTTTTACAATACTAAACCCTTCAAAATCCAACATCAAATCATCTGATGTTCAGGTATCAAAATTATCTAAAATAAATTTCAAATCAATCGAAGAACACAATGTTTCAATTTTATAGTAAATCCTTATTGAACCACCTACCTCTAAACACATTATCAAGTCATGACCTACAATAGAAACACAAATGAAATAGGAGGTGATGTGGATCAATAAATCGAGCCTAAAATCATGTTCCATCAATACAAATACATGACCATCAATAATGATATGATCAATCTATATATATTTATCTATAATGGGATATTATAATAAACATGAAAAGATGATATTTAAATATTGAATGGATATTAAACATAGTCATTGCTTATACAATACTCCAAGATAAGGGGTAGGATAACCGAAAATCACATTTTCATATCATCCAAATACCAATCATTCATATTGAAACTGAATTTGGGTGTTTAGGGGTTGAAATAGGGGTCATAAAATATTTTAAAAAAATTTACTAGCATTAAAATCATGCACATTTTTTGTTTTATGGGATTAATATTTAGTTGTACCCATGTACCCTAATTATGAATCCCTAGTAAACATTGATATGGGGTTTATGGTTTGGATGCATGGTTATGAAAACCAAGCACAATCTATGAAAAACTGTCAATCTATAAAGTCTGTAATTTCGGAGGGTTAGTCGTGTGGTTTGGAGAAAGCATGCGCACCCCTTCCAATGGATCATCCTTGTCTACACAGTTTGTTGGGGAAAATTGAAGGGGTTTTCCAACACATTTTCAAACTATTAACAACACTAAAAAGTTATATAATATTCTAAATTACCCACAAAACTACCTCAGATAATCCCCAATCAAAGATTGATCAAAATAAGGGTAAGGAAATTCCTGAAATGTTGTAATGATGAGTTGCATAAAATAGAAAAAAATTACTAAATGTTATGTAATCACATGCTCTATAAGGAAAATTATGTATATTGACACATTTTTTATTTATAAAGATGGTTCAAGTAACCATAATTTATAATCCTCATAAAGATATGGGGTTAACTCCTATAAACTAGTAAAACACATGGTATGATGGAATAAACCTATGAATTTATTTTCTTTATCTATTATTTTATATGATACAGAGTTTAGGGAACATTCAAATTAAACCAAATGATGGGTTTTTGAACATTTTTATTTATAGTTCCCCTTTGGATATATCATTATTAGATTCAAGGGTAATGGTGAATCACATGAATGGTACATGAATGATGTAGGAATGTGATGATGATGATGAAGGATCACCATGTTTAGGAAGAGATTAATCAAATATTATTCAATCATTTTTTATATTTAAATATATTATGGATGTTGAATATGAAAGGTGAAAACGTGGTTAATTGGAGAGAATTAAAGATACTCTTCATTATTTAGAATCAATGTTAAAAAAAACCGAAATAAAACAATTTGGATCTAATATGGAATATTTAATATTGTAACTAAATAATCGTATTGTAATAAATATTTCCTTAAATTCAAACGGATGAATGAAAATTATGAAATTACATAGTTTTATGGGGTAGTTCAGAACCTATATTTCATTTGTAAGGAAGCTAATTCTTGAGAAATCATGATGATTAGATTTCTTCATGAAGAGTTTTTCTGTACTTTTTGTGTGGGCTTGTCTATGAGTGAAAGTATTCATCACATTAAATGATACCCCCATATTGAATTTCGGGGTTCCACATCATAAATCATTAAAAAATGAATTATTTTTTATGGATATCTTCATGGATTATATTCCACACACAATAGTCCCAATTGTAATGTATTGATGGGTATGAAATATATAAGAATATATATTATATCCATGTTGTTTAACTCATTTACACACTATAATTTTTAAGTGGATTTCTTATATAGTACGAGAGTTACAGTCAGTTATTTTTGAATATATGTTTGACTATGTTTTTTAACATGATGGTCTATATAACAAAAATATATTCAATATCTATAATTATAAAAATCATCTCATAATATGGATAACTCATGAATATAAATATTTCATATCACATTTAATTTAGTGAGGTTATAAGGACATGAAATGGG
The DNA here is from genome assembly GCA_963277665.1 of Viscum album. Lineage (NCBI taxonomy): Eukaryota > Viridiplantae > Streptophyta > Magnoliopsida > Santalales > Viscaceae > Viscum > Viscum album. The sequence continues at coordinate 2,012,379,518 of OY728120.1, forward strand.
GAATAATAGTAATATATAAGATAAATTTTAATTTAGATTTACTAGATAAAAAATTTTATAATATATACATACATCTGATAAATTAATTGATCATGATCACTTATGGAGATATATAGATTTGAAACATCTCAATAAATGGATGATTCATGATAAAATAAAATGTAAACTCATATTATGATACCAATGTAACACCAGACTCTATGTGACATCATTTAGTTAGAGATTTATAATTTCTCTAAGCCCAAACACCCAAATATGAAAATTAAACACAATATTCACATTCTTGACACCGCTTAAATTAATCATGAAAAAAATATCCATCTAAAACAAAAAAATTATTTATTTATTGGATCAAAAAAATACTAATTGGACATTTAGGATTATAGATTAATAGATAGATGAGAAATTATTAGATAAAATAAAAATGTCTTTATTTGGGAATTTATTCCATTATCCCCTACATCTTATTTCTAATTGACTCTTCAACATGTCCATTTAATTATACACCTACATAGCCCTTAGATAAATAATAACCTAACATCATTATTCATTACATGGGGATAAGTAAAAATAACAATGGGGGATATCAAATTCATTTTAATTGTAAAAGTATTTAATAAAAAATTAATATCTTTGATAATCCCATGATTTGAAAAAACCTGTGAGAAAATATTCAAAGTAAATGTGAATAAATTAAGTGAACTCATACCAATAAAAAACTAGAATTTCATATTTCATTAATATATAAAAAATGATTATATGAATTATTTTAATAGAAAATAATCTATATGAAAATAATCTTTTGTCAATGGAAATATGAGAACATATTAAAACCATAAAGAAGTTTCTCTGGTATCATGGAACATCATGAATTTATCATAAAATCCCAAAAATATTATAAATTAAATATTCTATTAGGAATAACTCAAAATAGTTATCTCCATCAACTCTTATGATAAACTAATAATCCATAAACACTATTATCTCTTATTATTGGAAAATAATAGTAATCCCTATATTATCATAGGCGTAAAAAAACAGGTATTTATGTCACATTACCAATTGAATTGGTGGGCTACAATAGACCCATATATCCTTGTATAATACCAAATCCACATATTATTCATCCATACATATTTATAGGTATCCTACAATGAATAAAAAATTTAGATTCTTTTATATTTCATCATAACATAGTTGAAAATGACAATCATTCCTTTTTTTCCAAAATTAACCCATGTAATGGAAATGGGTTCCATGAAAAACTCTACAAATAGTAATAATATAGTCATATAAAAAAGGATGTTGGTATCACTATAACATAAACACTATGAATTATTTAAAAATAATAAGAGATGTTTCCACCTATGAAAATTTTCATTTAATATATTCTAAGACAGTTCGTTGAGAACATTAAAAAATATCCTTTTATTTTGAAAGTATTTTATAAAAATTTCTAGAATATATGGAATAAATATTTATTTAAAAAACAATTTAATATTGTAATTATATAATGAAAAGAATAGTTATGATGATGGGAATGTCAATTAATTTAGAAAATGTTAAAACATGATTCATTTTACAGAAATTATAAAATTTCATAAATATATTGACCTGATAAATTTTAATTCATGATCTTAGAATACTTAAAAAATAATTTGAAATATATTTTAAAATTAATTTAATAAATCATTGGATTTTATAAAATAATTTAATTTAAATTTTTTACGGCTATGGATTTGGAAGAGATAACATCTAGACCAAAATGGAAATATATTATTGTATTTTCAAAAAAACATTATTTTTAAATTATTGAGTAAAAATGCGAAAAAATAAAATCATATAATAATAAAAAATAAATATATTAAAATAATATATATCTTGTTAAATAAATTATGACCATTAAATTTCAATCAATGGAACATTAAACATAACTAGTATCAATATATAATAATATTTTAACATATGAATTTGTTTTTTTTGATGAAAAATACATTGAAAGAAAAAATGGTGATTTGGCATTAAAAATTCCTTGAATTATAAGAATTAGTTATTGAAAATTCAATCATTGTATACTAATTACACCATAAAATGAAACTATAGAGCATGACATAAAACATATGTAAATAAAATTATATTGACCGAAATAACACCCATGTAAATATTATAACGATTAATGCGACAATTGATCATCAAAGATATTATTTTCATTCAAAAAAATCCATGAAAATGTAAATACAACACAAATAGATTATATACCATTTAATACACAATCAACTCATAACGTAATCATCGAACCAGTGATATAACCCAATGAAAAGAAAGGAGTTATGATATCGCTTAATTTGAGTCCTGAATTTATTTATATTTATATATATTAATATTATATTAATTTATTTACATATCTATAGACCTATTATAATTATATTTCCTTAAAATTAATCCTTTTATTTCATTTATTACAATGGAATATTCAATTACTAAATCAGTGATACCATGTTGCATGGTTTGAGGAAATTCAGTTTCAAATTGAATAATGACCTAGGCAGGTGGTCTAAGAAAATAAAATTCATTATTACATCTTATAAATAATAATAATCATAATATAATTTTTATTTCATTATTTAAAATAAAATTTATGTTTTATCCATGAAAAAATCATGAAAATTAAAATAAATTAGTTTGAGATGAGGTAGTATGCATGTACAAACAACTGATGTTTTCACTATTCATTGGATGAAAAATAAAGGAATGTATAATATAATATATTTATAGAATAATTATCAAGTATAAACATAAAATAAAATGAATAAATACATCCCCCTAACCATCAATAAACGAAGGATTTGAAAAATGAAAGGTATCTGTACTTGGAGAGGGTAGTCCGTACACACACTTTTACAATGATTCTCTTTTTTAAAAATTTAATGGTGTTAATATAAATGATATTTTATAATTTTAGAATCACAATTATTTCACAATATATTATATTTAAATTTAATCCATCATAATAACATGTCTTGAAATGCAGGTATTTGAAACAAAATATATGTGTTTATTGGTGGTAAACCACATGTGCACATGAGTGATGGTTTTGTTTCCCATTTGATTAGAATTGAGATTTTTATTATAAAACCCTAATCCCAGAACCACTAAAATGCGTCCCTCACAATTTTTTTGCATTTAGTAAAGGGATCCTCCCCATACAGTAGAGGATACCAACTAATATTGAGTTTCTAAAGTTGGTACGTTGGGGAGACTGTTCTATCAGGATTAGAGTAGCATAGTGTTGTACACAATAAATAAATAGTGGAAACAATTGAACAACTTTTTTAGTGAAAGATAATAAATACTAGAAATCATTATAATTAATGAATAAATATACATGAACATTGTACATGGTATATTAATATACATACAACATGTAAATTTAATAGGACTAGAAACTTATATAATTAAAAAATAAAATAATTCATCCACATAAGGTTGTTTGAGTAGTTTCTTGGCCTGAGAAACTGTGCCAGGCCCTAGACTATAAGGAGAAGTACATTGAAAGAAGTAATTCAAGTATAAGCGAGGATCATGAACCTATTACTATGATGTATATCCATGTACCAAACTGTATCATGGACATGGTGTGGGACAATCTTGGCCCCCACAAATGGCATCTAATGAAATCTGGTTCAAGCCTATAAATGAAACAATGTGCATGAATAATGAGGAAGTGAATAAATATTTGAAAAATGGATGGATTGGTTTCCTTAATAAGACACTTGGATGATGATACCTAAATTGGGAAATGTTTATTCTCTCTAATCACAGATATGATGTAATAATGTTTAAGACTATAGTTAATTAAAATTTTGACTATAACAATGTACTCATATGCCCATGTCAATAAACAGATGAATCTTTGTGTACCATGATGACCATATAAGTTTCTACATTTTACATTACATGTATAGTTTTGTATTGGGGAAATATAATTAATAGTTATGGAAATAGTAATTTAATTTCAACCTTTATCCCATCCAAGGAATCCTTTATTGGAAATTCAGGAATCACTCAAGGAATTATACGACCTAATTTAACCTTTGATCCCATCCATGGGAATTTATATCAAGATTCATGGTATCTCAATAGACATACTATAATCTCATTTCTCCTTTGATCCCATCTATGGAAGCTATTATTTGGATTCTAGGTATCTTCCATGGAATATAGCGCATCATGCAACCGATGGACCCATTCGAGGAATTCCATATAACAAATTCAAGTATCACTGAAGGGAAAACTATGAAATATTTGACAATGCCATCTTGCATAATCGTCGCATAGTAATTCAAAACATGCAAGATACAAAGGATATCACGCGACATGTCCTCCTCTTGGATATAGGGTGGTTCGTAGTTAGCGCATGGTTTTTCCAACCATGTGGTTAATTAAAAATGTGGGTTTTTACCATTTCCCCCCACTGGCCTTAACTACCCATACCTGAATTCCCTCCCCATTTCTCCTATAAAAACCAAGGCTAAAAAAACCCTCCCCCAATCTTCCCAATGATCATTAACCATAATTTCTAATACATGTAGAGTGTATTTGGGAGAATATCGATGCTATGGGTGATTATAACACTCATCTTTCATCCTTTATATCGATTTGGGCTTGTTTAATCGTTCTTCTTCTGAATCCCTAATCCTATTTTTCATATGATTTATAGGCTATTTATTTAAAGGTAGTATTTTTTGGAATCAAAGGCCAATTTTAAGTGTTATTTTCCCTTTGAAATCATGGAATGTGGTCTATAAGTTATATCCAATAGTATCATTATTTTATTTCTCTGTATGTGGTAGTTATCTTGATATTTCATGTAATCCATTTGGTTTCCTTGATAAGAAATGATGAATTTGTTGGTTAAATGATGAACTGAACCCATGATGATCCTTTTGGTATTCATTGAGGCCGATTAAACTATGTTAAGGGCCACCCAAGGTTTGTGCCACTTCATGATCATGAAATTAAGATGATAAGTGTATAATTGTCTTGTTATCATATAGAGCCCAATTAAATTATGCTATCATGGTAGCATGACTTATGTAATGTGATAAATTATAAATTTTTATTTACTTTTAAACATGGATCCATTGGTTGATTATTATAATGTGAATGACTTACATGAAATAAATAAATTTAAAAATGGGTTAAAGTATAAAATGAAAATTGTCTTAATGGGATAAGTCATGGATTTTGAAAATGTTGTAACTAGTTTTGTAATAAATATGGTATATGTATTGAATAAATCATGTGTTAAAAGATGAATGTGTTCACAATTTATGGTTTTCAAATGGAATATGTAGTAAACAGTTAAATAAGAACATGAACATGGCTTGTTTGTTTGTGGGGTACACTGAGGCTCTATGACAAATGGTTTGGTTAGAATAATGATCTATCAAAACCATTTAATTCTTGGGCAGGGGAGTCAAAATGAGGCTCCATGCCCTAATGGATGTGAGGGATATGAATACCTAGATTGATTCTCTATGGTAAGTGTTATACAGTCCATGGGTTGAGGAGTCAGACTATTGATTTATGCCCCCAATAGATCCATGTTACATGTATAACTAGACTTACCCTCCAAGGTAAGGTCTATGTCATTTTTTGTGTAATTTTTCCTAATTTATTAAGTATATAAATTCATACCCCTTATTAATAGTTTATGTGAACAAAAAATGCTGAATTTTATCTGATGGAAATGGTAAATTCTTTAGAACTAATGATGAAAGTATCTGTAGTAAATGTTATTAACTAGTGGAACTCTATTTATATTATTCTTATTTAATTATTAATTATATACATGAATACACTATTTAGTAAGACTATGTGTTTGGTAGAAAACTTTGGTAGTGTAAAACTGAATTTTTCTCACACTGTGCTTCGACCACTGTTGTGTACTCGAGTGGACATCTTGGTTGTAGGTCAGGATAAGGACAAGAGCCCTTTCTTAGATGGTTTATTTCTAAATAGGATATGCATGGAGGAGGGATCTGATGTTAGTTCCAAGACCCATTTTTTATATTTTTTAGTTTGTCTTAGTGTTGGGTTTTCAATAATCATGGAAGTGTACGACATGGAATAAAATATTTAATGTTTAGTTGTGGGATTGAACCCAGTTTTTGGAAATTTATTAGTGATTCCTATTTATTTTTTTTCTTATTTCATATTTTATATGTTGTGGATTACTATGATAAAGAGGTTATAGTTTCCCCACGTTTCATATTAGACGCTTTCTGCTAGTTGGTAACCTCTGGCATATGGGTAGGTGCGGCTGAGGTTATTTGAAGTCTCGACTAGTCCATCGGTTAGTTAAATCTGGTTTGGGATGATTAAAAATGTATTAGAGGTTCATTTATATTATTATTTTATTTTAGAAAGGAAGATAAGAGATATTTATTCGTTAGTCATTGGAATTGACCTCCTTCATGATAATAGGTGACCCGTGTATGGCGGAAAAATATTTTACCCTGGGTGAGATTGTTTTTATTGTTATTTGTTATTACAGTTTTATGATTATTGTTCTTTTATCATGTACTTTTGGTGTGATAAAACAATTTTTGAAATATTTTCCTCTCATAAAAATGTGTATGAGGATCTAAAAATGTAAAGACCCGTAAAATTAAAAGAATTTTTTTTCTTAATATTCTTTGGAATTTTACAAGAACGCAGTTTCTGACGGCACCTGATTCCGAGGCCCGCTGTGCCCGGAATCATATTCCGAAGTTTGGCTCAGGTACGTTCAGTGAACGAACGAGCGGGTTTTCCTAACTTTTGAACCGGTTCTCGGAATCGAATTCCAAGGGCACCGATAGAATCACAGTGCCAGTATTTTTTTAGAAATACCCCTTTCGGAGTTGCGTTTGCTCGGGTGTGGTTTTTAGTTTTTGGGGTTAAGTTAAGAAACAAAATAAAGTGGTGCGACACATTTATTTTATTTCACTTAAAGCCAATTAAGCTAAGTTAAGCAGATAGCGTGGAACCCAAAATATCTTACCCACTTGGTAGGATATTTGTGAGGTGGGGCCCGCATGAGCCCCACCGTTTCTTTTCCTCTAAGTAACGCACCCACGAAAAACCCTTTTAAATGAAAGTCAACCGGTGCGTTTTCGTAAATTCTTAATGCCCCTATTAATTGGGCAGTTAAGTCATTACCATTAATTAACCAAATTAATGGTTCGTTTCTTAACTTTGTTTTTCGTTTGTTGGCATAAGAATAAAATAAGACCAACACATGTGGGTGGATTGTTGAGAGGATTTGGAGAAACTCTATGTTCTTCATCCTCCTTCGGGAAGAACGTGAAGAACGAGAAGAACGCGAAGAACACCAAATCCTCAGAGATCGACGACACGACGCTGTGTACCACGACGCCGACGATCCTCCTTCCGCGACGTTTCTTCCACGACGATCCTTCCCCGCGACAATATTCGATCATCAACCGATTGAGGTAGGGGATTACAAATCATTTAATTTCCTTTGTGGATTTTATCCTCAGCATGGGTTTAAATGGTGTAATTTAATATGTGTGTTTTATTTAACCCTCGTAGATCGTCTACGCGACGCCGTGTACCACGACGACACAACGCCCCTTCCGCGACACGACGATCCTCTTCTTCCTCGATGGTCAATTTCGCGAAGAACTCACGTTCAACGACAACGTTGAGGTAGGGGTTTGATTCATTTTAATCTTTTTGATTTATACCCACAGCGTATGATTAAAATTTTGTTGTGAAATATTTGAAACTGCTAACACGGTGGGTGTGGACCAATGAACAAGTCCGAACCCACCGCCCCTTTCGTTCTTGGTGTGCAAAACGGTGGACGTCGAAAAAACTAGCCGCACGGGCGATGTGAGGTCCTCAAAGTGAAGGACGGACCCTGGTAGGGCCTTTGGCGAAGACGTCGTGAATTTCTGACCACCGGAACTCGTCCGGTGGTCCACAGAGTAACCCGCCGGTGCGCCACGCCGGCACGGCGGCGGAAGGCGGGGGCGCCCGGCGCGCCACCGTGGAGAACCGCCGCGGCTGAAGCCGCGGCGGCGGCCCGACCATCCCTCGACTACACGGGACCGACGAAGGATGGGACGCGGCAGCCACCCGCGTCCGCTGGCAAGGGCGGCCCCACGCGGGGCCGCAGCACCATCACGCGGGGGCAGCACGCCCCCCGCTCCGCTCGGCAGTAACCGGCCGAGCCGACCCGCCTGACGACCGGGCCGCACCCGTGCCAGGCGGGCCGGGTCGCGCACAGGCCGGGTCGGGCCACGTAGTCCGGGTCAGACCCAGACCCGGGTCGGGTGTCCCCGTTTCGGGCCGACCAAGGGGGGTTGGGTCGGGTCGGTCCGGGCCTAGACCCCCCGTTTTCAGACCTCTTTCGGTCTTTTTCCCATATCTTGGGCTACGAACCTCTGATCGATGCACTGTCAGTGGCGATGTGATTCGTGGATCGAGACGGTCGTTTCGACATATCTCACTCAAGGTTTTCGAGAACTTTGGGTTCGGCCGAGTTGGTTCGTACACGAAACCAACCGGGCCATCGGAGCGGAAACGCTCATAACTTGAGCTCCGGACGTCCGATCGATGTGCCGTTGATTTTGTTGGATTCCTCTTAGTGAGACAGATCTTTTAGCTTACTCCGCCTGAGGTTTAGACAGAGGTGGAGTATGGTCGGGTTATTTTTTCCTTAAAAAACAACCGGGCCCCTGGAACGAAAAAGCCAATAACTCTCAGACTGGGCGTCCGATTGACGCGCCGTCTGCGACGTTGAGTTCCTGTTGATGATATGGAACATTTGGATACGTCAACTCTAGACTATGTGTCAGTTGATGTATCAGCCTCTCGGCTCGTGGAGAGGACCCTCCCGAACGAGCTTTCTGTGTGCGGGAACCCTAGAGCGGGCTGCGACTGCATCTGCGACGACGACGACGACTATGCGGAGATCCTCAGTGGATTCGACGGTGACGACTTCAGCACTCAGCGATCCGGTGTGGATTAGTGATACCGATCCTGTGTGGGTCCGATCCTGTGTGGGTCAGCGCTCAGCGGTCCTGTGTGGGCTAGCGCCTACAGATCCTGTGTGGGTTCGATCCTGTGTGGGTCTTTGCGGGGGTTACTTACCTATCGATCATGTGTGGGTCAGATTCTTTGTGGGTCATTCTGGGGGTTAGTTATCTATCGATCCTTTTTTGGGTCATTGTGGGGGTTAGTTATTTATCGATCCTTTGTGGGTCAGATCCTTTGTGGGACATTGCGGGAGTTAGTACCTATCGATCCTTTGTGGGACCAATGACTTAGATGAATCAGTGGAAATATCTGATCATCTCCATCGTCTTACGAAGAAGTATACCTGTGTGAGCTGAATCATGTTTTTCTTTCCTATGTGGGTTGTGTTGATCTATCCTGTGTGGATTTACGTTTTTCTTTCCTGTGTGGACTGGGTTTTACTTGGGATCGGATGTTGGAGCCGAACGAGAATTGATGACTTAGGTATATGTATGGGCATATACCTAAGCAATGTCGAATATTATTTCGTGATTGTATCTTTCCTTTGTGGTTTATCCTTTTTGGATTTTGGGAGACCTTCGGGGGTCTCGGTGTAGAGACCCAAAGCCTGACGTACATGGAAATTACATTACTTTTGCGGAATACTTAGTACATAACAAAAATACACACACAAGGATCGTAATAGTTTAGTGTCTTTGGAAACTCGGAATATAATCTTCTAATCATGGTGAAAGATCTTCAACATCTCCCATAAAGATCTTCTTTTTTTTACCTAAAACCTTTCTTTATATCCTGGGGAAAAGAAAACATAAAAGGGTGAGATCAAATGCTCAGTAAGGGTAAACAAAAGAAATATCAATCACATCATAAGAACATAACATTTTGAAAATCTTAACCAGCAAAAGAGAGCATAATTTCATAACATGGGATAAATCATAGTAGTGAAATGAAATCCCAATAATCATAACTTAAAACATGAAACTTTGTGGCATAAACACATAATCATAGAGAATCATTTCTTATTAGTCAAGACTCATTTCCAAGACTATATTAGTGGACAAAGTCCCTTTCTGAACCGAGTTCACTCCTTGTTTCAGTCCTGTTTCACTGAACCGGTATAACCTACCGTTCCAGCCATGTCTATCCCATGAGATATAAAATCTTTACCCAATGCATTGGAGGGAGACATTGGTCCCACCCATCTCATAATGATACCATTCTTATGTGTGACACAAAATCATAAATCATACATCATTGCATAACCCATGTAATAAAAATGGGATTCTTAAACATCATTCCATCATAACATAATCCAAATAAGATAAAAGGACATCATAAAAATAATTCCATCATAACATAATCAAATCAATGTAAAAATAGGGATAGAAACAGAACCCTATATTATCTTAGAGGGAAAATAATTTTTATAAAACACTTGAACTCCATTCTTGAGGAAAATATCCTTTCTGCTTCAAAAACACTTTTCCTTTCTTAACATGTCGTACAATTATAAACTAAAAGAAGTTGATTAATAATAAACTTGAAAACTTGTAAAGGAACCTTCTTGGAAATAATGTTTTAAAAATCCATTCATGCCGTATAAGTTAAAAAAACATTCTTCTCGTACTTTTGTCGGAAAAGTCAAAAAGTACCTCGTACGAAAAACGAAAAAAAATTCCTTTCATATCCTTTACTAAAAACTCACCGAAGGGTAAAATTAGATTTAAACAATTTTAGGTGGATGGAAACAATATTACATATTGAGGAAACATGGATGTGGATGATAAAATACACCCCAGTAAATTCCAAAGTATAAACATTCTCGGATAAAAAATGAGATTGCGAGATTTTCCCTTACCTTATGTCCGATATGATTTGTACGTATCCGAACCTCCTGTATAATGATTTAAATAATGTCAATAACTTATTACAGAATCATATTCATTGTTATGATATCATATATGGTTCACTTATGACTTTATATTACCCGTTCTTTTGTAAATTCCATGTTAAAGAAGCGTTTTGGGTAAAATCGTTTCATTTATCGTAGGTGTTTGGACTTGTTGTTCTTGACATTATTATTACTTATATCATGATTTACTTACTTACAGAATATAAAACATGATTTATATATCATATATATTCAGTATATATATATATATAATAGATAGATAAATGAAATGAAACACACCATTCATGGAGACGGTAGTCCGTACGTATGCATGAACGCTGTTTACCTTTCCTTATTGTCTTTGTAAGACCCCGAGCTTCCACGATACGCTTCTCATTCAATAATGCAATAGATTTCATTGTACGCAACTTCAAGTTCTAAAACACCGCGACTAATCAAAGTAGCCCTTATGAATTGTAATAACCACCTTTTAAATTTATAAAAATTTTATATTTCAAAATGGACTTCATTTTTGGATTCGGAATATCGAAATTACACTATGTAGATTTTTTGGTATTTTTCTGAGAACTTCTAATTTTTTATGAATAGTGAAAAATACTTAAAAACAACTTTTTTAATAAAAATAATTTATAGTGATAAATTATACTATTTAGTGGTTTTATAGTATAATTATAATATATTTTTACCATTTTATCCAATGGTGGTCATTAGAATTAATTTAACATTTAAATTGGACATAAATAATTGCCAATCTTTTGATATAAATTGTTTCTTAAAAACACGCTATTTGTTGTGACAGTGGGAATTAATTATAAAATTAATTAATTCAACTTATATGTTTGGAATTTTGTAAAATAGACATCATTTTTTAATTTGGAATATCAATTATAGCTTAGGGAGAAATTTTGACATTGTTCTGAAAAACTTCAATTTTTGATGAATAGTGAAACCACTAAGTGGTAGTTAAATAACTGATTTTTCATTTAAATGAAATATTACCACTTCTGTGTTTTGATTTTCAAAAATCTGACATACATGGTTTTCATTAAGAAGTAAAATGTGGTTCAATGAGATTAAAATAATTTTTGGTGAATAGTAACTTTTAAGTTTTTAATCGTGATTAGAGGTAATTAGTGTAGTTTAAGGTAAAAATAATGTTTTAATAATATGAGATGAGCTTGAAACATGTATTACCCTCATTGGAGATGCCATGGCCGACCAATACAATCCATGGGTCAACTTGGGGACCCCATGGAGCCACTTTAGTTGGAAAATGACATAAATACCTTTTATTTAATGTTAAAGTAAAAAATGACACAAACATGAAATGTTTTACTAAAACAATTTTTACATGGGGTTATACAAGTCATATTTTTGACTATAAATAGTCATTGGAAAGCTAAAAATATTTCTTACATCATAGTTTTTTTTATAATTTTTAGACATTAAATAAATAAATTATTTATGACATCCTGATGATGCAGCGATGACCTCATTATTTAATGATTTCAATAAAATGAAAAGATAATGTACAATCCAAGGCTTAAACTTGTCCAAAGATTATTGGATGGGTAGATTTAGAACCCTTATCACCTTAGCCACGAATTATATAAGTGTGGGACCTTTAGAATCCGAAAATCATTCTATAATAATGTAAAATTTCCTAACGTTCCAAGAGTGCCCATCCTCTCCACTTATAAAAGGCCCCCACCTCTACCACCTTACTCACACATTCAAAGCCTTTTGGCTCGGCCAACCTCTGCCCAAATACTCTCCCAACTTCCCCCTCTTACTCCTATAAGCCTCACTTTGGGCATAACTCTTCCCAAGGAAGCCTTTGGCTCAAATCAAAAAGAGTTACCCGATTTTAAGGTAATGTCTTCTCTAATGTTGTTTTGTTTTATTTTTCTTCTCCAACCCCCTAAAAACTTTTTATTAATTTCTTTTGTAACAACACCAGTATCCTCAATATACTAGGATGTTGTTATAATAAGTATTCGAGCTACACTTACACACACCTACATCTAATGGTTAAAAAACATACTGTTTCTGTGGATGGTGAATTTCTGCCTCACGAAACGATGATTGTTCAACACTCATATAACACCTTAAAAGGTGGCTATTAAGATGTCACTATATTTATATATGATATATAATATGTTTATGTTTTCCTTATGATTCTGTATTTCTCATTTATGGCATACTTCATGATTTCCATTATGGGTAAACGCGGCAATTTCACTTTAGGAAGTGCGGACTACCGCCCCCTCAAAGTGATGTGAATCGTTAATGCCATATGTGGAATGTATAAAGGATGGATTAAATGATATTATATATGATATTATACTGGAACTATATTATACCTTTATATAATTATGATTTCATTCCATTAAATACGAAATAGAAATGAAAGTAGCGTTCATGCGTACGTACGACTTACCGTCTCCATGAACGGTGCATTTCATTTCTTACCCCTAAATGTTACGTAATATTATGAATGAATGTATATACTAGATAAATATGATATATATGATATCTAAATCATGAATATAATTATGGATATAATGGATATTTCACCACATGAACAACCTGTAATTATAAGAAGTTTATTGTTGACTCAAGTACCAAAGATCGACAAAACGACCGTTATTAACTTAAATAATTACATAATGTTCATAACATTGTAATAAGTGATATAAAAAGGATAATGAAATTGAAAATGGTTCTTAATAAGGTAGATATTAAATATAGTTTATTATTCAGGAGTTTAAAGAACGGTTGAGTCAAGTCGGACACGAGGTAAGGAAACTTCTTAACCCAATTTCCATTCTTTGGGTTAATCTCCTACTTTAAAATTATGTCATGATATTATTATGTCCTCTCTTGTATTTATACTTTATTTATGTGTACATATAGTGAATACACATAATAGATCTATTTTATTTAAAAAATGATATTTGTAAGGGAACTTCTTAACCCAACTTCCATTCTTTGGGTTAATCTCCGACTTTCAAATTATGTCATGATATTATTATGTCCTATTTTGTATTTTTACTTTCTTTATGTGTACCTATAGTGAATACACATAATAGATCTATTTTATTTTAAAAATGATCTTTTTAAGGACTTCGTCTCAATATCCTTTCATTGAGTCATATTTGGTTTTATACACAACTTTCTTTTATACGGTGTATAAACCCCTTTGACTTTTAGGTTTATTCAAAAGGAATATTTTTTATACGAAGAATTTTACTAAACGACAAAAAGGGAATGTTTTTCATTCCATACATATGCGGCGACAACGACTTCTCCGTCGTCGTGACCATTATTTGACTTTCGGCCTCCTCTACAAGCCATAACTTTTTTTAATGAAAAATAAATACAAAGTTTTAACATTCTTTTATTTTGGTAATGAAAATGGTTTTGAAAGCGTTTTTATTATATCAATGTGTTGTATTGATATCTTGTGATTGAAATGTGGAAATGTTATGTTTCCTTTATGCATGTTTTATGTGATACGATTATATTATGGTTTATGATATGTTTAAACCTATTCATATGAGAAATGCATTTGAATTAATAAGTGACGGGTGGAGCCCGCTATAGCTCCTCGATGCATCGACAGGTCTCATGAGACAAACTAGTGTCTTGGCACGAGGCCTTGACAAAATATTATTTGTGGTCTTGGCACGAGGCCTTGACTATGTGGTTATGATAGTCTGGCATTATGCATTCCATCATTATGAAAGTGGTTATTGATATTTCATGTGATTATTCGACCAATAGAATTTCCATGTGAATAAGTAAATGGAATTATCTCATTTTTCTTTTTCCATATTATGTTGAAGTTCATGTTTAAAAGGCTTTTGTTTTAGTTATACATTGCCTTAAATGTTAATGTTTATTTATGAAAGCTTCCGCAATAATGTTATCCTTACTGAGCATCTGAGCTCACCCCTTTCAATGTTTTAATATTTTCCAGGATGTGAAGAAGTATTTTATGAATGACCTGCAGGGATAGTCAGAAGAGGATATGAGTGTGGACTATGGAGACTTTGTTATTTTAGTTTTTCACCTTATGATGTAATGTAACATTTATGAATGTATCTTGTGTTTCCAAGGCTACTAAACTAACCGGCCTTTCGAGACTTGATCTTTTGTGATCATGCCAATGTTACGAAGTAATGCACCGACTCTGGGTAGCTGGGGTTGGGGCGTTACAGTTGGTATCAGAGGCAGTTTAGTACTAACCTTGGAAGCTAGATTTAGATGAACTCTGATTAGATCACATAGCCCGAAGATAGACTTTGAGGATTAGTATAGAAAAACTTCCTAGAATTTTGGTATTATAGAGATTTTGTGAGTTTTCCGAGCAATACATCCCTGTCTGGATACGATCAGGTAGAGGCGGCTCGGGCACAGATGTACTTAGGGGTAAAACCCGAAAACACCGCTTTGAGCTAGACTCGAACGGGAACTGGTGCACGACAACGGGCCTTGCTGCACTATTGGTTACGACACTCCCGGGGGATATGCTTAGGATAATTCTCATTTTCTTTACAAACCACTATGAAGGGTTATGTGTATATACTTCCTCAAAGGAAACATTTCTTTTTATGATTATGGATTATATCCATAAAAAGTTCAAATTATGTAAAGTGTTTTACAAATATGGAATAATGTATTTTATTTCATAAACTAATCTAGTTTATGCCATTGTTTAGAAACGGCGCCTAGTGGAAGGAATGGAAACCGTATCAATGCACGCACTTCGTGTAGGGATTTCCCTCCTGCTCAAGAGAATTATTGTGGAGCTGGAGATACAACTGGTGCTGATCAACTTATTACCATACTGGGACCACTCACTCAGGTTATGAATAATAACCTTACTCGTATGGAGCACCCTGATCCGCAATGTGGAGGTTCAATGTTAGACTGCTTCATGAGGAAACAACCACCAACATTTAATGGGGGTAAAAATCCATTATTAGCTGAGCAATGGATAAACTACTTAGAAAAAATATTCCACGCCTTGGGGAGTAGTGAAAGGGAAAAGGTTATCATGGCAGTTTACCGCCTCACTGGAGATGCTGATCAATGGTGTTCATTGATTCAAAACACAGAGGAATATGATGACATATCGAATATGGAATGGAGGGAGTTCAAAGATATTTTCTTAGAAAAATACTTTCCTCATGACCATAGAGCAGATATGGAAAGGCAATTTCTGAGTCTGAAACAAAAGGAGGATGAGAATGTCGCAAAGTATGAGGCCAACCTTACAAGGTTAGCGAGGTGTGCTGCAGATTATATACGTAACCCAAGATATAATATTGATCGTTTCTTTGATGGGTTAAAACCATTTCTCCGTCGAGCTTTAGTATCACAATCGTTCTCAACATACGAAGATATTGTCTCATGTGCTATCAAGACAGAAAAGGAATTCTCTAAGTCTTATTACAACAAAGTAAAGCAAGAGAAGAAGAGAACGGTGGAACAAGAGACATATAAAGGGAAAAAGGGAAAGAAGGATTTTCCATTATGTGATAATTGTGGGAAGAATCACCCTGGTACTTGCCTAAAAGGAATGAGAGTTTGTTATAAATGTGGAGAAAAAGGTCACCAGGCGCGTGATTGCAAGGGAAAGAAAGAGGCTATCAATGTTGAATGCTACAATTGTAGGGAAATGGGGCATTATGCAAATGAATGTCCTAAGCGTCAGGGAAACTTACCTCAGAAAAGGCCAAGGGATCAAGGAAAATCTTATGCTGTTACTACAGTTGAAGCAGAATAATTAATTTACTGGTGCTTTTGGACTCATGGATTATATTCTGGTTATTAGAATAATGTGATATATATATATAAGGATTGTACTGCAGTACTTGTTGATTTCAGTAAGGTTTTAATATGAATAAGGTAATCATATTTTTAGTATGTGACAAAAATAGAAACTTTAATTTGTTTGGGGAATCTGATAAATTGATTTTGGAATTAAGAGACCTTTTAGAGAAAGTCCGGAAAGAGGTATTTTGGATAACTATAAAGGTTGGAGTGGATTAAGTTGATCTTTGGATAGTATTGTTTAAGGTTAAAAAATTTATGAAGATTATTTTTGGAATATTATAATACTATAGTTTTAGGAAAATGACAACCTGCAGGGTGGGGCATAACCCGTCGCATCGGACAAAGCTGCAGGAATCGAACCCACAATCATAGTGTGACAGGCCTTTATTTCCTACCACTAGCCTACAGGAAATCCCTGGTTATTACAAAATAATTTTACTAATCTAAATGGTATGTGTTAGCATTTGGAACCTTATACAATTAGGATAAGTATAATATTTTTGAGTTCTATTATCTTTTTGAGTGAAATATGAGTTGAAGGTTGAAACTCTAATTGTCAAGCATAAATATATATATACATATCTCTTATTAAATGAATAAATTAATTCTTAAGCTTTAGTAAAGGTATATTAAAACTAAAAAATGTGTTATCCTAATACCTTATGTCTTTTTGAAGTGATGATATTTTAAATCAACATAGATTGAAGGCTTTGAGGCCCTCAATTTGACAGTTGATTGTGATTGATGACCTCAATCACTCCCTACAAATATTTACATTTTTCCTCCAATTATATGTCCCTACTTGCCACCAATGTTCTCCTAATCGAGATCATAATTGGGTGGTGACTTTTTCATTTCCCTTTCCCTCTTATTAAGGCTAAATTTTATTAATCTTATTTCCGATGTGGGTTTTCCACAAAGGTATTTTCTCTTTTCAACCTTTTATTTTCAAAGAAAAAATTCCAAATTGCGAGGACGCAATTTATTGAAGGAGGGGAGAATGTAGCACCCGATCTTCTACGATACGCTTCTCATTCAATAATGCAATAGCTTGCATTGTACGCAACTTCATGTTCTAAAACACCGCGACTAATCAAAGTAGCCGTTATGAATAGTAATAACCACTTTTTAAATTTATAGAAATTTTATATTTCAAAATGGACTTCATTTTTGGATTCGGAATTTCGAAATTAGCTTATGTTGAATTTTTGGTATTTTTCTGAGAACTTCTAATTTTTTATGAATAGTGAAAAATACTTAAAAACAACTTTTTTAATCAAAATAATTTATAGTGATAAATTATACTATTTAGTGGTTTTAAAGTATAATTAGAATATATTTTTACCATTTTATCCAATGGTGATCATTAGAATTAATTTAACATTGAAATTGGACATAAATAATTGCCAATCTTTTGATATAAATTGTTTCTTAAAAACACGCTATTTGTTGTGACAACGGGAATTAATTATAAAATTAACAAATGAAACTTATATGTTTGGAATTTTTTAAAATAGAAATCATTTTTGAAATCGGAATATCAATTATAACATAGGGTGAAATTTTGACATTGTTCTGAAAAACTTCAATTTTTGATGAATAGTGAAACCACTAAGTGGTAGTTAAATAACTAATTATTCGTTTAAATAAAATATTACCACTTCTGTATTTTGATTTTAAAAAATCCTACATACATGGTTGTAATTAAGAAGTAAAATGTGGTTGAATGAGATTAAAATAATTTTTGGTGAATAGTAACTTTTAAGTTCTTAATCGCGATTAGAGGTAATTAGTGTAGTTTAAGGTAAAAATAATGTTTTAATAATATGAGATGAGCTTGACACATGTCCTACCCTCATTGGATGTGCCCTGGCCGACCGAGACAATCCATGGGTCAACTTGGGGACCCCATGGAGCCACTTTAGTTGGAAAATGACATAAATACCTTTTATTTAATGTTAAAGTAAAAAATGACACAAACATGAAATGTTTTACTAAAACAATTTTTACATGGGGTTATAAAAGTCATATTTTAGACTATTAATAGTCATTGGAAATATAAAAATATTTTCTACATCATATTTTTTTTTTTATAATTTTTATACATTAAATAAATTAAATTATTTATGACATCATGATGATGCAGCGATGACCTCATTATTTAACGATTTTAATAAAATGAAAAGATAATGTACAATAGAAGGTTTAAACTTGTCCAAAGACTATTGGATGGGTAGATTTCGAACCCTTATCACCTTATCCACGAATTATATAAATGTGGGACCTTTAGAATCCGAAAAGAATTCTATAATAATGTAAAATTTCCTTACTTTCCAAGAGTGCCCCTCCTCTCCACTTATAAAAGGCCCCCACCTCTACCACCTTACTCACACTTTCAAAGCCTTTTGGATCGGCCAACCTATGCCCAAATACTCTCTAATCTTCCCCCTCTTACTCTTAGAAGCCTCAATTTGGGCAGAACTCTTCCCAAGGAAGCCTTTGGGTCAAATCAAAAAGAGTTACCCGATTTTAAGGTAATGTCTTCTCTAATGTTGTTTTGTTTTATTTTTCTTCTCCAACCCCATAAAAACTTTTTATTCATTTATTTTGTAACAACACCATAATCCTCAATATACTAGGATGTTTTTATAAGAAGGATTAGAGCTACACTTACACACACCTACATCTAATGGTTAAAGAACATACTGTTTCTGTGGATGGTGAATTTCTGCCTCACGAAACGATGATTGTTCAAAACTCATATAACACCTCAAAGGTGGCTATTAAGATGTCACTATATTTATATATGATATATAATATGTTTATGTTTTCCTTATGCTTCTGTATTTCCCATTTATGGCATACTTTATGATTTCCATTATGGGTAAACGTGATAATTTCACTTTAGGAAGTGCGGACTACCACCCCCTCAAAGTGATGTGAATCGTTAATGCCATATGTGGAATGGTGCATTTCATTTCTTACCTCTAAATGTTAAGTAATATTATGAATGAATATATATATTGGATATATATGATATCTAAATCATGAATATAATTCTGGATATAATGGATATTTCACCAGATGAACAACTTGTAATTATAAGAAGTTTATTGTTGACTCAAGTACCAAAGATCGACAAAACGACCGTTATTAACTTAAATAATTAAATAATGTTCATAACATTGTAATAAGTGATATAAAAAGGATAATTAAATTGAAAATGGTTCTTAATAAGGTAGATATTAACTATAGTTTATTATTCAGGAGTTTAAAGAACGGTTGAGTCAAGTCGGACACGAGGTAAGGAAAATTCTTAACCCAATTTCCATTCTTTGGGTTAATCTCCTACTTTAAAATTATGTCATGATATTATTATTTCCTCTCTTGTATTTATACTTTCTTTATGTGTACATATAGTGAATACACATAATAGATCTATTTTATTTAAAAAATGATATTTGTAAGGGAACTTCTTAACCCAACTTCCATTCTTTGGGTTAATCTCCTACTTTCAAATTAAGTCATGATATTATTATGTCCTATTTTGTATTTTTACTTTCTTTATGTGTACCTATAGTGAATACACATAATAGATCTATTTTATTTTAAAAATTATCTTTTTAAGGACTTCATCTCAATCTCCTTTCATTGAGGCATATTTGGTTTTATACGCAACTTTCTTTTATACGGTGTATAAACCCCTTTGACTTTTACGTTTTTTCAAAAGGAATCTTTTTTATACAAAGCATTTTACTAAATGACAAAAAGGGAATGTTTTTCATTCTGTACATATGTGGCGACAATGAATTCTCCATCATCGTGACCATTATTTGAGTTTCGGCTTCCTCTACAAGCCATAACTTTTTTTAATGAAAAATAAATACAAAGTTTTAAAGTTATTTTATTTTGGTATTGAAAATGGTTTTGAAAGCGTTTTTATTATATCAATGTGTTGTATTGATATCGTGTGATTGAAATGTGGAAATTTTATGTTTCCTTTATGCATGTTTTATGTGATACGATTATGTTATGGTTTATGATATGTTTAAACCTATTCATATGAGGAATGCATTGGACTAAATAAGTGACGGGTGGAGCCCGCTATAGCTCCTCGATGCATCGGCAGGTCTCATGAGACAAACTAGTGTCTTGGCAAGAGGCCTTGACAAAATATTATTTTTGGTCTTGGCACGAGGCCATGACTACGTGGTTTTGATAGTATGACATTATGCATTCCATCATTATGAAAGTGGTTATTGATATTGCATGTGATTATTTGACCAGTAGAATATCCAAGTGAATAAGTAAATGGAATTATCTCATTTTACTTTTTCCATATTATGTTGAAGTTCATGTTTAAAAGGATTTTGTTTTAGTTATACATTTCCTTAAATGTTAATGTTTATTTATGAAAGCTTCCGAAATATTGTTATCCTTACTGAGCATCTGAGCTCACCCCTTTCAATCTTTTAATATTTTCCAGGATGTGAAGAAGTATTTTATGAATGACCTGCAGGGATAGTCAGAAGAGGATATGAGTGTGGACTATGGAGACTTTGTTATTGTAGTATTTCACCTTATGATGTAATGTAACATTTATGAATATATCTAGTGTTTCCAAAGCTACTAAACTAATCGGTCTTTCGAGACTTGATCTTTTGTGAACATGCCAATGTTACGAAGTAATGCACCGACTCTGGGTAGCTGGGGTCGGGGCGTTATAGTCTTGAATGGAAGTAAGTAAGTGACATACATATATATATATACACAAATCCAGTAGATTTAAATTGTCATATATTTCATTATTATTCTTTATATATACTTTATAATCATTCATGAATGGTTAATGTGGAGAATGAATCTCATCGCGTCGTGGAGACGGTAGTCCGTACGTACGCACGAGCGATGATATCGTTCTCATGATTGTGGAATTGTGTTGAAATGTATGTATAATATTTAAGTATCAATATCACTTTATAATAATCATATATAGTTACTCATTACACCATTATACCCATCCAATTAAGGTGGTGGCGAAAAATAGATTACACCACGGTGTGGAGACGGTATTCCGTACGTACGCACGTGCAGTGATTTTCTTTTTTCCGTAGGATGGATAGAAGGTTAATTAGGGTTGTCTCATATTTATAATAACATATCAGTATATAATAAATACTGATGTTATTACTTTATCATGAAAAAACTAAAGAAGAATAAGTTGAAGAAGAAATAAATTGAAAAAGATCGGTAATGGATATTACCTTTTTTTGACGCGCCTTTTCTTAACCTCCACTTAAAGAACAAAGGATGGTCTTTGAAGAAGACCAAGACCTCTAGGATGATACTAGGGAAGTGGAGAAGAGATTTTGGCAGGGTTTGTCCGATCTTGAAGGCTCAAAGTGGTGTGAGGAAGAGGGGGAGGAGGTTCCCTTTTATAAGGGAGGAGAGGGGCACCTTAGGAAAATCTCAAAATATTATTTTATATTAAGGTCAAATTCTGTTTATAATGGTTCCAAAGGGTCTTATTTCGAATATAAAGTGGGTATGGGTCTAAATAATCTAATCCAATAGGATTTAGACAAGTTTAGGTTATTATTTTAACCTTATCAATTAGATTTAACTCTAAGTTAAATAATTTAACTTTTACCATGTCTTTTTGTTTTCTTACAATATATGGTTAATAAACTTACCATAACAAGCCAAAAGAACCCCAATTTGTTTATTATTGATATATATATCTTTATCTAAGTCATTTGGCCGATCCTTGTATTTTTAGGAATTAAATAACAATTAATAATATAATATTTGTTTTAAAAACTAATTTATGTCAATTTTGACACTATTTGGTACATGATTTTTATGAAATTCATAAAAGAATGATAATCTCAAACCAAGTTACTTATATCAACAATAACATGTCATATTAAGCTAGAAAATTAATTTAAGTCATTAAATGTCTCAAATTTCATTTATTTGGGCATTTATAACATCAATTATGTAAATATTTCATTAGTAAGACAATTACTGCATCATCTTTGTGTCATAATAAATGATAATTATTTAATCCCTAAAAATTTAAAATAAATTCCTATGATGTAGATAATTGTATTAGATTTCTGGAGACTATTCATGTTCGAAGTTTCATGAAGTTTATAACAAAATTAAAATTATTATACTTATAAGATTTAAGAAAGTGACATGTTGTCACATTCTTTGGTTTTAATACTAATTAAATTATTTTCATGGAACAAAGTCCATAAAATTAATCTAATCCGACCCTTAGGTTATATGGGTCTACTTTTATCCATCCAATAGGATTTTTCCAAGTGTTAGGGTAATTTTATAATCTTATATTTACCCTTAATTACCCGATTTACCTTTAACTATAGTAAATAAAATTTACCGTAGTTACTATTCACAATCCCCAAAAATAAAAAGTAGCTTATTAACATAATTTGGACCCAATGATTCCAAATATTGAATCCATTTTTCCAAATGCAATACACAAAAGATGCAGAAATTAAATTAAAATTAATCCCGTTGTCGAAAGAAAACGGGGTTTTCTTTAAACATTGCAAAAGATGGAATTGATTTAACCTACGAATTCAAGGTAAAATCAATGCTAATGACATAAATTATATTAAATGTTAAAAATATATTCTATTTATACTTTAAAACGATTCAATATTATAATTTAACCACATCATATATTACGATGAAAAAAGTGGTTTTTAATTAAAATATAGCGTGTTTTTACTATTCATTAAAATATGAAAGTTATCGGAAAAATATCAAAACTTTATCTAATGTAAATTTTTATATCCTGATTCAAAAGAATAATTTTATTTTGTCTAATTGAACATATAAACATATCAAAACTAGATTTAATGTGGGTGCACCATCAAAAGGAGGCAAAACTGCATTTTTTGAAAAATACTTATTTTACCCGAAAAAATTATTTTGTTCTTATACCATGTTCTAGAAAATGTGTAAGATAAATAATAATGTTATAAATTTCAAAATTTAGTTAATACTATTCATAACGGCTAGTTAATGACAACATTATAATAATATATCGTTGTTTATTAAAACTCGGTATTGCGTACCACACACGCTATCGAGGAAGGTTGCGATTGCGTGTAATCCAAGCCAAGTCAGGGTTGTGTGTTGTGAAAGAATACTTCGTTGTTTCGTATAACATAATCCAACCATATTTCATTTATACATTGAATATATATATATATATCTACTCAATGTTGCGTAGAATAACTATTATCCAAATTGTGTGTAACCCGATCCAAGATTAGTGTTGCGTATACTGCAAGCTAATACGGTGTTGCGTATAGCGCAAAGTAATCTTGGTGTAGAATAAAACACAAGACATTAATGAAATGAAAAGAATATTTTTCATAAAATCTCGGGGTGTTACATTCTACCCCCCTTAAAATGAATTTCGCCCTTGAAATTCGTCGGGGTTATAAATGGTTTACTACTCAAAAGTTTGTTTAATAGAAACCCACATCGTAAAAAGGAATACCAAAACATGGCTTTAAAAACTAAAGTATGAAATGAAACGGTTACCCAAATTAACTCATCACTTGGTTTCCATGTAGGAGAACATAGGTGAAAATATGGATATGGAAAAAAAATCTAACCATCAGGTTCTGATGGAGAGTGGTAGAGAACATGGCTATAAAAATGCCAACAATCACAAAGCCATAAATATGTGATGATATAGGGTACCATCTGATTCATCAGATATAAGATCACTAGGACAAAATTTTTGGTTTTCAATATCATTTCCCTAAAGTTGAAAATTTTGAATTAGAAGAAGTACTTACTTGATTTTGGTACAATCTCACTATTGTTCGTGCTTTGAACAATTTCCACTTCATATCTTAAAGAAATGAAGTTGAATTTTTTATTCGTGAAGTGTTAACAGATCATGTGATAGAATGATGGGTCATTACATCTGTTTCAAAAAAAAGTTTAGCAGTAGTTATCAAATATACATAAGTCCATCATTGGTGAGGTTAATCATATACAATTCCAAAAATGAACTTATACTTCATATATCATACTTCTTAATAAAATAAAACTAGTTTCTACTAAACATGAACTTCCTGTAGGCCAGTGGTAGGTGATAAAGTCCAGTCGCACTTCGGTTGTGGGTTCAATTCCCACAGCCTTGTCCGACGCGATGGGTGGTCGCCCGTCCTACAGTTTTTCCTTTTTCTAAAGCTATATTACTATAACATCCCATCAATAAAAAAAGTTCTATCCATAAACAATACTAACTTATGTCCAACATAATCCATTCCATTCTTTAGGCTTATCTAAAATACTTCAGTCCAAGCTCATAGTATAAAGAAAACGATTACTTGAAATGTAATCAACCAAGCATGTGAATACCATCATTTATCCCCCATATATCTTGTTGGTCACATTCCAATCATGTGAATACCTTAATCATGTATTCTCTTGAAAAATGAATACCTATTAAGCCTTAGTGAAAAAATTAATTTTTTCAAAAGTTAACTCTTACCACATACCAAAATCCAAAAATTCTATATACTCAATCCATGATATAACCTTCTCCTTATATCAGTCATGAGCTCATGAATACTATCAAACAATTAATTTTCTCCTTATCCCTTCATTGTGCGCATATCATCTGCATTCCAAAAATATCTGAATAACCTTTCATGGATACTGGTAGCACTAATCACACACTTTCAAAACTCAAGGAAAGACAACAATGTAACAATCCTTATATGTCTCTTTATTCCATAGTACCATGAGATTCTTTATACAACATTACACTTGATAAACATGTAATCATTCCACTACCTTCTTAAACCATTGACTGAGCTTCAACAATTCTTTCATCTCACATATCATTTGTAGTCTCTTCATCATCATCAACATAAATACTACCCATATGGCCGTACTGATTCTCTTCATGAGACCTTCCCTTAGGGCATTGGTTTGCATAATGCCCGTACATTCCACATTTAAAACATTTAACCATTGTTGATGTCGTAGCAATACCATTATCCTCATACTTAGTGTTAACTGAACCTTTTCCTTTGCACTTACTGGCTTTGTGTCCTTCTTTTCCACACCCAAAGCATCTTCCAGTTCCTTTGAAACATTCTCCTTGATGCCTCTTCCCACATGATTTACATAGGGGAAATTGAACTTTCTTTCCTCTATGATCATCATGAAACTCCATATTTCTCTAATTAGCCGAGTCAGGAAACTTACCAAATTTTACTTTATTGATCATATTATGAGATTGCTGATTCGGCATAATAATGATGTTTGGACTTCCAAATCCCATTTAATTTGGTTGCTCATGAAGAATATCATTCCATTGTCCATAATATCCTCCATTATCGTGAATCACCTTGTTTCCAGCCATTTTCTAAAACCCAAAAAAATAGTGTGAGAGGAAAAAATCATAATAAAGGGGGAGTAACTTCAATATCTAAAATCTTTGGTTTAATCTAATATCGTTACCATAGTTCTAGGACTATATCCTATACGTATACTTATCCTTAGGGGCATCCCTAGACATACCTTAGAAATATCTCTAGGGATCTCACTAACGTTTTCGTATCCTAGTTTCCAAAGGTTGACTAAACATTTCCTCTGATACCAACTGTAGAGACCCGAAGCCTGACGTACATGGAAATTACAATACTTTTGCGAAATACTTAGTACATAACAAAAACACACACACAAGGATAGTAATAGTTTAGTGTCTTTGGAAACTCGGAATATAATCTTCTAATCATGGTGAATGATCTTCAAAATCTCCCATAAAGATCTTCTTTTTTTTACCTAAAACCTTTCTTTATATCCTGGGGAACAGAAAACATAAAAGGGTGAGATCAAATGCTCAGTAAGGGTAAACAAAAGAAATATCAATCACATCATAAGAACATAACATTTTGAAAATATTAACTTGCAAAAGAGAGCATAATTTCCTAACATGGGATAAATCATAGTAGTGAAATGAAATCCCAATAATCATAACATAAAACATGAAACTTTGTGGCATAAACACATAATAATAGAGAATAATTTCCTATTAGTCAAGACTCATTGCCAAGACTATCTTAGTGGACAAAGTCCCTTTCTGAACCGAGTTCACTCCTCGTTTCCGTCCTGTTTCACTGAACCGGTATAACCTACCGTTCCAGCCATGTCTATCTCATGAGATATAAAATATTTACCCAATGTATTGGAGGGAGATATAGGTCCCACCCATCTCATAATGATACCATTCTTATGTGTGCCACAAAATCATAAATCATACATCATTGCATAACCCATGTAATAAAAATGGGATTCTTAAACATCATTCCATCATAACATAAACCATATAAGATAAAAGGACATCATAAAACTAATTCCATCATAACATAATAAATTCAATGTAAAAATAGGGATAGAAAAAAACCCTATATTATCTTAGATGGAAAATAATTTTGATAAAACACTTGAACTCCATTCTTGAGGAAAATATCCTTTCTGCTTCAAAAACACTTTTCCTTTCTTAACATGTCATACAATTATAAACTAAAAGAAGTTGATTAAAAATAAAATTGAAAACTTGTAAAGGAATCTTCTTGGAAATAATGTTTTAAAAATCCATTCATGCCGTATAAGTTAAAAAAACATTCTTCACGCACTTTTTTCGGAAAAGTCAAAAAGTACCTCGTACGAAAAACAACAAAAGATTCCTTTCATATCCTTTACTAAAAACTCACCGAAGGGTAAAATTGGATTTAAACAATTTTAGGTTGATGGAAACAATATTACATATTGAGGAAACATGGATGTGGATGATAAAATACACCCTAGTAAATTCCAAAGTATAAACAATCTCGGATAAAAATTGAGATTGCGAGATTTTCCCTTACCTTATTTCCGATATGCTTTGTACGTATCCGAACCTCCTGTATAATGATTTAAATAATGTCATTAACTTATTACAGAATCATATTCATTGTTATGATATCCTATATGGTTCACTTATGACTTTATATTACCTGTTCTTTTGTAAATTCCATGTTAAAGAAGCGTTTTGGGTAAAATCGTTTCATTTATCGTAGGTGTTTGGACTTGTTGTACTTGACATTATTATTAATTATATCATGATTTAATTACATCCAAAATATAAAACATGATTTATATATCATATATATTCAGTATATATATATATATAATAGATATATAAATTAAATGAAACACACCGTTCATGGAGACGGTAGTCCGTACGTACGCATGAACGCTGTTTTCCTTTCCTTATTGTCTTGAATGGAAGTAAGTAGATGACATACATATATATATATACATAAATCCATTAGATTTAAATTTTCATAAATTTTATTATTATTCATTATATATACTTTATAATCATTCATGAAAGGTTAATGTGGAGAATGAATCTCATCGCGTCGTGGAGACGGTAGTCCGTACGTACGCACGAGCGATGATATTGTTCTCATGATCGTGAAATTGTGTTGAAGTGTATGTATACTATTTCAGTATCAATATCACTTTATAATAATCATATATAGTTACTAATTGCACCATTATACCCATCCAATTAAGGTGGTGGCGGAAAATAGATTACACCACGGTGTGGAGACGGTATTCCGTACTACGCACGCGCCGTGATTTTCTTTTTTCCGTAGGATGGATGGAAGGTTAATTATGGTTGTTTCATATTTATAATAACATATAAGTATATAAGAAATAATTATGTTATTACTTTATCATGAAACAACTAATGAAGAATAATTTGAAGAAGAAAGAAATTGAAAAAGATCGGTAATGGATATTACCTCTTTTTGACGTGCCTTTTCTTAAACTCCACATAAAGAACGAAGGATGGTCTTTGAAGAAGACCAGGACCTCTAGGATGATACTAGGGAATTGGAGAAGAGATTTTTTCAGGGGTTGTCAGAGCTTGAAGGCTCAACGTGGTGTGAGGAAGAGGGGGAGGAGGTGCCCTTTTATAAGGGAGGAGAGGGGTACCTTAGGAAAATCTCAAAATATTATTTTATATTAAGGTCAAATTCGGTTTATAATGGTTCCAAAGGGTCTTATTTCGAAGATAAAGTGGGGATGGATCTAAATACTCTCATCCAATAGGATTTAGACAAGTTTAGGTTATTATTTTAACCTTATCAATTAGACTTAACTCTAAGTTAAATAATTTAACTTTTACCGTGTCTTTTTGTTTTCTTACACTATATGGTTAATAAACTTACCATAACAAGCCAAAAGAACCCCAATTTGTTTATTATTAATATATCTATCCTTATCTAAGTCATTTTGCCGAACCATAGATTTTTAGGAATTAAATAACAATTAATAATATAATATTTTTTTTAAAAACTAATTTATGTCAATTTTTACACTATTTGGTACATGATTTTTATGAAATTAATAACAGAATTATAAGTTCTAAAAAAGTAACTTATATCAACAATAACATGTCATATTAACCTAGAAAATTAATGTAAGTCATTAAAAGTCTCAAATTAAATTTATTTGGGCATTTATAACATCAATTATGTCAATATTTCATTAATAAGACAATTACTGTATCATCTTTGTTTAATAATAAATTATAATTATTTAATCCCTAAAAATTATAAATAAATTCCTATGATGTATATAATTGTATTATATTTCTGGAGACTATTCATGTTCGAATATTCATGAATTTTATCACTAAATTAAAATTATTATACTTATAAGATTTAAGAAAGTGACATGTTGTCACATTCTTTGGTTTTAATACTAATTAAATTATTTTCTTGGACAAAAGTCCATAAAATGAATCTAATACGACCCTTAGGTTATATGGGTCTACTTTTAGCCATCAAATATTATTTTTCCAAGTGTTAGGGTAATTTTATAATCTTATATTTACCCTTAATTACCCGATTTACCTTTAACTATAGTAAATAAAATTTACCGTAGTTACTATTCACAATACCCAAAAATAAAAAGTAGCTTATTAACATAATTTGGACCCACTGATTCCAAATATGGAATCCATTTTGCCAAATTAAATACACAAAATATGCATAAATTAAATTAAAATTAATCCCGCTGTCGAAAGAAAACGGGTTTTTCTTTAAAACATTGCAAAAGATTGAATTGATTTAACCTACGAATTCAAGGTAAAATCAATGATAATGACATAAATTATATTAAATGGTAAAAATATATTCTATTTATACTTTAAAACCATTCAATATTAGAATTTAACCACATAAGATATTACGATGAAAAAAGTTGTTTTTAATTAAAATATAGCGTGTTTTACTATTCATTAAAATATGAAAGTTATCCGAAAAATATCAAAACTTTATCTAATGTAAATATTTATATCCTGATTCAAAAGATGAATTTTATTTTTTCAAATTTAACATATAAACATGTCAAAACTATATTTAAAGTGGGTGCGCCATCAAAAGGCGGCAAAACTGCATTTTTTGAAAAATAATTATTTTACCTGAAAAATTTATTTTGTTCTTATACCATGTTCTAGAAAATGTGTTAGATGAATAATAATGTTATAAAATTCAAAATGTAGTTAATACTATTCATAACGGCTAGTTCATGACAATATTATAATAAAATATCGTTGTTTATTAAAACCCGGTATTGCGTACAACACACGCTATCGAGGAAGGTCGTGATTGCGTGTAATGCAAGCCAAGTCAGGGTTGCAAGTTGTGAAAGAATCCTTCGTTGTTTCGTATAACAGTATCCAACCATATTTCATTTATACATTGAATATAAATATATATATATATACTCAATGTTGCGTAGAATAAGTATTATCAAAATTGTCTGTAACACGATCCAAGAATAGTGTTGCGTATACTGCAAGCTAATACGGTGTTGCGTATAGCGCAAGGTAATATTGGTGTAGAATACAACACAAGACATTAATGAAATTAAAAGAATATTTTTCATAAAATCTCGGGGTGTTACACTTGGGGTCCCTACTGAGTAGCTTATACTCACCCCTGCACGGGCTATGCCCGCACTACGTTGTGTTGGTTCAGATGACGGACAACGCTGATCGTGGTTGAGGCTTGCAGAGCAGGACGGTACCTGGAGGTGGACCACTGGGCGGGACGCACTCGGAGTGGACGGATGGACCCTAAGAGCTGTGGAGGCCATCTATACCCACCCTTCAGGTGGGACTTCCAGTGGATGGCTCGACGCTGCGGCTTTACTTTTCAGTTGCTGTTTTCCCTTCCAGTTTTACTTTACTTTCAGTTTGGTTTTGTATAATGGCCCACATACTTTTCAGCACATACTGTTGTACTCAATTTGTACTTAGTGATTACTTCTACTGCTTTCTTGCTCTGTGGTAGTTGTTTACTTTAAAAAGGAAATGCCTTCCCCTTTACCGGGATTTACGCCTTGGTGCTAGTCGCCAACCCATGGCCTATGGAAGGCGGGCTTGGGGTAGTCACGACATGGGCCCCATGGACGGGTCATGACAAATTGGTATAAGAGGAGTTCGGTTCTACCACAGAACATTGGACTTTGATCATTTTCTATGTGAAGCAATAGTGTTAAGTATATTGGGTGTGGTTATCAGTCCAGGGAGTCCAGTGTTGGTGCGGCGGCTGACGTATCCGTACACCAGGACCCTGACTTCTGATTTCCGACTTAATGCACGAAAACATTGATTGCATGTGTGTTTCATGTTTTCTTTGTGATTACTTTATGTCAGCTCAACAGGTATACTCTTTGACCGTGGCGCACCTGTTTCCTTTTCAGGATGGCCCCACGATGGCTGCCAGCTAGGGTTACGAGAGTTCAGTGTGACGACAGCCCACCGAGCGACGAGGCCTCGGTACAGGACCCTTTAATAGCTGAGGCACCGGAAGTACCTCTACCCGTCGAGCCACCGATGCTTCCTGCCCCAGCCGCTGACGATGCACGTCGCCTTAGTGCATTGCATGAGTTCTAGCGCCAGGGACCACATAGATTCCGTGGGGAGATGGACCCCCAGGTAGCCGAGGACTGGCTGGAGGAAGTGGTATGAGTTTTCTGGTTAGTGAGGACACCAGCAGACCTCATGGTGATCCTCGCAGCGAGCCTACTGCACGCGTCAGCGGGCTGATAGTGGAGCTTGATGCTCCAGGTGCACGATGAGGCATCTCTTCTCTGGATAGACTTTGAGAGCCTCTTCCGCTCAGAGTTCGTCCCAGCCACCCTCCGTGCGGTGCGCATCCAGTAGCTTTTTCAGCTGCGGCAGGGTAGCTTGACAGTCGCCCAATACTCGGCGAGATTTTCCGATCTCTCGCGCTACTCGACAGACATGGTACGAGACCCATTCTTCCGGGCCCAGACCTTTGAGCAGGGATTGAGGCATGAGATTAGGGCATCACTGATCTCCCTCATTATTCCGACTCAGGCAGGATTACTAGAGCGAGCCCTTTTGATCGAGAGCTTCCTTGCTAAGCTTTCATCAGCAGTGAAACCTACCGCGGGGCGGCCCGTAGCATAGTCTTCTGCAGAAGGCAGCCGATGGATGACTCATGGGTCCAGGCAGACCAGAACCTCAGGCAGACGACCTGAGGACACTAGCTCAGCAGTGCGGGGCACACAGCGCAGAGCCAGTCTTTTGAGAGGGAGACAGTGCTACACATGCGGCGGGTAGGGCCACATGGCTCGTGACTGCCGACCCACCATGCCGAGGAGCAGTAGACGGTTGAGGGGACACCCAGCCAGAGGCAGAGGGTCGATCGTGGCGGTCCGCATGGAGTAGGCAGACGAGGCAGAGGAGCTGGCCGAGCAGCAAGTGGTGGGCGACGCTTTGAGGATCTATCACCACCACCACCAAGAGGTCCACCCTGGCCACAGGGAGCTGGCAGACAGAGATAGGCACAACTCCAGGCAGCGGAGGCCTACAACCACGACGCGCCCGAGATGATTTGAGGTACTATCTGTGTCTATTCCACCCTTACTGCAGTTCTGATAGACATAGGAGTGAGTCACTCTTTCATAGCCGCTACCCATGTTCGGAGCTTGGAGATTCCGACAGAGCCGTTGGCTCGATCCTTACGGCTAGAGACTCCTAAGGGAGCAGACTCGATGATTACGCACTGGTGCCGGCAGTGTGAGCTTACTCTAGGAGGCGAGAGCTTCAGCTGGGATCTTCTTGTAGCAGCGTCGAGGCCTTACGACGTTATCTTGGGCATGGATTGGTTATCTACAGTCCATGCTCATATTGAATATATTAGGCGCAAGGTGCGATGTGTACGCACCGACGGGAGCAGGTTCACCTTCACCGGTGAGAAGGGTGCCTTTGCAGCACAGGATGGACTCTCGCAGAGGAGAGGAAAGCCCATCACTCATTAGTTGGCTAGCCTCATCCTAGGAACAGTTGACGTGCAGAGTCCAAGTTTTCCTGTAGTGGTGGATCAGTATGCAGACGTCTTCCCCGATGACGTTCCAGGACTACCTCCTCACAGAGAGGTAGACTTTTATTTTGATCTATACCCTGGGCAACCCCGATATCCACTCCATCATATCGGATGGCCCCCACTGAGCTTCGAGAGCTATGGGTACAGTTGGAGGACTTGCAGGGCAAGGGTTTCATCCGACCCAGTGTTTCACGCTGGGCTTCCCCGATATTGTTCGCCAAGAAGGTGGACAGGAGCATGCGAATTTGTGTCGACTATCGTCACCTGAACCAGGTGACAGTGAGGAAAAAGTATCCACTACCAAGGATTGATGACCTCTTCGATCAGCTCAAGGGAGCATGGTGGTTCTCGAAGATAGACCTCTGGTTAGGCTATCATCAGCTTAGAGTTCGGGATGAGGACGTGCAGAAGACGACCTTCAGATGTCGGTATGGCCACTATGAGTTCTTGGTAATTCCATTCGGCGTATCCAATGCTCCAGCGATGTTCATGGGCCTCATGAACATTATCTTTCAGCCATACCTCGATCGATTTTTCGTGGTCTTCATCAACGACATTTTGATATACTCGACGACTGAGGAGGAGCACGCCTACCACTTGCGAGTTGTACTGGACACACTCCGAGAGCACCAACATTATGGAAAGCTCTCGAAGTGTCAGTTCTGGATACGTGAGGTCCACTTCTTGGGACACGTCATCTTTGAGGCGGGAGTTGCAGTTGATCCTGTGAATATCGATTTAGTGCTAGCATGGGAGCCACCCAGGAGCGTGACTGAGGTGCGGAGTTTCTTGGGATTAGCTGGATAATACGAGAGATTTGTGCCAGATTTCTCAAGAGTTTCAACACCACTCTCAGCTTTGAAAATGAAGGGGAAACCCTTTGTGTGGTCAGACAGATGTCAGCAGAGCTTCCAGGAGCTGAGACAGAGATTGACCAGTGCCCCTATCTTGAGGTTTCCTGAGGAGGGAGTAGGGTACGTAATCTACTGCGATGCATCAGCGACCGGACTCAGATGTGTCCTGATGCAGGAGAAGGTCGTGATCGCATATGGATCACTTCAGTTGAGGCCTCATGAGCAGAACTACGCAACCCATGACCTGGAGTTATCAGTAGTGGTCTTCGCTCTAAAGACTTGGCGACACTACTTGATGGGTGAGCGCTTTACAGTATTTTCTGACCATCGGAGTCTCAGGTACATCTTCTCTCAGAAGGACATGAACCTGAGACAATGGTAATGGCTCGAGTTCCTCCAGGACTATGACTTTGTGATAGTCTATACTCCTGGGAAGGGCAACGTAGTAGCCGATGCTCTCAGCAGGAGGACGAGCATTCAGCTACTTGAGGAGGCGATAGAGAAGCTAGCCACTTTGAAGATATCCTTCGTGGATAGAGATGGAGCATTTTTCCTTCAGTCTCTCACAGTCACCCCTCCACTACTGCAACAGTTCAGAGAGGCACAACGTGGGGATGCTGACTATGAGACGCGGCGTGCACAGATATCCTTAGGACAGGCACCTGATGGTTTCTCCTTTGGAGCAGAGCACGCTATCCTTTTCAGAGGACGTACCTTGGTACCAGTTTCTTTATGGGAGGAGGTGATGAGAGAGTTTCACACTTCTCAATTGGTGGTATATCCTGGAGTGTCAAAGATGTACCGGGATCTCAGAAGACAGAACTGGTGGATGGACATGAAGAAGGCTGTGGCAGAGTTCGTTTCTTGATACCTCACCTGCCAGCAGGTGAAGGCAGAGCATGAGGTACCAGCAGGCTTGGTACAACCCTTGGAGGTCCCGGAGTGGAAGTTGGATGGAATATATATGGACTTCGTGACTAGACTTCCACACACTTCCAGAGGTCACGACTCCATTTGGGTGATTGTCGACCGACTCACCAAGTCGGCTCACTTCTTACCCATCAGAGAGCAGGGCTCAGTGGAGAGCTTGGGACGTCTCTACGTTCAGGAGATTGTATGGCTTCATGGTGTGCCATCATCTATCATCTCCGATCGAGATTCTCGCATTACTTCCCGGCTTTGGAAGGGGTTGCCGGAGGTGTTCCGGACACAGCTACGTCTGAGCACCGCCTTTCACCCTTAGATGGATGGTCAGACAGAGAGGTCCATACAGACCCTCGAGGACATGATCCGTGCATGTGTCCTCGACTTTGGTCGCAACTGGGAGGACCACCTACCCTTGGTAGGGTTTGCGTACAACAAAAGCTACCACTCCACCATCGGGATGGCACCATATGAGGCGTTGTACGGTCGACCTTGCAGATCTCCTTTGTGCTGGACAGACCCTGGGGAGTCAGCACTTGTGGGACCAGAGATGGTCTAGGCCACGACAGAGAAGGTCCAGGTCATCCTGGAGCGGATGAGGATAGCTCAGAGCCGGCAGAAGTCTTATCTTGACAGGAGGCAGAGGCCACTAGAGTGTGAGGATGGCGACCATGTCTTCTTGCGTGTCTCACCTCGACGTGGATTACGGTGATTTGGACGAGGCTGCAAGTTGTCCCCATGCTTTATCAGACCATTCCAGATCCTCAGCAGGATTGGCGAGGTGGCTTATCGCCTGGCTCTACCACCTCAGTTGCACCAGGTGCACGATTTCTTCCACGTATCTCAGTTGAGGAGATACGTGCACGACCCGACGCACATCATTGACAATGGGGAGCTGGACGTTGATGATGGGGAGACGGTTACAGAGGTCCCGGTGGAGATCGAGGATCGACAGGAGCGGGTCCTATGTGGACAATCGATTCCTCTAGTGCGCATCAGATGGCAGCACAAGAACCTCTAGGAGAGCACTTGGGAGCGGGGGGCTCAGATGTGTGCTCAGTACCCACATCTGTTTCCCTAGTCTATGATGTATATTTACGGGGACGTAAAGCCCTGAGGAGGGAGTGATGTAAAGACCCATAAAATTCAAGGAAATTTTTTTTCTTAATTTTCATTGTAATTTGACAAGAACGCAGTTTCTGACGGCACCTGATTCCCAGGCTCGGTGTGCCCGGAATCATTTTCCGAAGTTTGGCTCGGGTATGTTCAGTGAACGAATGAGAGAGTTTTCCTAACTTTTGAACCGGTGCTAGGAATCGAATTCCGAGGGAACCGATGGGATCACAGCGCCGGTATTTTCTTAGAAAGGCCCTTTCCGGAGTTGCATTTTCTCGGGTGTGGTTTTTAGTTTTTGGGGTTAAGTTAAGAAATAAAATAAAGTTGTGCGACAACTTTATTTTATTTCACTTAAAGACACTTAAAGCCACTTAAGATAAGTTAAGCGGATAGGGTGGAACCCAAAATATCCTACCCACTTGGTAGGATATTTGTGAGGTGGGGCCCACACGAGCCCCACCATTTCTTTTCCTCTAAGTAACGCACCCGCGAAAACCCGTTTTAAATGAAAGTCAACCGAAATGTTTTCTTAAATTCTTAACGCCCCTATTAATTGGGTAGTTAAGTCATTACCATTAATTCTCCGAATTAATGGTTTGTTTCTTAACATTGTTTTTCGTTTGTTGGCATAAGAATAAAATAAGACCCACACATGTGGGTGGCTAGTTGAGAGGATTTGGAGAAACTCTATGTTCTTCATCCTCCTTCACGAAGAACGCGAAGAACACAAAGAACACGAAGAACGCAGAACCCTCAGAGATCGACGACGCGATGCCGTGTACCGCGACACCGACGATCCTCCTTCTGTGATGTTTCTTCTGTGACGATCCTTCCCCGCGACAATCTTCGATCATCAACAAATTGAGGTAGGGGATTACGGATCTTTTAATTTTCTTTGTGGATTTTATCCTCAGCATGGGTTTAAATGGTGCAATTAAATCTGTGTGTTTTCTTTAACCCTTGGAGATCATCTATGCGACGCCGTTTACCACGACGATATGACACCCCTTCCACGACGCGACGATCCTCTTCTTCTGCGACTGTCAATTCCGCGATGAACTCACGTTCAACAACAACGTTGAGGTAGAGGTTTGATTCAATTAAATCTTTATGATTTATACCCGCAGCGTATGATTAAACTTTTGTTGTGAAATATTTAAAACCGCTAACGCGGTGGGTGTGGACCAATGAAAAAGTCTGAACCTACCGCCCCTTTCGTTCTTGGTGTGAGAAACGGCGGACGTCGACAAAACTCACCGCACAGGCGATGTGAGGTCCTCGCAGTGAAGGACGTACCCCGGGAGGGCCTTTGGTGAAGACGACATGAATTTACGACCACCGGAACACGTCTGGTGGTCCGCGGAGCAACCCTCCGGTGCGCCGCCGTTGAGAACCGCCGCGGCTGAAGCCGCTGCGGTGGGCCGGCCGTCCCGCGACCGCGCGGGACCGGCGGAGGACGGAACGCGGAAGCCAGCCGCATCCGCTAGCAAGGGCGGCCCCATGCGGGGCCGTGGCTCCATCACGTGGGGCCAGCACGCCCCCCACTCTGCTCCGCCGTAACCGGCTGAGCCGACGCGCCGGACGACCGGGTCGCGCCCGCTCCGGCCGGGCCGGGTCGCGCCCAGGCCGGGCCGGGCCACCCAAGCCATGCCGGGCCGCCCCGTCCGGGACGGACCCGGACCCGGACGGGCCGACCCAGGTGGGGGGGGGGGGGGGGGGGGGTTGGGCCGGGTCGGTCCGGGCCGAGACCCCCCGTTTTGAGACCTCTTTTGGTCTTCTGCCAATATCTTGGGCTACGCACCTCCGATCAACGCACCGTTAGCGGTGATTTGATCCATGGATCGAGACGGTCGTCTCGACATATCGCACTCAAGGTTTCGGAGAATGTTGGGTTCATCCGAGTTGGTTCGTACACGAAACCAACCGGGCCCTCGGAGCGGAAACGCTCATAACTTGAGCTCCGGATGTCCGATAAACATGCCATCGATTTTTTAAGATTCCACTTAGTGAGAGTAATCTTTTGGCTTACTCCGCCCGAGGTTTGGATGCAGGTAGAGTACGGTCGGGTTGGTTTTGTCTTAAAAACCAACCGGGCCCCTCGAACGAAAAAGCCAATAACTCTCAGACCGAGCGTCCGATTGACGCGCCGTCTGCGACGTTGAGTTCCTATTGATGATACGTGACTTTTGGATTCCTCAAATCTGGACTATGTGTCAGTTGATGTATCAGCCTCTCGGCTCGTGGAGCGGACCCTCACGAACGAGCTTGCTGTGGGCGGGAACCCTAGAGCTGGCTGCGACTGCATCTGTGACGACGACGACGACTGTGCAGAGATCCTCAGTGGATTCGACGGTGACGACTTCAACACTCAGCGATCCTGTGTGGATCAGTGCTACCAATCCTGTGTGGGTCAGCGCTTAGGGGTCTTGTGTGGGCCAGCGCATACAGATCCTGTGTGGGTCTGATCCTGTGTGGGTCTTTGCGGGGGTTAGTTATCTATCGATCCCGTGTGGGTCAGATCCTTTGTGGGTCATTGCGGGGGTTAGTTACCTATCGATCCTTTGTGGGTCAGATCCATTGTGGGTCATTACGGGGGTTATTTACCTATCGATCCTTTGTGGGTTAAGTCCTTTGTGGGTCATTGTGGGGGTTAGTACCTATCAATTCTTTGTGGGTCCGATGACTTAGATTAATCAGTGGAAATATCTGATAATCTCTATCGTCTTATGAAGAAGTATACCTGTGTGAGCTAAATCCTGTTTTTCTTTCCTATGTGGATTGTGTTGAGCTATCCTGTGTGGATTTACGTTTTGCTTTCCTGTGTGGACTGGGTTATACTTGGGCTCAGATGTTGGAGCCGAACGAGAATTGGTGACTTAGGTATATGTATGAGAATATACCTAATCAGTGTCGAATATTACTTCGTGATTGTTTATTTACTTTTTGGTTTATCCTTTTGTGGATTTTGGGAGACCTTCGGGGGTCTCGGGGTCCCTACTGAGTAGCTTATACTCACCCATGCACGGGCTATGCCCGCACTACGTTGTGTTGGTTGCAGACAACGGACATCGCTGATCGTGGTTGAGGCTTGCGGAGCAGGACGTTACCTGGAGGTGGACCACTGGGCGGGACACAATCGGAGTGGATGGCTGGACCCTAGGAGCTGTGGAGGCCATCTGTACCCACCCTTCAGGTGGGACTTCCAGTGGACGGCTCGACGTTGTGGCTTTACTTTTCAGTTGCTGTTTTCCCTTCCAGTTGTACTGTACTTTCAGTTTGGGTTTGTATACTGGCCCACTTACTTTTCCGCACTTACTGTTGTACTCAGTTTTTACTTAGTGATTACTTCTACTGCTTTCTTGCTCTGTGGTGTTTGTTTACTTTACAAAGGAAATGCATTCCCTTTTACCGGGATTTACGCCTTGGTGCAAGTCGCCAGCCCCTGGCCTATGGAAGGCGGGCTTGGGGTAGTCACGGCATGGGCCCCGAGGATGGGTCATGACAAAAAACATGAATCAATTTATGAACCTAGGGATTATTGTGACATGTTTCATGGTAGGAACACATGAGGAAGGAATGTGGGATGTGATGTACATAATGATTTTATTTTTCCTATATGTTCTAAAGAAATGGTTTCTAATAATGGTGGTGCAAATGATTAAAAGAAAAAAATATAAGAAAATGGATACAGAATAATTCCAAATAAAGAGGAATTTATGGGTTAAAAATTTTGTTGTGATGAGTTGTAAATATGGAGTGGTTCCAAATTTAGAAATAATTATGTGGTAGAGGATATATGGTTAAAAGGGTATCAAATGATTTTTTTATTATGTTGGTTAGCTTTCCCCTTTATTACCATGTACCATATTGGGGATGGTTAAGTGTAGTGATAGAAACCTTACAATATTTATTGGAATAATGTGTACGAAATGGATTTCCTAAGGATAATATATAACCATATTTTATTGCAAAATGTGATAGTAATATGTTTTGTGTTTTGAGATATGTATTTGGAATTAAAGTGAAATTACCACACGATGACATGTATTGGTTAAAAAATAAGAGGATACCATAGATAATGGACCTCCAGTAGTAGATAATGAAATCCCATTGACCCAATGTTAAAAAGGGGAGGATCAATTCCAAGATAAATTTTATTATTTTATAAAGATGATGTAATATGGCCATGGGAAGGTTGTGTTGAGGATGGTTGAATTCACTATGGTTTTTTTATTATAGAACACGATAATGATTATTCTATAGGGTGGAATTGTGGTATAATAGTTTGGTATTGAGTACATATAGATGATGTTGGATCAATTGGAATCCCCTATGGTAAATAGAGACATGTTGGCAAAGTATTTGTTTTGAGGACTAGAAAATATAATGTGGGAAATTATTATTCTAGAAGAATAGTATGTTGTGGAAATATTGTGAGGATAATTTTATGAAACAATTCTTTATGTAGACCCTGTGGTAGTTGAAATCTACGATGTTTATGATTTTGACCCAGGGGACTATTGTAGTGATGGATTTTGTTGGTCACTCCACCGACATTAAATTATTTGTTCCAGCACTAAAACAGAATAAATAATATATCATGAGAAATTTCGAGGACAAATTTAGACATGATATAAAGTCCTCAGTAAATATATTCCATTCATTGAGGTTTTATGAAGTGGTGGATGAGGCCCTTATTTTAGAATGAAACCTCAAAAAGGCTTCAGGTGGTGGAAATGTAGTTCCATCTAGAATGCCCAGTTTTGTGAATTTTAATAGTAGGTAGCACCATTTCTAGGGCTTTCACCAGGTTGGTGGTGGATTGAGTATTTTGAGAATAAAAAAAAACCTCTCAGGGTAGAGATCATATTTTCTTCCATAACTGTGGTAGGACCTAGAACACGCATGGATAGTGTTCCTAACCCCTATTTGAGTGTTGAGCCTGGGGAAGGATTGTTCATTTGTATAGGTTCTCCACGAACTCTTGGAATATGTGTTGTGATAGAAAATCAAGACAAATTCAAAGTGTAGGAAGGTGATTCACTACACTATATCAGACAAGAACTTGGAGTTCTACATGATGTTCTTGTTATGGCGGTGAATGTGTTACTCCAAGAATGGGGTATCGTTATCAAAATGGAAGTGTAACACCAAGAACATAAACTTAATCCCATGGTAGAGAAAAAAGTTAGCTTCATGTATTTTGGCTCGCATCCAGAGGTGTTGAGGGTAGATTATCGATAGTTTTAGGAATGATTCCTATAAAATTCATGATTTCCAATGAATTTTTTAATATAGGTTCCTCATATTCATTGGTATCTACTAATTTTTCGAATTTACATCATCTAGTGGTGTAATTTATCTGCGGGGATACGTCAATTCATACACCGTTATGTGTATTAGTAGATAATATTCAAAATTGTAAACAATTTAACCTTACTGGTGGCAAGTATTTTTTTCCTTTGGAACTTTTTTGGGATTCATATTTGAGGTCTTGATAAGATATTGGGGACTAACTATCTGGTTTTTTCCATTCCTATATTGACTATTACTAGCACAAGATAATATCCATGTCTCTTGAGGGAGACACATATGACCATCATGGAGTGTTGGATATCTAAGTAGTCTGTGCATGGCCTATTTCTTAGTGGTTGGGTGAGATCACAGTCCAAGGGGCATATCTTGTGATTAATTATGGGGGAGTATAGTAGATTATTTTTCCTCTTATGGTTGATTAGTTCTAAGATGTTTTTCCTATAAACATCATGGGGATACATCCCGAGAGATATGTTGAGTTCATGATTGAGTTTGTTCCTGGATAAAATTTTGTGTCTATTATTCCATATATAATTGCATCGAATGAGCATCGGTAACACAAAACTCAGTTCAAGGAATTTGATAATAAATTTTTCATTCATCCAAGTACGTCATATTGTGGATCTCTAGTTTTGATTGATAAGAAGGCTAATTGGGGGATGTGTCTAGGTTTATACTACTTAAAGTTAAATCATATTACTGTTAATAATATATAACCTCATCCAAGAATCAATGATCTTATTTCTCAAGTGAAAGGTGATTATATGTTCTGAAAAATTTATTTTGTGATCAGGTTATCATCAAATAAGGGTGAGACCAACTGATATACATTATACAACATTTCAGTGTGGGTATGGGTGGTATGAGTTTGTGATGAGTCTATTTGGATTCAACTACATGTTAGCA
Organism: Viscum album; assembly: GCA_963277665.1. Lineage (NCBI taxonomy): Eukaryota > Viridiplantae > Streptophyta > Magnoliopsida > Santalales > Viscaceae > Viscum > Viscum album. Next base: position 2,012,421,925 of record OY728120.1, read on the forward strand.
TTGTTTATGTCTTTGATGAATGAATATTTAACTCATACCAGGATAAGTTTTTAGTTTAATTTGTGCATGAAGTCTTGGTGTACTCCAAGAGTCTTAAATAGCATGATAAACAACCTAAAATCATCAAAATTACACTATAAGGGAACCTGTTATATTCCAATATACGTAAACATAATTTCTTGATTGGCAGGGTAAATTGTTTTGGTCACAAAATCTATAAGTAATGTCTGTCAGGCTAACCGTAGAAAGAGGAGGTGGTCATATCTTTGGAGTAACCCAAGTTTGTTTTTTTCTTAATAAAATATTTTGGATTCTATGGGTTATTATTGGTGGTTAACAGAAGACTTCTCCAATTTGTAAGCACTCATTTTGGGCTTGAAAAAATTTGGCTATCAACATTAAATGTTTTGGGGAATGTAAGAATGATTTCTAGGAGTTGAAGAAGTGGATGACTAATGTACTAATTTTGATCTTACCTAAGCCAGATAAGCTGTATACCTTGTTCTAAGATATATCATGTGTCAGACTTGGGGAAGTGTTGATGCAAAATGATTAGGTTGTGTCGTATGGATCATGATGGTTGAGGAACCATGAATGAAATTACCTTATTTGTGATCTTTAGTTTCCATGGTGGATGATGTAATAAAATATTGGTGGAATTACATTTTGGGGGAATGTTTTACTATTAATACCGATCATAAAATAATTATGTATATATTCCCTCAACGTTACATGGATATTTGTTAGTGAATATGGGATGTGTACAAGAAATAGTGTGATTTTTATATGGTTTATACACCAAGAAAGGGAAAAAATTCCATAGATTCCTTGAGTTAAACAAGTCAATGTCAGGTAGTTCATGAACCTATTTCCAATTGGAGAAGAGTGGTGTTGACTATTGAGATGCACATAGAGGTTCTGGGTGGGAATGGAGGATTACCATTGTATCATTGAATATTGAGTCAAAGATTTTGAGCTAGATTAAAGAGAGCATGTTCGAGGTTCTAGATTTTTTGGCATTGAGGGAAAGTCTTCATGGTGGGAGTCACCTTTTGATTATATTTTTGATGATTATTGGAACATTTATATATGTTTTCATGTTATTGTTTCAACTTTTATACTGGAAGAGATAATGCGCGAGTTTCATGATTCAATGTCAGTAGTGCATACTCATTCAACCAAAATGTCTTTTGATCTTGATAGATCATATTTTTTCAGGGATAAAAAAAAGTCATTGGTTTCATGGAATAATACTATACCAATCAATAGGTGATTTCTAAGCATTCGAGACTGAGTGGTTTGATATAGACATTTCCCATTCCAGAGTGGATGCGGTATTAAATCATGATGGATTTTGTGATTGGTCTTCCATGGATTACCTATAATAATGATGTGATATGTGTAGCTTTGGATTGTTTGACTATGGATGAACATTTCTTAACAATATAGAAGACCTTCAACATTAACATGTTGGGTGAGTTTTATCTTCGAGATGTAGTTTAGTTGTACAAGGTTCCACAAACTATAGATTACGATTGTGATATGTGATATGTGTTTTACTCCATGATTCTCGATGGGGTTACCTAAGGTTTTTTGTACCTAGTTTTTTCTACTATTTGTTTCTACCCATAGATATGTGGGTAGTCCAATAAATCTATTCCGGTTCAAGAGTACATGTTGAGGGAATGTGTCCAAGACTATGGTGGAGCATTAGGGAATCACATTACTCTTGTTGAGTTATACTGTAAGGATAATTATGAGGAATATATAGATATGAAACCAAAATATAAACTATATGGAATCCCATAGAGATCATAGTTATACTGGATTGAGGTTGGGGAATTATTGTTTTCTGCAATATCTCTCACGAAAGAGACATCAAGACAGGTTCATTTGATTCAGTAATGTGTTTCTATGAGCCGGGGTAGGAAGAATTGATATGATGATGGATGTTAGTAACCTATTCAGTTTATGAGGGGGGACCATTAGTTACATTGGGTGTTTTCAATTCTGGTTGACCAATGGGATCATTCAAATATTAATTTGGAACCCACGAATGTGTGGCCATTTTATGTTGATGAGAGGATCGAACTGTTGGTGTATTGATTTTCACTTCCATAGAAGTATATTAGTTTTCATTATGTTTTTCATATGGAAAATCATTAAAGGTATCACCTAAAGGAATCTAATGTGTTATATTTTTATGATTTTGATCTTGAGGATGATGTGTCACTCGAGGAGATTCTGGTTCATATTATGGATCATAGTGAAAATAAATATGGAAAATATCATCCCATTTGATCAATTGTTGTGTTCGCATGGTAATGTTCATGAGGAATGATGGGAGATGGAGATAGCTATATGATCCTAGTGGCCTAATAAAATTAATTTTGAGAATCACTGATACATGGGAGTGTGGATCTAGGATGATACATTCTAAGGGGGAGGGACGTTTTAAGATCATGAACATCTTTTGAGGTAAGTTCCTGTTTAGTTTTTAGATTTAGTCTCTTTATTTTTGTGTTTAAAATGTTGTTCGAGTGTACAAGGAGTCTTTTTTTATGGTTTAGGTGTTTGGGATGTGAAATATGAGATAAGGTGTCCATTCAGATCATGTTTCATGGTTGGTGAATGGTTAATAGTAATCATGCACCCTAACTATTCTTGCCTAGTGTTGGGTTGCATGTTTTATAAAATCATGAAATCGGGTGTCCAAACCATCTGGCCTTGAATATATCCCTCCTACATGGTCACCACAGGGTATCTAAAACCTTGAGATCACCCTAGTAGGCTATGTGACATGGTCCCCTCTTGATCAGAGTGTAATGCACGGTTTGTACACGGTTTGGCCAACAATGCACCCCATTAAAAATGGGAATTTATTTCACTTTCCGATTTCATTCCCTAAGAATTCATAAAATAACTCTATCCCAATTTCATTTATATCATCCAAGGATTTGAACCCTTCCTCCCAAAATTCCCAAGGATCCTTGTCCCTCTTTTATATGCTTTTTGGAGCACCATTATGTTTGAGTAGATGCTCTTTGTGAGTCTACCACTCCCCATTGCACCTTTTTGTGGATTATGTCTTGTGGAATAATTTTTCTATTTAATCCCTAAAACATTTTTTTCTAATGGTTTCTTGGTTGGGGATTTAAAGGTGGTTTGGTTTTTAATCAAAGGATCTATTTAAGAATGAAATTATCTGTATAATTGAGGTAGGAAGTATATATGTTATATAGTATAGTATCATTTAAATTTTTGTGTGTATGTAGTTGTAGTTTTGTGAAAATACTCTATCCATCTGGTTTCCAGGGTATAAAATGATGAGTTGGTTTATTAAGTGATGAATTCATCCCATATTGATCTATGTGGGATGTATTGAGGCTGATTAATCCAAGTTAAAGTCCACCCATGTAGTTTTCCTCTTCTTGAACATGATATTGTTATGTTATGTATATAATTTACTTGTTATGAGATAGAGCCGAAAGCAATAATGTTGGTATGATAGAAATAATTATGTAATGGGAGAAATTATAATAGTGTTTATTTGTAAACATTGAGTAAGGGGTTGTTTGATATAATGTGAATGAGTTACATTAAATATGGAAATTTGTAAATGTGTTAAAGTATGAAATCACAAGTATGTTAATGGGTTATGACATATAAATGGAAAATGTGCTAACTGGTTAAGGAATGAAGATAATATATTTATTAAGTGAACCATGTAGTAAATGATTAATGTGTTAATGAGTTATGGTTTCCAAATGGTATATGTGGTAAATGGTTAAATAATCATTTCCACAAGGATTTGGGGTTTGTGGGGTATGACTGAGGCTCTACACCCATAGGTAGGGTTACACTGATGCACTAACCCACCCTTATAATGTACTAGTGGGGGAGTCAGAAAAAGCCTTTATTCTCCCAATGGATGCATCATATGTGATTAACTTGACTATTTCACCAAGATAAGTGTTACACAATGCATGGGATGGGGTGTCATACTGATGATCTATTCCCCCAATGGATGCACAAGATATATTAACATAGGCAGAGGCTTTGAGGTAAGGGTAATGTTATGTTTCGTGCAATATTTCCATAGATAATAAGGGAATCAATTCTTACCCCTCATATATCATTTAAGTGACTAGGAAATACCTATGTTTACTTGATTGAAATTGTAAACCCCATGGGACTAATTATGAAGGTGGATAAATTGATCACTGTTAAATAGGGGAACCCTATTTATCTTCTATTTATTTCATTATTACATATGTTCATTCATACAATAGCTATTGATAATAAATATTTTTAGACCCATTTAGAGGTGGCCAACAATGTTCTACTCAAACCCTGATCGAGCCACCTTTCCCTACCTTAGAAGACTTCATGGTTGAAGATCATGATAACAACATGAGACCTATTCTAGATGGATTTTTCAGATATAGGATGTGCATGAATTAGGTATCTATATTTTTATTCCAGAACTATTTGGGATATTCATCATCTTTTATTCATGTAGGGTTTTCTTTACACATGCAACTATATGAAATGACAGCATGTTTGTTTTTTGGGATCATAAACATTTTTGGAGAATGGAATAGTGATTTATTTTTATTGTGATTTTTTTAATATTTAATATTTTATAAATTATATTTATGAAAATTTATATATTGGATATTATAATATAACATATACCTTTTTATATTAACCTCCATTAGAATATGATAATGTCACATGTGTGTACGTGTGGACTACTGCTTCCACGAAGCAATGTGATTTTGTTTTCATTTTTTATTGACATGGATTGTAAAAATGATATATTTAATGAATAAAAATTATATAAATGACATAAAAATTATTCTAATAATTTTATATATTATTTAAATTTATTTTTTCCCATCCATTGAGAAAATGGAAATTGAGTTTATGCATACATTTAGAATAATGTCTCCATGGATGGTGTAATTCATTTTCTATCTCTATCAATAATGGATAAATCCACATACATATGTAACGAGTGTATATTATATTTATATCAGTTTTACCATAATATTTAATATGAATCATTGATAAATGTAAAAGAACTAAAAATATCATACCAAAAATTTGCATTAAAAAACGAGGTAGATATCACTATAAATAGGAATTTTAATAATGAAATTTTAATATATTGTTGACAAAAAGGATATAATTAATTAATATATTGTATGAAATATATTAGTATAGTCTTATAATAGGTTTATAATAAATTTAAATTTATTTATATGTGTTTTTAATGTTTAGGATGAATGTCAGTATTTAAGATAAGGGATTTTTGACTCAATTTGTCTTCTTTGGGGCATATGTTATGTCATATTCCTATATTATTTTTTTTGTGTAAATATACATATACATTTAAATTTTATATCAAGAATTTATTTATTCAAATTATATATAAATTTTTATTTATTTTTATCATTTGACGGTTATAATTATTCTATTTTTATGGAATCATGTAAGGTATTTTTGTCTCCCATTTATTTCAGTGAGATGCATTCCATATTCACCGCTTGTTTCTTTTTTGTGGTGAATTTACTAACAAATAATTTAGTTTTTGATTAATTTTTGAATTTTATATGGATTTATATATACATATTAGGTTCATTCCTTCATGTGAATTATAAATAAATTTTTGAAAAAATTATAAGGGTTTTATGTTTAAATATTATTATTTTTCATGATTGTTTATGGTTACGTTCTTGAGGTTAAAATATTTTGATATATCTATCATGAAACTAATGAATTTTTATATAAAATTCTTATGTATATAATTTAAATTTTTTCTTCTCATTTTCGCCTACTTATTTATTCATGTTTCCAAAAGAGTTTTTAATGGAAACCAAACTTTTTTTAACTCTATGGAATAAAATCATATTTATTCCATGAAATGTTTTTTTAAAATGATTTAATTTATGTTTTTAATAAAAATTAGGATTTTTCATGAAAATTTTACCCATAGATGACTTTTTACAAAATGGTTTGACTGAATCTTTTTCATTTTTTGATGAGGATGATTCGAAATTTTAACACTAATGTGAAAGGAATCATTATTTAAACATGTCCAACTTGAATTTAATTTCACACTATCCTGATCATTCATTGACATTAATATTCCAATCCAATTTTCCTTGGTTTATTTAAAATAAAATGTTCACTTTAATAATTGAGAAATGTTTTTTTATTGTTTTGATTTAAACATGTAAAGGATATTTTCCATAATTATATTTAATGAAATTTTGTAGGATTTATATTCATAAAAAAACATTTGTTGTTGTTTATGATTTATTAGGGATATGATCCAATGGGACTACACATTATCTTTATTTGGATGGTTTAAATTTATGATTACAATATGTTTATGAAACCCATTATTTTCCACATTTTATTTTATGAAGAAATGATTATGGGACCCATTTCATTTAATGGGATATGATATGATGAATTATTTAGGATTTCATGATACGCATATGTATTATTTTCATTATGTGATAGGTGGGACCAATATTTACATCCATTTAATTATGTAATTTTTAATATCATATCATCTCAAAGGGTACATGGGAGGACATGAATTCCCTAAATTTGGTATAATGTATGTTATCCCAATCCCAAAAGAGGGTAAAAATGAGGTTATCTGAAGACATAATTATGTATGTGGGATATTAGGCCATGCCTAAAATGATATGAATTTCATGATGGGTATCCACAACATAATTTTTCATAGTCTGATGTGAGTGAAAAATATATGTGTTGTGAAAATTTTATTCTCTCAAGGATTAAAATCATTGATTCATTTTTGATTCATGTCAATTGAAATTCCAATATTAAATAGATGACTCAAATTTATGATCAATTTTATGAAGGGTACAGTTTTAAAAAGATATCATCTTGTTCGAAAACCCTTATTCTCATTTTATGTTGATATCTCCCTTGTTTTCCTTACTTAATATACAATCTCAACCCATTCTTATGTTTCATTTCCACAAGTTATAGAGAATTATATATTTTTTGATATGTATAAACAATGTTTTTAATATGAATAAAGTAATTGGAGATGATTTAGTTCACCAATGAACTAGTTTTTTTATGTATCTATATTTCATTAGGTAGTTTACTTATATGATTACTTAATTGATCATAATGTAATGTAATGATTATTTATCTAATAGTATTTAATATCTATGTAGGAAATTTTTTTTACTCTATATTTGCAATTATATTGTTGTTTGGTTAACCATTAAAAACTATAATTTGATTACATTAGTGAGAACTATGATGATAAGTTTAAGTATAGGAAACTATCATTGAATTTTATTAATTTATAGAGTGATTGGTTTCCATGTAATTACATACATTTCTATATAATATAATTAGATGTGGTTCTGGAACAATTGTTCATATGGGTAATAAATCCAAAAATGGAAAATTTTGATATGAATCGATCATCACCCATTGAGAGAAAATGGGACCTGGTACACTCGTAGTTTCATTCTTCTTGGGTATATGGTTTGGAAATTAAAAAATACATAATGAAATATATTTATGTATTTTAATAGTAATCATTAGTGACCTAGGATAAGCCAATGGTGTCATAGATTGAAAAACATATTGTGAGGATTTAGTTATTCTATAATTTATTTATCTTTATTATATTGTTCCCCAATGTGATTAATATTGCATACACTATGGTTTTTAATATAAAATTAATTGAACATCATGTAACAATGATAATGTGTAATATATATTATAATTAAATTATTTTCTTACTGAGAAACCTAATGTATGAGTATATATAATAAAAAATATTATATTTATTATCACACAACACTATAAGCATATGAATCATGTTGAACTATGAAATGACTAATAGAGGGGTCAATGTTGTATTGAGAACTTCTTGAGGAGACATCCAACTTAATTTAGTTGTTTTTCTGATCCATCAGTTTTTGAGTAATGGATCTATTCCATTGAAAATTTATTTTCTATTCTCCATAGTTTGGAGTAAAACAATATTTTTGGTTTTCTAGTACATTGAAGAAGATAAATATTAATGTTGTAATATTATAATGATTATACCACAATATTAATAAATCAACTCAAAAGAGTGGGATGGGTTTATGAAATTATTTTTCAATATATACATTCCTCAATTTTTTTGTATGAAAAGGGATATGGATTTACTTGAACTAAAGTAGTAGGATGAGGAATCAGTTGGTTATTGTGAGGAAAATTTACAATACATGTGATGTACGCATCTGGTATTATCATCCAACCTATATGAAATGTACATAAAATTTACATTTTCATAAGGCTAAGTCTCTGAAGGGTGTTTATCCATAAGGTGCTTTAATATCATTGAATAAATCATTCAATTTTCAATGACATTCAAAATGGTGATGATTTTTACAAATAAATACCATTTTCAGGATATGAAAATAAATAAGGTATTCAAATAACACTCTAAATAGGATTCAATTCAAGAAATATGGAAAATGAATAGAAATATAATTATCATATCCTGATGGATATTTATAGAAAACATGGTCATCCAAATTTTAACTATAAAAAACCATAAATATGTTATCATTTCAAATAACATCGATTTCATAGACGGAAAAGTCAACGGATAATATTTTTATTCTAAAATATATTTCCTAGATTTAATGGAATAATTTACTATCCATATAATAATTTTAGAAAATAAACATACTCTATTTATTTCAAATTAACAAGTATAATATCTTCCTTTAGTTGTGATTCAATCCCATTCATTTCTCAAATCTGGATATGGGTGTTCAAGAAATGTTTCTATGCTCGATGCACTTTTATCAATCATTATATGAACAATTCATTCCTTCATCCAATAAATAATTAATGAAACAAAAATCTTTAGCACAAGTTTCCCAATATGATAAATCATAATTTATTTTTTATCAAAAATATCCTTAATCCATTGCATAAGTAGTCAACCTTCAAACTCATCGAGAACATGTAGTTCCAAATTCTTAGACAAAAAATTTATAAGGAGGGTCACTAGAATCCCAAAATCAAGTTAACGTATGATTTACCCAAATAATTATTCTCTTATTATCACCTACCAAGAATATAAATACCTTCATCTCCTTTAAAAAATCATGAAACTTGCATGCTTCCCAGAGTAAAATATCAGGTAGTTAAATATATTCCTTAAATACAATCATCTAATTATTATAGCATAACAAAAACCATCAGATCACGAACTAACTTCATGGTCACAAATATTATCCCATAAACATCAATTATTGTTATCTCAACATCAAAAACATATTTGGGGTATTCTTTCATAATTCACATGTTTCAAGGAAGATAATCATGCAATACAATAACTTATCTAGATTATAGGTGAGATTCAATGTATGATTTCAATTTCTTAAAGATGTTATACTACAATACAATCCTTATATATCTCAGGATTCTTATAACTAGTTTATATTTGATAAAATACTTAAATTTTTTGAATCCAAACACATGAAAATTAATCTTTCCTCATCGTCTGTGATAATATCAAAATTTTGACCATGATCTACTATCGTATTTTTGGGGATATTAATTTGAATCTTGATAAATTTATTTTTTTAGTGTCCCAAATCCATATAGTAGAAGCATTTTACATTTTCATCATTTTTTTACCCTTGTAATCCCTTGTAAAGTGGCCTTTCTCTCCAAACTTATAAAAAAATATCATTCCTTTTATGTAATTATCCAGGTGAATCATTCCATGACCACCACATTGGGGAGAATAATTATCTCTATTCATTCTATTATCCAAAATTTTCTATGTTTTATTCTTGTTCTATTGATTCACTCTGAATCCATAATTCAAATAGAATTACTTTATTGTCTCATTAACACACGATATTATGTCTTTGGATGATGTGAATATTTTGGAGACTTGTTACCACTTAATTACATTCATAATACCATAAAAGATATGATCACACATACACTTTGGATCTTGTGTATTGGTGAAATTCCAATTTATTCAATGAGGATCCATTTCGAAATGATATAATACACTAGATTATATCTTATCATTAGGAAACATAATGTATAGCCCGAAAAATAGTTAAATAATTAATTTATATAGATAAATATATGCATATATAATCTCAGAAACATGGTTCTATTGGGATTTTATTATATGGTTTTGATAAAATTATATCATACGGTTAAGATCATGAATCTAGGATTAACTAAATCTAGTTCCTAAGTATTCTACTACACTTTCTCTAAAACCATTTTTAAAAACCCCAACCATAGTAGCCCAAATTCATTGGTTTTATTTTTATAATAGAATATATACAAGATATCACATAACCATGGATCAATAAGTGTAGTTTCCTTGTCGAAATAAATACATACATGGAACCCACCTTACACTGTTAAAATTAAATAAAATTTAATACATAGGAAAATTTAATAAAATGCATCCTAAAAAACTCATTAAATGATATATTCCCCATAACATGGAGAAGGAAAACTATTAAATGGTTGATTTCAAATTATTACTAAGGGTTATGTAGAATGGAGAATAACCTTATAAATAAGTATAATCTATTAGAAAAGGTAAATAACATAAATACAAATTATAATAAGTAAACAGAAAATGAAATTGCATCTATAGATTGTTTCATAGTGAAACTCCTCTGGATATTAATAAATGATTACTGAATTATAGATGTAATTCCCCAACCCCAGAAGCCCAGAGTAAGTTCATTATTACATATCATTGGCATGATCACCAAAGATCATGTCTCAAAAGACCAATTTGTTAAGTAGCTTTGGAAGTACTAGATACATTCATACGGTTTACATTAAATCATAAAATAGAAATCTAAAACAACATTGTTGCCATTGACAACACTGAGATCCCATAGACTATCCCTGTAGGTCAGTCATAATATACTTCTTCACATCCTGGAAAAAATAAAACATAGAAAGGGGTGAGGTCAGATGCTCAGTAAGGATAACAATTTAGCAGAAACTTTCATAAATAAGCATAAACATTTAAGGCAATGTACAATACTAAAACAAATGACTTTTAAACTTGAACTTCAGCATAATATGGTGAAGATAAAATCAAATAACTCCATTTACTTATTCAAATGGATATTCTCTTAGTCATATTATTACATGAAATATCAATACCCACTTTCAAAATGATGGAATACATAATTCCAGACTTTCATAACCACATAGTCATGGCCTTGTGCGATGACTATAAATAAGATTTTGTCAAAGCCTTGTGCCAAGACACTAGTTTGTCTCATGATACCGACTGATTCATCGAGGAGCTATTGTGGGCTCCACCCGTTACATACTAAGTCCAATACACTCTTCAAATGAAAATTTTGAAACATAACATAAAAATTCGTATTAAAACTATCATAGGAAATGACAATACTATATCCACAATCCATGAATGGTATAAAAATAGCTCATCCATAGTCAAAGATAACTCATTCAATAAAATATGAAAGATTTTATTGTAACATATTAACCTCAATTGAAAATAATGAAAGATATTGACATAGATGAAAATGATAATCAGTACAATTTGAGAGAGATATCTCCCTTTTTCATGAAAACATTTAGATGTCACACTATTTGTCAAGAATCAATTTAAAAATAAATTTTTGAATCCAAGTGTCCCATACAACTTTGAATCTTTTAAAAGGATTTTAAATTTTAAAACATTAATTTCCATATAATAAAAAATTAAAACCATTTTTAAAACATGGACATTAATGAGAAATATATAGAATAATAAAATGCTAAAACATTTAAAATGGAATTTTAGTTAGTGTTCCTATCCAAAAGAGAGACAATTGAATACAAATAATTGAGGTAATAAAAAATTTATAATACCAAGAGAATAAAGGATTTAATTATATACTATGTCAAAGGACATTATATACACCATATAAATGTGAATTGCTGCATAACAACAAAGAAGTCTTAAAGGAATGTAAATTCAGATGAAATACCTTTTAAGGACATTTTCCTTAGGTAAAGGATAAATAAATGACGTAATCATGTGTTATAAATATAAATACACTCAATATTATTTTATATTAATTATAAATCAATCATAGGACATTCACACATGTTCTTATAAAAACAACGCCAATGACATGGATGTTTAACTCAATAAATAGAAATTGAGTTAATATCAAGTTTATATCAATGACTTGAGAAATTATCAATGGATTGATTTTGTGTATAAAAATTATATCCACATAATGTTGAGTGGAAATTACTATACAAATAATAAATAGTGATTCCACACATAGTCATGGAGTAAAATAATCAGTGATGTATGTGTAAAGCCGAATGAGTGGAAATTGAAATTTGAAATTACCTTACCAATTTGGTATCTTACGAAACATAAATCCCACAAAAGATGGATCATAAAATGAAGATGTAATTACTCATTAATTAATGTATATTACACAAATAATACAATAATTGGGTAGTACATACACCACACAAAAGGAAATTGTGGCAGTATGGCATGAATCTCACAGAAATAGGAGGTGAGATGGAAACCATTAAATCATTGTAATCATTCGAGTCATATGAACAGAAGTTAATAAAAAACAAATGAATCACAGAATACCATGAATATAAAGATAATCAAGATAATATATATCAAATGGCTGTACACAATACACCACAATCAATAAATAAGTGGCGAACAATGGAAATCTCACGGAACTAAAAGTGAGATAAGAAACCCATTACTTCGTATTTTTCCTTGGTCGAGGATAGGATAACCTCCAGTATAATGTTTAAATAGTTGTTATTAAATTATACAAGAATCATATAAATTAATACGATAACATATATGATCTTTTAATATTGCTTTGTTAATAATATTTTAGTATTATCGTCATTTCAGATGTTAATTGATTTGTTTTAATTTATATGAATTGTTTCATTAGAAGTTTTTTTTATGAATAATATGTATCTTATTCATATTCATAAAGAATTTATGTCTTTAAAAACTATTTTTAATCATCTAATTGAAATTAGTCATGAATGTATTACGATGAGGAATGAATCTCATCGCGTTCGTGGAGACGGTAATCCGTACGTACGCACGAGGGACAATATCATTATTTTGATATTTAAATAATATATAATTAGATGTTATATCATATATAAAGAATCCATATATTGTTATATTTTTTATTTACATCAATTTCACATCATTATATTACCCATCCAAATAATAATGTATTGAATAACAATTACACCATGACGTGGAGACGGTAATCCGTACATATGCACGTATGGTGACATGTCATTCAAAGGATGGATAGAATAATGAATATGGTTGTACCATATTTATAATAACATCACATTATATTGAAGATACTGTATTTATTATTTTATAATGGAAACAACAATTAAATAGGATGTGGAAGAAGAAAGGAACTTGAAAGAGGTGAATAAATATTTACCTCTTCTTCGGGTTCTTCCTTTTGATTTGATCAAAAGAGCTCCATAGGTCGGATTTATGACTAACAGAAGGCCTCTAGGATGAAGGTAGGATAGTTTAGAAGGTATTTGGGTAGGGTTTGGTGGAGAAAAATGGCTTTGACTTTGTGAATTAGAGAGAAGGTTGAGTGCCCATATATAAGATGGGTGAGGGGAACCTTAGGAAAAGCTAGAATTATTATATTATATTAAACTTATTTTCGGTTTATAATGGCTCAAAAATGGATTATTCATAGGCTAAGGTGGGGATGGGTCGAAAACCAGTCATCCAATAGATTTTAGATAGTTTTGGGTCACTATATTAACTTTATCATTTAGATTTAACTCTTAGTTAAATAGTTGGACATTTTCCATGTCACTTTGTATTTTTATATTATATGGTTAATAAACATACTATATACTTCCTAGAGAACCCCAAGTGGTTAATTAATTTTAAATATATCATTATATAATTCTTTTGGCTGATCCTTAGATTTTTTGAAATAGAATATCAATTAATAATATAATATTTGTTTTAAAAACTATTTTATGTCAATTTCGAAACTATTTGGTATTTTGTTTTTTCTAAATTTATAACAACATTAATAATTTGAAAACAATTCATATAAACAACTCTAATATGTCATATTATCAAATAAAATATGTTTAATTCATATACAGTCTCAAATTACATTTATTTGGATATTTATAATTTCAATTATTTTAATCCTTCATTAATTAGGTAATTACTGCATCACCATTGTGTCATAAATAAATTAAATTATTTATTGCCTAAAAATATAAATAAAATACAGTTATTTAGTAAATATTTTTATCTTTCTAATTAATTTTTACAGTCTAATTTATCTTATGTTTATCCCTATATTAAAAATGTTTTAGTTATTAATCTTTCATTTTAACTCTTTTAACTCTTCTTTGAATTAAATAATAATAAATGTCTTAATCTAATCCAAGTGAACCAAAGAGGTTCCTATTTTATTCATAAGGTTGTTTTTGGTAGAATTACACTTATCCAGTTGAATTAGTACATGTTTTAGGGTATTAATGATATCATTTTTACCCTTAATTACCCTATTTAATTTTAACCGTGTTAAATAAAATTAAATAGTTACTATTCACCAAAATGTATCTTTATCTTATTAAACCACATTTTACTCCTAGATAGTAACTGTGTCTCTCATATTTAGAAAATTGAACTCATATAAGTGGTAAAATTATGTTTTAGGTGAATTTTAAAATTCTCCTTGGAGGTGGGTAAAAGACAGTGAAAAGTTCAATAAAATTTTTACACATCTAAAATCATTTTAAATAGACTCAAATGAATTAAATTGAACATATATAGGTATTATGTATCTATTTTGACCTAAAATAAATTTACATAAAATAAAAAAAATTTAAATAAAAAATTATGTTTTAAACTATAACTCGGTGTTTTTTATATTCATCAAAATTTGAAAGTTTTCAGGAAAATACCAAAACATTACCCTATGGTAATTTCAAAATTCTGAATCCAAAAATGAAGTCCATTTTGAAAGATAAAATTTATGAAATTTCAAAAAGTGTGTATTACTATTCATAATGGCAAGTTTGATTGGTCGCGGTGTGTTAGAATCTCGAAGTTGCGTACAATGCAAGATATTACATTATTCAAAGGGAAACGTACCATGGAAGCTTGGGGTGTTACCTTCTTCCCCCATTTTGGAAATTGCGACCTTGCAATTTTTAAAATTGGGATTGGGATTATAATTGATTGTCCCACATCATAAAAAGAGTCAATAAAACTATCACTTTAAAAGAAAGAAAGAGAAGTACAAAGGTCACCCGAGATAACCCATATGAGGATTCCATGTAAAAAACATGTATATAGAAGATAAACAAAGTGTGATGTTCTGATGGAGAGTGATAGAAAATATGATCAGGAGGAAGTTAACAATAAGAAATCCAATAACTTGTGATGGAATAAACGGTCATTAGTTTCCCAGTAGAAAAAGTAAATGGACAATATATTTTTTGTTTAATGTTACATTTCATAAATATGAGGAATTTATTTACGATATTAACTAAGAACATAAAGAGATATACTTAATTTTTATGTAGAGTTTCATTCTTTAAAAAATTTCTACCACTACCTCATTTATTAATCGATGGGTATTCAAGCTGACATGGTCACATCAGAAGAGATAGAATCAACTTCTAGAGAATCACATGATCCATAAAGGATAAACTATATATACATTTTCTTTAGAGATTAATCAAAACCAAAACTGTTAGTACAAGATCAGATGATCCCCCAAAAGGAAATTCATTTAGAGAAAGAAACACTAATATTAATTTCTAAAATTAAACCAACAATACCCCAATGTTAAATAAATTCCATTAATTAAAGATTTGTCCTTAAAATCCTTCAATATAATCCAAACTAATATTAAAACCCAAAAAATTTAAGAATTTGGTTATGTAGTCTTCCACGTTAAATTGTATCTCCTAATGACATTGACTACTTTTAAAGTCCCATACATTAAATTAATTAACCGAATCACATATTCTCTACTATAGGTTAATCATTTCCATTAATAACCCAAGTCACTATAAATCTACACTAAATAATAGATAAAAATCCACTATTACTCCTCAAATGAAATCACATAGTATTCTATTTTCCTTAGGCATATAGTGTTCCCAATAGAGGGAACGTCTTCCAAAATAAAATTTATCACTTAATTAAAAAATCATATTCCTATACTAATGGTATTCATTTGATATGACATAAGATCCCCAATCAACTTATTATTGATCAATAAAATTATTTAACTAAAAATAATTAGTCACACTTACTAGGACATCTCTTAGTCCATTGGTAGGCGATCAATCCCAATCGCACTCCGGTTATGGGTTCGATTCCCACAACTTTGTCTGGCATGACGGGTTTTCACACAGTCTGCGTGTTGTCCTTTTTCAAAAACTATAACATTACCAAAATGAGATAAATTTCTCAAAATAACCATTACATAATTTAACCAAACATTTCATCCCATACCTTGCATTTTCATCCCAAAATATAATAACTTTTAATTGCCTCAATCCAATGATAATATAAAACAAAATTCTTATTTATAACTATATCCACAAGGGAAAAGATAATTCTTCCCCAAATATCATTTTCACATGAAAAACTACAGGGTTAAAAATACAAGAGAAAATTAATCCAATGTAATCTCATCAAAAGGAGCACTAATACTTTTAAACATTTCTCCAACCATTTATTTCCACATAGCTTCTAATTTGACCAAGAAAATATCAAACATTATAGGGAATTCACTCAGGTAATGGCCAGGTCCCATACATTTATGAAAATTACTATAAATTGATTCTTGGGACAATTTTTATTTTCTATCATAATACTCTTTATTTTTCCTTAGTAATTATTTAATTTATGTCCTTATTTCCCACACATAAAGCATTTCATTGTTCCATTGATACACTTTTTCTGGGTGTCACCATCCACATTTTCTGCATGATGGAAATTCAGGATTCTTTTCACCATGGTCTCTACTACTATAGATCTTATCATTCATCACCTTTCTCTTCTTTGTTGAGTCCAGGAGTTGGTTAATATATTTTTTGTAGATCATATTTTTGGAAAACTGATTTTTCATGAATACAACATCTTTTATTCCTATCAAAATTCCATTTTGATTCTCATTTACACTAATGTTCTCACCTGTTACATCATGCTCAATGTAACTATGACTTCCTCGGAATCCATCCATTGACTAAAACCAAAAAGAACTGTGTGAGTAACAGTAGACATAAAATCATTTAGAGAATATCATGACACCATATTTTCAATTTGAAATACCTTAGAATTAACCAAGGTCATTTATTCTCATCTTATATTAAAATATTTCAAATATGTTTGTAAAGAAAATGAAAGTAATCCTAATAATATCCCCAGGGAGTGTCGTAACCAAGAGTGCAGTAAGGCCCGTTGTCGTGCACCAGTTCCCATTCGAGTCTATCTCAAAGCGGTGTTTTGGGTTTTACCTCTAGTTACATATGTGATAGATCCGCCTCTACCTGCTCGTATCCAGATAGGGATGTATTTCTTATAATAATCACAAAATATCTTCAATACCAAAATTTTAGGAAGTACTTCTATACAAATCCTCACAGTCTATCTTAGGGCCATGTTCTCTAATCAGAGTTTATCTAAATCTAGTTTCCAAGGTTTTCACTAAACCTCCTATGATACCAACTATAACGCCCCTACCCCCGAAGCCAAGATTCAGTGTATTATTACGTATCATTGGAATGATCACAAAAGATCATGTCTCAAAAGACCGATTAGTTTAGTAGCCTTGGAATTAGTATAAACATTCTTAAGGATTAAATTACATCATAAAATGGAAAAGTACAACAACATTGTTTCCATTGAAAACACTGAGATCCCGAAGACTATCCCTATAGGTCATTCATCATATACTTCTTCACATCCTAGGAAAAATAAAACATAGAAAGGGGTGACCTCAGATTCAAAGTAAGGATAACAATATAGCAGAAACATTCATAAATAACCATAAACATTTAAGGCAATGTATAAGACTAAAGCAAAATCCTTTGAAACATGAACTTTAGCATAACATAGAAAAGATAAGATCAAATAATTTCATTTACATATTCACATGGATATTATACTAGTCAAATAATCACATGAAATATCAGTATCCACATTCATATTGATGGAATGCTTAATTCCAGACATTCATAACCACATAGTCAAGGCCTTGTTCCAAGACTACAAATAAAATTTTCGCAATTCATTATGCCATGGCGCTAGTTTGTATCATGAGACCTACCGATGAATCGAGGAGCTATAGCAGGCTCCACCCATCAGTTACTAAGTCCAATGAATTCCTCAAATGAAAATTTTGAAACATATCATAAACATTTATATTAATACTATCATATGAAATTTCAATAATTTATCCACATACCATGAATGATATAAAAATATTACATCCACAGTCAAACATAATGCATTCAATACAATATGGTTGATTGTATTGTAACAGACTAACCTGAATATAGAATAATGAAGGATGTTGACATAGATGATAATAATCATCAAAAACTATTTGAGAGAAATATCCCCATTTTTCTTGAAAACATTTAATGTCACACTATTTGTCAAGAAGCCGTTTAAAAATAGATTTTTGAATCCATGTGTCCCATAACAACAAGAAACTTTTAAAAGGAATTTTTATTTTAAAACATTAATGTCCATATAAATAAAACCTTAAAACAATTATTAAAACAAGGACATTAATAAGGAATATTTTGATGAATAAAATTTTAAATCATTTAAAATGGTATTTTAGTTAGAGTTACTATCAAAATGAGAGACACTTGAATACAAATATATGAGCTAATAAAAACATAATAATACCATGAGAATAAAGTATTTCATTATATACTATGTCAAAGGATAGCATATACACCATATAAAAGTGAATTGGTGAATACCAACAAAGAAGTCTCAATGGAATGTAAATTGAGATGAAATCCCTTATAAGGACAGTATCCTTAGGTAAAGGATAAATCAATGACATAATTATGTTTTAAAAATATAAATACACTCAATATTATTGCATATTCAATGTAAATCAATCAGACTACATTCACAAATATTCTGGTAAAAGAAACTCCAATGACTAGGATGTTTAACTCAATGAATGGAAATTGAGTTAAGATCAAGTTTATATCAATGACTTGAGAAATTATCAATATAGTGATTATGTGTATGAAAAGTTTATACATAGAAAGGGTAGTGTAAATTACTACACAAATAATAAATAGTGAATCCACGCATAATCCTTGAGTGAAATAATCAATGAAGTAAACGTAAAGCGGAATGAGTGGAAATTGAAATTGGAAACTCCCTTACTAATATGGTAACTTATGAAACATAAATCCCATGAAAGATAGATAAAAAAATAAATATGTAATTACTCATAAATTAAATTATATTAAACAAATAATACAATCATTGGGATGTACATACCCCACACAAAAGGAAATAGTGGCAGTATGGCATGAATCTCACAAAAATAGGAACTGAGATGAAAACAATTACTTTATTGTAATCAATAAATTAATATGACCAAAAGATAATAAAAACCAAATGAATCATATAATACCATGAATATAAATAGAATAATGACAATATATATCAAATTGTAGAACACAATACACCACATGAAATAAATAAGTGACGGACAATATAAATCTCATAGAATTAAAAGTGAGATAAGAAACCTTTTACTTAGTACTTTTCCTTGGGAGAGGGTAGGTTATCCTCATTTATAATGGTAAAATAATTTTTATTAAATTATAAAATAATCGTATACATTAATATGATATCATATATGATCTTATAATATTGATTTATTAATAATATTTTAGTATTATCGTCGCTTCGGGTGTTAACTGATTTGTTTTCCATTATATGATTTGTTTCGTAAGTAGTGTTTGTTATGAATAGGATGTATCTTATTCATATTAAAAGTTATATTAAGTCTTTAAAAATAATTTTTATTCATCTAATTAAAATTATTCTTGAATGGATTACGATGGGGAATTAATCTCATCGCGTTTTTAGAGACGGTAATTGGTACGTACGCACGAGCGACAATATCATTCTTTTGATATTAAAATAATATATAATTGGATGGTATATAATATATACTGAATCATTGTCATGTTATATTTATTATTCATGTCAATTAAAAATCATTATTATACCCATCTGAATAATAATGTATTGAATAACAATTACACCATGACGTGGAGACAGTAAGCTGTACATACGCACGTATGGTGACATGTCATTGAAAGGATGGATAGAATAATGAATATGGTTGTATGGTATTTATAATAACATCACAGTATATATAATATTCTGGAGTTATTATTTTATAATGGAAACAACAATGAAATTGGATGTGGAAGAAGAATGGAACTCGAAAGAGATGAAAAAAATATTTACCTCTTCTTCGGTTTCTTCCTTTTGATTTGATCAAAAGAGCTCCATAGGATGGATTTATGACTAATGTAATGACTCTAGGATGAAGGGAGGATAGTTGAGAGGGTATTTGGGCAGGGTTTGGCCAAGACAAATCGATTTGAATGTGTGAATTAGAGATAAGGGGGAGTTTCCTTTTATAAAAGCGGTGAGGGGAACCTTAGGGAAAGCTAGAAATATTATTTTATAATAAACTTATTTTCGGTTTCTGATGGCTCCAAAATTGATTATTTAATGGATAAGGTGGGTATGGGTTGAGAAACCCTCAACTAATAGGTATTATATAGGTTTGGTTCACTATTTTAACTTTATCATTTAGATTTAACTATTAGTTAAATAGTTTGACATTTACCGTGTATCTTTGTATTTTTATATTATATGGTTAATAAACATACTATATACTGCCATGAAAACCCCAAGTGGTTCATTAATGATACAAATATTTATATATAAGTCTTTTGGCTGATCCATATATTTTTAGGAATAGAATATCAATTAATAATATAATATTTTTTTTAAAAACTCTTTTATGTCAATTTTGACACTATTTTGTATTTTGTTTTTTCTAAATTCATAATAGCATTATTATTTCGAAAAAAATTCATATAAATAACCATAATATTTCATATTAACATATAAAATTATGTAATTCATACACAGTCTAAAATTACATTTATTTGGATATTTAAAATGTCAATTATTTTAATCTCTCATTAATTATGTAATTACTGCATCATCATTGTGTCATAAATAAATTAAATTATTTATTGTCTAAAATATATAAATAGAATACCATTATGTGGTAAATTATTTTATATTTCTAATGAATATTTATATTCTAATTTACCTTATGTGTATCCCTATATTAAAAATATTTTAGTTATTAAACTTTAAATTTAACACTTTTAACTCTTCTTTGAATTAAATAATAATAAATGTCTTAATCTAATCCAAGTGGACCAAAGAGGTTCCTATATTATTGTTAAGGTTGTTTTTGGTAGAATTATTCTTATCCAATAGAATTATTACATGTGTTAGGTTAATAATAATATCATTTCTACCCTTAATTACCCTATTTACTTTAAACTGTGGTAAAGAAAAGTAAAAAATTACTATTCACTAAAAATTATATTTATCTTATTGAACCAAATTTTACTCCTTGATATTAACTTTTTCTCTCAGATTTTCTAAATTCAACTCAAAGAAGCGGTAAAATTTGTTTTTATTTAAATTTGCAAATTCTCCTTGGAGGTGGGAAAAAGACGGTGAAAACTTTAATAAAATTTTTATATATAAAAATTCATTAGAAATTGACTCCAATTAATTACATTGAACTTATATAGGTATTATGTATCTATTTTTACCTAAATTAAATTTAAATAAAATAAATAATTATTTAAATACAAAATTCAGTTTTAAATTATAACTAAGTGTTTTTTACTATTCAATAAAAATTGAATGTTTTCATAAAAATACCAAAAATTCACCCTAAACTAATTTCGGTATTCTGAATCCAAAAATTAAGCCCATTTTGAAAGCTAAAATTTATAAAATTTCAAAAAGTGGGGATTACTATTCATAACGACTAGTTTGATTGGTCGTAGTGTATTAGAATCTCAAACTTGCGTAAATGCAAGCTATTACATTATTCAAAGGGAAACGTACCGTGGAAGCTTGGGGTTTTACAATAGAAATGATTAATTATTGGATGACATGTATCTGGATCATGAACCA
Organism: Viscum album; assembly: GCA_963277665.1. Classification (NCBI taxonomy): domain Eukaryota; kingdom Viridiplantae; phylum Streptophyta; class Magnoliopsida; order Santalales; family Viscaceae; genus Viscum; species Viscum album. Next base: position 2,012,444,324 of record OY728120.1, read on the forward strand.
TTATTACATCATGTTGGATCAATTCGGTTGGTATAAACCTATTTGATTCTTCTTCAAAACAAAGGCGAAGGGTTTTTTGACATCTGATTTTTTCTCCTGAGACCACTAATACATCGTGTGGCTTGCATTATTAAGTCACCAACCCATTTGAATTATGTTATATGGTTCCCAACCAATTTAATATCAGTAAAAATAATTACTCATATATTGATTAAATTAAAAAAAAATTTTACTTATCATAAAATATCGGTATTAAATAAAATATATAGATTTATCTATATTTTCTTTGTAAATAAAATAATAATAAAAGTAAAACCCATTTGTTTAAATATAAGAAAACATATAAAATAATCATTTACATCAATGAATGGATTAAATGTGTGAAATATGAGTAGACCATGATAAATTATTTCCAACTGAGATAAAATCATGTAAAAATATTATTTAAGAAACTTTTGAAATGAGATGATTTATTGAGGTTTAAGGGAAAATATTAGATAACCATTAAATTGGAAAATTTTATAATTGTTTTCATAAAACAAGAAATTGAATAAGATATTTTTCCATGATAAAAATAATAACTTTTTATAAATATTGTTTCCTCATGATATATTTTGGAGCATACATGAAGATGGCTATGAAATTGCGAAGTTCTTTTTAATAGGTATTTCTCATTGGGAGGAATTGAAAGGGGAATATTTTAAAAACATGATTTTTTCATAAAATATAGATTAATTGATCTAGATATAGGTGTTAGAAAATATAAATATAATTTAAATGATTTTTATAAAAATAAATAATAATAATATTTGTGTAAAGAGAGAGAAGAGCCAACCCAATGGAAAAAATGGTGGTTTGTTGAGAATCCCTTACCACTTGGTCTTCAATAGAATCATATACACCATAAAATATATGATAATAAATTGAAAAATTCAATACCATAAAGATAAATTAATTCATGATATCAGATGTCAATGGTAATCATTTATACAACACACACAAGAAGAAACTACTGAAAAAGGAAAATCTCACATAAATAAAAGTGCGATGAGAAAGCCCTTATAATGATCATATCATTAAATCAATGATAAATAAATGAAATAATTATGTCTGAAAATTTCAAATCCAAAAAATAATAGTGGATATAATGTATAAATCAAAAAAAGAAAATTTTCAAATAATCTCGAAAAATCATAACCCTTGATGTAGATCATTAACTTAAAGAATGGAAATTGTTTAAATAAATCCTTCACCATAATTCCTCCCTAATTTTTTCGTTTTCTACCTCACGAATAGTAAGATTATTTTTATTAGAAAATTGATCCATAAGTTAAATATAGTAATTTATTAAGAAAATTATCAATTAGAATCATTGTATTAGCATTAAATATTTTTTGATGAAATTTATGAATTTTGATATCATGTTTTCCATAAAATTTTCTCTTCTTTCATAAATTTCACTATTTTCTGAAATATAAATAATAATTTTTTATAATTAAATCTATAAGAATATAATAAATGTAATTAAATAATTATATATTATATATAATTCATATTTTCTATCTATGAGGGATGTTAGAAGATTTTTTTAGCAATGTGTCCATATTTTCTTGATCAACCATTAACTGGATGTTGTCGAAAGAGTATGAAAAGGGAGTATGAAATTTATATATATCAAATATATGATACTTTTTGTAGGATAATATCAATAATATCATTTTAAATTAATGAATAAATAAATTTAGAATATATGGTTTTGAAATATATTTGGAAAACATGGAAGGATATGAAGAAGAATGGGAAGAGTTAATGGAGACTTACTCTTTCCCCAGTGTGGCTTCTCTTGTACGACATAATAACTCCTTGGTTATTGGCCTTTTCTTTCTCCATAATGTGCCAAGGGATTCTAATAGGATTAATAAATTGGATATAGGAAATTTGTTTCTTTGGAATGAGCAGTAGTAATAGTTTTCCAAGGGATGGTAGAGGGGTAATTTATTCTTGAGGAGAGAAGTATTTTATGAATAAAATATAATAACAAATGCGAGACTCATAAGAGTGAATTTTGTACAATATAAATCATATATTAATATAATATAAATGGGTTATTATATTAAAAAACCTTCATAATTCGAATACAATAATTTATTAAAAATGGATGTGGAAGTAAATATTTTTTTATTTTAATGAATTAATTTTGACATTAGGTTTTGGAAAAAGTTTTTAGGTTTTGGAAACAGAGTTAATTCTATTTTTATGAATACATTTTTAAATTTAAATATATATAGTATTTGAAAATTAATTTATTGAAATAATCAAGTTACTAATACATCATTGATGATTTAATTTAAGTTTCACCAGTTACGTGAAATCATTATTTTTACTATTCGTCGGGAAATTGATGTATTTTAGAAAATTACCAAAAAATAACCCTTCCAAAATTTCAATATTATAATTTAAAAAATTGTCTACATTTTATGAAAATAATATTTTAAATCTGTGAAATTAAAATTTTAACAGAAATAATCATTTATTTGAAAAATATTGATTTTAATGTTATTATTGAATTTATGAATCTTTGAAAAGATATTTAAGGTCTCATAAAATTATCTTATAATAATAAAAACAACATATAATTATAATAATTTATTTTAATAATATAAAATTTCTTTAAAATTATTACTTTATTAATTAAATTGAAAATAAACATTTACGTTCCAAAAAAATTCCAAAATTCAATTTATCATTTTTAAAACAATTATTTACTTATTCAATTAAATAAATATATCATATTTTAATTTATATGATTCCTAAATTTTATTAATACATTCATAGTTGAAGATAATATTCTAATGGTCACATTACAATTCCTAACGGTAACATTACTATTTCAATAGTCATGTAAATATTTAACAGTATATAACTGTTTGTTTAAGATTTGTGTCCCATATGACATAACTTATCAATTAAATTGATTTTATTTAAGAAGATACAAACAATAAAATATTTTGGCGTTATACTAATAAATTTTCTATATGTTTATTTAAAAACGAAATTAAAAATTATAAAATAATTAATTGATATAAAATAATTAAAATATCTCCTCATAAAAATCAACAAAACCCTATTTGTTGAAAATTTATTTTGAATAATTTCATCACATTACCAAAAAAATGTGATTACATCTTAATAATTAACAAATATATTTTTCTTTTAAGGATAACTTCTTGATATATTAATATAAATTAATTTATTCATATTTATACCATCAAATTCTATAATTAGTTTATTACATCACTATTTAAATAATATGATTTAATTATTTTTTCAAGCTCAATGTTGTGCATTTTATTAGATATCACATATATAAATATTTAAAAATCATGGGGTATTACATTCTACCTATTATAAAAAATTTATCACAAAAAATTCATTTGGAGATAAATAATTCAGGGGTTTATTTTTTTGTGATCCTTTTTTAGAAAATACACATCTTAAAAAAAGTTAATAAAAATCTATTTGAAAAAATTGAATGTAAAATATAAAGGCCATATAGAATAACACATTACTAGTTTTTGGAATACGATTTCATTATCTTGAAGTGAAATTATAAACATTGAGAATAATTGTACTGTCTAAATAGTTTTTTAGAACATGATCACAATAAATTTAATAATAATGGGCAAGTTAATGACTAGAAAATGATTAATAAATGTGTTTGTAAAATAACTATAATCTCCTTAGATATGACTATAAAAAAGTAAATAATTTTTAATTTATGTTTTCTACCCAATAGTTGAGGTATTAATTCACCACAATTATAGAGAACATTATGAAATATATATAATATATTTTCTTCAAATCCATTAGCCCAATTTCATACTTTGGTTGAGTGATTCAAAATTTTTACATCTATATCTCATATTTTACTCCCATAAATGAGTCTGAATTTCTTTTCATTCATGATGAACTAAAATCTAATACTATTTGATAATGAGGTCTATAAAATGATGAGAAACCCCATCTTCTATTGAATAAAACCAAAATGGTTAACTCATGATATGATAATATAAAAAAATTTATATATTAAATAACAATATTAACACCCCAAACATACAAAAAAACACCCATTTTTCACCATATATCATGTAATACAAAACTACAATATAAATAAAAAAATACAACATGCCAAAAATAAACTTAGTTTCCATAATATTTAACGAATATAGTATCATATAACTCTATGAACATCAAATAAAAAAATAATCAACTATATATACTATCCTGAAATGTTTTCATATTCCCAAACTAAGACATTTACAAAACAAATACCTTGTTAATGAATCAATTTTTAAATTTTTATCTTATCTATATCCCATTATTAAATTAAAAGATACCTCAATATTAAATAATTTACTAAACCAAAGGATTATTTTGACCACAATTTTTTCTTCTTCTTAAAACATTGTAAATTTTTTAAATCACCTTATGGTATAATCAATTTTATCTTAAAAAACATAATAGACTCTATTGAAGTAATCATAAATCATGAACATATGAACCCATGATTGATTACATGAATCGAATTTAACATCGTATGAAATGATCCTGATTATTTTTTTTTGAATTGCTACTCTTATAAGTACTATAATACCCTATAAATATAAAACATATATATGTTGCAAAAAATGTTACATTTTTAGCACTGATGCCTATAGAATATACTCAATATAATCCATCTGAAACATACAAGAAGAAATGTAAATAATATATCACTTAAATAAACATGGTATATTTTGGACTATAGGAATATATAATTTGGATGAACTCTCAGTACTCCAAAACATGGTTTATCTAGTTCTAGGGAATAATAGCTCTATCTAAAAACATTGTTAAAGACTCTATTTGTCGGTGCTAAAAAATGTTGTTAATGGGGGACCTTTATTAGATTTGTTTTTAAATTTTTTGATAAAGGCCCACCATTTATCAGTACATTTAAAAAATAACTAATAAATGGTGTCATTAATCATCACTTGTAAAAAATCACTGATGAGGGGGCGGGGGGTTATCATCACTTTTTTAGATGCACTGAAAAAGAACCCCTTTTTATTAACAATATTTTACAAGCGATGATAAAATAATACTTCCAAAAAAAGATTTAAATAAGAAAATAAATTAATATATTAAAATATTTATAATGATAAAAATATAATATATAATTTTTAATATATGTTTTATATATGTTGAATACAAATTTATACTTATTATATAAGATATTTAGTGGCAATGGATTATAAAATAAATTTAAAAAAATCAATTAATAATTTTATTATTATTACTCTCTTATAGATATTTAATATCAATATAAATATAATAAAACTAAAAAATTATAAAAGATGTATAATAAGTTTAAAATGATATTCCAATTTCAAAAAGCCATAACTTTTGATCTGTATGGCCATTTGAGTTCTACCACATATCAAATCAATCCCTACAAATACCACTTTTCCCTAATGACCCAGGGTAAACTATATGTCACATTTTTTGAGGAAACAAATTCCCATAAGTCCTCAAAAATAAATTTGTTAGTTTGGTTACCCCATTTTTTTTATTCAATGGATTTTAATCCCTATATAAGTGCATACTTTTTACTATTTTAGTGGGGACTGAATTTATTTTTGGGGAATAAATTCTTATAGAAATTCTATATTTCAAATTGTGTCATTATTCACAACGTATGTTTTATTTATAATTAAATATACACAAGTTTTATTATATTTACATATAATAAATCACTCGTATATATACATATATCAACAAATTTACGTAAAAATGTGTCTAATAATATATGTGAATAAATATATCTTCTAAATATGTATTTAAAATAACATCTAAAAACTATTTTCATTATAGATTCATATAAATACATTTGTATATAAATAAAAAGATATATAATTATATTATATTCATGTATATGTAATTGAATATAATATATAATATATTTAAATAAATATAAGTATATATATATCTCACAAACACACACACATTGTATAAATATATCTTAATGTAATTATGTATTTATATGTATATATATATATATATATGGATATATATATATAAAAACATATTTCATTAAAAAGTCTGAAAAATATCATTGTGTAGTGGTAAAGGTGTTCCATCATCAATGTAGATGTGGAGGGTTTGAATATAGGCAAGTAAAAATGAGTATTTAAATTATCAAAGAGATAATAAAGTGGTGTTGAAAGGCACTGAAAACAGGGGGTGGAGTTCTGTTAAAGGGGTCATGGAACTCCTCATAAAGGGGTAGTACACTCATTGATGTCCGAAAAAATTCCCCCTTTAAAAACAATGCTTTTATTAGTGCTATTAAAAGAACTATTTCACAACGCTAAAAAATAGGTGTTAAAAGGGACCTTTAATAGTTTTGAAAAAATCATGTTTAAAGGACCCTTTTAGAAGCACTTTTTTAATTCTAATAATCATTTTGGGGCTTTTACATTGCTCATTTTATCAGCACATTTTTAGTACTAATAAAGGGTTATTATAGAAATGTTAAATTCTTTTTTTGTAGTAGAGTCTTAGAAAACCATAACCATGTCTACAATGGATAAATTTTTTTAAACTATTTCTAACATTTCATATTTCAAAATTCAGTTTTAACATGTCCTGCAAAATTTTTAACAAATTTATCTTTTATAGATATATCAAAAATAATTTAAATTTTTTTAATAAGTGGATTATGAATGAAAATAAAGGGTGATCTCAAAGTCCTAGTAAGGAAAAACGTACATATTTATAAGTTTTTATCTTCATTGATAATAAGATGTGTGTAATGGTATGTGAATATAATCAAAGTACATGGCCATAATATATGATAATTCATACCATTCATAATCCTACAAAAAAAATATTCATGAAAGAAATATTTAATAAAATATGACACACATAACTATCCAATATCACAATCCATGTTAGAATAATCCTAATCGAATGATGCATTTGAAATTATTACATGCATAATGAAATTCTATTGGTAACACGGAACATCAAACATTCATCATGAAATAGACTAAATAGGAAATGTCCAAGAATCTATTAGAAAAAAAACAATGGTAGAGTATGTCTTCACCTAGGATCTAGTCACATTAAGATAAATCCTTTATCTATTATTAGTTTTATACAATAGTTAACTCCACCCACTCTTATTAGTACCTTAAACGAGTTTCCTCTATCACATTACTTAATTCATTTGATGGATATTATAGACTAATCCAATATAAATTATAATGGGATAACCCATTAAACATATATATGAAGTTCTCAGTACCATGTAACTAATAAAACAATTATATCCATGGCATATTCAATATAACACCCATGAAATCCATCTTCAATCCTTTTAAGCATAAATAACCTGTCCAAAGGACATACGTTCCCTCACAATTCCTTCAAACAAAAATAAGCAATATTGTGAATCAATAATGATTGAATCAATAGATAATAACACATTTAGAGTATAATTAAGAAATAAGAGGTATTTTCTTTAATTAAAAAATGCGTTAAAAATAATATTTATTAAATTTATTTAAAAACATTGAAAAATATACATTTCTATTTAAATTTTTTTATTAGAATTTAAGAATATTTGGGAAAAGGTTTTATTTTAAAATAAACATGGAAACATATAAAAGAAGACTCAATGAAAATAATAATCTAGAATTCTAGAAAATGATTTCATTTTTTAAAATTCAAAATAATGATTCATTTCAAATATTTTGTTAAATTTCAATAAAAATTGATCTTGAAAAAAATTAATGGTTATATTTTAATAGTATTATAAATAAAATAAATTTTTTAAAACTTTACACAATCCATGGAACATTAAAATAAAAAATCATTAAAAACATTATGATATATATTTATATTTAATAGAGAATATTCCCAACCAAATAAGCAGATTTGGTCAGTTCTTATAAAAAATATCCTTTTGTCCTTTTTTCTTATCAATGAAAGGATAATGAAGATAGATCTTATCAAACATATAAATATCTAGTAGAGATGATTACAAATGTGGTAGATGATTATAATATATTAATATTTCCACAAAAGAAATTTTTAACCAAAAGAATCTCAAAATTTAATTGCATTGTAATAAAATACATTATTGCATTTAATAAAATTCAATTATAAACATAATCATGATATGGATCTATAAATCCCATGAATTTTATGTTGTAATATATATAAACTCATACATGGGAAAATATGTATATCACATAATAAAATCATGGTGCATGAAATAAAATATATATAAAAACCCAGATAAATAATTCAATAAATATAATTTAAATGAATAATAAAATTTCTTTTTAAATTATGGAATTTTCATTCATAAAAATTATTTATATAGAAACCTATTTTCATAATTTGTTACAGGATTATTTAAATTTTAATGTCTTCCACTTAAACGAGTTGAAAATTTTAAAATAAATTTAATTATTAGAATTTATATGTTTAACTTTTATAAATTAGCCCAAGTGTTTTTTATTATATAATATTATAATCATTTATAAAAAATATAGTTACTATTATATGATTAAAACTTGTTAAATGGGTTAAAACTAAAATGATAATTATTTAAATGACCTAAAAACATGAAAAAATAAAAATTAATGACAATATTTGTACCATATCACATCTCTTACTCCTATATGAGTTGTTTTCAAACATTTTAATTCATAATGACATTAATAAATTTAAATATTTTGATACAATCTATGTGTGACTTCTCCTTCACATATAAATGGACAACCCTAATATAATTTTTTCCAAACATAAAGTGTTTATTATATCATAAAATACATAAAAACCAATTCCTAAATAATGTGATAATGTCCTAGGAGGTATATGTTTTTATTATAGTTCAATCCTTTTAAGATATTATTTATAGTCGTAAAGATCTAATATGAAAAAATGTATATTTATAAAATAAGAATTTATTTTATTTTATTTTTTACCTCCTTCAAACTTATCCTAAACATTGTGGGATAATAATATGATTATATCCCATTTATGTAAATTTTATTAACTTTTTAAATCATTTTCTTCACATTTTTCATCTTTTGTGAAATAGAAACATCAATTATGCATGTGTGCAGACTACTACCTCTACAAAGTGATGTGTTTTATTTTTTATCACTAGATCATATAAATAGTAAAAATGATGGAAAAAATAATATATATATGATATATGATATATATATACACATATATTTATTATAAATGTAATTTTATAATGATAAGATATCATATTTTTTCTAACATTTGTGTGCGTTAAAAAATGATAACATATGGTATCAGTATGTGTGGAATACCACCTCCCCCAAAGTAATGTGATTTATTTCGCATCATCAGCATCTATAGAGAATCATAATGATAGAAAAAATCAATAAATATCAAATTTATAATAGAATTATTATTATCAAAATGTAAAATATTTTGTAGATTATTTCTTTTTTAACTATTAGAAAAATTAATAATTCATTCATACGTATATATGAACTTCCATGTCCATGAAATCACATGGTAAATTTTTCTTGAACACCTTAAAAGTTTTGTTTTAAAGAAATATATATTGTATAAATATTAAAAATACAATATAATAATGATTCTATATATTATTTAAACATAATGACTATGACCATGGGCAATGCTCTAATATGGTTTTGACATTATAGAATAAATGACCATCAAATGTCCAAAGTGTAATTAAGCATTATAGAAACAAAATAACGATAGTAATAAATGATATAAATAGAATAATAATAATGATTAAGTAAAATTGATAATGGTTTTTATGAAATTATAAAACAAACCTTATTTTATCATTCCATTTTTTGGGAACATAAAATGTTCGACTTAAAATAAAAATAATGATTTTTATTTAAAAATATGTTAATATGTTTTATACTCTTTCCGATACATAACCTTGTTAATGTAAATGTCCCTAAAATATTTTAATTTATTAACATAAAATTTTTAATGGAAATTTTTTCAATATTTTAACCTTTTTTAAAATTTTTAAAATGATTAATTTCAATTTATTTGTATTGTTTATTTTTGAATTTATATGAATGTGAAAAATGAGTGTTTTTAATATATATATCTAAACATTAGTATCCAACTATGATATTTTATCCTCATTGTAAATATTTTTATAAAAGATAACATGTTTTTTAAAGTATATAATATTCCATATCTTTTATTATTTTATCATTTATAAGTGTCATTTTTTAAAATCAACAATATTTCTCCACATTTTATACAAAAATGTAAATTTAATTTCATTGACAATAAAATGTGTTTTTAAATAGAATTATGATAAAAATGGTGTTAATAAATATTATTTTTCATGATCTATTACTCTATCAATATAGATTATGTATTCTATGTATGATATTGATTATTGAATAAGTTATCCATATACACCCCTAAAGACAATTGGGGATAATATTGATCTCCATTTAATTGGTTAATGTTACATAGCATTAAATTCTAGAAGGATGGAGCGAACTAAAAAGGATTTACAATGTATTTAAAAGGGTTTAGACATAATTGAATATGGGATATGAATATGACCCTTTGAAATTTATAAAGGGTAATCAATTTGATTATTACAAATTTCAATGAGATTTAAATGAGATATATTTTCCCATATATATAATATATCTTCTTGATAATAAAGCAATTATTTGGAAAAGAAAACCAATATATGGTATTTTATTCATTTCAATATAATAATGGTTTTAATTATTTTATATCTTGTATAGACATTTTTTGGATCATCCTATGTTTAAAAAAATTCCTAGGTTTTGTGCATGTATAGGAAAAAAGAAGAAATCAACTTAAAAACCCAAAAATTATAATTAAAAGAGATAATGTTTCAATTTAAATGTGTTATATTTTGGGGAATGTTAACACTATGTGAAAGTTTTTACTTTATAATGTTATGGGTATTTCATGTAAGACTAATTTCTAACATAAATCTAAACGTTACTGCAGAATGCAAGAAATATAATTTTTCTAAAAGCATGTGATCATTAAATTTTTTATGTCTGTTAATTATAGTTTATATCATCATGATGTTATATATAATTTTAGATGTTAAGAAAATTTTAATAGAATACCATTGAGAGATTATACATTTTAGTTATGTTAACATGGTATATAATTTTAAAATTACTATATTACTTCATCTAAATTTTATCTATTCAGAACGGATTTCTATTGTGTTATTAAATAATTTTATATGGGGGTGAATCAATTTGATAGAATCATTCCATATCAGAAACGTGGAATGGTTATAAATTGAACTAAGTAGTTTTTTATGTGATAGTTCAGTTGGTATATTTTTTAAATTGTGGTGAACACTATGGATGTGGGAATATAGATTTATAACCATAGAACATGTACATAGAAGTGAATTTATTGAAATAAAAACCTTTGAATTTTGGTTGAACCTCAGATATAGTGGTATTGGTATGATGGATCAATTCACTTAAAAATGAATTTAATTTGATGGGATTTTCAAAATATTATATTTCAAAATTTATAAGTTAATTATTTTTTCCTAAAACTAATTGGTGGTGGTAATTTTTTAACAATCAAATAGATATCTTATATTTATACCATATAAGGAAATAAATTTGTTAAAAAATTCATGTAAAAATATTTTTCTATGTTTGGTTGACTCAAAGGAAAAATAATTCTAGGAATTGTGGAAAATATAGGAGGATTCAATGGGTTTGTATGATGTAAATTTTTAAAGACTGGACTTGTAAATTATAAATTGTAATTGGAACAATTATAGTAAAATTAATATATTTTACTTAGTTTTGAAACCAATTTTTTTAATAGAATTTCTATCATGGGATTATAAAATTTATGGGAATGTTTTTTTATTGTTCTATGAATATTGATAAAGAGTTTACTGAGACTTATATAAATAATGTTGATAAGAGTGAGTAATTATTGAGGTGGAATTGAATTGAGAATAATGAAACTAAGAAAGTTTTTATGTAATCTCCTAAGATATTTTATATTCAGTAAAAATTTCAAAAAAATGACTGATATGATCAGGAATGTTTTATCAGTATTGTATATTTGGTCATACGGATCGTGAAAGCCAGAAAATAGCCTAATTAAACCAAGTATGGGTATAATATAGTTATTATATGGGGAGATGTTTTAATTTCAATGCATTGTGGAATTGTTCTTATATTTATATAAGGTTACTTTCCCTGAGTGGAAATAATCAATATTGAAAGTAAAAAAAAGATGTGGAAAATCATTTTTTAATACAATGGTAGATGTTGGGACATCAAATATGGTGTATATAGGTACATTACTTATTTATTTTAATTATTCTTATATCATCTATGAATATTGATAATAACATTACTTTATTATTGAAAAATATAGAAGTAAAATAAGAATATCTTCTCATGAATAGAATAGTGAATATTTGTTGAAAGCTCATTGTGGAATTATTAATGCAATATAAATTTTTATAAATCATATTATTATTATCTGTGGGATTTCATTTCCTTTATATATAATTTAACCAACCATATAAAAGTTTTATGATATTCTAGTCATAAATTAGATTTGAATTTATTGGGATATTATATATTATAGAACTAACAAAGTGATATTTGATGATTTCATACCATTTATAGCATTATAAGAAGCCATGAAATGGATTATTGGTGGCCATGAAGCTTACATAAATCATGTCTTTAAAAAAATAAAATTATTTAGATTAGTGATATACTAGTGGTGAATATATATAATTATGTACATCTAGATGATTTTTATGTTTTCTAAAGATTTATTTTACAATTAAATAAGTATTTGGTGGTATGATATTTTCCAAAACCCAATATCTAATGTCTAAGGTATGTCATCCATAATTGAAATTTTTTTGTTTAAATAATTTCCACGAATTGATTTCATTCATCCTAGAACATCATAATTAGGTGGTTATTTTTTATTTGATAAACTAATTAATTCATTAATGAGGATTTTTAGTGACTATAGATATTTCAAGAACATCACTATTTTAAAAAATTAACGTTTAACTCACATTGAGGATTTGTTTCACCATATCTATGTAGTGTAAAATTTTTAAAATAATGATTGTATGTTGGGATTCCATCAGTTTAAGGATATTAAAGATGATATTTTTATGATGGTGTTTCTTACAAGAAATAGTGTTATCTGTTTGTGTTTATTCCCATTAAATTTTTTAATGAACCTGTGGTATTCATGGATCGAATGAATAATGTATTCTATGAATATTTTGATAATATTTAGGATATTTTAATTAATAAAATATTGTTATATAATAAATTCATTGAGGATCACGAATGAAAGTTAAAGTTTTTTTTTCTGATAATAGATGAAGTAATGTATTTTGTAAAATTTAGTAAATTCAAATTTTTGTTTTTTCAGATTTCATTCCAAGTAAATTTTGATGTCTTAGATAGAAAAAATATTCACGATAATAAAACTAATTTAATATAATAATTACCAATAACTAACAATTCCAGGTATATCAAATTTTTTCAAGGATTTTATGTTTATTAAATGGGATTATTTTAAGATAATTATCTAAAATCCTTCTCAATAGTAATGTTAAATAAAAAATTAATTAAATTCATATTGAAAAATAGTGTGATGATTACTTATAAGAATTAAAAAATATATTATAATGTACTAGTTTTTGATATCACCTCTATAATGTGGATGTTTTCATAAACAATTGTACTATTTTGATGAAAAATTGTTGACTTTTGATAGTGAAAATATGGTAATTATGTATACATCACAACAATTGAATCCTCTTGAACTGAATTATCCGGCAATTAAGATGGACCTAATTTTTTTTCTTATTAAAAAATATTAGTAAATAAATAATATAGGGTAAAGAGTTTAAAGAATATTTAACATAAAATTTTCATGTCTATATTCACTCAAAAAATTTTAACATCAAGCAGAGAAGATGGATTGAACTATTAACATATTATGATTTTATGATTCATTACCATAAAATACTATCAAATAATGTAGTTGATTCATTATGTCCAAATAATTGTGAATTTTTAATCATTTTAATTTTATATTATAATCATTTTATAAATAATTTAATGATTTTTTGTATAGAGACCATGTCTTTTAATACATGGATATTACATATTTTTATATGTATAATCAATATAGTATACAAACACGATCCTACAAACTGTAATAGTTTAGTTACTTTCAAAACATTGAACACAATATTCATAATTCATGGAAGATCATAAATATACCCCATAATCAAATTTCCCTTTAGTTCCCTTCAGAATCAAATTCTACATAAATCATTTCATTATAATATGATGTATAGAAACATAAGAATAATTTAGATGAAATACTCAGTAAGGGTAAAAAAATGAAATATATAAACAAAAATGAATGTAAGGGTATGATAACATGATCAAAACAATGTATAACTATACCATTAATTTAGAAAATCAGAATATTAAGTCATGGAATAAATATTTTTTTCTCATAATACATGAATCAAAAGGTAATCAAAGAACATGAATCATGAGAGTATACAAAATTCATAAGGCATTGATTTGTATCATACCCATAAGAATATAAAATAATTTCCATATTAGTAAAGCCTCATTCACAAGGATATAATATTGTAATGGATTCACTCCCCAAACTATCATAGTATTAATGGTTCACTCCTAATACCATCATAGTTGAAAAAGTTACTTATTGGACTAGGTTCACTTCCCATTCTGGTCTGGTCTATCTCATGAGATATAAATCATTACCCGATGCAGTGGAGAGATATATGAGCCTCCTCCATCTAATAATGAAAAACTTTTTTATGTATTCCAAAAGATCAAAAAAATTCATCATATCATAACTAATAAAATGAATTGGGTATCATAAATATTTCTTCATATAATAAACTATAGGGAAGATATAGGTTTCATATCCATTTCTTCATATAATAACCTACAAAAGATTCATGCTTCATAAAAATTTTCCTCATGCAATAACCAAAGTAAGTGAGATTGGTATCATACAAATCATGAGATAATAAACATAAACAATTCATAGAAATAATATTACTGGTATATTTGGATCATGGCCCCATTAAAGAATTGGTAACAGCAATTGATTTCAACTTATATAGAAAATTATTTTTAAACATAATTTAAAACATTTCATGATGAAAATATCCATTCCTCATTTAATAACACTTTTCTAAGTGTAAACAAAATTTAATGTCCATTTTTATTTAAATAAACATGACAACTATTAATTTAATTTTTAAAAATCATGTAATACATTTCCTGAGGAAGATATCATTTCCTAATTGAATTAATCATTTAAAAACTAAAAAATTTTTAAAAAAAATTATTTGACAATAACCTTGATAACAAATAATGGAATATTAAAAAATGATTGAAATAATTTTCGTATGAAAATATTCATACCTCTTTGAAAATAACTTTTTAAAACTAAAACATCTAGAACATATTTTTTCTAAGAAAATAACCATGAACTCTTACAATGGAAGCTTTACAAGTCATTCAAAACATATATTGTGAAAAATATACCTTCATATTCAAAAATAATTTTTTAGAACTAAATCATTTCTAGATAAATTTATATTAATATGGATTTTTAAATTTATAAAGGAAGCTTTAATTAAATGATTGGCCCTAGAATAGAAATGTTTTTCATGTTGTGCACATTAAAAAGAAGATTCTGTTCACATTTTTAGTAAAAACCCAAATATGAATTATTTGTAAGGAGATAAGATAATTCAATTAAAAATGATATATTAAATAGATAAAAAGGTTTAATTTTTTTTTCAAAAATAATATGCGAATTAATATATATTTTGAAAAACGTTTTTTAGAAAACATTTCATTAGAAGAATATGGATCGTCGTCCAAATAGAGAAATATAGTCATATTTTATTAAATTTATTTTCTCATTTATTTTAAATACTAAATTGTGGTAAAATTGTAATATTACTTAAAAAATTCAAAAAACCCCATATTATAAGAAATTTAATCTATTTATTGATAAATGTATAATTATATTTTATCATTCATACAATAATCATAAACAATACAGATAATCGATGAAATTGTAACATAAAATCAATACCACTTTGGTATCCTTGAATCATAATCCTCGTGAAAGGACAAAATAAAATAAATACTGAAAATTTATTGAGTTTATATATACTAATGATATTAAATTTCATATGGGATTTATACACTCCTTGTAAAGGAATATAGGTGCATAACATAACATGGGTCTCAAAGAAGGAAAATTGATATCAAAACACCTTACCTTAAGTCTCGAATTCCATATTACTCATTAAAACAACTTGTAAAATAGTTATAAGATAATGATAAATCAATTAAAGAACCATATTATTATATATATATAATACTAGATGTGATTTTATTAGGAACATTTATGGCCAATTAATAAATAATTCCATGATAAAGTCATGTTTTAGGCAACAACTACATTATTTTAATATATGTTTTTATTTGTTATTTGCATCATTATATTAATTTTATCACAGTTTAATAATATCCATACTTTTATCCAATATATTAATATAATATATATTCATTATTTATATTCAAACAAATCTGTAATATTTAGAGATATAAAATGAAATGCACTATTCATGGAGAAGGTGGGTCGTACGTACGTATGAACATTGTGTCCATTTTGTTGTCATATTTAAGGAAAAGAAAGATAATGATATATATTATAATTCCAAAAATAATTTTATTTCATATATGTCACATGATTTTAAAAACCCGTCCTTAATATCATCCATTTAAAACATAAATGAATCACGTCTCTTGGTGAGGAAGTAGTCTACAGTACACACGAGTGAAGATATTATATTGTCAAAGAATAAAGAGTTTGAATTTATGTGTGATATAGTAATTAAAAAATAATAATAAAGTCATAAATATAATATTTATATATATATAACATTGAAATCATTATAAACATTTTACATGTTGTAATGAAAAAATGAAAGACTTCAGTTCGTGAGGCGGTAGTCTTCCGTACACGAGAATAGTTTATTTTGTAAAAAATTTAATGGAAGTAGATATGGTTGTGGATGATTACATTATGATAAGAAATACCATTTTTTGAATATACAACGGTTATTATATCATCCTGATATAAAATATTATAAGGATGTGTAGAAATAAATTTTACAAAAATGTTTTTAATGAAAATTACCTCTTATTTAGGTATCCTCATTATTTTTTCCAAAATACATATTAGGTTGGATTTATGTCCAAAATAAGGATTATGGGATGAGATTATGGAATTATGGATGTGAATATGGTAGGTAATTTCGGACCCAAAATGTTTTGAAGGTGTACTGATGACAGGAGAGGGGGTGGCCTTTTAAAATTGACGTGAGTGGAAAACTTATAATTTTTTAAAATTATGGAATTACAAAAAAGTTTTTCATTTAAACGAATAAAAAATGTTTATTATAGAGTATATATGGTTAAATTTCTATATATTTCTATTAATTGGGTTTTGGACTTGTTTTGGGGTATTTTTAATGATTGTCTTTTTAGTTTAACACCCCTGTAAACCAATTTTAACCTTAATTATAATAAATAATTTATCATATTTTCAATATTCATTTTGGTAATGAATTATATTGAAATTAATCGATACTATAAGTTATTATTATTCAAGCTATTGAAATAAATTTTCCAAATTCCGTTCATATAAGTTCAAACTTTTAGTTTAAATTTTATCTCGCAGACGTGATTAGAAATCATGTTTTCAAAGAGAAAATGTTGAAATGTTTGTAAATTTATTTTGACCAATTTCATTATTAAATTGATTAAATTTACCTAATTGGATTAATGGATATATAATTTTACTATTATTACTTTAAAAAATCTAATATACATTTAAATTTATAAATATATTAAATTAAAAGGTTGTTTTTAGTTAAAATTTAGTATTTTTCACTATTGAAAAAAATGAAACAGTTCAGAAAAAATCCAAAAATTTAGCCTAATTTGATATTTTTATGATAAATTAAAAAACATAGTATAACTTACTCATAAAAAATCTAAAACTATTTGAAATTAAATTTCAAACAAAACCTACACACATGATCAAAAATTTGGTTTTCAAGAAGAGTATTTTTCAAAAATATATTGATTTTAGATTAAATCTATGTCTAATAATAATAATTGTGTGAAACTCAATTAAACATTATTGATATAATATCAATAAATATAATTTAATACATTACTCATTAGGTATATTTTTAAATACTTTTGAAAAAAATTCTAAAAACTCAGGGTGTTACATTCTACCACCCTTAAAATGAATTTATTTCTCGAATTTTTTCTCAATCATAAAGATTTTAAAATTTGAAAAATCCTTCATAGAAATCCACATCATAAAATAAAAAATAAAACATAATTTTAAATAATTATTCATAGTGATAATATACATTGATCATAATAATGTGTGTCAACCAGAGACGTTTAGTGGCCACAAAACCCTAAATCAAAGTGGCATTAAAAATATCATTGATATCATCAAAAATGGTGATAATTGGACACAAATTTAGTTCAAGATTATTTTTTTAATGTTGGATAATTTTCTTGAGAATATATAATTAAAATATTTCATTCTATTTCATAATAAAGATCCCACCCTTTGGTTGTTCATTGATCAATTTACACATTATCTCTTACTCAAAGAAATATAAGTTAATTTTTAACACTAGATCCGTCAATGTATTATAGAATCTATAAATAATGATAATCCATTCCATATATCTCTAGTTTTTATAAATACAAAATTTTTAGCATGTGTTATTCAATATTAATGAATCTTCTTATTGTGAAATAATAAATTAATCTTTAGAACCAGATTCAATGTAAATCATAATCCACTTGATAAATGGTTCACCTTGGGACCCTTCAAAAAGATTAAAATTAAAATCATTATATAGAGGTCACTAAATTTTCAAAATGAACTTATCATTATTCCCCCAAAAATCATGAAATAGATTGTAATAGTCAAATAAGAAAAATTAATTCCTTCATATTCTATTCCCTTCAGATCAAAAATACTATAAAACCATAACTAAAACTAACATGACACCCCATTACATATATAATAGAAATATTATTTGATATATTTATTAAATAAAAACATTCTATAAACTCATTCAATTATATTAGAAGCCAATTTTTTTACAATTAATTATTTTTTTATATGGAAATAATTACTTTCCAATTTTCACCATACAAATCAATCTACTTTTTATCCCAACAACATTATTTGAACATTTAAGTCATATTAAGGGTTATCTTTAAAATACCATCTTTATATAAAATTGATTTTTTAGTCCATCAACATCTTTCAAAATATTCATTCATATACTTACCAAGAAAATATAATACAAAATACATATATATATCATGATTAATAAAATAGAACAATTGAATTCCAATACATAAATATGTCATTCAAACCACTTCTTATCAAACAATTATCAATGATTCATCAACTTATTCCTTAGAATCTATTTCCTTTCATATTTCAATAATAGTCTCTTAATTATTATCAATATAACTATTACTAATAAAACAATACTAATTTTTTCATGATATATCCACATAGGACCTCAATTTCCATAATTTACATACCTTACACATTTTAAGCACTAAACTACTGATGATATTTTATATTGGAAATTATTAACATCCACTATTTTAACCATGATTTTCATGTTCCCTTTGCTGTTACATTCTTTGTGTCATTTTATATAGTCAAAAACTATTTTTATTCCTTTAATAAATCAACTTCGGTGTTTCTTCCCACATTCTCAACACATTGGAAAATGAATATTCTTTCTTACATGGCATCCACTCCCAAAAATCTCAATAAAATCCTTCCTTATATTCTTTGTTGAGTCTCATAGTAGGTTAAGGTGGACATAGATATTCATGTTTCAAGAAAATAGAATAGGCATAATCACAATGTCCTTCCATCCAGTAATCATCCCATTTAGGTTCTAATAATAAAATTGTTCATCAAATTAAATATTAACATAGTTATGTTTGGTTCCCACTATTGACTAAAAACAATGAAATCATAGTGTGAGAAATACTAATCACAACATTAAAAATAATAATAATAATTCCCATATAAGATTTCTAAATTATGACAGCATCATTTTATTCTATGAAACCCTAGGTTTATCCTATTTTATTCATAGACATGATACATTTAAATCCATCAATATAGTTCATAATTTTTTTGTTCCCAAAGAATAACAACTTATATTTTGAAAATAGGTGTCTGGTAAGGCCAATTATCATGCACAAGGTGACGATTAAGTATATCTCAATACACCCATTTGAGAGTTATTACCCCTAGGTGCCTCTGTACTAGATACACATCAACTTATTGTATCCAGACAAGAATATAATTTCTTGGAAACAAATTTATCTATCATTTACCAAAATTCCTAGACATGTTCTTATATTTTGATTCATTTGTCAACTTATACTTTTATATATCCCAAGACATAAACATGTAAATATCCATAGAGATCAAAATAATGTATTCTCATCCTAGATTCCTATGGTTGAATAAAACATTCCAATTATATAATATTCAGTGACCAAGGCTTTTTATGTATGGGTATTACATCTTTTAGGATTAATATTCAGTATATTAGAAAAACACATGCGTAAGGATAATTGTAGTATAGTACCTTTTGAAACTATGAATATAATCTGATAAAATAATGGAAGATCCTCAATATCTCATATATTGATCATTCCCTTTAGTACCCATGACAATCATATATTAGTTAAATCCATTATTCATATCTTGATGAAAGGAAATATAAGAATAGTTGATCTTTTATTCCCAGTATGGTAAAAATAGACAAACGTAAGCATTAAAATAATATAAGGGTATGTGAGAATTAACATACAAATTTAAAACCATACTATAAATATTATAGATCAAAATATTGAGTATAAAATTAATATTGTCATTTCATAACACATGAATCATAGGGGAATAAAAGAACATAATCCATGAGACCATAACATTATCATAAGTCATATATTATTTCAATACACATAAACATAGAAAAAATTTCCATATTAGAAACATATTTTTTCCAAGGATATCATAGTGGAATCGGTCCACTCACCAACCCATCATAATATGCATGTTTCACTCCCAAGACCATCTTAGCGGGAAAAACACCACCCTGAACTTGGTTCACTTCACATTCCATTCCTTCCTATATCATGAGATATAAATAATTAATAATTCATTGGAGGGATATTTAGTTCTCATCTATCACAAAATGAAAATAATATGTATATTTTAGAAAAGGTCATAAACATTCACCATATCATAATACATTATATGAAATGTGTATCGTAAAAATTTCATCATATCATGGCCTATGGAAAATAGATTTTTTCATAATCATTTATATATAGTAGAACCTTTTGAATAAAATGTGGTTTTATAAGAATATCCTCTTAGTATAACCCATGGAGGAGAAATGAGTTTCACAAACATCATGCCATTATAGAAATCAACCATTTAGGTAAATAAAATGAATTGAATAATATGATTATGTCCCCAGTATCTCATAGCTAACATCAACATAATCCATCTTCGATATAATTTTTTTTCGAAATATAATTTAAAACATTTATTGGGGAAATTATGCTTCATTCTTTGAAAAATAATTCATAAAGTGTAAAAAATATTATGAATGATTTTCTTGGAAAATAACCTTGAATATTTGTAAATGAATATTGGAAAATAATTTGAATCATTTCTTGAAGAAAATACACTTTTTTCTATGAAAACAAATTTTTAAATATTAAAAATTTAAATACATTTTTATTGAGAAATAACATTGAAAGATTACAAAGGAATATTTATAAATAATTTAAAACATTTTTTTGAGGAAAATACCATTTCCCCTATTAGAATTAGTTTTGAAAACTAAATCATTTTGGAAATATTTTTCATTAAAAAATCCTTGAACACTATAAAAGGAATCTCTAAAATAAATTTAAAGTTTAGCTCATGAAAAAATAATTTACTATTTGAAATGAAATTTTTTAATCTAAATTATTTTGATAATGTATTTATTTGAAAATAACCTTGAAAATTGATAATGGGGTCTTGGAAGTAACTATTGGCCATGAAATTGAAAAATTATGTTCATGTTATATGCATTATAATAAAGGTTCTGTTCACATTTTTAGTAAAATCCAAATAATTATTGTAATAAAAAATGGAATATTAAATATAATAAATTAAATTAAACATTAAAACATTAGTAAAAAATTCTTTTATAAAATAATATGATAATAATAAAACATTTGTAAATAATGTTTTAAAAAATTTTAGTGGAATAAAACAAATTTCCAACTAGGTAGATATATAATGTTTCATTTTATTTAAAAAAATACCAATTAAATTAAGTACCAATGATTTGAAAAATGGTATTATTACATTAATACACAATGAATAAACATTGGAGAAGATAATTCATGAGTTTATTTAGAGATGGCTCATAATATTTTATCATTCGAAACAAAATCGTAGACAATCCCAAAATATGATGAGATTCTTATAAAAAATTGTTACCGCATTGGTAACCATGAATCAGAAGCCCCATGAAAGGATAAAATAAAATGAAATTATAAAATATAATGATGATAACTAATTTCATGATATTAAATGTAAAATAAATTTTATGCACACCTCATAAAAGTATATAGGTTCATAACATTACATAGGTCTCTATGAAAAAAATTGAGAAAAAAATATAATCCCTTTAGGCAATTAAATCTATCATACTTATTGAAAACTCCTATATAATAATTACCAGATTATTATACTTATATTAACGATAAATATTCATATATATCATACTATATATGATTTTTACTATATTTTATTACCTATTTGTTAAAATTTCAATGTTAATCGCACATTTCGATTAATAACTGTGTTTTTTTCATAAATGTATTTATTTGTTATTTTTTTGTCCATTTAATTTGATAATGGTTTCATTATCTAGATATTGTAAACCATGATATAAATATGATATATATATATATATATTCTGTGTATTTGTATTAATATAAATCCATAATATTTAGCGATAGAAAATGAAATGCAGCATTCACAGAGATGTTAGGTTGTATGTACGCATGTAAGTTTTCTCTAATATCATGTCAAATTGAAATAATTAGAAATAAGTGATATATATTATCATTGTAATAGATATTTTATGTCATATATATAACATATTTTGATTAAACCCATCCTTAAGACCTCCCATGTAAATCCTGAATGAATTACTTCGCTTCGTGATGTGGTAGTTGCTATATTGTTTTATTTATATTTTTGATGGGTTTTTATGAGTGAATTAATTAAATATAAATTAATTAAATTTTATTTTCATTGAATAAATTAAGGTATTTTAAATTTTATTCAAGGACCAACATTTCAATCATTTGATGGAAATCATGGAAATTATGGAAGAAAAACAAACTTTTAAACGATTAGTATCTGAGAATGAACATGAAGTGAAGATCTAAAATTATTTAAATGAATCATTATTGTAAATGATAAAACAAATCCAATGAATTTTTATGATCAATTGATGTTTTTGAGGCTCTAAACTAAAGAACCGTAGAAAAAAATGGCTTCCACTACTTGAGATTGACTTTACACATCATGTAAACATCGCACGACCTAAAATATGACAAGGCATGTAAGTAGTAAGATACATGGATAAAAGAAAGAGGATTCAAATAAATTTACTCACATTTAACATAATGGTATCATTAGATTATGTTTATTTGTTATAAATATTAGAAAAACATTAATTCCAGCATATCTTTGACATGGGTTATCTCTTTTGACCAATAAATATATTAAAAACGTATATTTGACCCATAGAAGATAGAAGATCATACCTATGAAAATAAATATGGGTCATAATAATTATTTTAGTAATTATATTCTAATAATAGAGAGTATCAACTCCCAATAGGCCACTGTAGGGTTCCAACCAAGATTTCTTCATATATTGTTTTTTTATTTACATTTATTATCCCATATTTGATGCAAAGTTGTTTTCATTAGTTTAATTACAATATCATTGTTTTCTTCATTACTTTTATCATTCATTCATCCACAATTTTTTAATTTTTTTTCTTTATAAATGTTGTTTTAATTGTTTTTTCATTATTTCTACTATGTATTTCATTGTTTTGAATCGTATAATAATTATGTGAAGCATGCCATAATTTTCTCTACAATTAAAAAATTAGATCATGTGTTTCTAATACTATATATGTTAGGGTTCAATATTAGTGGTTTATCTAAGCCTAATTAATCTATATATTGATCCTTTGTAACCCTAGGTCTAGTAATTAGTTTACTTATAAATATTCAAATCATTTTATTGCACAACCTTGACCATGGGAATTGAAATTTATTAAACCTATCCTTATTAGAGTTCAGTAGTACTATGAACATTATTCCATTATTCTTTCTGTATAAAAGTTAATGGAAAATAACTTAGTAGGTAAGATATAATCTGACCATGGGGAAGTTGTTGTATATTTAGATCCAATTTTTTTGAACAAAACCAATCAGTGACCTTTTCACCGATTCACAGCCTAAGTTGTAGGACAATCCATAGATAATCCTAGGATTATATTTTTACAATACATAATAATTGACCCTAATAGATTTTCAAATTTATTTTTACATTTCATTTTGAGTTGGTTAATTAGTTTAATATAATAAATAAGAAATTAGTGTAATCTAACCTTGGGTAATGAATTTTCTAACACATTCCCCATTCTCTATGGGTACTAACCCATAGTTACACTATATCACACCATTTTATTTAGTGAAATCTTGGATAAAATAAAATTCTTTTTAAATTAAAATAATTGTAGTATCAATTCCCTTTGTGACTGTCAAAACTGGCTCTGTTTTTTGGAGTGGCACAACATTATATATGATTTGTGATTAATTTTTTAGTTCAATATTTTTCTATACTATTTCTATTTACTAATTATAGTATAGTTTTTTGTTATTTAATTAATTATTTGTTATTTTATTATTATTTGTGTATTTATTGTTGGTTTTTAGAATTTATTACCTAACTCATCAATATTACTCCACAACACCATTATAGTAAAATGAAATTTATGAATATTTTACATCATTAGAAGTAATGAATTAAAGAGGGTGGTCATGTCATGTAACTTGGTGTGATGATTCTACTTATTTTTTAATATGATAAATTCCAACATCATCATATCAGTGACACCAAGAATAAGAAATATGTAGGAGACTCAAATTTTTATTATTTTCATGGTGAATCATGGGAAGAACAATATAATCAGGAATATACATAATTATATCAAACTCATGAGAAGAAATATGATGACACACTGATCAGGCTGGTTACAAATTACATTGAATATATAGATAATTCAATTGATTAAAATAAGGTAGGGAACAGTTGGTTCGAATATGAGGAATCCTAGGAGGGGGATGAATCCAAATATGATTATTTATGACCACCCCAAGAGTTGTAAATTCAAGAATTACATGTCTTCCAACAACCTCAGTAGTAGAATTCATATGAGTGACTTCCAAAATTTCTCAAAAATATTATTCTAGTGTTGGATAAGTTGATGAATGATCATGAATTCAAAATTAGTGAATAATGAGAACTTGTTACTCATAAATATCATGTAATATAAAATTTAAATTCCATATTTTGAAACATACCATTATAATCTAATGCAGGGATAGGTTTGTTTGAAGATGTAAAGTAGAAAGTGGTGGAGGGTGTAAATAATGTGGAAATTAAAATGATGAAAAATTAGAGTGAGAAAAAATACCCATATATTGTTCCCAGTGCTAAAAAATATGAATTTATGGATTTATATAAGTATTAAAACCCGAAGCATCACTTCTATGAATGCAAAAAGACCAAGAAGAATAATGGGGACTCCCTCCTAAAATTTTAAGAAGAAGAGGTGAAAGAGGAGGCTCAACTGAAGAATTCGTTCCCTAATGTGAATATTCTAAGATGTTGTGGTGGAGTAAGAGAACTAAAATACTATTTATATTTTAATTTATCTATAATTTCATTAAATTTTTCCTTAATATGAAGACCACCTCATGTACCAATGAAGATAAAAAAATTTAGGATAAAGGAAAATACTACCCCAAATACACAGTGATGTCAGATGTGGGTAAATCCAAGATGGTTAGCTCAGAATCATGTTATATATTTTTTTTAAAAAGTAACGGTCGACCTAAACAACCATGAAACTGAGAAGCTATTGGGAGGTAACCTTATATTTAAAATTTATTTTTAGAAAATATTTATATTTTAATTTAATACAATAATAACTCTCCCCATAGTCAATATCTATTTCTATTTATAAAAAATATTATAAAGGGCCTATACATTATCTATTTATATTATTTTTTAGGCCTTGGAAGAAAGAAGTTGGAATCATGACCAGAATATATAGAAAAAAATTACTTGATGGACTAGGGTTAGACTGAACCACAGTAACTCGTAAAAATCCACAATGGAAGGGGTGGAATATTTTTACTATTTATTTTTTTCACCGTATGTTCATTCTGCTAAATAATTTAAAAAACTAACAAAAAAATATTAAATGAGTATAATTTTTTCATGAATTGAATTAAATGATATTCACCCATAATGTTTATTGAATTATTTTTCCTTTACTCACTGATCTAAGAGACACTAGAACTATGGAGAAATATTTTAACATGGTGATACAATTGAAATATAATTCCTATAAATGAAAAATTAAAAATCTGAATTTGAAAAGACACTTACTTAAAATTTGAATTTATAGAAATTATTTCTGGTATGATTGCTTTTATTTATATTGATTCCAAGGAGAATACATTACGTAAACAATTTCATGATTTTTATGTCATAGAGTAATTATTATATATTATGTTCCCATTATTAAGAGGACTATGGACGGAATATTTCCTATTTTTTTATGCATAATTTTTCTGTAAAAATTGAGACAGGTAACCCAACTAGAACTTGCATTGTTATTTTGTCAAATATATGACTAAAAAATTAACTTTTGAATTGATTGAAGAATCATATTTACAATCGATTTATATTGATATTCCCTTGCCATTTAACATTCATGTCATTTATTATGCATGGATGACTTTGTTACGACTAAGCCACATTAGAAGACAACATTCTCCTTTATACCATGTTCATTTTATTTTTCAATATATTAAAAATAATCACTATAAAGGAGGTGTTTTCTTGCTTGATATGGGATTTTGTTCATGTAGGGAAAGTATAAAATATTTACAAGGGTTTTTCTAGGAAGGGTGAAATTTAAATTTAGTGTATTCAATTATATATCCATCTGGTTGTTAAAATAAAAAAATAAAAGAAAAAAATGAATGAAAAAATGGGTTGTATCGTGTGTAGGTCTACAAATCACCATTTCCAGACTAATGATCTCACAATAATACATGGTTAAATGTTGGATGTGATACTTATCATATGTAAAGCCTCTAAAAAATAGAAAGGGGAAAAATAATGGGTTGTTAATTGGGAGAATAAAAAAATATCCACCACTGGACTAATTATATATATCATATGTGGTTAGGTGGTGGATGTAAGGTTCATTAAAAATAATTACATTAAAAAACAGAAAAAGAAAAAAAATAACAAGAAGATTGGGTTTTTTTTCATTATTATTACATTGTATTTGTGTCTTCACCATGTACATTAGGGGATTTGAGGGGTGGAATTATTTTAGTAAGGTTAATTTAAATGATCTTGTATTTAAAATTTCATATATTTTATGCAATATTTTATCCTCCTACATAAGAATTAATTTATTTTCAACATTTTAAAACAACTTCCCTTGTCTTTATAAAAATTTTATCCTAATTTCAGATTCCTCATGATTATGTGTTATATTTGTCATTCAGGGGTGGAGAAATTAGATTAAATAAAATCCTAGTGTTAGGATCATGTATGTTCTGTAAGAAAATAAATCCCACTAATTTATTACCTTGATTGATGAGTGAAACAACAAATGGTGAGGTAAATAATAAATCTCATGGTTTTTAATCAGAGGTTTAGAATTGTATGTGCAAAGGGATAAATGTCTTTAATTTCAATTTATAAATGAATATTTTTTTAGAAAAAATCATTCTTGGATGTGCATTTTGATTTTAGAATCAAATTTTTTAACTTGTTTTTATAAGAATCATAATATTAAAGTTTCCTGGTTGATATATGGATCATTGGTGTTTCAATGTCTCTATTTTTCTTAGGGATGAAAAAATAATTTACTAAGGGGGTATTTTATTATATATTTTAGTTATATATTTTGATGGGTTCCTATAAGTGAAATTATTAATATTAATCAATTAAATTTGAGGTTCGTGGATGCTATTTTTCATTTTTTTTGTATGGAGGACCATAATTTAGAGAATATGATTGAAATATAGGAAATTATAGAAGAAAAATGAACATCATTCCGATACACTTCAAGGAATGACATGAAATAATAAAATAAAATGAAGAGAATATAAAAAAGACAAAAAAGATCAGGTTTTCTGTGAAACAACTATTTCCATGATATTGACTGATCACTTGATGTTCAAGAATCTCGAAATTGAAGATCTAGAGGAAATATTGGCTTCTAGTTCTTGATATTTCCTTTAAGCATCATATAAAAACTAAATGACCTGAAATATTATAGGGAATGTAATAAGTACAAGATTTTATGTGAATAAACAAATCATGAAATCATTCCCTCACATTACCCATAGTCTAATCATTACATGATGTATAAATGTCTGAAAAAACACAAAAATGATGATTTCTAGCATATCATTGATGAGGATTGTTAATTTAGAACTAGATTTCCATTAAAAATGTATCTTTGACAAAACAAATATCATTTATGGACCTATAAATATGTGTTTTGACTAGGAGTTTGGGAATTTAATTATAGGAGTGGAGTGGTTCTACTAACAGGATGATAATGTTGCATTCCAACCTAGAGTTATTCATATTTAGGATTTTAGTATTTTATATTCTTTTTCAAAATTTTATTTAAAATTGGTTTTATTATTTTAATTCCTATATCTTCCTTTTGTTGATTCCCTTTCTCATTAATTCGTTTATTTCCTTGATCTTCATTGTATCCTAGTTCAAGTTTGTTTTTAAATGGGTTTCATTGTTTCAGTTTCATATTGCCTTATTTTGAATCGTATAATCAATATGTCAAACATGAAATCTATTTCTAATTAATAAATTCTATCATGTGTGGCTAATAATTTTATGATTAGGGTTTGATAGTATGGTGTTTTATGAGCCAAATAAATCATTAAATTGAACTATGGAAACCATATGGATAGTAATTTGGTTAATAATAATTTTTCATCACATTCTTTTTCACAAACATGACCATGGGAAGTGAAATTAAAGGAACACATCCAAATTTGAGTTGAAAAATACTATAAACACTATTATATGACCATTTTTTGTATTTATGAAAACCATAATGTACCTAGGTTTACTACTTTACCCTGACCATGGGATACTTTAAGCATAGGTAGATCTAATTTTTTTGACAAAAACAATTGGCATCCTTTACACATCTTTGTATCCAAATTAATAGGAATATATCAAGATAAACCTAGGATTATTATTATTTTATGTATACCATTAAATTTAACCATATCCCTTATTTTATTTCATTAAAAATTTTATTTTATATCGATTAATTAGTTTAATAAAATAAATCATAAATTTGAGGAACAATACCTTTGGTAAAAAATTGATTGCTGAATTCCCCATTATACGTGGTTTTATCCCGATGATTCATATGTGTGGAACTATTTTAGTTATTTTAGTCATATATAATATAATATTATTTTTTATTATACCTGAGGGAAATAACAATGCCCTTTGGTCTTGATAGTTGTGCACTATACACAGGAGTGATGTTATCATATTCTCACAAAATGTAGAGTTTCAAGGTATGTTTGATATAAAAATTAAAATATAATAATAACACAATTAATATCATATATAAATAATAAATCCACCATTATCACCATATTTGAGTACGTTTAAAGGAAAAATGAATGATACTGGTTCATGAGGGGTTATTCATTTGTACACATGAACGATGATTTCATAAACCATTTGATTGAAGTGGATATGGTTGATGGTCATGACCAAAATATAAAGGAAAATAATTATATTGAATATAGTTAGGTTATTATATCATCTTTTTACATTAATAAATTAAGGTGGTGGATTAAGAAATACAACAAAAAATCTTGTTGATGAGTGTTGCCTCTTCTTCGAGTATGCCCCTTATATTTGCCCAAAAAGCCATTCTCGGTTAGATTTTTGTCCAAAATATGGATTCTAGGATGAGATTAGGGAAATTGGGGGAGTGGGTTTGATAGGAATTGGTTAACCAGAAATGTATTGAAGGTGTGAGGAGCAGAGGATATGTGGTGGTATTTTTTAAGTGAGGTTACTCTAACACTTGAAATATTTTTAATAGAAAGAATTCTACCCATGACTTTTTCGTTCCACAAGACTCTGTAATAGACTATAATCAATAACACAATGTATAAGGACGATATATGGACAACAAATGTGTGTTATAAATGTTTTGGGTTATTTTTATCCCTTATCTTTTTATTTTCACCCCCGATAAACCAATTTTTACATTAATCACGATAAATAATATTTAATGTTTTCACTATTCATTTTGTTAAAAAGGGTAGTATAATTTAATAGATTATATGAATTATTATTATTCCAAATATGGAATCCATCATTCCAATATCCATTCATATAAGCGAAAAAATATAATTTCAAATAAATCTGACATACATGACAAGAAAGCTGGGTTTCAAAGGGGAAATTCTCAAATGTTTACAGATTTTTTATATCGAATTTAAAAATTAAATGGATTAAAATAAAATAAATTAGAATATTGGATGTATTATTGAACTAATTTTACTTTAAAAATAATCAAAAAATTCATTTTACATTGCAAATAAATTAAACAAAAATAAAGATTTCAATTAAAAATCATTAGTTTTTACTATTCATCAAAAAATGAAACCTTTTAGAAAAAACCAAAAATAAATAAAATAATATCATTTAGAAATTATTAACTAAAAATGGTTTTTATTTTATCACGTAATGTTTCTTCATGTTTTAAAAATTAAATTTAAATCAAACCCTGCAGATCTGATGAAAATTGAATTTTCACAAATTGTGTTTTTTCAAGTACAAGATGATATAATATTAACTATTTGTAAAATAATAATATTTGTATGAATACTAATTGAAATAATTTTTTATATAATATATACATTTCATCATAAAAAATAATAATTAGGGTTCATTATAATTAATAAAAATAAATAAGCATTATGCACATTATAATATTTAAAAAAACCTTTTTAATCCTAAAATAAGCTTATTATTAAATCAAATAGAAAGTCGATTAAGATGTAATTAAGTGTAAAATTAGTAATAATTAACAATTATATTAATTTAAAACATAATTGTATGTTTAAATTTTTTTAATTTATTAATGAGAAAGGATAGTTTTACAAAAATCATTATTTATCACTATTTACTAAAAATTAATATTTTCCAAAATATCCAAAAATTTCACAACATGTTAATTTCATTATGATGATTTCAAAAATAGAATTTCATTTTATCAAATATTTTTGAATAAAATCTATATAAAATAATTATAATATATTCTAATAATAATAATTTAAAATAAATATTGAATAAATCTTATTTTTGATGAATATAATTACTTTGTTAATAATTTAGTGATTAATTACTATTAATTTATAAATAAATTTACATTGAGAAGGAAATTTTAATGCATGTTTAATAAATTAGTTATTATTATTCATACCTAACTACTTAATGGTTAGGTTATAATAATATTATTTCATGGTTCGTCGAGACTTGGTGTCACATGTCATGCATGCTATCAATGAACCTCACTATTTCATGTAACATGGGACAAACTAACTATTTCATATAACTCAATATATAATCAGTGTTCTGTGTATTCAAAAATATAAATAATATTAAATTTATTTTAAAAATACACAATATCTCATGGTTTTATTGTTTTCCTTGAAATTGTGCACACTGGAACATCCTCAATACTATTTCTGATATTTCTATAAATTTTATTGTTATATAGAATTAATAAATCTCAGAACGATGGCCATGATTTGAAAAAAATCTGTTAATGGTAAATATATTCAATTTTCCTAAATTTAAAAATTTAAGGGAAGTATTTTTTGACATTTATAAATTGTATATTTGTGCTAGGTATCAACTAATTGAAATATGAATTGGTGAGTAATTCAAAAAAATACCATTTCCCTTCTTATAGAATGTACAAATATATATGGAGGCCATAATGTTTATTACAGGAGTTTGGAAATGATGAAATATATTGTAGAGATTACATTTATTATTTATATATGTCAATAGTATATTGAAGATTTTTTTGGAAAAAGATTATTCATACTTATCTTGTTCAATAGTTTAAATGCGATTTTTTGGGGGATTTCATTGTTTTATTTCCAAATAAATCTTTAGATAATAATGTAATTTGTAATACTATTGATCTTTTGACTAAATATTCACATTTATATCCAATTTTTTATTCTATGTATTTAGATTATCTTTTAGGATTGTATATCATAGTGAAAATCAGTTTACATGTTGTTTCTATCTCCATTATATATTTCCATGAACATAGGTTAACATATGATTATTTGGATAGGTATTCAAAATTTGTTTGGTATAGAAATAAATTTATTTGTAATTTGAATCTTCAATTTTATAAAAAGTATGGAAACATGTTACATTCATTGGAAGTAATTTTTTGATATTGTTCAATTTTTTACATGGTATGTTGGGATCATCCTCATAAATTAGAATATTTTTTTATAACATCGATATTCATTCTAGTAAAAAAATTCCTCAATTTTAATCATTATATTGAATTTCATCTATGAATCCTCCTTTTTGTGATGAGATAGGTGAAATGATGTTATTGTGGCCACAATTTGTTGAAGATATGTCTATAAAGGTAAATATGATTCTGTATCAGATGAGAATAGATAAATATATAAAAAATATATATTCAGATATATTGATGAATGATCTTTCATTCAAGGTTAGAGATCATTTTTTCCATAATATATCTCCACAAAAAATTGTATCTTATTTTTTTAAAAATAAATGTTCATTGCATGGTTTATTGGACCATATTATATTTTGTAGATATATGTACTTGTCTCATATCGAGTATCCTTCCCACAGAGTCTATCATCGTAAAATAAATCATTCCCTATTTCATTATTAAGAAAATATGTGTAGATGCATCTCATGTTTTGTTCCCTGATTTAGTACAATTATAATAGAATTTTTCATTTTATGAACCGGACATATAATCTTTTCCATAAATATAATGTCTTATGGAATAAGATGATTCATCATTTAATGGATTTCCGTATAAACCATATTGTTGAACAAGAGTCATTCGAATCATAAAATGTTGTGAATTAATAATATCTCCACTTGTTGAATCCATAAATGAAATTATGAGGAAATAATTTCTAGGTGGTAGATTGAAACAAATTAGGTAATGATAACAGTGAACCAGTATTTTTGTTTCTTAAAATTTATCAATATCATTTTATAGATTTATATTGATTATATGAATATTTAGTTAACATCCAAAAAATGTAAATAATATAATTCTTAATAAAAAAATTAAAATGTATTATTTTGTTTTATTTAAATATCTTCAAAATATTTAAACATGAATCTGAAAAAAATATCATTATTTTTATTCAAAATTAAAAAATAAATTACTCTAATTGTTTTTTTCTACTTGTATGAAAAAATAGATTTTTTGGTGAATTTTATAAAATACTATTTTTAAGAAAAAAATAAATTAATTTCATATATTTTGAATACAGTATTTAATTTTGGATTGGTTTAATGTTACAAAAAGTCTCTCTTATGTAATCATAATCATATAAATTTTCTTGGATAAAATTTTAAAATTACATTTTTATGAAAACAATTTTATACATAAAAGTATTTTTTTCATATAAAATTTAATGTCATCGCATTTTTCATGTGTATTTTTAAAACATTCAAACACTTATAGGAATTTAAATTTATAAAATTGAGTCCATGTTTTGAATTACTAGGTTAGAGGTTTTTGAATATATACTTTTCATTTTTGGCCATTATCAATTGTAACTTTTAAAAATAAAAATCTAATTCAATGATAAGAGTTATAAAACTAAAAATAGATAAAACTATGATGGAAAGTGTTAAAATGACCTAAAAATTAAAATTATATTATTTTGTACTATATCAGTCCTATATCAAATATCTTCCAAACATATTTATGTCATGATGCATTAATCCAGAGTATGAAATTAATATATATTACTCAATCTAAAATATTTGAAATGTGACATCTCCCAGTATTACAAATTGAAACCCCAAATCATGTTTTCTTCAAACTCAATGAGCCTCGTATCTAGGATATACAATACCAAAATAATTTCTATCATCCATCCTCATATCCTAAATTCTATAGTTTTATCTTAATATCATTCTAAAATTAAATAGCAACAAATATAGAGATATTTTATGAAGAAGAGTTATATCCCTTAATAGTGTGGTTAAATAATAATTTTATCTATTTCCTCTGTCAAACTTTCCAAAAATAATTACACTAGTAATATAATAATGTCACATTTATTTAATAATTTTTATTATTATGTTAAATTTCATTTTATAACCCTTTTCATTTTATATGAAATGGAAACATCACTTTGGCATACTGGTGGACTACCACATTCATAAACCAATGTGTTTAATTTTTCATCGCAGGATATTATGGATAGATAAATGAAGGTAGTGAATTAATATATATAATATTTATTAAATAATTATCACTCTTTATAGATATAATATCATCACTTTACAAACACATCCATCCATGCAAAAATATTAATACCATTACTGCATACATATAGTGTATTTCTCCAGGGGGATATGTGATTCATTTTTATTCATAAACTTATTTTTATGGTCATAAGGATTAAAATGATGAAATAATATGTCATTTCTAAAATATTTTTAACTATAGGAAAAAAATATTGTCTACATTATTCAGTTTTAACCATTATAAAAATTAAAATGTCATTCAGAAGTATATAGAAACTACCCTCTCCATAAAATGATGTGGTTCATTTTTCATGATCACGTTACATGGTTAGTTTAAAATGTTTTTCAAAACAATAAATATGATAGTTTAACATTTCTGAAATTATAAATATAATGTAAATTTAGCTATTTTATCAATTTTCAATGCTCGGATGTTGTTTTGAGGTCGTAAACCGAGATACCTCAAAACATCAAACATCTATATAACCATTTTACAAAATAAATAAAACATTGCACTATATGGAATAAAATAAATAATTATAATTAAATGAACATTAAAAAGGTCATTAAGATAATATAAAACAAAAAACAATTGTTATTCAGTTCTTATATAATGTATAAATATAGATGGGATTTAATATAAGGGATTTTCATTTAAAAAATTTGTTTAAAATATTTTAATCTAGTTGTCCTCCATATACATGTTATTGAAAATGTTTTAAGAATACTATTATTTTCTTATTAATATGTTTTTAAAGATAGTTTTGGAAAATATTTTAAATTAATTACAAATAATTAAAAATGATTATTTTCAATTTTTCCTATACGATTTAATTATCTATTTTTAAAAGAATACATAACAAATTCTATTTATTATATACTAGTTAACCATATTTTACCATGTTCATTGAAATTATATTTTATCAACATTCTACAATAATTTAATATTATTTTTCAATGAATATACTATTTCCAATATTCTAACAATTTTTCACTCCTATATTTATTTTGAAAAGAAAGTGATATTTTAACACTATTTTATGAGGAAATTGAAATTTATTTTTATATTGGATGAAAGAGTTATAATTGTTTTTAATGATGAAAATTTATATTGTTAAAAATATTTGACTCATAGTGTAGTAATTTATCAAATTAGATGCTGACGGGTGAGCCCAATATTTCTTATTCGACATGTTA
Organism: Viscum album; assembly: GCA_963277665.1. NCBI lineage: Eukaryota > Viridiplantae > Streptophyta > Magnoliopsida > Santalales > Viscaceae > Viscum > Viscum album. Next base: position 2,012,480,823 of record OY728120.1, read on the forward strand.
TCAAAATAGAACATATATAATTAGTGATCACAATAAATTTATATAGTGAATTATGTAATATTAAATTTCTTCAAAGGAAATAAGTAGGGAATCAAAAGGGTAGTTTTATTCCATGGATTTAACTATGATTCAATTATTTTAGAAATGAGTAAACATGGTTTATGAATTTGATTCTCTAAAATTCCCACAAGGCTTTCCATTTTCATGCTATGGATTTTAACAGTCATAATTGAGAAATTTTTTACTCATGCAGATATGATTTATTTTATACACTCATGGAATAAGGTGATAATTTTAGGCAATTTATGGGTTCTCATGTTTTTAGAAAACTGATAAATTTCATAATATTTTTATACTTAATGTTCTTTCTCAACCGATTCCATGTTTTTAGTCATTATCACAGGGTATCAAGATAATTTAAAATAATGAAGAAATTATTATTAATGTATTATATACTTTTCAAGAAAAGAAAACATATTTCATTTTAAATGTTTTATACTTTTAAAAAATGATTTGGACTTGAAGTTTCCATATCGTAATTTGTAGATTATATATTTTATAGGTGTGACCTATATCTTTAAAACACTAAATATAAAATTTATTTTGAATTCATGAATTTTAATTCATATATAATAACTCGTGGTTATTTTTTATTTTAAGGAATTTTCCAACTAAATCATGTAATAAGAAAATGATTTTCAGAAAAATAAACCCCTTATAAATATCATATAACAAAATGTGATAATTGATCGATGATGTGATTATTTTCATATTTTTATATCTATATAAAATATTTGAAATATAATACTAAAAATATATATATCATTTGGAATTAAATATTGTCATAATAAGGTAAATTAGGAACAGATATTAGCTGATAAATTAAAATTTATTTAAAAAATTGCAAACCATGAGACAAAAATTTCTATATATTTATTTAACTTATTTCTAATATATATATATATAATTATTATTTTACCTATTTGTATAAATTGTATATATTTAATCACTTATAATTAAACCATTTATTTAATTTATTATAATGACACATTTAATAACTCAATTTTTAAATTATAGTATGGTTTTTTGAGGAAATGTTTTTTATAATTTCAAAATGATGTTGGTATTTTGACCATGGTTAGAGGGTACATTGTTCAATAATCAATATAAAAATAATTTCAAAATAATTTTTTATTCTATAATTGGAATGAAAATTTTGATTCATTAATGAAAATTGATCATGAAAAACAGAATGCATTATCTCATGATGTGATAGTCCAAATATTACTAAGATCTATGCTTCTACTTTTTGTGGGATAGGATATACTGAATGAAAATAAAATATTATCATTATAGAATAATAATCTTGTTATAAATTTCAACTAACTACATTAAAGATATAACCATGTCCATACTCGAGAGATGGTTCTAAAAAATGAAGTATATTTCTAGGTGGATACAGTAGTCCTTATATATGCATGTACGATGATTCCATTTATAAAAGGTGGGGTGGAATGAAGTTTATAATTTTTTATAAATTTATATTCATAATTATTTAATGAATATCATATATAAAAATTAAATCTAATATCATAACTATACATGAATGGAGGCGATGAGAAATGGAATATATTAGATTATGAAGTTGTTGTCTGCTTGTTTGCTCGAATGATAGTTTCTTTTTCTATTTCATGGTAAAGGAAATTAAAAAGGATTTTCACAATTAAATAATAATATTTTATTATAGTGAATATAGTTTTGATATTATGTAAAAAGCGTTATGAAACATTTGAAGGAAAAAATATTGAAATAAATTGATTGAACTTCATTTAGATTTATAGATACTCTTTATAAGACATTCTTTTATTTAAACGTTATGTAATCCAGAAATTACACTGGGTTACACTATAGCCTTTGTTATTGTGGTAGGTTTTTATGAATTGATTTGGGTAGATCATTTCCAATATTAATTGGTCACGAGGTGTGAGGAAGAGAGGAGAGGTGTTGTTCTTATATATTTTTGGGGAGGGTCACCGTTAATAATATATGAAAATATATTATATATTAATTTTCTAATGCATCTAAATTGCCACCAAAATGAAATTTATTAAAATATAATGAGGATATGGTCCCAAAATAAAAGACAAATAAAATTTAAATTTGTTTAGATATCATTTTAATACTTACTATTTGGAATAAACCCTTTTTATCCATTTCAATCCATCACCCTTATAAAAAAGATTTCAGTAATAAAAGGTTTTAAATTTACATTTGAGGTATTAAGTGGCACAAAAATTGCCATGGGATGAAAATTTCAGCAATTTATAATCCTACATATCCTTTTTTATGATTTTTATTATTTTTTAAGAAATATCATATAATGTTCTTTTCTATAAAAAATCAATAATTCCATTTTTTTTGTCTTTAAAAAATATTTTATTTCATGCACATTAACAAAAAGTAATTAAAAATAAACCCCATAAATAATCACTTCTAATTAATTATTTTATATAAAATTCAATTAATATATAATTCATCTAAACAGTATTATATAAAGTATTATTAAAATAATTTACAACATTTTTCTATTTCTTGGAGAATCATTTGTATGAATTGTCTTAGAATTTAAGGTAAATACTTATTTAATAAACATTAATAATAAAATATAATTTAAAAAAATAATTCATGTTTAATTAATCATTTATTAATGATGATAAAATCATATTATTTGGATGAAAAAGTTATATATATGAAAATACAGATAGCAACATTCTGTAATTATCCATTACTTATAATAATATTATATTAATTACCCAAGTAAAGTGACATGAAATTGAAATAATTTTTAATAATGTAATGTTATGGTCAATAAAAACTCATCCAATGATATAAAGGAAACTGTTTCGGTGATTTGAAAATATTAACCCACAGTTTTAAATATATTTTTACCCATTTTACTCATACTATGTTGAAACCATTTTTCCATGGATACTATTGATAATGTTAAAAATGTAAATTATTTTTAAAAAAAATGGAAAAAGAAAACAATTCCATGTATGGAATGAAATTTATGAATTCCAATTTAAAAAAGTGGGATAAAATTAATTTTAATATAAAGTAGGAAAACAAATGGAAACACAATTTTTATAGAATAAATTACTCTTAAGTATAAAAATGTATCTACTCTAATGATGAGAATATTATTAATTTATAATGGATTAATTTGATAATAAATATTCCAACGTAACTAATTAAAATTTAATATGTATCATAATTAAAAAATTAACCCTTTAAATAATGTTATAGAAATAATTGGTTTCTATAAAAATAATTAAATTTAAACATTCTATAATAATGGACAGTTTTATATAGAAATATATATTTCACTATTCACTGAGATATCATTATTTTGTGAAAAATACAAATATTTCATTTAATGGTGATTTTGATTTACTGATTTAAATAAATGGTACTCATTTTTTGATTAATATTGGAAAATTGGATAAAAATAACTATAATATCAACTATGAAATGGAAATAATACCAATTTTAATTGAAAACATATTTAATGAATAAAATTAATTTACTAAGAAATTTTTTTTATTTACATAATATTAAACAATATATTACTGTTATTATGAAATATTCTATACATTTACTTCCAAATTTATTTATTCATATCCATGCATGTGAATTCAAAGGAAAGGTTGTAACAATTATAATTGAATAACTATATTTGGCGGACTAATTGATCTCATTGTTTCATTTCATGTATTCTATCAAACATAATATTTATATATAATTTTGGGATATAACACGAGTGACACTGAATCAATAATCATCTATTAAAATAAGTGATCTTAGTAATAGAATTTAATATAAAAAAATTATCAAGTTTCAAATTTTTCTGTTTGATATTAGGATTATATTATATTAATAGTTTAAAAAATCCCAAAGTAATACTTTTGGATGTTATTTTTTCTAATAAAATATTAATTCATTGTAGTTTTCTATGGAGCATCCATATTTAAGATAGTGAATGTGGATTTCCGGATCCTATTTTTAAAAAGAAGCATCTTTTCTGATTTCCAATGAAGATATAATTTTGATGATAAATAGATATTAGACGAATGAGTGATAAATGGAAATTAAAATAGTATAATCAATCAGCGTGGTGGTGAGTATGTTTGAAAATATTCACATGTACCATCTAATGAAATTACTATGGTAAAGATTAATGTTTCTAATAATGGATTGATGTTATTATAGGGGGAATAAAACTAATATAGAATAAATATTCAAATGTAGTTATGGATGTGTAAAAAAATATCTAATGATAATTATTTGGTGATCATATGACATTGTCTATCCTCATAAAAAGTATATAAAAAATATTTCTTATAGTTATGTCAATGTGGATTATAATTGAAACACACTAGTCACTATTTTTTGAAATGTAGGTAGTAGATGATATAGGTGAATAGATGTTGGTATAGTTATTATTGGGTTAAATTTGAAAATTTTATAGTGGAAAGATGTAATTACTAGTGGGAAATTTATATATTTTGTTATGACAGATCATAAAAATGTGGTAGTCCAATTTTTAATCTATGATTGTTGGAATGAGAAATTGATTTTACATGTAGGATTTCCCATGATTCAATTTTCTACAGCAATTTACTGGAGAATATAAAGAAGAAGAAAGATGATTGTAACGACCCAATGTTTTTCAATGGAAATTTCCTTCTTTTAATTATGTCATAAAATCACATGAAAAAAACATAATGATCTACTAAGTGATAAGTGACCTTTAAACATAAGTTTGTCACGTCTGTGTTTGGAATTTTGGGAATCTGACATACACGATTGTGTTCAAGATGATTTTTAGAGTCTAATAAAGCAAAAATAATTTTTGACGAATAGTAACCTACCCTTATGAATAGTAACATACCCTTATGAAAAGTGATATAACCTAATGAAAATTAAAATTAATTGTGATAGTATAAAAAGATATTCATTTGAAAGTATGATGTAACTATATTTTAGAATAAGTAAATGAATGTTTTAAAACTGCTTTTTTATTAATAAACCATGATTTTAATTAAATATTAAATTAATCAGATTTAGAAAATTATTTTTGAAAAATGGACATTATTTTTGATTCTAAATGTTGAAAACTGGTTGGGGTAAATTTTTGGTATTTTTCTACGATACATGAATTTTTTATGAATAGTGAAATACCATAATTTACAAAATAATCTAAATAAGAAAATTATAGAGTCATGTGTGATGTTCTGCTAATGTAAGCCCACTTGGATCATGATTACATTATAAAATAACTATTCTTGGTCATGGAAGACTCACTATTCCTTTTCTTGTGGGGAATTAATAAACTAATGAATTTTATATTAAATAAACCCCTCTGCCCCCACTATAAATACCACACTTCACACCCTCATTTCCTCACACCTCTCAAGCATGAATCCTTGTCTAAACAATGACCAAGAATCTTCCCTAGCCCCTCCCCCACATCTAAGAGCTTTTGGTCTCATCAAAAGACCAATCATATAGCCCTTAAGAAGGATCTCAAGAGGGGGATTCAAGAGTACATTAAAGGGAAGGAAGCGTTCAGATACAAGGTAAAGGGGAAATCTAGAACCCAATTTTCTATCTTTGAGTTCTCCCTATTTCACTCCAATTGGGTATGTTCACTTCATAAAAATAATTTTCTCATCATTATATTACCTTTTCTGGGATATAAATGTTTTCTACTATAGTTTATGTGAAACAAACAAATTTCCTAAAGAACTCTTCTTTTAAGAACTCAACATTTACCTCTCATTCATGGTTGAGGGTTCTTGTATCAAGTATGTTGTTCCCTATTTCTATTGGGAACCCAAATTTTATGAATGTATTATTATGAGATGAAACGCATTCCTTACCATGGGTTAGTTATGTTCATTATTGATATATGTTCTATGTTTCATGCATGATAATGATAATATTATGAGGTAGCGGGTGCGCTCGGAATTATATTACGCAATATGAATGTTTGAATGTGACAAGTGCACCCGGAATTATACAACGCTTAAATGCATTGGGTAAAGTTATGAATCCCATGAGTAAATTTGAAATTATGTGTACAAGATGCTATCTTTGTTCACAAGTATGTGTGGTAGTTAACCACTAAGACACGATGTTTCATTTTTATGCATTTCCACATTTCATGTCTTATATTTATTTTTCCTTTCATGTTCAAGATATTTTTACCATGTTATGATTATACTCACCTCATGCTATATTGTTCTTATCTATCCTATTACTGGGATTTTAGCTCCCCCATTTTTGATGTATATCCTCAGGTGACTACATGTACTATGGAGAGGGAAAGTGCCAATAAGAATCTAGTAAAGAAGGAATTCCATGATTGATTATAATTTTTGTTGTAAAAGTTTTGAATGGTCCTAGTTTTCCCAAGACACAAAACCGTTGGATCCACTATGTTTAATACTATTATGTTTTTTATCTTTAAAATGATTTAATAGTAATGTAATAAAAGGTTGGGTCTCTATATATGATATCATAGGAAAGGATTAGTTAATTTGGGGATTAGGATTAGTGAACCCTATAGAAACCCACTAGCATGGGTCTGTCTAGAAATATGCACACATGAATATTTACATAGGGATCCCATATGTTATGCTTTTAGTATAGATTGTGAAAATGAATAAGACATTTATTAATGAATTGTTGAAAAATGTTTTTTACTAACCTTTTCTATTTTAGAAATCGGTGGAAACTATGAGAAACCCGGCCAAAAACTCGTGCAAGGGCCAATGCAACAATTTCCCAAACGACATCCCCAATGATTTGGGAGGTGGAAATCAAATCTTCATGGTGATTCTTACCCAATTATATCAGGTTATTAACAATAACCATAATAATGGGGAACATCCTCCTCTACCAAAGAGGGAGAAACTGGCTATCGAATGTTTTATGCATCAATGACCACCGACCATTAGTGGATCATCCGATCCATTGGTTGAAAAAACAGTGGGTCCACTCCATGAAGAGGATCTTTTTTGTGCTTCACTATTCTGAGATAAATAAGGTTAATCTAGCTATTTATCGTCTCAATGGGGAGGCTGACCAATGGTGGTCTTTGATTAAGAACACCAAGATAAGGGGGGGAAATTCAAGTGATGGAATGGGAAGACTTTAAGATCATGTTTCTTAATAATTATTTCCCACAAACTCTTCGTACAAAGATGGAGAGAGGATTCATAGGGCTCAAGAAAAAAGAAGGAGAATCTGTCAAAACCGATGAAGAAAATTTCACAAGGCTTTCAAGGTATGCTTCAAGATTTGTTATCAACAATGATAGAAAAATTGATATATTCATAAGTGGATTAAAACTACACCATCGAAAGGCTCTATCGATGCAAGACTTTGGGAGTTATGAAGAAGTTTCTCGATGTGCTCTCAAAGTGGATATGGAGTGTGGAGAATGGTCCCATAAATATGGTGATAAGAATCAAAAGATGGAGTTTCAATTTGGTGGATCTAATGAAAAAGGTGGAAAGAAAACTCAACGACCCACAAGCCAAAAATATGGAAAGTTTCACCATGGGAACTACCTTAAAGGGATGGGGAAATGCTTCAAGTGTGGGAAAGAAGGACATCATTCTCAATAGTGTCGTAAATACATGAAAAGGAAGGAGATTGTAGCCGATGAAAGGAGAGAACCACTCATGGTTCAATGCTACAACTATATAGAGCTAGGGAAATAAACAAGCTAGTGCACCAAACGTCGAGTTCTCGATGGTAATCACTGTTAGTAGCCACCAAATACAAAGGAACAAGGGAAGTCTTATGCCATCACTACTGTAGAAGTGGTGTATGATAATGAATTCGTACAAGTTACACTTCCTATTCATTCAAGAATGGAAAAAAGATTTATTTGATTCTGGTTCTACGCATTCCTTTATATCTTGTAAGTTTGCTAGAAAATAGAATCAAAGCCCCGAAACATTGAAGTAGAGATATCCATAAAAACACCAAGATGTGCAATAATTGCTTCCCAAGTGTTTGACTCTTCTCCTGTTTGCGTATGTGGGAAGCTTCTTCCGTTGAATCTTGTAATACTACCCTTGGTGGAATTTGACGCTATAATAGGAATGGATTGGCTCTCATTATATAGATCACATATAAACTGTCGGGAAAAGTAAATTTATTTTCAAATTCCGAACCATCCCATGCTCCTCTACAAATTAACGGAAGATCATAAATCTCCTTTGAAAATTCCTTCATCTACGTGGATGTTGATTCCCTATGAAGATGTTGAGATGGTATGGATTATGACATACTCTATAATACGAAATTCAGGATTGGAATGATATAGATACTATATGTAGTATCTAATGATGCTCAATACACAAGAGGGGGGGGGGGATTGTATACATTAAAAAGTCATTGGAACTTTTAATGTTGGTTAGAAACCTTTCTATTGTTTAACAAGGTTAAACAAGGTAAATTCACAAAACCTCTTGCTTCCAGAAACATGCTTGTTTCCAGAAATATGATTTCGATAATGCGATTCCAGAATAGTGAATCCAGAAATGAAATGTAATAAAAGTTTACAAATATATAGATTCTACCTTAATGTGTATAGAATCTCACTATATTTGAGTGTACAAATGTAAGTAAGTATATGATAGTTATACTTTCCATAGCAAACAAAATGCAGCGGAAAACTTGAAACAAACAAGTAGCAAGTATTAAATCTTTTATCCCAAAGAGAAGGGTATCCAAAAACCTTAGATAATGGTAACTTGATTTATACTTTCAATAAATTTTGTCTTATCCGCACTAGGGTAAGCCATCGATACGATGATCGGAGTCAGTCATTCTATCCTTGCAAGACCTCAACTAGAAGGTAGTCAGCACCTCTATCTTACTATGCAAGGAAGTCCTCCAACATGAAGGTAGTCAGAACATCTATCATCATATCCCCATAATCCCTCGAATGTACTTAACAACATTCAAAGTAACACGATGAAAATATGAACAAGATGATCAGTACGCACAAAGCATGATATTCTCTCTCTAGAAATCACTTCAGCTACATCTAACCTCTAAATTCATGGAATGATGTTTAATTCTTTCAAATTTTCTCCTATTTATAGGAACAATATCAATGGTTGGCTCCCTCCTCCAACGGTCATATTTTTCCTTTAATTTCGTAGGGACCTGTACCCATCTCACTAATACAACAGTTAGTTAGTAACTGAGTGCACAACATCATTTTATAATGAAAATGATAGTGTAAGAAAAATGAATGTTCAGAATCTAACCAAAAAATCTTCATATTCTATAATACATGCATATTCAGATTCTATTTATCATAACAATTTAGAGTTAGAATTCTATAGAATTTGGAGTTTAAATTTCAATGAAATTCGGAGTATGAATTTATAATAATTCAGAGTCTGAACATACAAATTTGAAAGTCTGAACACATAAGAATACAGAGTCAGAACATATAAGAGTTTGGAGTCTTAATTCAGAGAACTCGGAGTCCGAACTCATAGGAGTTCAGAGTCTGAATTCAGAGAACTCGAAGTCAGAACTCATAAGAGTTTGGAGTCTAAATTCATAGAACTCGGAGTCAGAACTCACAAGAGTTCGGAACACGAATTCATATCCTGAAAATAGAATACATTATATCTAAGTAAATATATGATTCTGAGGTTTTGGATACAAAACTAAATTTTATACATAGAAAAAAAGAAAAAAAGAAAAACATGGTATGGATAAATTTACTTGGGAAAAAAAAATTTCCTTATCAAAGTAAAACATGGGATAATTGAAACTTTCCTTAAGATAAGGTGTTTTTGATTTTCAAAACAAGACTGAATGGAAAATTTATAGGGAAAACTTATTGTTTGAAAATTCTCCCCAAATATGAAAGAATGGACAAGTCATAAGGAAACCTTATTGACTCAACAATATCCCCCTTTTTGGAAAGCACAAACATCCTTTCGAAGAAGATTATAAGAACATAGAAAATATTTTTCTAGACTTTGAAAGTAAAACTTATCTCCCATATCACATGGGAAAATATGAATATGACAAAATCCCCCTTAGGCATTGAAACTCTATGGTATATATTATATATTTTGGGAATGATATTTTTTTCATTATCTTGAATACAGAAATATTTGTAATGAAAACTCCCCCTTAGATGAACTCCCCCAAACATAGGGAAATTTCTTCTTTTCTTAGAATTCATTTTTTCTTTCTCCTAATTTGTGATTTTCAAAAAGTAATTTGATAGAATGAAAAAGAATTTATGGTACTGGAAATATTAGTACAACACATCCAAAACACACGAAACCAAACAATTCATTATGATGTGAAAAGTTTATACAAGGAAATAAAATACAACAAAAGATCATAATTAACCAAATATGATCCTTCCTTTTCCTTGGGAATCAACTTCTTAACTATTGATTTGAGATTCTTAATCTCTTTGTGATCTTCCTCTGCTCATTTGAGAATCTGATCCTGATCCTCAGATTTTTTTCTAAATCTTTGATTCTATCATCATGAGCCTTAAGAGCCTCTTCCTGATCCTTCATGAATTCATCCTGCTTAAAAATATTTTCTTCTATCTCAATCTGAATATCCCTTTCTATCTTCCAGCTTTGATCAACTAAATATTGTTTCCCTTTCAAATCCTTTAGCTCTTGAATCAGAGAATTTTGTTCCAGAGTAAGCTTTTCTTCAAAACTAGTTGTGAGATCATTTATATTACCAACTTCAATGTCAAAATCCTCCTTAACACCATCATATAACTCATCATGTTCTCTCATATCAAAAACTATCTTATCTAACTAGCTAACCATTTCCTAAAAATACCTTTTTTGGGCATCATTGTTAATGAAAAAATTATTGAAATCATCCTCAAGCTTTACACACTTATCCATCACCATGGATACTGAATCCAATTATTGGTTCAAAGTGTGTTGAAGCATCTGACATATTGAGTCAGTGCTTGGAAAAATCAGAATGGTCCCAACAATCTTCTTCAATGACTAAACAACAAAATCATATCTATGTGATGATGATTCTGAATCTGAAACTTTTCATGGTGAGGGCTCTTTCTCTATCTCTACATGTTTCCTCTTTGAAGATCCACTAGCATCCTTTTTCTTCATAATAGATTTATTAGGTGTATCAACAACCACTTGTTTTCCATTATCGATTTTCAAAATGGATTCCTCATTCAGAGATTTATGTTCATTATGAGAAAGCTGACCAATCTTATCTTCATCTAACTCTTCTTCATCACACTTGCCTCTGAATCCTCAGGGTGAATGAAGTCATGATTATAACTTTCTTCCTCAGAGATCATATTCACTTCATCTTCATCCTTTTAATCTTCCCCTTTCTCATATTTCCCAGGTGTAGACATCTTTGAAGATTCAACATGATAGGATCAGATTGACAGCTTCTCGGATGGACTTTTCTTCTCATGGAAATCTTCAACTTTCTTAATCAAATCTGTGGAGTCACCACTGCATTCAGATTCTTCTTCAAATCCTTCGACAACTTCTTTTTCTTCAACAATCTTTCCTAGGACTTTTTCCGGAGTGACGAATTTCTTACCCGGAGTCTCAGGTAAAGCTTCAACCAAGAAGGGTTATTGTATGGGAATGATCATTGATGATTTCTTAGAATCCCTTGCACTATCTCAGATTCAATCATCTTCTTCGTTATCTTCTATTCTTTATCATTCGTTTCAAGCTCATCAGTTGTCTTCTCTTTTAAGGCTTTTGCTTTAGCAGGATCCAAACCAAAACATCGCTCCCCTACTTTCCTATTTTTCATATCATACCTCCACATTGCTACAACCTCACCAGGATATGATTTTTTCTACTTAGGTTTTGGAGGTGAGGATTGAGTTTCCTTAGATTTTGGGGTTTTTTATTTCTCTTATAATTCATTCTTCATTTTTTGGACGGTTCAACCACTTCTTGTTTTTTTGGAACAGATTCATCTTCTTCCTATGGTAAGTCATAAAATATTCATAAATCTGTTGAAAAACAAATGTTCATCCTCTTAAAAGTATCATCACTTACTAACATGACTTTTCAATTCCTTAGCTTCGAGCTGAAAGGAATTTTAAAATATTCTAAGCACCGAAAAACTAACTTGGAGAGAATGTTTGGATACATGATTATCTGAGCCTTCAAGTTTCCATTCTTAATATTATCAATCAGAATGAGAATATGCTTAACAAAGTTGATCTTCCTTTGGTTCACCAAGAAATCCAAAATATACATGTCACTCTTCTTCAATGTATCTTTGTCACCTTTTCGCAGAATGTTAAATCCTTGAACCCATAATTCATGAATCTGATAATTTTTAGAAAAGTGTAAGATCTTCAGAGTCTTTAAATTAGAATGTCCAAGACAAGCCATATCCTTCTCCTTAACAAAACATCCTTTGACATCAGGCATCTTATGAGAATAGAACATAGCTTCCCTTCGTATGGAATACCTACTAAACTAGCTACCTTAGTATATAAAAGAGCATAAGTCTTTCCATATCTTTTGAACGAGAACTTTTCTCTACCTTATTCCTTAAATAAACCGACTTATTCAAAAAATCCAACTAGTATGTCTGGATATACTACATCTTGTGCCCCTGGATATGATACTCATACACTCTCTCATCCATTCATCTTGATGTTCTTAGAGACTATATAATCATACTTGTTGAAGAAGTTCAGATGCACCAACCTTTCTCTATAAACCTTCCACTCCGAGATTGTCTTGAAAATAGAAATATCTTTCTGAGAGAATTCTTCTATAGACATTCAGATTTGATAAAACTCTAAGATGATTTTGGAACGAGATTAAGTAGAAGTGCAGAGATTCAGCATGTGATAGCTTTGAGATTGATGTTTGACAACCATCGAGGGGTCCTTTATAGAGGTGTTTAATGCGATGATTCATCTTCCAAAACCAATAAAATGGCTGAAAATATTTCTAATAAGATCTGAAGGTTTATATGATGGCCGCAAGGAAAACATAGTGGAATCTGATCATTTGAGGTTTTTAGTAGAAACATTTAGATTTAGGGAAAAAAGAATCCGAAAAATTTAAAAACAAAAGAAATTACCAGTAAGTAAATAATAATTAAGAAAACTTAGGAAAGGAAATATACATTTCAAATTTCTAGGAAGATTATTCATATTGATAAAAATTCTTCATGAAGAACGTTAGAATCTGAAAATTTTGATTATAAAAAAAACTCCATTACGAAAATTTTAACTACAAAAGCCCTCATTATGAAAATTTTAAGTATGAAAATCATCATTTTGAAGATTTTAAGAAAAATTTAGTTCGAAAATCTCTATTTCGAAATTTTTTGAAAATACGACAACAAAAATTTTCATTATGAAAAATTTTGATCTGACTAAAAAGAAAATGTACTCCCCATATGAAAAAGAGTTTATTACTGTAAGGAGATTGTTTTCAACCGAAAGTTAACAAGGAATATTACCTTATGGTTATCATTCCTAACTTCTGTTTAAGGTATAAAAATCTATCAGAGGGTAATGATTTTTTGAAAATATCCGCAAGTTGATCTTCTGTTCTGATAAATTGAATAATTATATCCCCTTTTGTGTGTGATCCCTACGAAATTGATGTCTAATATCTAAGTGTTTTGCACGAGATTGATGTGCAAGTGTTTTACTTAGGGAAATGACACTTGTATTATCACACAAAATTTTTGTTTTGGTAAAACTCATTCAATGGTCTGTGAGTGTGTGTTGCATCCACAACACTTGAGCACAACTACTTCCAACTGCTACATATTTAGCTTCAGCAGTGGAAAGTGCTACTGAGTGTTGCCTCATGAATGACAAAGAATCTAATGAATATCATAAGAAATGACATGTTCTAGATGTACTTTTTCTATCCATTCTACATTCACCAATGTCAGCATCCAAAAATCCTTTTAGAACAAAATCATTTCCAGAAGTATAAAAGAGTCATAAATCCATGGTTCCCATTATGTAGAGAAAAATTATTTTCACTTCCTTTTATTGAGATTCCATAGGATTGGATTGATATATTGCACATAAGAATAGTTAAAACATTATCTCTAGACAACTAGCTATCATGTAATGTAAAAATCCTGTCATACCTCTAAAAGATGTTTGATCTACTGGTTTCCCAGCATCATTAAGATCAAGTGTGTTTGAGGTACCAATGGGAGTACTAATACTCTTAGTGTTGTCATATCCATACTTTTTAAGAAGATCATTAATATATGTATGTTGGGATATATAGATTCCATCTAGATTTTGAAAAATTTGAAAACCAAGGAAAAATGTTAACTCACCCATCATACTAATTTCAAACTCAGATTTCATTATATCAACAATGGAATCCATTAAAGATTGTTGTGTTGAACTAAATATAATGTCATCAATATAAATTTGAACAATCAAAACATTTTAAATATCTTTCTTTATAAAAACAGTTGGATCATTATTTCCCATAACAAAATTATTTTGAGGAAAAAATCATGTAAGTCTATAATTCCAAGATCAAGGGTCTTGCTTAAGTCCATACAAAGAATTGGTAAGTTTATAAACATCTTTAGGATGTTTTGTATCTTCAAAACAAAGAGGTTGTCCAAAAAAACATCCTCTTGTTCAAAACCATTTAAGAAATCATATTTCACATCCATTTTAAAATTTTATAAATTAAATAATGCTACAACCACAAGTAGAATACGAATAGATTCCTATCTAGAAACTGGAGCATAGGATTCTTCATAGTATAATCCGTCTTGTTGATTATATCCTTTAGAAACCAATATACATTTATTTCTTAATATGATTCAATTTTAATCGCACTTATTTATGAAAACCCATTTTACTCCCATAATTTTTTTTTACATAGGTCTTTTAACCAAGGTCTAGACTTTATTCCTTTCAAATTTATTTAACACAAATTGCATAATTTTTATCCAATAATCATCACTTAAATCATCAACAATGATTTTTGGTTCTAATTGGGAAAGGAATGCTAGATGAACTACATCATTTCGTAAGGATCTACTGGTCCTTACTGGTTGATTTACATCACCAATTATACTATCACTAGGATTATTCTTATGAAACAACTGATTTGGGTTTTGCAAAACCTGTTCATCAAAATAGGGTAGAAAATATTCTAGGGTAAATGCTTCAAAAAAATTTCTTGGAAATTTTCCGTATCAGAAGGATCTTTTAACAATGGTTGATAATCAGTTTTTGAAAAAACATCTTAAGATGTAAGTTGGGGTTCTTTAAAAACAAAAGAATATATTTCATCAAATTTTACATGTATTGTCTCTTCAATAGTACTCGTATTTTTATTGAAAACTCTATAAGCCATAGATGTTTTGGAGTAGTCTAAGAAAATTCCTTCATCAAATTTTGGTGATAATTTCTTTAAATTATCTTTAGTATTCAAAATGAATACCTTGAAATCAAAAACCATGAAATAGGAAAGTCTATATTTTCTACCATTCCATAACTCATAAGGGGTTTTATTAAGAAAAGGTTTAATCAAAACACGATTTATAGTATTATAAGTAGTAATTACAGCTTCATCCCAAAAATGTTTGTGTATAGAATATTCAACGAACATAGTTCTTGTTATCTATTGAAGAATTATATTCCTTCTTTCAACAACACTATTTTGTTGAGGTGTTCTTGGTGCTGAAAAGTTATGAGTAATGCCTTTTCTACTGCAAAAAGTTTTAAAATTGGAATTTTGAAATTCTCCCCCACGATCACTATGAATAGTTATCCAAGAAAAGTTTTTCTTATTTTTAATTTGGGTTATTAAACATTTGAAATAATAAAAAGCTTCAAATTTCTTTGCTAAAAAATAGTACCACGTAAATCTAGTGTAATCATCAACTAAGACAAATACATAATATTTTCCCTCAATGATTCCAGTTTTTTTGACCAAGAAGATCCATATGCACTAACTGTAATGCATCAGTGGTTGAGACCTCACCGATAGATTTAAAACTTGATTTATGTTTCATTCCATATTGAAAAGGATCACAAACTTTTGAAGAATTAGATATAATCTCTGATATATCTTTAACTAGTATTTTCATAGAGAGTATTCATAGGTTAATAAGGTTATAGTGTCATATCCTTCTATTCCATAACCAAGAATGAACTTCCATTGCACTACGGAAAGGTTGATCTTGGCTCCTAAGGTCATCTATGTTTAGTGTGTAAAAATTATCTTGCCTATTAGCAGAAATAATAAACTCTTCCTTGTAATTGATTACTAAGAACTTGTCATTCCTAAAATTCACTAGGTAACCTTCATCACATAATTGACTAATGCTAATGAGGTTGTGATTAAGACCCTTAACAAATAAAACATTATAAATAAAGGATTTTCCTATAAGAATGATGTTATCTATACCAATAATTTCTCCCTTAACATTATCTCTGAAGGTTACTTTCCCTCCTTTCATCTTGATAATCTTTTCAAATAAGTTTTTGTTACCAGTCATATGCCTGGAACGTCCACTATCCATCTACCAGGTATTTTTGTTTGTACTTTCCTTATTTTATTCAAAATAATAATTTTAGACTTTCAGAATCCAAAAAAGCATGGATTCAGAAATTTCAGAAAGAAAAATTTTAGGCACCCACATTTTCTTGGAAAAATAGGCTTTTTGAAAACCTAAAGACTGAGTTTTGATTAGGGAACAATTTTTTTTCCTAATTCCCACCACACTGACACTTAGTACAGAATGGAGCACTTTGAGGAAAAAAACAACTGTTACTAAAAAACGTTTTAAACTAGTATAACCAAAACCATAATTATTCTTTAGAAGTCAGATTTGAGAATACATTTTATCAAAATTTTCCTAACCTCAGGTAAATTTTGACAAACACTTCTTCAAGGAAAATATTTTAGATTTAATTTGATAATTAATTTCTTATCTTCCAAAATATATTCTTTAGAACTAGATCTAGGATCGAAAACATTTTTCTTAGAAATTACTTTTTCTTAATCAATAGAAAGTTTATCCTTCTTAGAATTTACTTCCTTGAGGTTTTTTAAAATACTTTTTAAATAAAAAATTTTCATTTCAAGATCTTTAGAAAGATTTGATATTTCCTTAGTAAGAATAGTATTTCTAGAATTTCCTATATCGGGATTTTTCTTGAGTTTTGAATTCTCATTCTCAAGGAGCTTAGAAATACTAGAAACATCTTTAGAGGTAGGTAAAGTATTATCTTCATCAGAATAAGATTATTTATCAGAACATTTTTAGTATTTACTATCACTATAATTAGCATTAAGGGATACATTGGCCATAGATTCCTCATTGTGTACCTTAGCCATCAAGAAATGATTTTCAATAGGTAGTCTGGCTATTAGAACAAGATTCTTCTATCCAGAAGATTCGTACATTGATGATTCATCTGAAGAGTCACTACCACTGGCACTCCATAAGTAATTAACTTTCACAACATTATTAAATTTAGCTTTGTATTACTTCTTTCAATTTCATTCAGAATGATTTTCCTTTCTTTCATTTCTCCTAAGAATAGGAAAATCAGGTCATATATTTCCACCTCTCTTGAATTCATAACATGTGACTTCTAATTATTTCTTATCATTCCTTTCATATTCTTGTATCTTGATTGAAAATTCTTCTGGATGAAAATCTTGTTCATCCTTCGAGAAAGATTGGCTAAATCATTTTCTGAAGATTCACTTCTACTAGATTCGGATTGGATAACAACATTATTAGTCATAGATCTAGTAACTCTCTCAAGAGTCTTGGATTTCATATGATTTGATGTTGTAATAAAAGCAACTCTTCCATTCCCATTCTTATTTTTAACATTAACAACATCTCTCTTCATTCTAGTCTCATGTTGGAGAAGAGTTCCAAAAAGTTCATCAAGAGAAATCTTAGTAACCTTTCTATTCACATATATAGCTATTCTCTTGGATTCCCACTCATTGGGTATGATTTCTACGATTTTTTCCACAAGGGATTCATCATCTAATCCTTTCTCACCCATAGATTGTAAACTATTCACAATAGTCATAAATCATTGTTGCACCTTACATATGGGTTCTCCATAAGGAAAGCAAAAAAAACCATGATATTCAGCTCTGTGATTCGATCTTCTAGTTTCAATAAATTTAGAAGTTCCAATGTGATTAACATTAAGCTTCATCCATATTCAATTTTATGCTTCACAAGATGAAATTTGGATATATATATTTCTAGTAGTGGAATAAAGCAATGTATTTCGTACCGTATAATTTAGTTGATATTCATTGTTTTCTTAGTTGGTAAAAGTACTAACTTCATTTTCAGGGATTTTATATCTTCCAGTAAGCATACAATTTGTCTAATCTAGTATTTATAATGAATTTCTTCATGCGATCTCTCCAATATTCATAATCATTGCCATAAAAAATAGGTGGTCCAGTTGAATTTAGGTTGTCAACGGAAACAACATTGATTCTTTCCATCTTAATGAAAATATTTCCACACAGACTTGTTAGTTATAAAATTATGTAAACAAGGAAAATATTCCTATACAAGGAAAATATAGAATAATGATAAACATGGGCATGAAAACATATATGTGAATATAAGTATTTTAGAGACCTGATATGATACGATTTTTATAGATGGTATGGAGTATGATATACTCAATAATACCAAATATAAGATCAAAATTATATAGATACTATATGTAGTATCTATTGATGCTTGATTCATAAGACGGGGATGAATTGTATACTTTAAAAAAAATTAGAACTTTTAAAGTTTGTTAGAAACCTTTCTATTGTTTAACAAGGTAAAACAAGGTAAATTCACCAAACCACTATGTTCTACAAACATTCTTGATTCCGTAATTATGATTCTGAGAATGTGATTCCAGAAAAGTGAATCCAGAAATTAAACATAACAAAAGATTACAAATATAAATCTTCTACCTTAAAGCGTATAGAATCTCACTATATCAGAGTGTACAAATGTAAGGAAGTATAGGATAGTTATACTTTCCTTTGGAAACAAAATGCAGCAGAAAACATGAAATAAACAAGTAACAAATAGTAAATCTTTTTACCCAAAGAGAAGAGTATTCAACCACCTTGGATTAGGGTCCCTTGATTTATACTTTCAAGAAAGTTAGCCTTGCCCACCCCAGGGTAGGCCCTCTATACGAATATCGGATTCAGTCTTGGATAATAGTCCCTTAATTTGAAACTATTTTACATTAATTTGAAGTGCCTATCCATATTATAGATACTAAAAAATAGTTGTTGAGTAATCAGATGACTCAGCTGGCAATGGTATGTTACAAAAATCATAAAATTTATGAAACAACTTGGAAATAAAAAAATTAAATGAGGTAAAGGTATCCCAATTTGATTAATAAAAGAATAAATTGCGAGGAAAAAATTTCCAAAATTTGAGGGAGAATGAAACAAAACTGGTACAAATATATAATATTTTTTTAATATTTATTTATATTCATGAATTAAATAGTAATATTCATTATTTAAAGAAAAATTTAAAAAATAATTTCTTATATATTTATTTATATTAAAAATTATTTTTTAAATTATAAAATATTAATTTGAGGAAAATAATTTAATTTTTGAATTCATAATTTTAAAATTATCTTAGTAGGGATTTTTTAGAATTTTCTGAAATGTTGAATTTTATATGAATTGTAAAAAAATATCATTTTTTCTAAATATAATATTTTTAGGACACCTTAAATACATTTTTTCGATATAAAATATAATGATCTTATTTAATAATATAATTTTGATATAATAATATATATTTTTTGTATAAAAATAACTCATAACATGTAATATATATTTTATTTTATGATAAATAAAAAAAATATTGTTAGTGTGGATGCAGTACCTACTCAGCATTGGAAATGAAAAATTTTGTTCATTATAGATATTAATTCAGTAGTGAAAAGAATTTACATGATTTTTAAATTAATTATTATGTATAAATTATGTTTTTTTCATTTAAAGATATATAAATTTAATCTTATCCAAATTCTAATAGAATGATTAGTTGGGATAGAAAAATAAATTAAAAAAATAAATAAGATTTGATGACATGGGAATGAGTAAATATAGTTAATTAATGAATATAAAAGACTATATTGAACCAAATTAACTTATTTTATGTCATTAATTTATTTATAATTTATATAAATGAAATAAATATCTTAAATGCTTATATAACACTCATGTAGTGCTTCAACAAGAAAATGGATAATTAATAAAATGATTTTGGTTAAAATTATAAGAACCATTAAAAATCCTGTAACATTGAAAATTCATATTGGATGAGTATATATCAACCATTTTTTCCAACTGTCTAATTAATTACAATTTTGAGCCACATGGATATGATTAATACCCTTATAGTCCATTATTTAAAAGAAATACAAACTGTTCACACAATAGATTTCAATTACTATAATTGTTTAAAATACGATTTTCCAAAATATATATTAAACCAAAAATATCGATCTGAAATAAAAAAATATTTCTTATTATTTGAAATAATTTTTTATGTTTAAGGTAATAATTTAAAATCATAATAGATTGTATAACTATAAAACTGTAATTATTTAATTGGTGACAAAATCAAAAAAGTCATGTTAAAAGTTATTAAATAAATATAATTTTACATAATTATGTTGATAAATGAATTATCCATAAAAATATGACATTTATAAGCTTAAATAATATATTTCGATCAATTTTTAATTTTTTTCATGATGTTTTCAAAATCATATTTATGAATAGTGTTTAATTTGGAAAAAATATTTTCATGAATATAATATTTTAGTAATCTACTTAAAAGTTACAAGAATCTTGATTAGGTCCAAATATGAGAATTTTATGTCAAAAATGTAATCATATTTATCTTTTTAGGAATTTTGTAATTCGTTGAACCTATTTGTCCTTATTATATTTTAATAGTTCATGTAATTCCTATGTTTCCACTAACCTCAATTATAAAAGGGGATCTTTCCTTCACACAATTTCATAACCTTGAGCCATTTTAATCGAATATCCTCTGATAAATTTATTTCTAATATAAGGAATCGCCCTTAAACATTAAATAATATTGAATTAAATGAATAATTAACATTGGGGATCTTTTCAGGTTTAGAGTTTTAGAGAATTAGGACATAACTATTAAATCTCAAAAGATTACAAAGTAGACACTTCTACATAGTTTCCATTTTTTCATAAAATAAAAACTCTTGAAAAAAAGATTCATCAACATTACTTTCCTTGATCCCATCCTTGACCCTATTCATCTTTAAGTCATGTGTAAAAATTTCAAAACATGGGATGAGCATCGAAAGATCAGTAAGGATTATAAAACAAAAAAGAGACATTTTTTCATAAATACATACAAAACATGAACTCTTTTACTTACCTCCTGAAATCATAAGATTTTTTTAATTACACATAGAAATCAGAAATCATAAAGGTAACTTGTGGCATCCATGTCATACTTACATTGTAGCTATCATAGCTACATAGGGAGTTACATTGGAATACCCATCACTGTATATTCCCTAAATCTCTTAGGAGAAACATTTAATTTTACCTTTATCACGTAACCCAATGCATTGGAGAGCTATATCAGTCTCACCTGCCCTAAGATTATCACGGAACCACCCGTATATGTAAATAATTCCCAAGAACCATAACATTATCATAACACATAACAGAAGAATAAAGGAATGATAACATTTACACATTGCAATAAAAATATAACATTTCAATATATTAACATATCAAAACAATTATCAAAACCATTTTCAATACCAAAAACACACAATATAGCATATGATATTTATTTTCCTTTAAAAACATTACGGCTTGTTAAGGAAGCCAAAGATCAAATAATACTCAAAGTGGTGGAAAGGTCGTTGTCAATGATAACATTAAAAAACATTCTTTTTGTCATTTAGAAAAATTATTCGTATAAAAATAATCCATTTTAATGAAATGAAAAATCAAAGGGGTTTATACACCATATAAAATAAAGTCGTGTATAAAACTAAATATGCCTCAATGAAAGGAGATTGAGACGAAGTCCCTTTCCTCACATTCGACTTAACCCGTTCTTTCTTTAATATCCTGAATAAAAAAGTAATGTTAATTTCTACTTGATTAAGAACCTTTTAAATGTATATTATTCATTTTATATCACTTATTACAATGTTATAAACATTATGTATTCATTTAATATAATAATGGCCGTTTTGTCGATATTTGGTAGTTGAACCAAAAATGAACACCTTATACTTACAAGTTGTCAATGATGTCAATAGTCCATTATATCCATAATGATATTCATTATTTTGATATCATATATATAAAATATATCCAGTATTTATATATATATATATATATATATATTTAATTACATATCATTTGGAGGTAAGAAATGAAATGCACCGTTAATGAAGATGGAAAGTCGTACGTACGCATGAACGCTACTTTAATTTATATTTCTTATTTTAATGGATTTAAAACATAATGATATATAGTTATATTATAATTCCAGTATAATATCATATATAATATCTTTAACCCCATACTTTATACGTCCCACATATGAAATCAATGAGTCATATCACTTTGAGGGGTCGGTAGTCCGCACTTTCTCAAATGAAATTATCACGTTTTCCCGTAATGGAAACCATAAAGGTAAACTATAAAAGAAAAATAATTAAGCATAAAATAAATAAACATAATATATATATAAATATAAATATAGTGTCATATTAATGTCCACCATGACAGGCGGTAGGAGATAATTGAACAATCATCATCTCGTGTGGCGTTATTTTTCCATCCACAGAAACAGTATGTTCTTCACCCATTAGATGGAGGTGTGTGTAAGTGTAGTTATAATACTTGTCATAACAACATCCTAATATATTGAGTATAATTATGTTGTTACAAAATAATGTAATAAAAATAGTTTTGGGGTTGGAGAAGTAAAATAAAAGAAAAGAAGTTAAGAGATACGATTACCTTTAGTTTGGGTAACTTCTTTTGGTTTGAACCAAAAGGACTTATTGAAGTGTCTTCTACCTAGAGTAAGGCTTCTAGGAGGAGGAGAGTGATGTAGGGATATTATGTTGGTAGAGTTTTGATGAGACTAATGGTTTGATAGGTGTATGTAATTTGTTAGAAGTGAGGACTTTTTATAAGGGGGAGGATGGGCTCTTTGTGATAATATTATTTTATTATATAATGATATTCGGCTTCTAAAGGTCAAAATATAATTAAGGTAGAAGATAAGATGTCTCATGGTAGAAATAAAATCATAAAATAATAATTGGATAGGTTTTGGATATTTTTTTAATATTTATAATCTTATTTATTTAAATCATTTATTAATGAGGTAAATACTGCATCATTATTGTGTCATAAATAATTTATATTATTTGATTTATAATAATTATGAAAAAATATAATGATTTAGGAAATAATTTTATATTCCCAATTAATATTTATAGTCAAAAATATTATTTATATAAAACCTTAGAAAAATTAATTTACTAAAAGATTTTTGTTTATTTTATTTTTGCCTCTACATTAAATTAATTAATCTAAACTGTCATTATCATTAATAAGCGGATACAAGAGGTCTCAAAATAGACCCAAGGATGAACATGGTCTAAATTTCTCATCCAATATGGTTAGGAAAAGTTTTAAGGAAATTTCGAATTATTATAATATTATTTTTACCTTGAATTACCCTATTTACCTTTAACCATGGTAAATAAAAGTCAAAAGTTACTATTCACCAAAAATTATTTTCTTCTTATTGAACCACATTATAATTACTAATAACAACCATGTATGTCATATTTTCGAAATTCAATTCACAGAGGTGGTAAAATTTCATTTAAATGAAAAAGACGGGCTTTTAACTACTACTAAGTGGTTTCACTATTCATAAAAAATTGATGTTTTCCAGAAAAATACCAAAATTTCAGACTAAGATATATTTGATAGTCTGAATTCAAAAATTATGTGTATTTTTTAAAATTCTAAACATTTAATTTTCATTAAATAATTTAAAATTAATTCCTGTTATCAAAACAAATAGCTTGTTTTTAAGAAATAATAACTATCAAAAGAATTACACTTGTTTATGTCTAATTTCAAAGTGAAATTAATTCAAATGAAAAATATTGGAATAAATGGTAAAAATATATTATAATTAAACATTAAAACCAATTAAAAATATAATATAACTATATATATAAATTACATTAAAAGTTCGTTTTGAATTAAAAGACAATATTTTTCACTATTCATTAAAAAATGATCTTTATCGGAAAAATTAGAATAAATTACAAAAATTAAATTTTGATGTCCCTATTCTATAGGAGGATTTTATTTGGTCAATTAAAATGTATAAAATATAGAAAAAAATATTTAAAGTGGTTTTTCCATTAAAAGACAAAAAATCGACCTTTTAGTGAAAATTATAGTATTTATGCTTAAAATTAGATTCATTCACATTTTAATCCTATAATGTTTACTAGATAAATTTAAATACATTCAGAAAACATGTATAATAATATTGTAGTTAGTATTGTTCATTCCTGCCAATACAACTGCTAGGATTTAACTACCATTTAAAATAATAATATTATATTATTAGTGTGAAACGTAAGATTTCAAAGAAACCAATTGTTGTGTGTCGGGTACGGTATCAAACATAGAAACCCCTTTAATTGAAAATTAATATTTAATTAAAAAATATTAATAAATATGAAATATGTATTATTCTTTATTTACTAGGGATGTTACATCATTCCCCCCTTTTGGAAATTGCATCCTCTCAATTTTTATTCACTTATCAAATAAGTGGGGGTATTTATCCATCATAGCATTTTTAGATTCCCAGGTTCCCTCTTCAACCATATAGTTTTTCCACAAAACCATTACTTGGTGAATTACCTTATTCCGCAACACTTGCTCTCTACGGTCAAGAATCTGGACTGGTTGTTCTTCATAAGAGATATTCTCTTCCAACTGAACTACCTTTGGGCTCAATTCATGAGATGGATATGTTATATACTTTCTCAACATCGAAACATGAAAAGAATTGTGTACCTGAGATAAACTTGGAGGTAAATCCACTCTGTAAGAAAATGATCCAACATTCTCCTAGATTTCATAAAGGCCAATGAACATCGGACTCAACATTCCCTTCTTACCAAAACGCATGACACTTTTCCATGGAGAAACATTGAGAATGACAAAATCACCTACCTCAAAAAAAAGATCCTTCCTCTGGTTATCCGCATAACTTTTTTGCCTACTCTTAGTTGTTCTCTTGTGATTTTGAATCAACTTCACTTTCTTTAAAATATCTTCTACCAATTCTGGTCATGTCATCTTCCTTTCATATATATCATACCAAAAAGATGGAGTTAGATAATGCTTTCCATTTAATGCCTCAAATGAATCTCTTTGAATACATGAATGAAACTATTATTATATGAATATTTGATCAAAGAAAGATGATGGTCCCAACTTCCCTTGTAATCTAGTGGACAAGCACTTAGCATATCCTCCAGGGTCTGAATTGTTCATTCTGATTTCCCTTCTGATTGAGGATAAAAAGATGTACAAAAATTTAATTCCATACCCAACGAATTCTGAAGGCATTTCAAAAAGATAGAAGTAAAACTAGGATCATGATCAGATACAATTGAGATGGGAACTCCATGGAAGCTGACTATCTCTTTAACATACGACCGAGAAAGTTGATCGAGAGACAATGTATCTCTAATGGGAAGTAAATGAGCAGATTTAGTCAATCAGTCAAGAATAACCCAGATTGCATTATTACCCCGAGATGTCTTCAGTAATCCCACAAAGAAGTCCATGGATACATTTTCCCATTTCCACTCTGGAACTAGTAAAGGATGAATCATCCATTTTGGTAACTGTATCTATACTTTAACCTACTTACAATTCAAACAATTCTTAGAAAAATCAGTAATATCTCTTTTCATTCCATATCACCAGTAATACTCACAAAGATCTATGTACGTCTTAGTACTACCAGGATAAACTGAAAACGGTGAACTATGAGCCACACATAACAACTCATTCTTCTACTGTGAATCACAAGGCACGTATAATCTCTTTAAAAATATCAATACACAATAATTATGAATGTTAAATTCTGGAAACTTACCCATCTAAACCAACTCTACCTTTTTCTGTAACTCACTGTCTTCCTTCTGTGCTTTCTTAATTCTGTCTGATAGATATGATCCCACTGACACCTGATACAAAATAAAAGAATTTCCTTCACCAACAACTTCAATTCCAAATTTCATCAAATCAAAAACCAATGGATCTCGTTCCAAATGTAGAATGGTTAATGATACATTACATTTTCGAATCAAAGAATCAGCCACTTTATTTGCATTTCCCGAATGGTAATGGATCGTGCAATCATAATCGTTGATTAATTCCATCCATATACTATGTATCATTATCAATTATTTTTGAGTTAATATATACTTTAG
The DNA here is from genome assembly GCA_963277665.1 of Viscum album. NCBI lineage: Eukaryota > Viridiplantae > Streptophyta > Magnoliopsida > Santalales > Viscaceae > Viscum > Viscum album. Next base: position 2,012,507,530 of record OY728120.1, read on the forward strand.
TCTTTTGTAGTCTGTATATATTCCACATTATACTACAACCAAATGATGCCTCTAAATTTTTAAAACAAAAAGAACAGCAGCTAATTCCAAATCATGTGTAGGGTAATTTAACTCATGTAGTTTCAACTAACGTGCAACATAAGAAATTAACTGATCATTCTACATTAAGACACAACCAAGTCCTTTCAATGAAACATCATTGTAGATAAAAAACTCACCATTTCTGGATGGTAATGCCAAAACTGGAACATTCACCAAACTTCATTTAAATTCATGAAAACAATCATCACATTCTTTTATCCAGTTGAACATAACAACTTTTCGAGTAAACTTCGTCATTGGACATGATAACCATGATAAATTTTCAACAAAACTCCTCTAATAACCTACCAAACCAATAAAACTATGAATCTAGATTACATTTTTGGGTCTTGGACATTCTTCAACAACTATGGTTTTAGTAGGATCAACCATTATTCCATTTTTTGAAACATTGTCACCAAGGAAAGAATTTTGTTGTAACCAAAAGTCAAAGCTGCTGAATATCCCATAATGTTTCTTTTCTTTTAAGGTTTCCAAGACAACCCTTAAATGGATTTAATGTTCCTCTTTAATTTTGGAATAAACCAAAATACCATCAATGAACACAACCACAAACATATCCAAGAACTCACGGAAAACTCTATTCATAAGATCCACGAATACAACATGTACATTGGTTAATCCAAAAGACATAAATACAAATTAAAAATGGACATATATAGTATGAAATGAGGTCATTGGAATGTTTGCTTCATTTAAATTCAACTGATGATACCCCGACCTCAAGTCAATCTACGAAAAATACTAAGCCCCCTGGAGCTAATCAAACAAATCATCGATATGAGGCAACATATACTTTTTCTTATAAGTGATTTTATTAAATGCTCTATAATCAATGCAAAGTCTCACTGAACAGTCTTTTTTTTAACAAAAAATATAGGATCACCCCATGGAGATGTGATGGGTCGAATGAAACCTTTATCTAATAACTCCTGCAATTTCTTCTTTAACTCTAAAAGATCAATTCGATCAATTCGATAAGGGGGTTTTGAAATTGTCTTAGAATTAAGAACTAAGTCAACTGTAAATTCAACATCTTGATCAGGTATCATACCATGAAACTCATCGGGAAAAACATCAAGATACTCATTTTACCATTGGCACATCATTAATCTGAACACTTCCTTTATTTTCAACAATATGTGCAAGGTAAAATTCATTTCCATCTTTTACTAGTTTCTCAGCTTCTTGATATGTTATCAAAAGATAGGGTTCATTCATGCATACAAATTGAAAATCATTCTTGAAAGAAACCTATTTAGATCTGCATTCAATCATAGAATGATAAACAAAATGCCAATCCATACCCCAAATAACCTCAAACTCTACTAGACTCAAAACAATAAGGTTTGCAGGTATATTATTTCCGCACACAAGGACATGAATGTTCTTAAGTTTCTTTTTTATCAACATTTCCTCTAGGTGTTTTTATTGTAAGTTCTGTAATCATATATTGAGACAGAATTCCCAATTTAGTAGATAACTCATCATAAATGAAAGATTGTGTAGACCCTAAATCAAACAAAACATTGGAATAATCTGAACAAACAAACAGTGTACCTAATACAACTACATTTGATGGCCCAACATCTGCTGAAGTTGTTGCAAAGGGTGTCACCACCCCTTTCTATTTGTAGTCTAACTACTTTCCTTCAGTTTAGTTATTTTTTGGACACTCATTTGCATAATGACCCATTTCATTGCACATAAATCATTTTACTGACTGTAAATAATATTTTGTCTTACCATTACCCTGATATTTTTTAGTGCAATTATGGGCCTTATGTCCCATTTTACCACATCGGTAGCACTTACCAGAATTCAAAAGTCATTCTAAAGAATTCTTTTTACCAAAATTTTCACAAACTATAAACTTAATTTTCTTAACATTAGACTTTTTTAAAGAGTTCATCCCTTTCGCCTACCACCTAGACCTCTTATTCAGTTGTTTTTTAAATAACACCTGATCATCAAAAAACTCCATTTCCACCTTCTCCACACAACAAAAATGTTTTTCATAACTTTTGAACTCATGAGAAGCTAAATCCCTTCGATACATTGGCTTTAATCCTGAGTAAAAAACAATTGATTTTACTATCAAGATATCATATGAAATTTGTATCATACCATGCCAGTTGAGTGAATTTTGCTTCATAAGAAGCCACAGAGTCATCCTCCTGCCTCAATTCCAGATATTTGTTTTCTATTCGTAGACGAACCACCTTAGGAAAATATTTCTCAAGAAAAATACCTTTTAATTCATCCCAATAAAGAGAATCAATATCCTCATTATTACTAATATTTTTCACCATCGACCACCACTGATCAGCTTCACCTTAAAAATGGTAAACAGTGAGACTAAACTATTGTTCTTCTGAAAAACCCATGACATCAAAAATCTTTTCCAATGAATTAATCCACCCTTCTGTTAGCACAGGGTCAGATGATCCTCTAAATGATGGGGGATGTTTCCTCATGAAATGCTACACTACTGGAATGTTCCTCTGAGGTTGATCTGGATCATATCATGCATGGATATTACAACCATTTATAGCCCAAGTCAATTGTTCCATAACTGCAACAAATTGTTCAGTTCTGATTCCGACCATCTCCGGTTTCTAATTTGGAAGGTTTTCTTTCTCTTGATGTCGTCCCAATATAGGTGCTCTGTTTCCTCTGCGGAAAACCATTTTGAAAAAATAAATATGTTAGGTGAAGCGACATAGTATTTTGTAAATTCTATATGATTTAAATATTAACATAAATTACTTAATGGATATTAATTTAATAATACCGTAACTCTTAATGTTATCTAAATCTTCCTCTGATACCATCTATAAGAACTTGGCCTTAAACATTACATAATATTGAATTAAATGAATAATTCACATTGAGAATCTTTTCTGTAGAGACCCGAAGCCTGACGTACATGGACATTACATTACATTTGCGGAATAATTAGTACATAACAAAAACACACAAACAAGGATCGTAATAGTTTAGTGTCTTTGGAAACTCGGAACGTAATCTTCTAATCGTGGTGAAAGATCTTCAATATCTCCCATAAAGATCTTCCCTTTTTTTTTACCTAAAACCTTTCTTTATATCCTGGGGAAAAGAAAACATAAAAGGGTGAGCTCAAATGATCAGTAATGGTATACAAAAGAAAAATCAATCACATCATATTCATAAGAACATAACTTTTGGAAATCTTAACCTGCAAAAGAGAGCATAATTTCATAACATGGGATAAATCATAGTAGTGAAATGAAATCCCAATAATCATAAATTAAAACATGAAGCTTTTTGTCATACACACATAATCATAGAGAATCATTTCTTGTTAGTCAAGACTCATTTCCAAGACTATCTTAGTGGACAAAGTCCCTTTCTGAATCGAGTAACCCTCGTTTCAGTCCTATTTCACTGAACCGGTATAACCTACCATTTCAGCCATTTATATCTCATGAGATATAAAATCATTACCCAATGCATTGGAGGGAGATATAGGTCCCACCCATCTTATAATGAATCCTTTCTTATGTGTGCCACATAATCATAAACCATACATCATAGCGTAACCCATGTAATAAAAATGGAATTCTTAAACAACACGTCATCATAAAACAATTCATATAAGATAAAGGAATTCATAAAAATATTTCCATCACAACATAATCAAATCCATGTAATAATAGGGATAAAAACAGAACCCTTTATCATCTTAGATGGAAAATAATTTTGATAAAACACTTTAAATCCATTCTTGAGGAAAATATCCTTTCTGCTTCAAAAACACATTTCCTTTCATAACATGTCGTACAATTCTAAAATAAAAGAAGTTGATTAAAAATAATCTTGGAAACTTGTAAAGGAAGCTACTTGGAAATAATGTTTTAAAAATCCATTCATGCCGTATAAGTTAAAAAAAACATTCTTTTCGTACTTTTGTCAGAAAAGTCAAAAAGTACCTCGTACGAAAAACGAAAAAAGATTCCTTTCATATCCTTTACTAAAAATTCACCGAAGGGTAAAATTGGATTTAAACAATTCTAGGTGGATGGAAATAATATTACATATTGAGGAAACATGTATGTGGATGATAAAATACACCCTAGTAAATGCCAAAGTATAAACAATCTTGGATAAAAATGAGATTGTGATATTTCCCTTACCTTAGGTCCGATTTGCATTGTACATGTCCGAAGCTCCTGTATAATGGTTTAAATAATGTTATTGAATTATACCAGAATCATACATATTGATATGATATCATATATGGTCATATTCTTAGCTTCTTGTTAGTAATATTTCATTGTTACTTGTTACTCGGGTCTGTATTGCCTTTTGTTCTTATGCGTGTTTTGCCGAATAAATTATTATTCTTATTTTAAGGTTATAGATACCTTATATCCATAATGGTATTAGTGTAACATATATCATATTTATTCATTCAATTCATTTATATAATTATTATGTAATGATGATCATGTAGAACGAGTCGCTTCACATCGTGGAGACGGTATTCCGTACGTACGCACGAGTGATGATATCGTTCCTATGATCGTGGAATTGTATTGGAGTATATATATATATATTATTTCAGTATCAATATTACTTTATAATAAACATAAATAGTTACTCATTACACCATTATACCCATCCTTGTAAAGTGATGGTGGAAAATAGATTACACCACGGCCTGGAGACTGTATTCCGTACGTACGCACGCGCGGTGATTTCATTTTTCCGTAGGATGGATAGAAGGTGAATTAGTGTTGTTTCATATTTATAATAACATATCAGTATGTAAGTAATACTGATGTTATTACTTTATCATGAAAAAACTAAAGGAGGAGAAGTTGAAGAAGAAAGAAATTGAAATGATCGGTAACAGATATTACCTCTTCTTTGGAACGCCTCTTTGAATCCTCCACTTAGGGAAATAAGATTGGTCTTTGAAGAAGACCAGGACCTCTAGGATTATTCTAGGGAAGTGGAGAGGAGAAAATGGCAGGGGTTGGCCGAGCTTGAGTGCTCAATTTGGTGTGAGGAGGAGGGGGAGGAGGTGCCCTTTTATAAGGGAGGAGAGGGGCACCTTAGGAATATCTCAAAATATTATTTTATATTAAAGTCAAAATCGGTTTATAATGGTTCCAAAGGGTCTTATTTCGAAGCTAAAGTGGGGAAGGATCGAAATCCTATCAACCAATAGGATTTAGACAAGTTTAGGGAATTATTTTAACCTTATCAATTAGATTTAACTCTAAGTTAAATAATTTAACTTTTACCATGTCTTTTTGTTTTCTCTCACTATATGGTTAATAAACTTACTATAACATGCCAAACGAACCCCAAATTGTTTATTATTAATATATATATCCTTATATAAGTCATTTGGACGAACCATAGATTTTTAGGAATAAAATAACAATTAATAATATAATATTTGATTTAAAAACTATTTTGTGTCAATTTTGACACTATTTGATATATGATTTTTGTGAAAGTCATAACAGAATTATATGTTCGAACAAAGTTGATTAAATCAACACTAATATATCATAGTAACCTATAAATTTTTTTTAATTCATAAAAAGTCTCAAATTACATTTATTTTGGTGTTTATAACATCAATTATGTCAATATTTCATAAATAAGATAATTACTGCATCATAATTGTGTCATAAATAAATTAAATTATTTAATGTCTAAAAATTATAAATAAAATACCATTATGTAGGAAATATTTTTATATTTCTAATGAATATTTATAGTCGAATTTATCTTATGTATAACCCCATATTAAAAATGATTTACTTATTAAACTTTGATTTTAACTATTTTAACCCTTTGTTAAATAAATTAATAATAAATGTCCTAATCTAACCCAAGTGGGCCTAAATGGTCATATTTTATTCATAAGGTTGTTTTTTTATCTCATTGAACCACATTTTACTTACTGATATCAACCGTGTCTGTCGGATTTTCGAAATTCCATTCACAAAAGCGGTAAAATTAAGTTTTATGCAAAATTCAGTTTTTAACCTACCACTTAGTGGTTTCACTATTCATCAAAAATTGAAAGTTTTCAGAAAAATACCAAAATTTCACCCTAGGCTAATTTCGGTATTCCGAATCCAAAAATGAAGTCCATTTTAAAAAATAAAATTTATAAAATTTAAAAAAGTGGTTATTACTATTCATAACGGCTAGTTTTAATAATATTTTAATAGCATATCGTTGTTTAGTGAAACTCGGTATTGCATACGACGCAAGCTATCGAGGAAGGTCGCGATTGCGTGTAAAGTAAGCCAAGATAGTATGTAGTGAAATATTACTTTGATGATATATAAAAAACAAAATATTACTCATAAAAATCTCGGGTGTTACATTCTACCCCCCTTAAAAAGAATTTCGCCCTCGAAATTCGTCACTTTGTAACAAACAGATGAGGATACTTCTCCCTCATCATATCCTCAAGCTCCCATGTAGCTTCTTCAAGTTGGTGGTTCCTCCATAAAACTTTCACCAATCGAGTGGTCTTGTTTCATAGGACTTTTTCGCTACGATCCAGAATCTCTATCGGCTGTTCTTCATAAGAAAGATCTTGCTCCAACGGTACAACTTCTGAGCTGAGTACATGTGAAGGATCATATATGTACTTTCTCAGGAGAGATACATGGAACACATCGTGAACTTGAGAGAGATTCGGTGGAAGCGCCAATCGGTAAGCTACCTTCCCAACACGTTCCAGTATTTCGAAAGGACCGATATATCTAGGGCTCAACTTCCCCTTCTTTCCAAATCTCATAACCCTCTTCCAGGGAGATATTCATAAGAACACTTTATCACCCACTTCAAACTCTAGGTCTTTTCTTTGGTTTTCGGCATAACTTTTCTGTCCACTCTGAGCTGCTCTTATGTGTTGTTGAATAGATCTAACCTTTTCTGCCATTTCATCAACGAGATCAGGTCCTAACATCTTTCTTTCCCCAACTTCATCCCAACAAGTTGGAGTCCTGCATTTCTTTCCATAGAGAGCTTCATAAGGAGCCATCTGAATACTGTAGTGAAAGCTATTATTATAAGAAAATTCCACCAAAGTTAGGTGTTGATCCCAACCTCCTTTGAAATCCATAGAGCAAGCTCTCTACATATCTTCTAGGGTTTGAATTGTTCTCTCAGACTGACCGTCTGTCTGGGGATGATAAGCAGTGCTGAAACTCAACTCTGTATCCAGAGTATGCTGAAGACTTCGCCAGAACTTCGAGGTAAATCTCGGATCCCGATCAGATATAATAAAGTTGTACCCCATGCAATCTTACCACTTCCTTTACATATATCCTGGCAAGCTGATCTAGAGAGAAATCCTCTCTAATAGCAATGAAGTGTGCAGACTTTGTAAGATGATCAACTATGACCCAAATAGCATTATTGCCTTTGGATGTTTTAGGAAGTCCTGTGACAAAGTACATAGTGATGTTTTCCCATTTCCATTCGGGTATGGGTAATGGTTGTAACATCCCCTTAGACTTCTATCTCTCAGCTTTAACTTGTTGAAAAACCAAGCATCGAGAGACATATTCAGCAACATCTCTTTTCATGCCATCCCACCAGAAGTACTCTTTCAGGTCCCTATACATCTTCGTGCTTCCAGGATGAATAGCGAATGAAGAACTATGAGCCTCATCCAGCAGCTCCTTATTTAATTCGGGGATGGGAGGAACACAAACCCGATTCCTGAACTTTATTATCCCATCACAATCAAGGTTGAATTCAGGAACATTTCTCACCTTCTTTTGTAACTCGACATCTTCTTTCTCTGCCTCCTTAATCTTCGCATGTATAGATGGTTGAAAATTCATTTGAGAAAGATAAGATTTTCCCCTTCCATTATAATTACAAGATCCATCCTTTGTAAATCCATAAATATTGGATCCTTTGTGATCCTCATCATGGATAAACTAGCATGGTCTTGTCGACTTAATGCATCTGCCACCTTGTTTGCTTTCCCAGGGTGGAAATGGATTGAGCAGTCGTAATCCTTAATCATCTCCAACCATCTTCTTTGACGCATATTCAACTCCTTTTGTGTGAAAATATTCTTTAAACTTTTATGATCAGTATAAATATCACACCTTTCACCATAAAGGTAATGCCTCCAAATCTTTAATGCAAAGATTACCGCAGCCAACTCCAAATCATGAGTTGGGTAATTTTGCTCATGGATTTTCAACTGTCGTGAGGCATAAGCTATCACCATATCATTTTGCATAAGAACACACCCCAATCCCTTCTTGGATGCATCACTGTAGATCACAAACCTTTCTCCACTACAAGGCAGTGTGAGCACAGGTGCACTGGATAACCTTCTTTTCAACTCCTTGAAATTCTCTTCACATTCCTCTGTCCAAACAAACTTAACTCCTTTCCGAGTCAACTTGGTGACTGGATTAGATAATCGTGAAAAATCCTTTACAAAACGTCGATAATATCCAGCCAAACCAAGAAAACTTCGGATCTCAGTTACTGTTGTTGGTCTTGACCATCTTTCGATAACCTCTGTTTCTACTGGATCCACAGATATCCCCGCTTTTGAGATTATGTGACCCAAAAATGCAACTTTTTGAAGCCAAAATTCACACTTGGTAAATTTGGCATAAAGCTTCTCCTTTCTCAGGGTCTTCAATATAATTCTCAAGTGATATTCATGCTCTTCCTTGCTCTTTGAATATACAAGAATATCGTCTATAAAAACTACCACAAATTGATCAAGATAGTCTCTAAAGACTCTATTCATTAGATCCATGAAGATAGCAGGGGAATTAGTAAAACCAAATGGAATCACTATAAATTCATAGTGTCCATACCTTGTACGGAAAGCCGTCTTGGGTATATCCTCTCTTTTGACCCTTAATTGATGATACCCTGAACGAAGATCAATCTTGGAAAAGTATTGAGCTCCGCGTAGTTGGTCAAATAAGTCATCAATGCGTGGGAGAGGATATTTGTTCTTGATAGTGATCTTGTTAAGTTCTCGATAATCAATGCAGAGTCTCGTTGATCCATCTTTCTTCTTAACAAATAGAACAGGTGCTCCCCAAGGTGACGCACTAGGTCATATGAATCCCTTATCAAGGTTCTCTTGGAGTTGCTTCTTCAATTCCTGCAACTCAATTGGGGCCATTCTATAAGGTGTCTTTGAAATTGGCAAAGCGCCCGGTACGAGTTCTATTGAAAACTCAACTTCACGATTTGGTGGAAGACCCGATAATTCCTCCGGAAATACATCATCAAACTCCCGTACAATGGCCACATTCTTAATCATGAGTTTCTCACCAACCATTTGAGATAAATAACCTTCATTTAGTGGAATCAATACCCATAATATGGAAGAAATTTCCACTGGAAGGTTATGTTCATCCTTGCGTTGATAGACGATCGTAGATTGATCTGGAATATGAAATGTGACTTCCCTTCTTTGGCAATTGATATGAGCTCCATGTAGAGAAAGCCAATCCATGCCAAGAATCACATCAAATTCCACTAAAGGAAGGATCACAAGATTTGCAGGAATCACTTTCCCACAAACTTCGATCGGAGAAGAATTATAAACTTTTGATGCGACTGTTGTGCCATTAGGTGTTGTCACAGGTAACTCAACATCTAATTGTTGAGGTAGTATGGTGATACCCTTATAAAATTTTTCAGAAATAAAAGAGTGGGTGGATCCAAGAACAATTAAAACATTTGCTACTTTAGAGTGGATGGTAAGTGTACCTTTCACCACTTCGTTATTGTACTCCACATCGCTGATAGAAATTGCATGTGACTTTCCTTTGTCTTTAGCCTTAAGATTTTGTTGACGTCGACCATCATCATCAACCCTTGGATTTTGGCATTGATTGGCATAATGCCCCATATCCTTGCACTTGAAACATTGAAGTGTAGTAGGTTCATTCTGTGTATCCCTTCCTTTGTTTGCATCATTAGACATCTTCTTCCCATTATCGCGGCATTCAAATGCCCGATGACCTTCCTTTCCACATTTAAAACATTTACTTGTCCCTTTAAGACAACTCCCTCCATGTTTCTTTCCACACTTTGAGCATAAGGGAAAGTTCATCTTCTTTTCAGTGTGCTCTTTAGATTTTCCTTTGAATTCCATCTTCCTCTTCTTATCAAACCCATGTGACTGATGGGTTACTCCAATCTCCATCTCGACTTTGAGAGCACATCGAACGATTTCCTCATAGCTATTGAAGTCCCTTATGGCTAACGCCCTTCGAAGACTTGGTTTTAATCCACTAAAGAATCGATCGATCTTACTCTCAGGTTGGATAATAATACCAGAAGCGTACCTTGCAAGTCTTGTAAAATTTGCTTCATAGGTACCAACAGATTCATCATCCCTTTGCTTCAGTTAAAGAAACTCTTTCTCCATCTTTGTTCGGAGAATACGAGGGAAGTACTTATTGAAAAATAAGTTCTTGAACTCATCCCATTCCATAGACTCAATTTCATCCCTTTGCCTCGTATTCTTAATAAGATCCCACCATTGATCAGAATATCCTTCCAAACGATACACTGCTAGGATGACTTTATCATGTTCAGAACATTGAAGAACTGAAAATATCTTTTCAGTAGTACTAATCCATTGTTCAGAAACTAATGGATCAGTAGACCCACTGAAAGAAGGTGGACGCTGCCTCATGAAGGATTCAACAGAATGTTGCTCCTTCCTTTGCTCGTTTGGAAGTCCTGCATGATTCATAGCTTGAGAAAGTTGTGTGAGCATGGCTACAAGATTTTGCATTCTAGCTCCTATATCGTTTGGTTGCTCAGGGGGACAATCATTGCATTGCCCATCGCATTCCGCATTAACACGGTTCCTTCGGGTTCCAGCCATTGACTAAAAACAAGAAGAATAGTGTGAGCAACACTAATTATAATAGGAAAACCACATAATCAAGGATAAAATTTCACACTTAAGGTTTTATCCTAGGGTATTCATGGCCATTTCTAAAACACTAAGATTGTGTTCTATGCTTAGACTTATCCTTAGGGTTCTTACTAAGGCTTTCACATCCTAGTTTCCAAAGGTTTACTATACCTTTCCTCTGATACCAACTGTAGAGACCCGAAGCCCGACGTACATGGACATTACATTACATTTGCGGAATACTTAGTACATAACAAAAACACACACACAAGGATCGTAATAGTTTAGTGTCTTTGGAAACTCGGAACATAATCTTCTAATCGTGGTGAAAGATCTTCAATATCTCCCATAAATATCTTCCCTTTTTTTAACTAAAACCTTTCTTTATATCATGGGGAAAATAAAACATAAAAGGGTGATCTCAAATGCTCAGTAAGGGTATACAAAAGAAAAATAAATCACATCATATTCATAAGAACATAACTTTTGGAAATCTTAACCTGCAAAAGAGAGCATAATTTCATAACATGGGATAAATCATAGTAGTGAAATGAAATCCCAATAATCATAACGTAAAACATGAATCTTTGTGGCATACACACATAATCATAGATAATCATTTCTTGTTAGTCAAGCCTCCTTTCCAAGACTATCTTAGTGGACAAAGTCCCTTTCTAAATCGAGTAACCCTTGTTTCAGTCCTGTTTCACTAAATCGGTATAACCTACCATTTCAGCCATTTCTATCTCATGAGATATAAAATCTTTACCCAATGCATTGGAGGGAGATATAGGTCCCACCCATCTTATAATTAATCCTTTCTTATGTGTGCTACATAATCATAAACCATACATCATAGCGTAACCCATTTAATAAAAATGGAATTCTTAAACAACAGGTCATCATAAAACAATTCATATAAGATAAAGGAATTAATAAAAATATTTACATCGCAACATAATCAAATCCATGTAATAGTAGGGATAAAAACATAACCCTTTATCATCTTATATGGAAAATAATTTTGATAAAACACTTGAAATCCATTCTTGAGGAAAATATCCTTTCTGCTTCAAAAACACATTTCCTTTCATAACATGTCGTACAATTCTAAAACAAAAGAATTTGATTAAAAATAATCATGGAAACTTGTAAAGGAAGGTACTTGGAAATAATGTTTTAAAAATCCATTCATGCCGTATAAGTTAAAAAAAACATTCTTTTCGTACTTTTGTCGGAAAAGTCAAAAAGTACCTCGTACGAAAAATGACAAAAGATTCCTTTCATATCCTTTACTAAAAATTCACCGAAGGGTAAAATTGGATTTAAAAAATTGTAGGTGGATGGAAATAATATTACATATTGAGGAAACATGGATGTGGATGATAAAATACACCCCCGTAAATGCCAAAGTATAAACAATCTCGGATAAAAATGAGATTGTGATATTTCCCTTACCTTAGGTCCGATTTTCTTTGTACGTGTCCGAAGCTCCTGTATAATGGTTTAAATAATGTTATTGACTTATTCCATAATCATACATATTGATATGATATCATATATGGTCATATTCTTAGCTTCTTATTAGTAATATTTCATTGTTACTTGTTACTCGGGTCTTTATTGCCTTTTGTTCTTATGCGTGTTTTGCCGAATAAATTCTTATTCTTCTTTTAAGGTTATAGATACCTTATATCCAGAATGGTATTAGTGTAACATATATCATATTTATTCATTCAATTCATTTATATAATTATTATGTAATGATGATCATGTAGAACGAGTCGCTTCACATCGTGGAGACGATATTCCGTACGTACGCACGAGTGATGATATCGTTCCTATGATCGTGGAATTGTATTGGAGTATATATATATATTATTTCAGTATCAATATTACTTTATAATAAAGATAAATAGTTACTCATTACACCATTATACCCATCCTTGTAAAGTGATGGTGGAAAATAGATTACACCACGGCGTGGAGACGGTATTCCGTACGTACGCACACGCGGTGATTTCATTTTTCCGTAGGATGGATAGAAGGTGAATTAGGGTTGTTTCATATTTATAATAACATATAATTATGTAAGTAATATTGATGTTATTACTTTATCATGAAACAACTAAAGGAGAAGAAGTTGAAGAAGAAAGAAATTGAGAAGATCGGTAACGGATATTACCTCTTCTTTGGAACGCCTCTTTGAATCCTCCACTTAGGGAACTAAGATTGGTCTTTGAAGAAGACCAGGACCTCTAGGATTATTCTAGGGAAGTGTAGAGGAGAAAATGTCAGGGGTTGGCCGAGCTTGAGTGCTCAATTTGGTGTGAGGAGGAGGGGGAGGAGGTGCCCTTTTATATGGGAGGAGAGGGGCACCTTAAGAATATCTCAAAATATTATTTTATATTAAAGTCAAAGTCGGTTTATAATGGTTCCAAAGGGTCTTATTTCAAAGATAAAGTGGGGAAGGGTCGAAATCCTATCAACCAATAGGATTTAGACAAGTTTAGGGTATTATTTTAACCTTATCAATTAGATTTAACTTTAAGTTAAATAATTTATCTTTTACCATGTCTTTTTGTTTTCTTTCACTATATGGTTAATACACTTACTATACCATGCCAAACGAACCCCAAATTGTTTATTATTAATATATATATCCTTATCTAAGTCATTTTGCCGAACCTTAGATTTTTAGGAATAAAATAACAATTAATAATATAATATTTGATTTAAAAACTATTTTGTGTCAATTTTGACACTATTTGATATATGATTTTTGTGAAAGTCATAACAGAATTATATCTTCAAAAAAAGTTGATTAAATCAACAATAATATAACATAGTAACCTAGAAATTTTTTTTAATTCATAAAAGTCTCAAATTACATTTATTTTTGTGTTTATAACATCAATTATGTCAATATTTCATAAATAAGATAATTACTACATCATAATTGTGTCATAAATAAATTAAATTATATAATGTCTAAAAATTATAAATAAAATACCATTATGTAGGAAATCTTTTTAGCTTTGTAATGAATATTTATAGTTGAATTTATCTTATGTATAACCCCATATTAAAAATGATTTACTTATTAAACTTTGATTTTAACTATTTTAACCCTTCTTTAAATAAATTAATAATAAATGTCCTAATCTAACCCACGTGGGCCTAAATGGTCATATTTTATTCATAAGGTTGTTTTTGGTCGAATTACACTTATCCAATAGAATTAGGACTTGTTTTAGGGTAATAGTAATATCATATTTACCCTTAGTTACCCTATTTACTATTAACCGCAGTAAAAAAAGTAAAAAGTTACTATTCACCAAAAAATTATTTTTATCTCATTGAACCACATATTACTTACTGATATCAATCATGTCTGTCGGATTTTTGAAATTCCATTCACAGAAGCGGTAAAATTACGTTTTATGCAAAATTCAGTTTTTAACCTACCACTTAGTGGTTTCACTATTCATCAAAAATTGAAAGTTTTCAGAAAAATACCAAAATTTCACCCTAGGATAATTTCGGTATTCCGAATCCAAAAATGAAGTCCATTTTAAAAAATAAAATTTATAAAATTTCAAAAAGTGGTTATTACTATTCATAACGGCTAGTTTTAATAATATTTTAATAGCATATTGTTGTTTAGTGAAACTCGGTATTGCGTACGACGCAAGCTATCGAGGAAGGTCGCGATTGCGTGTAAAGTAAGCCAAGCTAGTATGTAGTGAAAGATTCCTTTGATGATATATAAAAAACAAAATATTACTCATAAAAATATCGGGTGTTACATTTTCAGGTTTAGATTTTTAGAGAATTATGACATAACTATTACATCTTAAATGATGACAATGTAGACACTTCTACACTATGTCCATTTTTTCATAAAATAAAAACTCTTGAAAAATATTTCATTTCCAGTTCCGTATTTTAGACAGCAGGACTATTCCTTGATCCCATCCTTGAACCTGTTCATCTTTATGTCCTGTGGAAAATTTCAAAACATGGGATTAGAATACAAAGCTCAGAAAGTGTTATAAAACATAGGAAGAAACATTTGTTCATAAATACATACATAACATTAACTCTTTTACTTACCTCATGAAATCATAATATTTTATGAATAACACATATAAATCATAAATAATAATGGTAACTTGTGGCATCCATATCATACTTACGTTGTAGCTATCATAGCTACATAGACAGTTACTTTGGAATACCCATCACAGTATATTCCCAAAATCTCTTAGGAGAAACATTCATGTTTACCTCCATCACATTACCCAATGCATTAGAGAGCTATCTCAGGCTCACCCGCCATAGGTTTATCACGGAACCACGTGTATATATAAATAATTCACAAGAACCATAACATTATCATAACACAAAACATAAACATAAAAGAAAGATAAAATCTCCACATAGCAATAAAAATATAAAATTTCGATATATTAACGTATCAAAACCATTATGAAAACCATTTTCAATACCAAAAATACATAAAATAATATATCGTTTTTATTTTCATTTGTAAAACATTATGGCTTGTTAATGAAGCCAATGATCAAAGAATACTCACGGTGCCCGAAAGGTCATTCTTGCCACTTACGTTAAAAAAATATTCATTTTTTCATTTAGTAAAATTATACATATAAAAATATTCCCTTTGAATGAAATTAAAATTCATCGGGGTTTATACACCGTATAAAATAAAGTCATGTACAAAACGAAATATGCCTCAGTGAAAGGAGATTGAGACGAAGTCCCTTACCTCGTGTCCGACATAAACTATTCTTTCATTAATATACAAAATAATTAAATAAATCTAATTTCTAATTTCATAAGAAACTATTTCAATATCACTTATTACCATGTTATAAAAATTATGTAATCATTTAAGTTAATAATTGTCCTTTTGTCGATATTTGGTAATTAAACCAAAAATCAACCCCTTATATTTACAAGTTTTCCGTATTGTCAACAGTCAATTATATCCAGAATGATATTCATTATTTATATATCTTATATATCATATATATCCAATATATATATATATATAACATTACATATCATTTGGAGGTAAGAAATGAAATGCACCGTTCATGGAGATGGTAAGCCGTACGTATGCATGGACACTACTTTCATTACTATTTTTTATTTTAATGGAATTAAAACATAATGATACATAGGTATATTATAATTACAGTAAAATATCATATATAATATCATTAACTCCATCCTTTATACATCCCATATATGGCATCAATGAGTCATATCACTTTGAGGGGGCGGTAGTCCGCACTTCCTCAAATGAAATTATCGTGCTTACCCATAATGGAAACCATTAAAGTAAAATATAAAAGAAAAATACATAAGAATAAATAAAAAATAAACATAATATATATATCCTATATAAATATTGTGTCATCTTAATAGACACCATGATAGGAGGTAGGATATAATCAAACCATCATCGTCTCGTGAGGTGTTAGTTTTCCATCCACATAAACTGTATGTTCTTCACCCATTAGATGGATGTGTGTGTAAGTGTAGTTTGAATACATTTCATAAAAACATCCTAGTATATTGAGGGTATTTTTTGTGTTTTAAAATAAATGAATAAGAAAAATTCGGGTTTGCAGAAGTAAAATTAAAGAAAAGAAGATAAGAGAGACAGTTACCTTTAATTTGGATAACTTACTTTGGTTTGAACCAAAAGGAATTCATGAAGTTCTTTATACCTAAGGTAAGGCTTCTAGGAGGGGGATAGGGATGTAAGGAGCTTAATTGAGAAGATTTTGGACGAGCATAAAGTCTTGAGAGGTGTGAGGAATTGGTTTGAAGTGAGGGCTTTTTATAAGGAGGAGGAGGGTATCTTTAGGAAAGTGTCATAATATTATTTTATTATATAATGATATTTAGATTATAAAGGTCCAAAAATAATTAACGTCGAACATAAGATGTCTCATGGTCGAAATAAAATAATCCAATTAGAATTTTAAAGGTTTTGGATATTGTTTTGATATTTATAATCTTATTTAATTTAATCTTTTATTTATGAGTTAAATACTGCATCATTATTGTGTCATAAATAATTTAACTTATTTGATGTCTAAATATTATAAAAAAATACCATGATGTATACAATAATTTTATATTTCCAAAAAATATTCATAGTCAAAATATTACTTATATAAAGCCATATAAGTTTTTTTTTTACTAAAATATATTTCTTTATGTCATTTTTTTCCTTTAAATAAAAATAATTAATATAAAGTGTAATTATCATTTATAAGTGGCTTCATGGGGTCCCAAAATATACCCAAGGATTCCCATGGTTGGACATTACTCATCCAATAAGGTTAAGAAAAGTTTTAAGCTAATTGTGAATATTTAAATTATTCTTTTTAACTTGAATTACCCTATTTACCTTTAACCACGGTAAATAAAAGTCAAAAGTTTCTATTCACCAAAATTATTTTCATATTATTGAACCACATTTTATTTACTAATAACAACCATGTATGTTGGATTTTCAAAATTCAATTTACATAAGTGGTAAAACTTCATTTAAAAGAAAAAGTCGGTTTTTTAACTACTACTAAGGGGTTTCAGTATTCATCAAAAATTGATGTTTTTCAGAAAAATATCAATAATTCATCCTATGATATATTTTATTGTAAAAATTAAAAAATGATGTTTATTTTACCAAATTCTAATCATATAATTTTTATTAATTAATTTAAAATTAATTCCAGTTATCAAAACAAATAGCGTGTTTTTAAGAAATAATAACTATCAAAAGATTGACACTTATTTATGTCCAATTTAAATGTGAAATTAATTTCAATGACCAAAATTGGATTAAATGGTAAAAATATATTCTAATTTAAAATTAAAATAAATTAATAATATAATAAAAACTTATTAATAAATTATATTAAAAGGTAGTTTTGAATTAAAATACAATATTTTTCACTATTCATTAAAAAATGATCTTTATTGGAAAAATTCCAAAAAATATACACAATGTAAATTTTGATGTCCCCATTATAAAGAACTATTTTATTTGGTCAGTTACAATGTATAAAAGTGATAAAAACTATATTTAATGAGGGTTTTCCATTAAAAGGTGATAAATCGACCTTTTAGTGAATATTAGAGTATTTATGCTTAAAATTAGATTCATTCAAATTTTAAGCCTCTAACTTTTATTAGATAAATGTAAATACATTTAACAAACATGTATAATCATATTCTAGTTAGTATTGTTAATTCCTGCTAATAAAATAGTTAGGATTTAACTACCACTTAAAATAATTATATTATATTATTAGGGTGTAATGTAAGATTTCAAAGAAACTCGTTGCATCATATCGGGTGTTCTATCGATTATAGAAACCCATTTAATTTAAAATTAATATTTAATACAAAAATATTAGTAAATATGAAATATGTATTATTCTTTATTTACCTAGGATGTTACATCTAATCACACCATGAAACATTATATTGTTTATTATCTCAAAAAATACCTCTTCTATGATCTCTAATGAGGTTCTGAAGTAGAAGAATTCAAGAGGTAAAATCCCCTTTCATTTTATTAATTTTAATTGAATTTCATTACATTTATTATCCATTCCTTATCTAATCGTTCCAAACATTCATGGTTAGTCTAGTATTTATATATGTAGTACTTTAATTATGTTAATGAGATATACATCATCAAACACCTTCTTATCTATTTTTATTCATAAAATGAAATTATTGTCTCCGAGGTAGTGATTTACCTCCCTTGTGGATGACGAGTTTTCATTTTTCAATTCAGCCTTCAATTAATGTGGTAAAAAAATGTTATGGTCAATTAAACTGTAATATATTTAGTACAACTTATTTAATGTTTTATAACCAGTATATATACATAAACTTAATTAATAATACAAAACTAGTTCTTGATGATCGAAAAAACACCAAAATAATCTAAATGGTTATCATTAATGTATGGCCTGAAAAATAAACCTCATATCAATAAATAAAATGATATATAAGACCATTAAACATTATATAATTTCATTAATAACATATAATTTAAATCTTGTTTAAATCTTTCTTTTTTTTACATGATCTTTGGTACATGTAATCCAATCATGAAAACCAAGGAAATGAACACTCCCAAAATAGAAAAATTGGGTAGGGATTGTTCTTGTAATAGGAAATGTTTATTTGGTTCCTCTTTCCATATTCATCAGTGGTCCTTTGATGCCCATATGAGTCGCGATTCTCCCAATTTGGTGATATGGATCCAGCTGCCTGGTCTTCCCCTACCGTTCCAGAACCTTGGGTTGCTGAAATCAATTGGAAATTCCATTGGGCGGTTTATATGTAGTGATCAAAGGACGACATCGATGACGCATCTGATGGCTGCAAGAATTTGTATTGAAATGGATCTGTCGAGAGTTCCACCGTTGATTGTCTAGATTTTTACTCAAAATGAATACATGTATGCTCAGTCTATTGTGTATGAATCTTGGACCCCCTTTTCTTCATGTTGTCACAGGGAGGGACATGATGAATCTTGTTGTCGCAAGAAGGATGGGGGTTTCCGACCTGTTGAGCCCCTAGGTGTGGCAACCCCATGTGATGGAAAAAAGGGTGATTAGACCACAACAAATGCTCAGGAATCCCGGATCTCAGATGGCCCTGCTGTTGGTCCTGATGTTGGGTGTAGCAAGTCATCGAGGATCAAGTACAAGGATGGGTTGAGGGGAGAAGAAAGTGAATATTATGGTGGTTCTGTAGGGGTAGTGGCGAGGCAACAGCAGGCAGGGGTGTTTCCTCCTTAACTAAGGGTTGCTGAAATTTTCAAAATGTTGAGACAAGACATGGAAGATCCTCCGAGAGCTACTGGAGTTGCATGAGTAGTACATAATTTCAGTGCTCTACAAACTGGGAGGACTGATGGCATAACAAATCTCAATGAAGTGGCATCGAATACTGGTCTTAATGCTGGTCTGGTCAACGTCATTATTGAAAACCATCAAGAGATGGAGGATGATTTGAATCTGAGAAAGGAAGTAGGGGATCAGCAGGTTGGAAGTAATGATCAGGCTTTTAGCTACAGGGTTGAGGGTGTGCAACATGTGGTAGTGGAGAACACAGGTCCTGCAGTGTAGGATAGCCTTGTTGTGGGGGATTCAGAGGGATGCATTAGGGAAAGTGGCCGGAACAAAGATGATGGAGGGGTCCTCATTGAAATTCATATAAGCAACTATTTTCAGGGTTTGGAATAAGATGATGTAGAGGTGAATAATCCAAGAAACACTGGTGTCAAGGCGGAGACTGGATCTAATGAGGCTATTAATGCAAATGAAGAAAGGAGGCTGGTACTATATGAACAGCTGCAATGCTTAGCATCATTTGATGCTAATGCTCATCATTAGCAGCATCAGCCAGCATTTTATAAAAATTTGGTCATTCCTGGGAAATGGGGGGAGCTCTCTGAGAGTGATAAAGAAAATATTGGGTGATTGATGAGGCCCTCGTATAGAAACATTGTCCAGGGGGGAAGGTGAAGGTAGTTGGGAACCAGGAGGCGAGGACTGCCTCACCACGAAGGCGGCTAAGGAAGGATTAATCCACTTTTCCAAATCTGATTTCCACAAGGTCATCGACAACAATGGGAGGCGGGGTAGGTCTATGCAAAGGTATGAAATCTCATAATGCTTTTATTTCATTGAAGTGGCTGAATTTGAGAAGGAAATAAGCCAAAATACCAAAGCATTATGAAATCTCGGAATGAGAGTCAGCCACTGCGGAGGAATATTTATATCATGGGTGTGGCGACATGTATGGTTCTGATGGGTTCTAGTTGTTTTTTTGGGCTTGTGTTCTTCTGTACTGGAATTTTCTTTTTATTTAATAAATGATCATAGGTTAGCCTCTGACTGACTTTCTGGGTAAATTTTTTTCCAAAACAACTCTTCTTTCTAAAGAAAAATATGCATTTCTCTCAAGAATCCCACAATTATTTTATTAGAGTATTTTCACCTATTTCATGACCTTGTGTTAAATATTTAAATTAAATTAGATTTAAAATTTATGGTATAATCTACCATATTTTATTAAATGGTTCATTATGAGTTTGACTGTGGATGTGTTATCATGATACCAATCACCATATTACTCAGAATGGTTAATGAGTATGTTAATGATGGGATAATTTTATTTACATTTAGTATGTGTATTTTGAGTATATTTCAACCCATTCATATTATAAATTAATTAGATATAGTAAGTATATGGTTTTGGCCTACTATATACCCTTGATTCATTATTAGGTCTGATGATACAAAATAGATGGGGATTTGGTCAAGGCCATACCAAATTATTTTCAAATGTCTTGGTCGAGGCCATGAGAGTATGCTTAAGATTTACATCATCAAAATTTTATAATTATGGGATTTTTAAATGAAAATCCATATGTTTATTCAACTATTATAATATCCATGGTCATGTTTCATTCTCATACGATTATTATTATGAAATTATTTAATCAAAACAAATTCCTTCCATATTATTCTCAATATTATGTTTTAATGTCATGTGTTTTTAGTTACCCAAATTTACTTATATATTTTGATTACTCATGTATGTTTTCACTATATTACATACCCTTACTGATCATATGAGATCACCCCTTTCTTAGGTTTTATTTTTCCCCAGGATTTTAAGATGTAGATTATGAATGAATTTTTGGGTTAATGTTGGATTTTTTGTGTATGTCCAGTGGAGTTTATGTGTTGTTTTCTCCATTCAAGGTTGTATTTTAACAATTATGTTTTTATATAGCTTTAAAAATCTACTATATTATTTGGTCCTTTGGTATGTGATCACATATTCATAGTACCAATATAATAAATTAAGGCACCTTATATATGATACTAGTGTTGGGGTCTTTAAATTATTTTCAATGAAATGATATTTTACTCATGAAATGTTCAAATTGATTTTTTTTCAATATATTTTTCCTTCTATGTTGAAATTGTTTCCTGATAATTAGGAATTACTGGGGATGTGACCAAGGATAAAATTATAATTAGTTCTTTATTTTTTTTGTTCATAACTAGAAGTTTATGTGACCCATTTCTATTCCATTGGTTATACATTGATAAAATTATTATTAAACCCACTTATTTTCCCATGGGTAATACTTTAATTAAAGCATTAATGGTTTATAAAAACAATTTATTTTCCACAAGTTTTGTTTTGATGAAATTTTTCTGAAATACATTTCATTTTACAGGTTCTCATTGGATACATCTTTTATAATAGTTACAAAAACATATTAGAGATTTTATTAATTTGATTTATATATCTCTAATTAATGAATTGGGTAGAGATTGATATCTATGAGATTAAAAGGACTATAATAGGGAGTGAAATAAGATCATTATGGGACTGTAGTCAGTATGATAGTCTTTGAATTGAACCTTAACTACAATGTTGGTTTGGAGAGTGAACTCAATTCACTATAATAGTATTTAAAATAATCCACGAACTACTAAAAAAATACATTATATAATTATGTGTATACTAAAAGTCTATGACTTATGCCAATGATATGCTATCATGGCTCATGTTCTTTGATTCCATTATTATTAATGTTCTATGGGCTTCGAAGGTTTATTCCATGAGACGTGTTTATGATCTATGATATGAAGGGTGTGATTTTCAAATGTAATTCCCATGTTTTCAAACCCTTATGTTCCAAATATGTTGATATATCCATTTTTACCCTTAATAAACATCCAACATCTCCATTTATTGAGTATCTCATCCCCATGTTATGATGAAATGTATTGTGTATGTTATTTATAAGAAGGGTTATAGTTAAGAATAACTTACTTGAAGATGATTTATATCATATATTTACTAGTTGTTTCTGTTTCCATGTTTCCAAAGTCACTAGACATTTGTGATCCTCAAGAATGTGTTTCCAAAATGTAATTATTATTCTTATAGAAATATTTAACATTTATATTTGAAAAGTTTTGTTTATTAAATTTTATATGTTATTAATCATGTGTAGGACCATGATGGTTTCAATGATATTTTGATTAATAGGTTTCCTTTTATTATCTTGGGAGACTTGTGGGGTCAACATGGAATGATATATGAGTTCATTGTTAAATAGTGAGTCACAAATTTGGGGATTAATGATGGTAAATTATTGATGAAACAATAATAAAGCATCATCATGTATGAAAGATTCATGGTTATTCAGGATGATAATGATTGGCATTTAATTTGTTATCACAAGCCAATGGCTAGAGTTATATTGGGTACAATATGAATTTTTGGAGATAGTAAAAGAGTTACATGATTTCATTGACTATTAAATTGTCTATAAGGTAATAAAAATAATTTTAAGCCTTTTAAATAATGGAAATTCATTGACTAATTAAATTAAAAAGTGGGATATGGTTATCACTAGTAATTAGAGTTCTAGTGTTATTGATGAACATTTTTTTTAATTTGAGATTCCCCCAAAAAAATACACTAATTAGATAATGGTTCCATATAATATAACTTCATTGAAAATAATGTATAAACATTTAGATAGATCAAAATTTCATTTTATATATATTTAGTATCATAGTATTTGAGACCATTAGTTAGGCTAACACCCCATATAATATTTTCCATGTATCACTGATGGCCAAATAAGATGTGAGACTTGGATTACTTTTTGTGTCATATGATTTTTAATACTGTTAAAAAAAATTCAGTGTATAAGTAAAACAATTATATTTTATGTATCATTGATATATATTTGTATAGTTTTACTAAGGTGATGTTTTCAATATTTTGGTTAACATTAGTGGAAATACAATCCTACAATCATGATTCCATATGTATTATTATCAATGATAGTGGGACAAAATATTATAATTAGCACCACATCAATTTAGTATGGTAAGAAATTGGTGTCCTTGTTAGTTGAAAACAACCTGATATTATTTATTGCATGATTTATGTTAACTAATTATATGTTTTTTATATATAAAATTGTTTTATTGGTTTATAATTTAGTTAACTTGCTAGTGTAACTATACTAAAATTATTCTCACACATAATAACTTCACACAGGAAGGCATAAAAAATATATAAGATATTTCAGTTAATCTATGTTTTACTCCATATATGGATAGAGAAACATAACTTGTTTTGGGTATGGATTAGGGTAAATGATTTTGATTATGAAATTATTCTCATTGTTTTAACTTATCTAGTTTATTATCATTTTATACAAATATATTGATGACTATACACATGTATGATTTATGAGAATAGGAAATTAGTCTATTTATTGTTTAATGTTGAATTATATTGTATGGTTACATCATACATATAGTTAAAGTATGTGTAATAAATTGTCTAATTAGGACTATTATTTGAAAAATGGTCTACTGATTAGTGATTTTTATCCAATTTATGACAACTTGATGAAATATAAGGTTATAAAAAATGTAAAATTTAATATTGAAATGCATACACAATGAGAAGGTTTAAATTACAAATAAATTAATTCAAGATAAAATTAGAGTATCTCTAATAAATTAGAAGATTATTGAGAGTAGAATGTGATGTTTTGGACATTTTAGATGAAGACCTTGGGATTTACCTACTAGTAGGGAAAACATAATGATAACATCACTTATTAAAAAAATTATATTTAAACACAATAGTGTATATAAAAATAATAATTATAGATATTAGTATTATAAATTAACTATATTAAATCATATTATTCATTAGATATAATTATTTCTAATTCATCCATGTATCTAAACACAATTAATTAGAGTTACAGAATATTTGATGTTGTCATTGTTTTTTGTGTCCAATTGGGAATGTATATAGATTTTATATATTACTTTATATTTTCATATGGTCATATAGTATCCCAATATTTTCTCATAGAATATCACCACTAGTCACTAGCCTTTAGTTTATAGGGATGCTTGACTTAGTTAAGGTTGAATAACTAGATAAGTCACTATTAAGATGGGCTAGGATGTAGCATTAAAATTACTCTATAATCATTTTTTGGACTTTAATAAATATTTGGGTCATACTGTATGGATATTAGGATTATTATAACTCATTATAAATAGTATCTTATTTTTTATATAACACATGCAAAATTAAATTCCATGTTCTCGGGTGCTAGATTACCTATTTTTACAATTATTTAAATTTGATTAATTTTTTTAATTTATGATGATTCATATTATAAATCATTATTTTCTTCCAAACAATATTGTAATGAATCATGTGTACAATCATTATTCACCTCACAAAGAATAACTAAAATGTGAGTGGTTGAATGTGATTTCAAAATCGTTTTTGGAATAAAAAATATAGAGTTTCGTGGTTTTAAAATAGAGTTTATTTAATTGATTTGGAAGTAGATTCAACAAATATTTTTACCAACATGATATATGCTAATTAAAAGTAAACATTAATATTTTTTACTATTTTCCAAAACATCATATAAGGGTTTGTAAAGTAATGAAACAAGGCCATTTTTTTCTAATTGAATACGATTACTACATTATTTAATTTTATACTAATATATATATGTGTGTCTGTGTGTGATATATACCATTATTTTAATAGTGACGGTAATTTACACAAGGGGTAGATATTATTTTCAACATTAATGATTTAGGAGTTATTTGGTATATCTATGGCTTGAATAAATAGTTTTAAGAACATTGCATGGTACAGTAGAGGAAAATTATATTTTAATGAGTATATTAAAATAAAATGCACATATGAGTCTTTTGATATGTGCTTTTTTGAAAGGGTATGATTATTTAGACAGTTTTATTCAAGATAATTTTATTGTTATTATAAGACTCTTGGAAACTATTTTGGGGATTGGTAATAGAGAATCACTATATTATGTGTGGTCCTTTTCATATAGAATCATGGACTTAGAGACATGGAGGGTTGTTTTTTCATAATTTCCATAAATAGAACAATTTTTTTTATTATTTAATTATGTGATGTATCATATGGGGTGTGAATAATTAAGGCATAAAATATTTTTAAGGTGTCTCTTTCCAAGGAGGTATGAGAGTAAATACAAATTTCTCATATTTGATATGAAGAAAAGATATAAATAGGTTGTATTAAAAATTTTCATGGAAACTATCTTCTCATTGTAAATGGGGAGTAATTAAAGAGGTTGTAATTATAAATCAAAATATATGAATTATTAATGAGACCCTTGGGGAGAGAAATTTTTGGTTAATTTTTCTCAAATTTAATGATAATCCTATGATATGAATAATTTAGAATCATCGTAGAAGAAAAGTGTTTTGAGTTAATATGTTCATATAGAGATATCAAGTAGCCCCAGTAAATAATGTTTATAAGAAATATAATAAATTTAAAGGATGTGTTTCGATAATAGATTTTGTATTAAGAATATGGACATTATTATAAAGCATTGATGAGTTGATCTTCTATAATTTAATGATTGATATTCATGTTGAAAATTCATGAGGAATATTTATAAGAATAAATTGATAGGTAATCATCAATGTTTCATAGAGAGGGGATATTGGAAGCATTCAATGTGACAACAAAAATGGGATTAATAATTATTAACTTATATATATCTAATATGATGAAACCTCAGATTAGATAAGAACATCAAAATAAATATTTTTATATGGTGAGTTGGTATATTCAATTTTATCACACATTGTAGAAGATATGTAAAAATTATATAATAAGTTTTCTTTTGGGATAAGAAATAATGATGGGGTTGCATTGATGATTTGGTGTTAATTTATTGTTAATTACATTGAATTTTGTTCTCATAAGTTTATACTATATATATATGTGGAATGGATATTATATATATTGGATGTGATGATGGATAATATTTATATTAGAGAATGGTATGTCACAGTACAATTATGCACTTTTATGTCAAAAAAAATAACATTATTAGATGATTTTGTGTTGAAATGATTGTAGATAATGAGAAATGGTTGTCAATGAATTTTAAAATTACGGATATCATGATTTTAATAGGAAGATGAATTGGATTATCATATTTTGGGAAGAATCTTATAAAATAAAAAATTATAAAACCCATATAAAAGGAAACATTTAGAAACCTTTATGGGTTGAATAAAATACATGAACAATAATTTTCGTTAGGATTTTTTTTGTTTGAGGTAGATAAGTTTAATTGAGTTTTTAAAAAATTATACTATTAATAATATTTTATGAGTTATTAGAATATTTTTGTGTAATCATTTATATCCTAGAGATGAGTATAGAGAATGTATTGATTAGGACACTAAAAAGAGTAATGTTAGCAAAAATAAATGGATTATGAGCGAAGGTTATTGAATTATGGGACTATTAAATAAATTGGGTATCTTTTTTGGGTTTGTAATATAATGTTGTTATTAAACCTAGCTCCACTAAATCATGGAAATAGTAGATATCTACCTTAATATATAACTATTAAAATAACATTATGTATTTTTATAATAATGATTCTATAATATGAAATATTATATTACATCAATATTAAGAAGTGGAATTTGTTCTATAGTGTGTTTGGGTTATGGATTTTAAACATGAAATCAGTGGTTTAATGGAAATACCTATAAATTTCCCACAAGATCAAGTGTGACTCAATGGAATTATTGTTTTACGAATCATATAGAGTGTCAGGGTTGTTTTTTTGGATTATAATAGAGATTTTTTAATATATAAATTTGACATGATTAGTTCTAGGAATTACATGATCATGTTGATAGTTAATCCATTGGTGAGAAGTGTAAACTAAGATGTAGTGGATGGTGTTATTCAACAGAAACATATAAAGATTCCCTTATGGGATTATAAGAAAAATGGTTGAGGAAATTTTAATATCTATCATCATTATGGGTTGGTGAAACCAATATGAATTTTTTTTTATAAATTTTTTTTAATTGGATATTTGAATTTTGATTTTTGGATGCATATATACATAATTTATGATTGGTTTATAGATGTTTTAATATAAATTTAGATTTTATCAAGGGATTCTTGATGATATACTGTATATGACAACGTGGTACACTATAAATTTTTTCTGATGGTTCCATAAGTTACCTAGCGGTGTCTCATAGGTTACCCAATGGTGAATAAGTAGGGGCCTAATATTTCAGGTCATTATTGGCGACAAGTAGCATTTAGATGAGTATCCCATGATTATAAATTACATAGATGAGTGCCACTATGTAATTAGAGTCCCTTTTCTCATTTTTTTTAAAATTATAACAAAAATATTAATGTTGGGAATCTCCCCTTCATCTCATGATACACACAAAAGGGTATCAAATACACATATCCTTCACATCTCAATTAGTCACCAAGAAACCATCTTTTTTATAATTCGTGAGTTGTCAACATTTTTTAGTTCTTACAAGTAATGTAAACCACGTGTACATTAATATTTTTTTATCTTAATCATTTCATTTTACTAAATAATAATAAATTTATAAATCCATTAATATTTTATTGCTCCAATATACATGAGAATTATGAACATTATGCGGTGATACTAATGTGGATAGATCAAATAGTGATAATATAGGTGGTTTGTAATATATAAACCAAAGTGACATCTTTTAATATACGTAATATTCTTTTATTATAAGGAAACTAGGTTAGGGAGTCAAGATAGAGGAATGAGAGTGTGGGTTTTATGTCATAATATATGGATATAAATATAGTAACCAAATGGAAGATCCACTCTGGGTAAACTAATTTTAGGATGACATTAAATCCAATTTTTGATGGGGAATGTGTCGAATTTCATATAATATATCATTTATGGTTCCAAGAGTTAGTGGTGGGGAATGGGATGTGATGGATAGTGTCTTTGGTACTATATTGGGATGATAGTTGTTGGTAGTATTTGTCAACCATAGAATAATAATCAAATCAAATTGAGAATCCATGTAGAATGGGTTGAAAATATCTTATGAGGTATGAGGAATACTATAGGAGTGTTATAATTGTATTAAGGGACTTTTAAAAGTATGAATAATTTTTTTATGTTAAAGTAATGTTTTTGGGAATTATTTGTAACTGAATTAATCATTCGTTACATTGTTAGTAATGGAGTGATCTTGAAACATTGATGGTTCCATATAAGAAATATCTATATGATTTTTGAAATGAATGTTTTCATGATTATAGGGAGGATTTAAATTTTAATATAATGGGGATGGATCAAGATGTATAATGAATTAATAAAAAAATGGTTTCATATTGGTACCCATAGGGATAATAGCGACAAATTTATTATTTGGCTAGGTTCTCATAATGAAAGTAATAGAAAATTGGCGATAGGAATTTTCCTTCAGAAAATTAATATATATAGATTTATGAATTGGTGATTGGTGTAACATGGTGGAGATGTGTTGATGTTTTTGAATATGTTTAGAGTGATTTTTGTCATAATAATTTTTGCTGAAGTATTTTAATTTTTTATAAAAGTTTATAAATTTATCTACATTAATTATATAAATCCCCTAATTCTATAATGTTTCTTAAAAAAGTAAATTGGAAGATGATTGATTCAAATGTAGAGGATTAAATTAAGGTTTC
The DNA here is from genome assembly GCA_963277665.1 of Viscum album. NCBI lineage: Eukaryota > Viridiplantae > Streptophyta > Magnoliopsida > Santalales > Viscaceae > Viscum > Viscum album. Next base: position 2,012,537,291 of record OY728120.1, read on the forward strand.
TGAACATGATTCTATCTGAATCAAATTTTAGGGACTTGGGATATCCGAATAAGTATTGTGGTAATTATTTATCATATTATGATTGAAAAGATCCATTAGATGAAATGTTTGATAAAAAATATGGTCATTATTTTCTATTCTTGGCTTTTCCAATATCATGAGTTACTAGGATATAAGGAAAAAATTATTTTTTTATGGTGTATAAATATATTTATCTATACAATGTTCTTAATAATATCATCTGTGGATTTCATCAGCCAATTTTTTTTTAAACGAATGGCTTGGAATGGTTTTTTTGACCTATGAATGTGTTTCTAAGATTAATGTATGAGGACATTTCCCAAATAATGATTAATGGTTAATTTAATGTATATTATGATTGAAAGATGAAGGTTTGAAATGTTTGAGTTGGATTATTGTGGTGTTTAGTGGGAAGGAATTTTTTTTTTGATTATAGGAAGTTATTAATTGATAAAATCATAAAATATTTTCGTATGTAATCTATTAGACATACTATATATTAAATGTAAATCATAAAATTCCTTTGTATTAATTCTAATGGAATAACATTTCGTGAAATGTCTATTTGATAAAAATTTCCAGTTTTTTTATCTTGATGTTTGAAATAATATATTTTAAAGAAATTATTATGTAAAGATAATTTGATATAGGTTCATGAATGAGGCTTCTGAGGAAATTCATTGGGAGGATAAAGATTTATGTTGTTCCAAAATATAAAGAGTCATTATATATTAATTGGGAAAAATTTGGTTTCAAACCATGAATTAAACAACCCATATTTTGGGTTCTTTCCTTTTATGCCTCGAATTAAGCAATCATCTTCTAATAAAACCAACTATTGGTGTGCACTGTGTTATAAAATGTAAATGGGTTAAACATGTGGAATTGTTTTTAAATTTTAAGGGTGTTAAACTCAACTATATTACACCTTAGTGAAAAACCATATATTATGTATTTGTGTATAAATTATCTGTCTAATAATCCTTTAGATAAATATATTGTGAATAGTAATACCATGTCACATGACCTTTTGTGATTATTAATTTATGATGCGGGTAAATAAGTTAACATGATGAATTACTTATGGAATTCAGGACATCGTGGACTATCTTATACCTATTTCATATATGTTTCCAACAACTGCAGAAAATTGACAAATATTTTTTACATTTATTTAATAATAGAAATATAATGATAATGAAATGTGGATGGAATGGACAATCAATTGCCTTCATATCCCTCATAAAATGAAATTTCTCAAACAGTATACATAAATGCGTAATGTGAAATTCTTAACTACATAGCCTCTTTAATAGAATTATGTGGTTTCGTGTCCCTCTTTGATATATTTTCATTCCTAATGAAATGAAATGGAATGAAACTAATGAATTGTTTTTAGCATGAGTATTCCATTGACTAAAATTGCTTATGATTGTAATAAATATATAATATTCCTATAGAATATAGACCATTTCATCATTATAGGAATGGTTAAAATTGACCATTCAATGGATTTGCAAGGGAATCCATTAAAAACCCATAGAATGAAATTTTAATTCAATGATATGGTTCTTAATTGACATACAAACCTAGGAATTTTGAATTTGTCTATTAGTGTAAATTTGGAATGGCCCCACATGATCCCTAATCCTTATCTAGAATTTAAAATTCCTTGGATACACTCCTTGGAATAATTATAATTTCCTTAGACATTTGATTCCAAATATTTCCCCCATGTGATCCGAATCATGATTATCATGAGATTATATTAGATAGGATCCCAAGACTTTGTTTGAGAATTTTTTGCATTGAAATTCCTTGGGTGTGGCCTTGGATTACATGTTACCCTTATAGCTATCATTCCTGGTTGTCTGCCCAAAGATGTATGGACCTTCAATGGTCTAGTATTCCTTGGTTTAACCATGAATCCCATATTACTATCTTTATCATTTATATTACTTCTATTATAAATCCATGTACACATATATCATAATCATAGACCTTAATTAAATATTTGAATCCCTAATGTGGATTACTTCATTCTAACCCAAATTCCATTCTAGTGCATATATATTTTTGTATATGATTATCTTGTATATGCATATATATATAACCATGACGGTTGTTTTATAGAGATATTATGGCCTGTGATGAAGTAGGTATAGTAATCCAAGTGTCCTTGGGAACCTAATCCCAACATATTACAATTATTTATTTGTTCACTCTTATATTTTCATACATTTAAACTTTTGCATTTTATATTCACAAATAGGATATAGTAAGAAACTATTTTTGGTGGCCAACCTCATATATATCACAATATGATCAAGCCCCCATTACACTGGGTTACACAAAAAAAACTCATTATTGTAAGATTATGAATTTATTCTTCTACGGTTAAATTATACAATGATTATTGGTGCATATGATTGATCCATAGATCCGGATACACATAGAGTTATCCCTTAGGGATTTTTTATTAATTTTCATTATACTTATATTTTTTAAGTTTATTAAACCTACTATATGATTAATTATTAGATTATGTATCCTCATCTTGACATTCATTCATGATTGTATATTTAGTATTGGTCATCTTATCAGTTATTATTATATTTTTCTGTTTTTTATGTATTTATACTCTTCTATTGATGATTGATTTACTATAATACCACTATGATACTCAAACAATGAGGGTATAGTATACCAATATACCATCATTATACGGTCTCTATTGGTTATAATCCTCTAGAATATGGGGAGGCACACTTATTTCCATGTGATTGACCATCTGGGGGAACAATTTCAATGGCACTTGGGCTAGGACATTAAAAAGTGGTATCTGATCATTATCTTTAAATAATTTTACTAATTTTGTAATTAGTAGAAGGGATATTAAGTATCAAAACATGGTAATTATAAATTTTAAGGCGTGATCACCATACACAGAGGGAAAAAGGCCGTGTGGCCGGGGTCGGGATTGTTGATCATGTTGGTCATTTTCACCGCTGATTATCATTTCACCAAGAGTGATTGGTACAATTTTGGTTCTTGATGATTTTTTATATTGTGGAATTTTACCCTTTACATAGTATTGTAATGAAGTATTTTTTACATTCATCATTATAGGAACATAAATATTCACATGTTGTGCGTATTCCATTCCATGTAGGTTGCTTAACTTCAATTTCCTAATAATTATGAAGTGATACTTCCATTATAATTTTCTATGTTCCTAGGTATTTACTGCTTCTGATAGAATTAATAGATATTATTTTGATATAAAATTAGTTATTTAATTTTCTACACCATCATAAATGGTGTTTTTCCATATAGATTGATGGTGAAACCATTACTAAAAAATCATGACATATTTAACTATAAACCATTGGTGTATTGGGATCAAAAATATTGGTGCTTAATAAATGGGATCGAATTTGAAATCTATAAAGTGTACTGTTGATTTATAAATTAGAAAATTTTAACCCATATAATTTAACAATAATATTTTAGATTGATATACAGTGGGGCCATAGTTTAAATATAAACCGATAAATTTTTAAATTTTAAAGGAATTGGATTCTTATAGACTTTAATGTTTAATTAAAAGGTTAAAAGAATTTATTAGATAAATTTCCTAAAATTTCTACACCATTATAGCTAAATAAACTATTCTTTAATCGAAGTTTTATATAATATTCTTTTGATTCCATTTTTTTATCTATATAAGGTACCATGTATAAATGATTTTCATGACAGGAATAAAATTTTCTGTAATCCTTAAAGTGGTAACTTATCTTTATCCACCATGTAATGGTAGTTTACATGTTTCATTGATCTTTTATGTAGAATGGGAACAAAAGTGTTTCCCATGTGCTTCTATAATGTTTCATAGGTTGTGTAGAACATAAATGATCAATGGTAATACTAGTATCATTTGCATATATTAAATTATCATATGATCAATTATTTATGATTAAGTAAGGTTATAACTTATTTTAGGTAGTTTAGTTAATGTTAATCTGGTATTGGTAAATTATTGTGATGAGTTTTTCGACAATTTGTATCATTCGGTGGTCTGTTGTCCCAATAAGGACTCATAGGTTCTAAAATGGAACCTAGGTTGGATGGGAGTTCATGTGATAATTTTTCCCTTTTTAGAAGTGTGAGTATCTTATAACACTCAGTTTTAATGGGTTGGACAAGCCTAGGGCATGGTCGACTAATTAGTAGGTCATCTGAACCTTCTTCCTCTTCAAAAATAGATAACCCATTATGCCACTAGCTAGTTTAATAGACATATTGGGTAATGTGTATATATAATAAATATTTTGTGTTGTTCATCGGATATTGAATCCATAGGTCTAATAACAATTTGAATAATATTAGCTTATGTGTCATTGTGTAAATGAAATCATGAGTTAGTACGTGTTGATAAACATGGTTCCCATAGAATTGATAAATCGTGCAGTGAACCATATAAATTTAGTGGAAATCATTTAAGCCTTGATATTTTATGTTTTGATCATTGTTCATCTATGAGGTATAGTGACCAGGTTCTTAATGGAAATATGCCTCATCCCAATTCATTGGACGATGTTGTGGAAGGATCAGGTGTTGTGATAGGTCATTCAATAAGGTTTTTAATTTAAATCCTAGTGATGTTGATATGCATGAGTGCATATTTGGAGAGTGTCACATGTATGTATAAAATGAATATATTATAGCATGATTTTTAGTGGTTGGGTTTTCTCTCATTTAGTGTTTGAATTTGGAAAAGGCATGTTTGACATGACCAGAACCCGTTTCCGGTGGTGGATAGTGAGTGTGTTATTGGATGAGTTCTGTTCTTTAGTAAACAGTGATTTGTAAACACCTATGGTGGGGACAATTGTGTCAAATAGGTTTAACATGTCCTTACAAGTAGTGGAAATGAATTCGTGGAAGGGGAATTTTTAATGGTGGGATTTACATTTGAATACCCATGGGGATGGTGATATATGTGATAATTCGGTGCTTGAAAGGTAGCACGATGATGATGTAGTTTTACATGTACTTAACATTTGATTAAACTCTTATTTGGGGATGAAATTTGGTGGTTATACTTTTGTTATCATTTTATTCCTCAAGTGGTAAGTGAATTGAGTGCTAGTATTGAGGACTTGTCATTTAGTGATACCATGCTTCTTCAAAAGAGTTAGTCATAGATGGTTCGTTTGTTCCTATCATGTGTTTTTTGGTACCACTGATTATGAACCATACCAATAAATTATTCATGGATAATATGGGATTGTCTCAGGTATTCTTGTTAATTCTTGATTCCATCTTAGCATACTCTTGTTATAGTGATAATCAGGTACCCAATCATGATATCATATTTGATACACTGGGAGATCATCAGTGATACACCAAACCAAAGATCTAAATTAAAATACCATTACGCTTCAATAAATGTACTTTATTGGATTTATTCAATGGATGCATGGTAATTTTTAGATGCATGATAATTCTTGAGTGATACATGGGTTCCAAATATCGAATCCCATAGATGGACTCACATACACCAATCAGTTTAACAAATTAACTACCATTGGGCTCAGAATACATGATTCGATGGTGGTGATCCAAGTGGGATGTACTAGGTATACAACTGTAATTATTTTGTCAAATGACAAAATAAATTGATGTTTTAGCAAGAAAAATCACCTGGAGAGGATCATTATTGCAAAACTGGAATATACCAACACTTATTTCCCAACGGTATGAAATAACCATTGGGATAAAGACACTCTACCAATGGTTCTACTAAACAGTTGGTATAACCAATTTTATGTTGGGGTTTTCCAATGGTTTTACAATAATGTTGGGAAAGATAAATATTTCCTACATTTTTGAATATCCATTGGGAAATTTCCACCTGATTTAGGTATCCCTCCCGATTTTTCATCCTCGTGTGAACAATCCCCGACCACCACTCCCTACCCTCTCCTATCCTCCCCGACCTCAACCTCCTCAACCTCCCAGCCTCTGGATCTGCCTCCAGGATCCCATCCCCTCTCGGCTTCCTCTCTTCTATCAATATTCTCCCTTCCCCTCTCAGATCCATCTCTGACGATGACATCCCCCTCCCCTCTCAGCTCCCATTCCTAGAGATATCCCATTCCCCACTCAGCTCCCTATCCTTCGACGACATCCTATGACCCCCTATCTAGTCATGCGTGAGACCCCCCACGGCCGAACACCCCATGTGACGCCCCCTCTCTCGGCTCCCTCTCATCCTACCATTTCTGTAATATTTGTTGACTGTTTTTTATCGGTACATCCAGGTAATAATTAGTCTTCTTTTCTACACCCTCATGATGAAGTAGACCATTTGATTCATGGACTAGTTCCCGACCAGGTTCAAGAGCCGGATCAACTACTAAACATTGATTGTGGTCCATGTGATGTTCTTTCCATAGTGAAGAGGGTTAGGTGCACAATCTTCAACTAAACTAATCTAGCATATCTGCATATTCATTAGCTAAGTGTAGTAGTTTGGTGTTTCCAACAATGTGCTATATAAAAAACATAATGAAAAATGAAGAGAATATTAAATAGAATTGTTTCCCCTTTCTTGCAGGAACTTGATTTGACCGGTGGGGCATTGTGGTTCTTATATATTGGGCGGTGACATGTATAGTCAAAGGATTCATGTATGTTTTTGTTTAGTTTTTATTTTATTTTATTTTTCACATTCACCACGTATCCCTTTTACTAATTTCTACAGACTGAGAGTCGTTATGTTATCCTGACTAGTTGTCGTAGATCACTTGTATACTGTAATAACAAGACGTGTGAGTGTGAGAAAACATTGGAAGCTAGAGTAGCATTGGGGTCTTCCATGATATGGAATTGTTATTCTAAAACATTGTGTGGGAACATTTTTTAGGTATGATGGAGTCATAAAATAAACCCAAGTGTCTCCATGAGATAGCATAAATAACCCCAAGTGTCTCCAAGTGTCTCCATACATCGTTTTGTCCTCGAATGGGTTGGCCACTCACACAATCCTAGAAAACATATCCTAGTCTATCCTCTCAGCCACATTGTCTAGAAACATCTCTCGAGGATTATCCCATGCCTCAACGCACATCTCATTATCCAAATAGAAAAAGAGGATTATTATCATAATGATTTTCCAAGTCACAAAACCACACAATGTCAACCCCATATACATTCATATCTCATCTGCATGGGAATCCTATAGGGTCCCTTGGACCCATCCTAGTCGCTACTCACTGAATCCTAATCCCACACACTATAGTCTTCTCTCAGCATCTCGACAATTCCTTAATTATATTCTCAATAATTTGGACACGAACCTCATCAAAATCATATATTATCACCCAACCCCACTAATCATGTTCCATCGTAAGCTAAATCACCCCATGCCTCTGGGAATTATAATGTCGATATGTCCGACAATATCCAATACCCACACTAGCATCTCATACTTCAACTCTTTATTAAAACTCATGAATCCTTAAATGTAGTAAAACCATTCATAATACATTTTATACACTCTGAGGGACCATCCCACGCTAAGAACCCATCATGATTCAAATCCATCCTCATAAGTATTTCCTCATCAAATGTTAGACGTACAATTTCCACACCTATGACTACTAGGCCCAATACTATAAGGAATATTTTACCTGATCTAAACCCTCATATAGTCTATAAACATATCATCCCAATTTTAAGTCATATGTTAGACCACTCATATAAAAATTGATATCTTATCAACTTGGAGGCCTAGTGACATGGTGATTTCATTTCCATTAAAATACTAAATAACCTTCTCTAAAACAATAGATAAAAGATGTGGTTATCTAAAATTCCACCAAGAAGAGATATAGGAAAACATCATATAGGTTATTAGTGAAACAATGAGTTATTAGACTCTGTCCCACCCACCAAAAAGGGATTAATTACCAACATAACTAGTTTCTGTACTGAACCACCATGGATCAATATACATCCCTTGCATGGAGAGACTATTCCATCTTCATCAATGAAAATATGACCATATTTTTGGTAATACCATTAATTATAATTAATATTGTTCTTCAACAGTGTAGAATACATCAAATAAGTTATTAAGGAAAACATCATATATGTTTTTTTTAATTTAAATAGTTTATCCCTCATCGTTAGTGACATCAATCACATTAAATTGAAAAAATGTCAACTGAAACCTACATTCCATGAATTATTCATGTGGACAAACCTCATGAAAACATGATGAGAACTAAAACCATAAATAATAATTGAAAATACATGCATCATATTTAAATAAATATCTCAACTGTAAACATAAAAACCTATAATAATAAGACCTCATCTCATGTATCGAATAAAACCAATCTAAGATGAGACATGATCCAAACTGAATATATGCCATTAATAGGATGAGTAATTGTTAATTAATAGGAATTTATTATTTGATAGAATCATTTTGAAACATGGATAGTTTTCCCCCTTTCTTTTAAGAACATGATTTAACCCATGGGGTTTTGTTGTTCTTTTATATTGGGCGGTGACGTGTATAGTCACAAGAGACATGTATGTTTTAGTTTAGTTTTTATATTATTTTATTTATGAAATTGGCCACTTAGGTCTTCTACTACTTTCTATGGACATAGGGTAGTTATATTCTGTGAAGGGGGGTAGAAGTGGTTCATATTGTTTTAGTCCACCGACATTAATCAGATGTAAGATTCTATGGTTACTACTTGTCTCACACCTCATATATTTCGGGAATTTAGTGTTTTTGACTCCATATTATGTTTTTGGTATGGAGTTGGATCATTTCATGTTGGTTTGAGTGGATTTGGTTCTTATCTGCCAATTGAGGTAAAGATTTAATTCCATTGGTTGGTTTTCTCACTGGTTATGTAGTGTCCTTTATGAATTTTATGGTTCCAAATATCCCTTGTGTACTGCGTTGATCCCTGCTCGTTGGTTTCATGTTTCCAATTCAAGGGTGACTTGCCTTTGTGTGCATAGGTAAGTAAGTATATGTATGTGGCTTCCCCTGTTACGTGTATAGTCAACCATGGCATTTATTATGCACGTATGGGGCTAGGTGTGGCCAGGTATGTATATATAATGCATACGTAGGTGAGTGGAGGCTGGAATATGCATGTAAGAATATCTACAAGGATCCCCTTACACATTCTCATGGACATGCAGATGTGTACATATGGTCTAGGTGTCTTTGCAAGTGTGGGAAGGTACATAAACCCAGTGGGGGAGTTGCAGCTTTTAGTAAGAAATCTCCAAGAGTCAAAGTGGGTGGCTCGGTTCCACCTTCAGGTAGCGTACCTCTCCTAGCCTCTCTAATTCAAGATTGATTTAATTTTAATTTATCTTATTTCTTAATTCTGATTAATTATATTCAATTTCATATCATGAATAACTATTCTTTAATATAATTTTTTCATTTGATAAATAATGTCATGTTTTTATAATAAAACCCATCCAACAGAGATATCACTATACTTATGTAAGGCTCCTTCCAACACCTTATCACTCCAGGTGTTGTCATTATTTAAGATATATCACTATTGTTGTCAGAATTTTTCATCCAACATGTTTATGAAATAACAAAAATGTCATTAAGTCCATATCATAGCTCCCTAGATAGGTACAAGGTTCTAATCACTGAGGACCTATACCCCCATCTAAAAAATGTCTCACCATCCAAGTGAAAAAATGTCATTCATCTTGGTACTCATATATCATAAACTAAGGTATCCACTAGATTCATTGAGACTAAAATAAGTATCATACCCAAAAATAAATAATTACCTCATGATGACCTCATATACTATGTGATATTCTTAGAACATTCCTTGAATCCCATCTGCCTATACTTACAAGTCCTCACCACCACACTAACTCAGATACCATGTTCTATTAGTATTAGAAGATATCTCAAGATAACTTGTTAAAGGAAACCCATTTTTTTAAACCATTTCTAGTCCTCGAGAAATAATTCTACCTATTTCACACATTATATGTCACTCCACTAGTCGGAGTGTTCTCCCTTCCCCATATTGGAGGATACTTTTTTTGCATCTGATTAGGTTTTTTTATCAATCACGATATTTTTAATGCGATTATTTCTAGAAACTCAGTGCATTGTGTGTATATACCAATACACTATGATAAACATTGTTCCTTGTGATCCTAGTCATCACATGTAACTAACAAAACAAGCATTTAATTCTTATAGTTTATGGTTTCCTTTTTTGAATGGGAAACATGCAGCAATTATTTGATATTAATTAAGATTAAACTTTTATGGAATAGTGAGAAACCCATAGAGTAAACAGATAGATATTCATTCAACTTGATATGAAATAGCTAAATCAATTAGCGTGAATTTTAGCTTTTAGAGACGTTACCTCTAAGGAGAATCCATTGTATAATAGTTGCCTTATCATCCAAATCATCATTGAGGAGGTTTTCAAAATTGTAAACCATCTTGTACTAAGTTTGTATGAGCCCTTCCACTATAATCTTCTTCCCATTGAATCAACTTGAGAGAATGCCAAGTTGTTTTTGGACCCAGGCCCCCTGCCCTTTGAGAATCTAGTGAATGGAGGGCTAGGTAAGGAGTAGTCTTTTTCCTTTTTCGGCCTCCGAGAGTGATTGATGAAACCCTACGAGTCAGCGATGGTGTTCATTCCTTTCTTTGAAGAGACTCTGATATAATCCACCACAAGTTCTAGTTCCTTGGGCTCGATAGGGGAATCTAAATCATAATCCCTATCCTCCTGAGAAACTACCAGTCGCAAAGAACTATCAATCATCCTCTTTCCCATTCTCAGAAATCTAAGGATTAAGGGGAGAATGAATTGATTGAAGATACATATTGGTAATATTCCTAAATAGGGTCATGAATGATGCAAAATCGATTACTTTTGTTAGAATTACAATGGAATTAGAGTTTTTACATGGATCATAAACCATTTTTATCATTTGGTGAATCCTTCAAATTCTATAATTGCGATACTACTATCCATATTTTGATATTATTATATTAATGAAAAATAGATTAAGTAGAAATATGTTCCTAATATACAATTACAAGAGTGATCTAATTGAGAATAAATATGTAAATAAATATTCTACCTCCTCCTCATATGTCTCCATGTTCTCTATTCTCTTCCCCAATGGTGACCACCTCCTCCACCCTAGCATGCAGTTTTTGATATTCAAAACCACTGGAGTTGAGGGTTCTGAACATGTACCAGAATGGGTCCAAATGGTCCATAAGCTCTTTAAGGTACCCCTCTATGATCATTCTTTATATCTCTCCACACACATTTTGACTAATTTTTTATATTGAAATATAGAGTACTATGAACCTTAGCTCATGCTTAGTCAAGGAATATATATTTATTCAGGAACAAGGTTATGGGTGAGGGAATGATGCTCGCATCCTGTGGTGAGCATGGTGTATAGATGGATAATATGGGAAGATATGCTAAGTCCAAAGGATCTGGGATCTCTGATCTTTGAGGTGACTTTTCCATAATAAATCACATAATGCATGTAGGTCAACCTACATAAATAATCTTGTCAAATGAATAGAAATTATGTTAACTGCTAAGGATTTACCATTTTCAATTAATGTAATAGCTAGTTCATTAACCTAAAAATTTTCCCAAGGGAATATATAAATGTGTTCCTAGCACACATCATTGATGCGTATATGATGCCCTTCCACTAACCCAACATGTTGAAGGAGAATTCTAGAGACACCACCTCCCTCATGGGGTGTAAGAATAAAAAATAGTCAGAAAATTTGATGCAGATCTAAAGGTATATTCAATTTCCGGATAAATTATTACCATATCCCAGTGATTCCACCTTCCTAGATAGGTATTATGAAAAATAGTTACCCATATCAGGAGATTATTTGAGTGTTCACAATCATGTTAGATCAAATAGCATGAGGAATATTGCATCCACATCAGATATCTGGTTCAACACTTCTTGGACCTCGGTCATTTTATACTCTCCTTAGACGTTGTTCAAGCCTTGGGGCATGATGAAGGGATGGAAGGTGTATCATTCTTGGATATATAAGTTTTTTCCCTCTACGTATCTTAAAGAGAACTGACACATTTTTGATGGTCAGGAAGAGATACTTAACAAATTTGGTGATTAAAGTCATAAAACACACTACTTACATGATGACTTTGGGTGAGGTTTCTTAGCTTACTACCTAACACATTTCCTCTTGTATGTATTCATTGAGGTAAGTCCTTCAAAAGGGGATGACATTTGATGTGTTGGAGGTGAAACCAGTGGAGTTATACATCCCTTTCATGGTGATACCACATATCAGATTCATATGAACAACATGCATAAACCATAGAGAGATGTTCAAGGATTTCCGAAATTATTTAGTGATAATCGAGCCATCAATATTGACCTACATAGATCATAAATTTATAGATAACTCATTGAATATTATCTTCTAATATCTAATGATTTTTGGCTATGTAACTACAAACACCAATGTCTAGTATTCAATTATCATCAAAATCCCTACTCAACACCATAATTAAAATCGAGAAAATATGAAACTGCATCCATCTATCCCAAGAAATCATTAAATCATAAACCACTCATCCCAAAACAGATGGTTCTCCCCAACATAATACATGGATCATACAGATCAAGTCCAACAAATAGTGGTCTGCAACATTTGAATCACATATCGATAATGTATTCCTAACCGTTCATCGAATATCGTAATACTGTTCCCACCTTACCAAAACTAGTCTTATATAAATAAACTGGCATGTCATTATCTAGATAAATTAACATAGAAATGATCAATCCCACCCACCAACGTGATTTCACATCTCTCGATCTTGATGTTTAATTACTAGAAGGAATCAGTAGATCATCTAAATTTCCACACTTATAATTAGTCTAATTCTGTGGGTAGATCACCCACTTTCAAGCACCCATCCTTATTGAGAATCGGTATACTAGACCACCCCACAAAAATATTAGGTCACATTTAGGACTATATAATGACATGATTATATATTGATTTGTATCATGTAAAAAAATAGATAAATGATTTGGTTAAGTAGAATTCCACCAAGAACAATAAGGGAAAACATCATATAGGTTATTGGTGACACAATGACTTATTAGACTGTGTCACATCCAACAAAAATGGATTAATTACCAACATAACCAGTTCCTGTACTGACCCACTACATCCCTTCCATGGAGAGACTATGTAGTCGTCATCCTAGAAAATCTTACCATATGATCCCTAATAGTATTAATTAGAAGTAATATTGTGGTTCAGCTGAGTATATTCCTTACAATATGTTATATATGAAAACACGATGTAGGTTTTTTTATATAAATAGTTATATCCCTCATCATCAGTGAAATCAATCATAGTAATGTGTAGAAATGTCAACTGAACCCTACATTCCATGAACTAGTCATGTGGACATTCCCCATGCCAATAGGCTAAGCACTAAAACCATAAATAATAATGTAAAATACATGAATCATCCTTAAATAAATATCTCTAATGTAATCATAAAAACCAAGAATAATAGTACCTCATCCCTTGTACCCTCGAATTCCTACCAGAAAATGTATTCATAATTCACTTTTTGGAGATCCAACAAATTCTTAAAATTAATGAAATTCCAAGTTTACTCAAACACCTAATCTACAGTGACACATAAAATTGATAACCATGAAATATTATCTTTGATGACATTACATGAATACCCAGTTAACTACACCATATTTTAACATACCCTTATTTGGAAACATTCTAAAACTCAACTAATTTATGTAAAATCGTGGATTATTATAAATCATGCAAAACATTATATTGGTAACCATGGTTTGTGATTGTACCCCATGAAAATTACCTGGACTATAGAAGGAACTAAAACACATAATCACTAATCTCCAATTGTCTTTAAATAATCTTCACCCCCCATTTCCCATGACATCCATGTTCCATCCACATTTAATTTCATACATGTATTTGGTGTCCTCTTCTTTATCAATTTACCCTAAAAACCATGAGCACATTCCATATTACTGAAACTCCTTACTAGTAAACTTTATAACTATGAAGTTTACACCCATCCATTATGTAGTCCACCAAGCTTCTCCATAAGAGGATTCACTAACACCTGAAGCAGAAGGGAATACATAGTAGAGGAGGCTGATGTATGCTTCGTGTTGAAACATCATCAGAGCGGAGGCTGCTGGAATTGCAGAGGGGAGGCCGATAAAACTGTAGGAGGGAGGCGGATGGAATTTCATAGGGTAGGTTTTTGTATGCTCAAGGGGTTGCTATTGTATTCTGGAGGGGTGGCTGCTGGAATTGCATAAGAGGGGAGGCCACTGTATGCTTGCTTGAATTGCAGTACTACTGATGGGAGGCCGCTGGAATTACATTGGGGAGGTGCAAGTTTTGTCCATCTTATGATGTGGGAGGTGCAGTTTTACAGTGGGGGGAGTATAGGATATACCAACGGTTCTTTAAACCATTAGTATACTGCATGCTACACTACATAATCCAATGGTTTCATTAAGAGTATTGGGAACAAACAGATGTTTCATGTATACCAACGGTTCAAAAATCGTTGGTGTACATTTATTCAAATGATCTTTTTGAAACCATTGGTATACATATATTCGATTTTTTTAAACTGTCAGTACACATATATTCCAACAATTTTTTGGAAACTGTTGGAACTTGTTAGATTTTGGACATTATGTGTACCCACGGTTCTTGAACAATTGATACACATATATACCAACAGTTTCCCTTAAACTGTTGGTAATCTACGCATTCAGATAGCCTATACCAATGGTTTCTAATAAACCACTAGAATAGGTCTATTGCAATGACAAAAATACCAATGTTTCTTGAAACCATTGGTATATCATATACGATTTCATCCCTATCCCAACAGTTTGAAACTGTTGGTATATTTCATATTTTTAGTAGTGTATTACAAGATTTAGTGACCATTCATGGAGAAAATAATAAGGAACCTTAGTTTAAAGGACCTATGTTTTAGTTTTGAAAGGAATCGGTCTTCTAAGGTGAGCATTATTTAATGGATCAACCATATTCATTTTTACTCGAGATCTATATATTTTATTTCTTGTGGTTGGCGAAGAATTTCCATGATAATTTTTCAGAATAAGGTGAGTAGATTTCAATTTCATCAAATGATTTCATTAAAATTTGGATAAACAAGGATAATTGATGTCTATTGGGAGTTTACTATTTGATTGAGCTAAATATTATGTCAAAATGATAACTTGAATACTTATGGCATGTTTGGATTGAAAATTCTGATAAATGTGATATTGTGACTTGAAATTGGTCCTTAAATGGTAGAACCTATTATAGATAATTCTATAGGCTAGGTGATAAATAAATTTCAACGTAATTTTTTCACTAGATATATATTCTTGGGTATGCTCTATCACAATGTTTTAGTTTTGGAATATGAGAATTGTCTTCAGATTGGATGGTTTATATGCCACATGTTTAAAAGTGATTCTTAGAGGTGTGTTAGGAACTGGATATGAAACATGATCATTTTGATGAAACTTATTCTCCCATTTAGGTTAGGTGATTTTATATTAGATTGTAATAAACATTTAGGGGGAAAATTTTTTTAATTTGGAGAGACTATAAGGTCCTATTTTTTTAGATTCGGGTTGAAATTCAAAGGGAATATCAACATTTTAGTTGGTGAAGAGGATGAATATTGAGCTGATATTAGGAATGTAAATTGTATAATTTGAACATGGGTATGTATTTTTATTAGATGGGTATTAAGTAAGTGAGGTGTCTTGTGTGATTGGATGAGTTTTAGGAGCATCATTCCATAAAAACATCACTTCTAGAGAGGCTGGCATAGGCGCATGGTTGGGGAAGTTTTATCTCAAATCTTCTGTGCAAAATCATGCAACCTATTTTCTATAGGGGCATTGATTGATGGAACTATTTGGTATCAAGGGGAGATTGTGTTACTCATACCTATATCCTAGAGGGTTTCAGATGGGTTTTTGAACTGTACAACTAAGTTCATACAACTGAGTGATGTTTTCTACAAAGAACTGTAAATGGGATGGAATAAGATGCCCATATTTTGGATATTGTTGTGGAAATACCACACACTTAGTTTCACATAGGTTCTTTTACTGAATTTTCAGAACACCGTTTTCTGAACCATGCTGTCAAATCATGTAGATCATTAATGGGATGAGATGTATGTTTCCCCCCAGCTTATTTATTTCCTTACCCCATATTTCTCCTCCAATATTCACATAACTGCCCCACTTGTGGATTCCTCATCCTCTCATCTAATAAAACTTGGATCTCACTCATTCAATGTCATAATCAAGAACCATTAGGTTAGTTGGATTTGTAACAATAAGCCTATGACTACACCTTCCCCATTTCTCCATTTACCTTTCCATCTTCAGTGCCATGTTCTTACAAGATAATTAAACCTATTTTAGGGTGTATGCCTATTTCCATATTATCTCTCAAAATGTACGGATTCAAATCCATTTACAGGATGAGTATAAATTCTTATTCACAAGGTAGATGTTATATTGATTTTAACATAAATTATTCATGGTTTATAATTTATGTTCTTGTTATGCATGAAGAATTTTAGAAATTTATCTTGCTAAAAGTGAATTAATTTATATAGATCATAATATGTATATATAAATTGTTTTTATGAATTAAATGGACAATATAAGATTTCTAAAACTGAATTCAACCACTACTTTTAAGGGTGTTTTCCATGTATGCCTTTAATTTTGAGTTTTTTTCCTAACAAACCCACTTATTGGGGTGGTTTTTCTTATAAGTTTTAAAGTGGATAATCATGTGGAGATAATTGAAATGTGTAAGGATGTGACACTAAACTATAATATACCATAGTGACCATACAATCTCTTAATTTTTTTAGGAAATTGTTATTTTATGAATCCTTTATTTAAATTTATGGTGAATGGTAATACCATGTCACGTGATGTAGCACCGTTACCCCAGAAGTATGGATTTGGTGTCTACTTTATTACACTATAATAAGATATAAGGAATTATATCCCAAATAAATAAATACTTTATTAGTATATATAAACTATATACATTATTTAAATTCACATTACATTTTAAAACATAAAATACACAATGATTTTTCATGGAGAATCCCAATATTCCACTTACTGTATCCTTGCATGTCAATAATAATAAATTTCCTAATATTATGGGGAATATGAAATATAAGATTGAAATGTTCTCATATGAATAGTAATAGTATGAGTACAACACAAGATATGTGAAAATTAGGAAAAATCAATATTTAAAGATAAATAACTAAAAAATTACATTCAATAAAAAACATGAGAAAAATATGGAAGGAATAAATGATGATAAAATAAGGCCAAATAAACATATCGTCTAAGAATTAAACTCAACCATTGATATTTTAACTAATCAAATAATAACATGGAATATAGATAACTACCATCATAATGATTGAGTGCATAATTTTTGACATATAAAACATACCATCGAGATCTTGTACATAGAAATAGAATATTTTCAATGCATTATGCCATGAAATATATATAAATGGGTAAGGCCCCATCCAAAACCCAATCTAGTTTATCTCATGAGACATAACGATGCATCAATGCGATATAGAAAGCCTCAACAATTACATTCATGGTATAATTCATTCCTTATATTTAAGGAGTGAAACATTATCAATAGAAACATTCATATTGACAATCTAGCTCATAAAATTTTAATGCTGTCTCCAATCAATAAACATAATCGAAAACCATCTAGTGTAATTTGGTGAATAGTAATAAAATTTTATATCCTTAGTAAAACTGATCAAAAACCATCCAAATAAATTAAATTATGTCATCAATATTACATAACCCAATAGATCAAAATTTCTATAAATGGATGATTCTTTTGATGAGTTGAAATACCATAAAAATATCATTAGAAATATTAGTTAGGAAAATAACCTTTTCAATTTGAAAATATTTTTAAAACTAAATTTTCAAAAATTATTTCGAGGACCAATTTATTTGAAAATAACATTTTATAAATTATATTATAATCTTTTAAAATTTTCTTGTTCTTATTGAAAAAAATTGCATCATTTCATACATGTTAAACTAATGATTCCTTTCCCAATTTTAGTAAAAGCTAAACATGAACTGTTTTGAAAATGACATGATGATTACATGAAAAAAACATGAAATTTAAAATATGGAAATAATTTCTTTAATATATCATTGGGAATTTTTTTTAAAAAAATTTCAAAATCATTTTTAGAATACATATATTTGGAAGAAAATTTACTTCTGGACAAAGAGTGAAATGAAGCCAATATTATTAAAACTTTTATTAAATAATTTAAACTAACAATGAGTTGAAGATGAAAATATTAATTGAACAAATTCATGAATAACCAAAGGATAATAAAATATATTTAGATTAATATATAAATTTAAATTAATCCACTTAAGGGATACTTAAACAAAAAAAATTCCAAATAATGACGAGATTGTGAAATAAAATCTTACCCCATTAGTGAATTTTGAATCATAATACCCATGAAATAAATAAGTTCAAATGAAAAATTAAATGAAATTAATCGAAGATAATTCATTATATTACATAAAAAGGTTTGTATATAAACTATAAAAAATAAATAAGTGGTGAATAAGGAATATGTCCTATTCAAGTAAATGTGAAAAGATAAAACCATACACGAGGTCTCATTTCCTTCATATGTGTCCCTACCTCCTATATAATGGTTTTTATAATGTTATTAATTTATTAAAAAACCTAATTCATATTTATAATATCATATATGATTCTTCTATTTCATTTTACCCCTAATTGTTAATAATATTTCACTATTTTCATTATTTTGGGATCTTATTGCCTTGTTTTTTCATGCATGTTTTTTCAAGAAAGTTCCATTTCATGTGAATAGGATCTATATATAAAATATAGAATTATAATTAGGTTAAAAATATCATCTTTATTCTGTAGATACATTTTTAGAACAATTTATGAAATTTGGACATGGAAAATGAATCACATCACACTGTGGAGACGTTAGGTCGAACATATGCTTAAGTGGCAATATAATTACCATAAAGAGTGAAAGGTTAAGGAAGTGGGTGATTAATTAATTGTAATGAATAAATATAATATCATATATATAACATATATTTATTATATTTATACATACTACATTCCATTTAAAGCGTATGTGAAAAATGAATCATATCTCTTCACGAGGTGGTAGTCTTTCGTATACATGAGCAACATTATCGTAATTGAAATGAAATGGAATGTAAAATGGTATATGTGATATTAAAATGAAATAATTTTAATATTATCATAAATATAATTTAAATTTGGTAAATAAATCTTAATAAACATCTTTTAATGTTTTTAATGAAAAACAAACTACATATGTTCATGAAGTAGTAGTACCCAATACTCATGATCGATGATTTCGTTTCCCATTTGATAGATGAGGATATGGGTAAATATTTTGGAATATAAATAATAAAACACTACAAAATTTTATGAACTATTTTTATTTTTTTAAAACTATAAATTCATAATTTATGGTGGAAAAAGAATAAATAAAAATCAAGATCATAGTTAAAATAATTACATTCTCTAAGAAAACCCCCTTTTAGATCTCCACTTAACGACATTATGGATGGTCCCCTAAAAGGAAAAACCATATATATTTTGAATAAAGAATATTGGGAGATAATATTTTGGGTATGTTTATATATAAATTTATTTTTAGTTTTGAATATGTTTGGGTATGGAGTGACCTTTTATTAGTGGGAATGGGGACCGCCATGATAATAACATAGAATGTTTCCAAATGAATCCAAAATTATTAGGTCATTCACATGAAAATAACATCTGAATGAAACTATATTATCAGTTAGTAAATAATATCTGTAAATATGTCCATAAAATTATATTTTTACACGTTGGTAATTTATTTTAATCATTGTCTATTTGGTTTATCCCATGGTAAACCCATTTAGACCTTAACCGTAATAAATAATATTTTATTTTTTTCAGTATAAATTTTGTTCAAAATTTTTTTTTGGTCTTATTAGATAATATAAATTATTATAATACAAAATATTGATTAAATTTTTTAAAATTAAATACTTATAAGTGTAAGAAATTATTTAAAAAATCATCCCAAAAATGCGACGTGTAAGCGAGGTTTTAAATAAAAAATATTCAAAAGGTTATAAATTATTTATATAAAATTTAAAAATTAAATTCATTCCAATGAAATAAATTAGATTAATACATATATATATATAATTAAACTTATTTTAAACCAAAATAAATTATATATATAATTTAACTATATATATCATTTAATTGAAAATGCAGTTTTCAATTAAAATTATGTATTTTCATTATTCATCGAAAGATAAAACATTTTAAAAAAATCTAGCAAATTAAACCAGATATATTTATTATATGATTAATTTTAAAAATAATTTAATTATATCAATTACTTTTTCTAAAATTAGTTCATATTAATTATAAATTTTTTTCATTCCGTCCGACTAAAGAACCCTTTTGAAAAAAAATAAGGTTTTTTAGAAACCATTTTTTTTCCAAATGATTAATATTTTTATTTCTCATCAATATATATAAATGTATGTACATAAATACCTATTAATTTAATATCTAGTTTATAATGGTCTTTTATAAATAATATTTTAATACATTATCGTGTTTTTCTTAGACTTGGTGTTTTATGCATCTCAAGATATCAAGGAATCTAAATTGATTTAAAATGAAATATATCAGAAATTATTATGGTGTAATATTTTCTATTAATATTTTTTTTCATTTCACTATCACTGTAAAATATTATGTTCCTATTTTAAAATATCAGAGTGTTAAATTCTACACCCTTTAATGAATTAAATATTTGAAATTTAAAATTTATTTTACTAATCAGGGGTTTGAAATTTTAAAATAGAAATGTTATTAACCCACATCATAGAAATAATAAATAAATAAACCTTTTTATAAGAGAGAAATGTATGTGTGAAGGTCCTCTAGAATGACACATAATAGGTTTCTTAAGTGGGAACATAGGGGGGAAGTAAATATTTGGGCATAGAAGAAAAGAAAAACGTCCATATAATGATAGAAAGTGATATAGATCATCGACCTCAATAAAGTAAAAAATCTTATGAAAAAAAAAACTATGAAACCATAAACCAAATATTTGTGAAAAATTTCATTGATATAATTTTAAATGAATGTTATAGGATAACATTTAATTTCATGATACTTTTCCTAATGTTTATTAATTTCCATGAGAAGATTATACTTACTGTATTTAATTCTATTTCATAAGAACTATCTCATCCGTTGGTAATGACTTGTTCAGTTTACACATCTTCTCTTACTATAAGAAATGAAGATGAATATTTTATTCCTAAATCTCTAACATATAAAAATAATAAAAATTCATTCATTCGATATCTAGTTATCATTATACCAAAATGGTTTTCATAGGTTTTCCAATATGCATAAATCATCATATTGTAAAGTAATAAATTAGTCTCTAAAGCCATTTCCAAATTTTAACACAAACCACATTATAAACGGTTGACCTTATGATCATTCCATTGTACTAAGATATAAAACATTACAAATAAGGTCACTAAATTTCCAAAATGAAATTATCATTAATCCCCCAAAAAATGAAGTTTATCTTAATCACCACATATCAAACATTTTAATATATTTATCATGTATTCTCTTGAACCATTGTAATAACCTTAATTCCCATTAAAACATTTTGAAAAAATTCATGCACCCTTATTCCTTAAATAAAACATATATTATTGGATCTATTCATCCAATCCTAAAAATTATTTAACACCATAAATGATAGTATAAACCACTTTTCCACAATATAATTAATCATTTATAACATATTAAGTACAATCCAATTTACATCATCCACATATATCATTTATATAGTGACTTAGGAATAACATACATGGATATTACATAAGTTTAGATGAATATTTGGTACATTAAAAAAATACATTTTTGAGGGCAATAATAGATGAGTGTCTTTAGAAACATGGGAACAAAATCTTCTATCCCGGTGAAATAACTTCATCATATTCCATTTAGATCTCCACCTTTATTAATTCTACCGAAATCAATTTTTTATAACTAGGGTAAAGGATGCATAAGAAAAAATTGATATTTGATGCTCATTATGGTTAAATAAATGAAATTATATGGAATTACGTGAACAAAAATGTGTGGAAGATGATCATAAAATTCTTAGATCATAAACCACATATTAGAGAAAATAATAATAATTTGGAGTTCATAAGACATGGATCATAAAAAAATAGGATAACAGTTCATTAAATCATAAAATAGGAATAATACATGGAACTTGTGTCCTTCACATTGATTTATAAACTTGTAAACATATGTACGTAGAAAATGTTTCACTCCTTTAGTTAATGAATAAAAATTAGGTCCTCGTGTTAATATATGGACATGCAACCAGGTCTATGAATAACATTGTGAGTGTCTATGAATGTTAACACATAACCTTATGGACATGAAGCCCAGTCCATGAGTAACATTGTGAACATGTTATCATATTCCAAAAAAATATGAACATATAATCTAGTTTATGCATAAACTGATGGACATGAAACCAGGTCCAAGAAAAACATTGTGAACATGTAATCAGGTTCATGAATAATATTATGAATATGTAATCATGTTCATACATAATCTTATGGACCTGAAACATGGTCCATGCATAACATTTTGAACAGATAATAAGGTTCACTAAAAACATTGTGAACAATTAATCATGTCCATGAATAAACTTAGTTATGTTCTACAAGGTCCATGAATAACATTGTGAACATGTAATCAGTCTCATGCATAACTTTTATACTAATGAGTCATAAATCGTTACCCAATGCATTAGAGGGAGATTATTTCACACCTATCTCATAATAAAATCATTAATATATGTTATATAAGATAATTAAACAATCATTATATCTTGACTCATAAAAACATATGGCTTTAAAAAACATCAAATCATAGCCCATGAAATGAAATGGATTTTATTACTTTTTCATCACATAATAACCTATGGAAATGATATAAGTTTCAGAGTCATCTCATTAAATCATATCCTGTGAAAAGAAACTAATTTCAAAATAATATAAACTACAGAAGAGAAACAGGTTTCATGAGCATAATTCTATCGAAACACAAACCATTCGAGGTAGAATATGAAACGATCCTTTGGATCATTTCCTAGAAGGGAATAGTAACATCAACAGATGTCATATTAGTTGGAAAATAATTTTTGAAATATCATTTAAGAATTTTTTTTGAGGAAAATAACCATTCTTTATTGAAAAATGATTTCTAATACATAAAAATTTCTGAAATAATTTTCTTGGAAATTATTTTCAATACATATAAATAAGAAATGAAATTACATTCCAATCCTTTTCAATGAAAACATATAAAATAGAATTAAAAATTTGCTAACATCCATTTTCATTGAAAAAATTTCCTAACATAAAAATAAATCATTAAAATTTTATGAAAAAATTTTTTAATTGAAAAAAATATGTGTGTATATATTAATTTTATTGAAACCCATTTCTTGGAAAATAAATTATAAAATTATAAATATACCTTGAAAAACCTTTTAAAATAGGTTTCGTAGAAAATAACATTTAAATAAACTTATTAGAAACTAACCATTTAATATTTCAAAGGGGGTATCAAAAAAATGATGGTGAGTAAATCCTTACATTCCTTTCGAGGTAAAAATAACATTCTTTTTTTTCATTGTAAAAATGTTAGAATAAGGACCTTTTTGGAAATATAAAATAAGATTCCATTGAAGTAATTCATGAAAGTAAAAATGAGTAAAAATTTATTTTAATTATTATACTATAATGTTACATTTTTCTTAGAATCCCTTTTAATAAAACACGGTTTTTATGAAATAGAGATATTAGACAAAGGGAGGGTAAAAATGGGCTTTCTTAAAAATAATTCATAACTATATTATATAACAATGAATAGAAAAATGGTACCAATACATTAATATGACATGAATAAAAAAGGAGAAGGAAAATAAAGAGTCTTCTTGATATATGTATAAAAAAATTTCAACAATTGTTTCGTAAACATAAAAAATCTCAAAAGGCGATGAGATTGTTTCAATAAACTCTTATAACATGGTAAATTTGAACCATAATCCCCTTGTAAGAAAGAAAAATTACATGAAGAGAAAAATATCATGAAAATAATGAGGTTAATGAATTAACATGAAAAATGAATGTATATACACCTCAAAAAAAAAAATAGGTGCATAACAAAACATGAATCTCAAAGAATGAATGTTGAGAGAAAACTATTTTACCGATTTGATAACTTTTGAAAATTAAACCCCATGAAATAAAGATCATAGATATATATGTAAATACAAATAAATATAAATATAATAATAATTGAATACATACATGAAATGTATACACACCACAAAAAGGAATGGGTGGTGAGTAAAGCATTTATCTCATGGAAATAAAAAGTGAGACTAAATATCCTTACATTGTTTCTTGACTCTCATCGTACTAGTTTAAACCACTTGTTAATATATTAAGTCATTTTGGATTGTGCCAAAAAGTATCCATGGGTTAATTTATAACCAACTAGAGGATTAACGGAGAAATGGAGGGATGTTTTTATGTTTATTGGGTAAATACTGGCAAAACCTATATGGATTGAGAGGTGTGAAGATGAGATAGATATGGTGTCCTTTTATAGGGAATGGAAAGGACTCACTTGGTATTTTTTTAAAACAACTTAGTTGTAACAACATTTTTACATAGAAATGTCATAGTGACTAACAGATCATAATTATTTAAGGTTCATGGCCAATAAATGGATATTGGACAATTGTTTAGGTCGTTTGGGTCTTAAATTTAACGTATATTCTTTATTTATATTTAATTTTATCTTAATCAATGTAATTAATTTCAATTAACATCACTAATATTTTTTTCTAAAAAAAATATTAAAGTATTATTACTTAAAAATTATTTTATTTGAAAATATGGAATCCATTTTTCCAAATATAAAATATAGAATTTTCAGAATTAAATTTGAAATTTATCCTATAGTTGGGTCAATAATGTGGGTTTTTAAAGTAAACATTCTAAAACGTATTTTATTTTTTTAGAAAAAATTTCAATGTAAAATAGCTTCCAATTAACTACATTATATTAATTGATAAAAATATAATTTAATTAAATTTTTAAACAAATTTAATATATTATTTATCCTTATAAATAAATTTCATGGAAAAATAGTTTTGAATTAAAATCTTATATTTTTAACTATTCACTAAAAAAGGAAACCTTGCAGAAATATACCAAACAATTATCCAAATAAAATTTTTCTGTCACTCTTTAAAATATGAATTTTTGTTGACATATTAAGTCTATAATAGTTCCAATATTTGGATTGAAAATTGGTTTTCCATTAAAAGGTGGTAAAAATAAAAATATAATATTTTAGGCAAAAACTTTGGTCTCTTCATATCTTATGTCTAAAATATCGATTGAATGGACCTCAAAAATATTTTATCGAATATATAAAATCTATATTACATTAATATCACTCACTAAATGTAACTAATTTATTTACTAATGGTAAAATATCTTTTTGACTATTAAAAATATAATATATTCATTTATATTTATTCGGTTTTCATATTCATTTCTAATTAATAGTTAACCTATAAAATCATATAATATTTTTCTAAACCATATATTTTTATAAACCATTCAATAATTTTCATAACCAACAATTTATCATCAATTTTATATATTATTATTTTAAAAAATAACATTTTAATGATATACTATTGTTCGGTAAAAATCATCTGAACTCGTCTTGAAAGCCATCACTGAAATTCATTGCTGTATGGAATGCAATATTACATTATTTTTTTGTTTATAAAAAGCTGAAATTTGTGATTCATTTATTGAATGATAATTTTTCTGTTATATATTTCACAAGAACAACAAAGTCCATTAATATAAACCAAAATATTTTTAGTGATATATGAAATGAAAAATATCAAAAATAATAACTAGTTTTCCATATCGGAGAAAAAAGGATTGGAGTGAATATTATATATAGAGGATAAGCATTTCTATTTATAGGAATTTATTTCGGTAATATATCACAATCATCTTAATGATCAAATAAAAGTTTCTGGTCTCAATGTCTGAAATCTATGATTATCTAAAGGCCATCATTTCAACAAAAATTAAGGTATTAGGAGAAAACATTTTTTATCATTATAAAATAATTGATTAATGATTTTTATTCAACAATAATATATGTAAATATACTTACATGATGTTATTCCCTACCTTATGAACAATCCAAACCTTTTGTTATTCCTTGATAGATTTCCACTTCATTTATTTCCCTATTAAAGGAATGAGAACTCTTCTTTTTTATTCCTAATGTACTAAAAGATCATGAGATCCATGATAAGTCAACTCTAATATCTTTAGTCACTATTAAAAAAAACTGGTTATCAAATATATGTAATTCCCCAACTGGTTAGATAATACATTAATCTCATAAACATTATTTCAATATTAAAAGAAACCAATAATAAATTTTTTACCATATAACACTTCCAAAAATATAATTCACCCCTTCTTCCTTAAATATTCTATTATCTTATACTAAAGTTTTTATTGATTACTTAGTTTAATCTATTCAATGATAGCATATTAAATGTGATTTTATTTATCAATATTCTATTTATAGTGATATAATCACATGAAACATCACTATTGGATGAACAACATGAATATAATAGGTCCTATTCATACAAAATAAAACAAGAAATTTCAATCTAAGGGTGGAATGGATAAGTGTTTCATTAATTTTAATTATTCACTTCATCCATTACGAGTTAAAAATATTACACTTTTACCTTTTCCTCAGAATTTGGTGTGTCTTATCAACCATATTAGCTATTTGATTAGGTAATTGATTCACATAATTCCCAAACAACATGTATATCAAACATTGAATTGTTGGTGGTTCCTTTTTTTATATATCTCTCCAAATATTTCATTAAATTTCCTCTTCTCATCAATTCT
This sequence comes from Viscum album, assembly GCA_963277665.1. Classification (NCBI taxonomy): domain Eukaryota; kingdom Viridiplantae; phylum Streptophyta; class Magnoliopsida; order Santalales; family Viscaceae; genus Viscum; species Viscum album. The sequence continues at coordinate 2,012,564,714 of OY728120.1, forward strand.
ACATTATTTTTCATAGTGTCCGAGAATCCCTCACTAAGAACACCTTCTTATTCCTTTCAGGTACTCACTTAAGTTCACTTTCCCATAGTTTTTTAAAATAGGAGTTTGAAACTTTTTCTTCTCTCTATGGATTCTATATTACCATTTTATCTCCAAATTCCTCTTATTGTTAAATCCGTTAGATTGATAAGTAACTCTCAGATCCATTTCAACTTTGATTGCACATATAAAGTTATCTTCTTAGCTACTAATGTATCTTATGTCTCATTCCCTTATGTTATATTGATTTAATCCACCGAATAACCTACCAACATTACTATTAGGTTGGATGATAATACAAAATGAATACCTCGGATGTTTTGTTAAATTGGTTTCCTATGTACCAATAGATTCATCATCATTTTTATTCACTTTAAGGAATTTTATTTCCATATTTGTAAAAATAAAATTTGGAAAATACATATTTAATAATAAGTTCTTGAACTCATCCAAATAGTTGGATTCAATTTCATCTTACCTACTCATTTTCTTGATTAGATTCCACCACTGGTATATCTCAACTTATAACTAGAAAAACTTATAGAATGTGTTTCTCATGATCAAAACACTTGAGAAAGGATAATATCATTTCAATGTTACCAATCCAGTGTTTATCAACATGTATATTAGATAACCCGCTGAAATAAATTGGATGATACCCAATTAAGGACTCAACATGATGTTTTTCCTTCCATTTCTTATTAAGAATCCCATAAAGATTCATATCTCGAGAATGCTATGAGATTATAACAATTTGGTTTTGTATTATAGACCCCATAACATTCATATCTTCAAGAGACAATTAATTGCAATGTCTATCGTAATCACCATTAATGAAATTCCTTGAGGTTCAAGCCTTCGTAAAAAACCAAAGGCTTAGAGTAATAAGAATTTATCAAAATGGGAACCACAAAATCATAAAAATTCACTTATAGGGTGTCTAATGAATGAAACCATCCTTAATATATGAATGACTAGGATTATCCTAGGTTAATCATAGACCAATTATATTTAAATACATCATGATGGTTAATTAAGAGTTTATGAATTCCAAAATAATATCCCCCAGGAGTGTCAAACTATGTGTGTATAAAGGACCATTTTCATGCACCTAATTTATATGATTCTGGCTTGGGACATCATGGTGGAGTTATTACCCTTGGGTACATCTATTCCATATCCACATCCACTTGTATAATCCAGATATAGATATATTACTACGTAACCACTCATTCTATTCATTACCAAAATTTCAAGACATTTTCCTAAAATATAACTCATCCTTATACTTATCCTTGGAGATACCCCTAGAAATATCACAAGATATATACCTTGGAATCTCAGTAATTTTTTCTCATCCTATGTTAGAAAGAATGATTAAATCATTCATTTGATACCAACTATAGAGACCCAGGATTAACATACATGAATATTAAATCATTTTATACGAATATAAGCTAAATTAAAAAATAGATTTCTACATATGGTAATAATTTATTGGATTTGGAAAATTGGGATCAAAATATTCTATTCAGGAGAACGATATTCAACATATCCAATTAATACTCCACCTTTATTAGATATACCTAAATCTATTATTCATAACATGGGGAAGGTAACCCAAAGAAATGGGTGTGATCAAATTCATAGTAATGGTAAATAAAGGAAATTTATAAGCATAACATGAACAACAGTTTATGGAACATGAGAATAAAATTTTAAGATCATACCCTATATATTAGAGATCATAATAATGATTTAAAGTTTATATGAAATGTATAATAAGATAAATATGATAATTATTCATGAAATTATAGCATTGGAATAGTACATGGAACAATTTTCATGAACATTGGTTTATAATGTTATAAACTTGTATATGTACAAATAGGTTCACTCATTATGTTAAAGACATGAAATCAAGCCCCTATATCAACTTATGGACATGAAAAAAGGTTCAAGCATAACATTTTTAATGTATAATGCGGTTCACACATAACCTTATAGACATGAAACTAGTTCCATTCAGAAAATTTTGAACATGTAATCAGGTCCATTCATAACAGGTTGAACATGTAATATGGTTCATCCATAAACTAATGAACATGAAACCAGGTCCATACATAACATCGTGAACGTGTATTCAGATTCTTGAATAACATTTTAAACATGTAAAGAGGTTCATGTATAAACGTATGGACATGCAACAAGATCCATGCATACTATTGTGAAAATATAATACGGTTCACTCATAACCTTATAAACATGTAACCAGGTTCACACAGAAAGTTATAGACTTCCAACAAGGTCCATGAATAACATTTTGAACAAGTTATCAGGATCATGCATTACATTAATACTAATGAGTTAGCCATCATTACCCAATTCCATGGAGGTATATATTAGTCTCTCTCATCTCATAATAAAATCATTCCTACATGTTCAACAATATAGTAAAACATTCTTCATATAATGACCCATAAAATTAGATGGGTTCAATAAACATTAAATCAAAACCCATGAAGTGAAATGTTTATCATTAACTTTTCATGAAATCAAATCTTGTAGAAAATACATAGGTTTCATAATCATTTTATCAAAGAATAACCCAAGAATATTTTTCGTTTTCAATACAATATAATATGTGGAAGTGAAATGGGTGTTATAACTATAATTCCATCAAAACAAAAACCATACAGGATATAATATTACTGGTGCCTTTGGATAATTTCCTATATTTTCATGATTAACATCAATAGATTTTATCTTAGATGGAAAATAATTATGATATATCTTTCAAAAACATTTCATGAGGAAAATGACTTTTTTTCATTAAAAAGTGATTTATAATACATAAAAAAATTTGAAAAATAATTATCATAATAAATAAATTCAAAACATACAATGAATACATTAAATTATTTTGAAAATATTTTCCCTTGAAAACATATAAATTAATATTCGAAACATTTTAAAACCATTTTCTTTCAAAATAGCTCAAAAACATACAAAGAAAGCATTAAAATTTTATGGAATCCCTTTTTACATGAAAACATATGAAAAAGGACATATAATGTTTTGAAATCCATTTCATTGAAATAAAATTGAAAAATTATAAATAAAGCATGTTTTTTTTTGAAAAAACAATTCCTTGAAAACATATAAAATGTTGTTGAAAAAAATTGGAAAAATTTTTCAATGAAAATACATTGAAAATTAGAAAATAATAAAAATTGACCTTTTAAAAATGAAATGGTTGTTTTAAAGAAATGATGGTGGGTAAATCTATACATTTTGTACGAGGTAAAATGAAAATTCATTTTTATGGTAAAAATGTTAGAAAAATGGCATGTTCGGAAAATGACAAAAACATTCCTTTGAAGAGATTGGTAAAAGACAAAAAAATGGTATATATTTATTTTAAATATTATAAGAAAATAGTAAAAAATTCTGGGAAACCCTTTTTAGAAAACATGGTTTTGAAGGAATATATATATCCAACTGATTTGAGGGTAAATTTGTGATTTCTTAAAAACACTTTCTTAACAATCTTATATACCATAATGTTAAAAAAATGGTACCAATGCACGAATATATCAGGAATAAAAATTTGAGAAGGATAATTATGAGTTTTATAGAGATATGGATCATACTATATCATCAACGGAAACAAAAACATAAATAATCTTAAAAAATGATGAGATTGTTTCAATACACTCTTATAACATGGTAACTTTGAACCATATTCCCCATGTATGAAAGTGAAATTACAGAAATATAAAATATCATGAAAATAATATGGTTCACTAAGAAACATGTAAAATGGAAGTATATACTCCTCAAAATATTATTTTTGTGCATAACAAAAATGACACTCAATGATCGAAAACCAAGACAATTTTTTTTTTCTAATTTGGTAACATTTTGAACATAACCCCCATGGAATAAAGATAATAGAATGTATATGTAAATAACCATAAATAGAAGTATAATAATCATTGACTACATCAATAGGTAGTATACACGTAACCCAAAATTAATGGGCGGTGAATAAATTATGTATATCAAGGAAATAAAAAGTGGGATGAAGTCACCTAACCATGTGAATTTATTCTCATCATACTCATTCAAGACACTTCTAAATTGTGTAACTCCTTTTGGACTTTTCAAAAAGGATTCCTTCGGTTTCATTCTACCAAAATTTATAATTCAAGGAGTAAGGTAGGTGTGTGGGGAACTGGGTAGGGTAGATATTGTTTGAACCTAAGTGTTTTGAGAGGTGTGAAGAAGAGGGACAGATGGTGGCCTTTTATAGGGAAGGCAAAGGACTTACACTGTATTTTTGAAAACATGTCAAGTGTACCCACATTTTTACACAATAAATGTCTCACTAAACCAACCATACTAAATAATTTCTGGTTAAATTATTAATATAATCCATATAAGCAGTGTGATATATGATTATAATTCATTTTGGGTTTTAAATTTATAGTTTATCACTTAGTTATGCTTAATTTTTCCTTAATTGATGAAAATAATTTTAATTACATTCAATAATATTTTTGGTCAGAAGCTATGTATAACTTATTAGGAATTATAAATTAATCTAATTATAAATATGGAATCCATTTTTTCTAATTCCAAATAAATATGTCATAGAAATTAATTTAATATTAATCCCAACGTTCGGTCAATAATGCTGGGTTTTAAAGTAAAAAATGACCAAAAGTCAGGTAAGTTTATATATACAAATTCAATTTTAAATTCGTTATAATTACATAAATTGGATTAATTGGATAAAATATAATCTAATTAAACTTTTAAACCAAATTAAAATATAATTTACCCCTATAAATAAATTAGATGAAAAGCAGTTCTGAATTAAAATCCTGATTTTGACTATTCATTACAAATGAATCCTTAGAGAGAAACATGACCATAAACTAATTTTTATCCTTTTATTTCAAATATGAAATTTATTTTGATATATAATGTCTATAAAATTTCCAAAATTGGTATTTTAAGTGTATTATTTTTTAAAATGTGATAAAATTATAAATAAAGCGGTTTAAACACAATTTTGGGTGTATTCTTATTTTATATATGTCTTTCAGATATATTGAATGGATATCAAAAATATTTTATTGAATATATAACATATATATTATATAAATATCAAACACTAAATAAACATAATTTTATTTATTATGGTAAAATATATTTTTGACTATAAAAAAATAATAATTATCATTCTATTTGATTAGTTCTCGTATTCGTTAATAATTAATTGTTAACCAATGAATTAATTTTTTATTTTCATAAAAAAAATATTTTAATTAATTAGTTAATAATATTCATAACCACTAATTATTATCTTTGTTACATCTTATTATATTAAATAATGGATTTTTAATGATATACTATCTCCCGGTAAAAATTAGTCATGTGTGTTATGCAAGACATTGAGGAAAGGCATTATTCTGTGTAACTGAATCCATCCAAAGTTGTTCATATAGATAAAGATAAATTTTATTTTTTGTGTAGTGTATGATTAACATAGTTTTTCATATAACTCATGCGTAACATAGTACTTTAATATAAAATAATTTTTTTTATTGATGCGTGAAATGAAAAATATCAAAAATCATAAATTAATTTGAAAATTATCAAAATCATATGATGATATAATATCCTTATCCCAAAATCATTATCTCAACATGATCTACATTTGAAGGGTCACATTTTGCATAATCCTATTTGTTTTAAGATGTTAAACATTCCACCGAATTGTTTTTCTTTGTTATCATTATCGTTTAACATAAACATTCAAATCCTTAATGAAAATGTACAATGGTACAATCCTTATACTTTTCATAATTATTATAACCATGAAATCATTGAATAAACACTAAAATTAAGTAAATTTTTTAATCCAAACACAAGAACACTAATTGTTCCACATTGGAAGTGGTAATAGCATAATCTTTTCCTTGATCAATTAGCTGATTTTTTGGTATATTATTTTCACTCTTGGGTAATTCATTTTCATAGTGACCCTTCTATTTATATTTTAAACATTGATAATTAGAAAAAATATATTTCACTTGAAATAATGATCTTTGTGGATTTTATCTCTTCTGTTTTAGAAATATCTCATTCCATTTTAGCAGGTACTAGAGTGTTTGTTTCCACAATTAGCATTTCTGGTAAAATCATTCTTTCCCTCACATGATAATAATTTTTAGGATACTAGTAACCTTGGGAATATTTTCTTAATCCCATCAATTAAATGATCACTCATACACTTCAGATTATGTGTACTAATGAATAACCCATTATACAGTCTAGGGATAACTTTGAAATGATTGAATACACTATATTAGAATGAAACATTGTAAAATAAAATGTATAATAATAAAACTAGTGAAATACATAACATAAATTGCAAAATTAATGCGTATCTAACATCATAATCATAAACACAGTTTATTTTGGGATATCAATATTTTCAAATCCATCATAAATTTTTTAAAAATATGATTTATCCTAAGAATATACTTAGGGAGTGTCAAAATAAGTTCGCATTAATGCTTGTTTTCATGCACCAAGTTATTATTGGGTCATTCCAAATGCACCCTTTTTAGAGTTATTACACCTTAGTATATCTTTGTCATATCCAAATATACTTTAGTATCCCAATATGGATGTATTTTCTATGAAAAATCACATATTATATTTCTTACAAAAAACAATAGAATTTTCATATATAACTATACTAAAATTATATCATGTGGTTATGTCCCCAAATCAATGTTTTCCTAAATCTATTTCCCATGGATTCTAATAAACATCATCTGATACCATCTCTAGTGCCCGACCCCAGAAGCTCAGATCCAGTGAGTACTTTTTTACCTTATAATAAGATACAATGAATCACATCCTAATGTGCAAAATAGTTTATTTTTCTTGGTAAACTATATACATAATTGAAATTCACATTACATTTTAAAACATAAAAAAATATTTAACAATTCTATTATTCCCATAACTGTGTCCCTATATATAAATCACAACAAACTTCCTCAAATCCTATGGAAAATAAAACATAAGAAAGGGGTGAGATTGTATGCTCATTTTGGGTATGCGTATAGTAGAATAAATGAATAAATATTTAATAATAAATATTAAATGGTAAAGCATGGAAACACATTCCATTAAATCAATAACATTATTATAATTTTTACATAATGAATGATGATCAAATACTTACCAATAAATAATCACATAAACATCAAACATAACTATAGATATTATAATTAATAGAATAATAGCATGGCATATCAATTAAATGATTAAAAATTATGGTATAAATAATATTTTACATCTATAACATACCATTGAGGATTTGTTATAAGGCATCAAATACAGTCAAGGCCTTGTGCTAAGACATCAGCATAAACGGTTAAGGCCTCAATAATAAAACCAATCTTGTTTGTCTCATGGGACCTACCGATGCATCAAGGGGAAATATAGGGAATTGATCATTAGATAAATAGTACAATTCATTACTTATATGAAAGGTGTGAAACAAAATAAACAAAAAAATTCATATTTAAAAACTATCACAAGAAATTTTAATACTCTCAACACAAAATATACATAATCGTAAACCATCATGAATAAAATGGAGGATGGTAATAACAATTTAAATCGTCAATAAAATTTAACATAAACTATAAATAGAAAGAATAATTAATATTTCAATAAAACATATCGACAGTTTATCATAATTTCAATAATGGATGGATATTTTTGATGTGTCTAAATACCATAATAATATCCTTTAAAAAAATTAGGAATATAACATATCTACTTGGGAAAATGTTTTCAAAACAATAAGTTAAAAAAATATTTAAAAAAACCTATTATTTTAAAATAATATTTCAAAACTATTAGAAAATAATTAAAACCATTATATTTATAATAATAGGAAATTTTGTTCATGTTTTACATGTTAAAATATTGTTTCCTTTCACATTTATGGTAAAAGTAAAACATTCATTATTTTAAAAATGATAATAAGAAACATTAAAAAAATATTAAAATGTAAAAATTTGTTAAGGTGTCCTTAATAAATCCTTTATAAAATGGATATAATTTTTTTTGAAGTATGTTTAGAAAAGTGGGTTTTTGGAAAAACAATGACTTCTTATTGAAGAAAGAAATGAATTCAGATTTTATTAAAATATCTTATCAAACATTTTAACTACCAAAGAGTGTAAAAATAGAAATATTAATTGAATATGTTAAAGAATAACCATATTATATGAAAATATATTTATTATAATATAGAAATATGAAACAATGACCCCAAGGAAGGCTTAAAAAATAATCCTGATTAATGTTGAAATTTTGGAATAAACCATTACCACTTTCATAAAAATTGAATCATAATCCCCATGAATGAAATAAATTTATATGAAAATTTAAATAAAATTTTGATAAATCATTTCATGACATAACAAAACAAATTTCAATATATAAACCACACAGAAGAAATAAGTTGTAAATATGGCATATGTTTCACGGATTTAAATGTGATATGAGAAACCCTTACCTATGATATGATTTCATGCATACGTGTTTGTACCTACTTTATAATGTCATTGTGATTTTTATTAATTTAGAAACGAAAGTTAATAATATTTATAATAACATATATGACATGATTTAAAATTTTACCACTCATTTTTTAATAATATTCAATTTTTTCTATTGTTTTAGGTGTGCATTGTCTTGTTTATTCATGCATATTTTTTCATGAGTGTTCCATTATTTGTAAATATCATAAATATTTATCAAATGAAAAATTATAAAAATGTTATAAATATAATATAATCTCATTAGATAAATTTTTGGAACCATTTATAAAATTTTTACATTGAAAATCAATTACATCGCATCATGTAGATGGTTGGATATGCATACGCACACGCAATGATATCATTCCCTTAAAAATAAAGAGTATGAAATTGGGTGATATATTAATTTTAAACAATAAAAATAATATCATATATAAAAAATATATTCATTAATTTTTTATTTATTTCATTCAATATAAATACTATGTGAATAATTAATCACATCACTTTGTGAGGGGGTAATATGTCGTACACCCGAGCATTATCATATTTGAAACTATTATGGAACATAAAATTTTTTATAAGATATTAAAATTTAAAAATTATATTAATATAATAAATATCATTTAAATGTGTTAAATTGAACATTATATCTATCCATTATTTGTGGTAATGGAAAATTAACTACATCAGTTCTCTAGAATTTAGTCTGTCGTAAAAATAATCGATGATTTTGGTTCCCATTTGATGGAAGTGGAGAGGGATAAAAACTGTTAAATAAAAATAATAACATTTAAATAAGTTAAAAAATTATGTTATTAAATTTTATTTTTTATAGATCATTTAATTTTAAAAAATAAAATATAACTTTGTTAATATATTTACCTTCTCTAAGACAAACCTCCTTTACATCTCCTATTATGGACACTTGAGACGGACTATTTGGAGGACCAAAAGAAGTATAATGAAACTAAGGATTTTTTATAAAGAATTTTCCTATATATTTTTAAACTAATATTAATGGGATATGCGAATAACTAAGGTTAGTTACAAAACTTTTATAAGTGGGGAAAAGGGAAAACAATGGATATAAAATTGAAAATTCTTAGAAGAATCCAAAATGATAAAGTCATTCACATGAAGAAAAATTTCAAATAACTCAATATTATGATTTTGGATGTATAAGGTTTAAATATGGATATCTAATAAATTTTTTTACAAGTTTTTCAATAATTATAACCCATATATTCGTAGTTTAACCCTTCGGTAATCCCATTTTTACCTAAACCGTTGTGATTAATCTGTTACATTTTACACTATCACTATCTAAAAATAATTAATATAACCGTATTAGATAATATAAATTATTATTATTAAAAAAAATTAATCCATTTTTATAAATTACTAACACATAAGTGGAAAATCTTAATTTAAAATTAATACCAAAAAAAATGATGAGAAAACGAGTTTTTAAAGTTAAAATGTTCAAAAGTTTATACTGCTTTTAAATCAGTATGAAATATTAAAGCTATTCCAGTGACATATTAGAATAATATATATATATATATATATATAATTTTACTAATTTAATTTAAAAATATATATATAATTTAACATTATAAATAATTTAAATGAAAATTCACTTTTCAATTAAAATTCAATATATTTCATTATTAATTTAAAATGATATATTTCACAAAAATACCAAAAATAAACACCAAATTAATTTTGATATTATGATTTCAAAAAATAATTTCATTTTAAGAAATAAATATTTTATAAGTGATATAAATAAATTTTAAATTATGTTTGCATGGCGTGAATAAAAAACCTTTTATAGGAGAATAATGTTTTTCAGAAAACATTTCCTTTTATTTGAAATGAATCTTATTTTTATTTCTCAAAAAATAGAAAAAAATGAACACCTATGAACTATATATTTTACATAATTTACAAAGTGAAATTTATTCTCATTAATTTAATGGCTATATTATAAGGGGAATGTTTAAATATTATTCTAATAGAGTATCATATTTCATTTAAACCCGATGTTGCATGCATTCATAAATATTGAAGATATTGAATATATTTAAAAAGAAATATATTGTAAATTCATGGATTGTTATATTATCTTCTAATCATTGTGTTATTATTCAAATTTTATATTGAATACTATTTTCCTATTTTAAAATCTCAGGGTGTTACATGTGACCTTCATGTGATTCTGAACTTAAGCCATAGCTAAATGTGTGAACATGATGAATTATGTGTGGAATTAATTTTAGAATGACCTATATTGTAGATTTTTAATATACGGTGATAACTATTTTATATATTTCACCTAGAATTAATACATTATATTATTCTTAGAATATCTCGACAATGAAATGTGAATGACATGAACTATCCCTAGCCTTCTAATCCCTCATAAAATTAAATGGACAAAATAGTATAATTGAGTTGTAACATTAAATGATTAAGTACATGGACATGTTAATAGAATTATGTGGTTTGAAATCCCTCTTTTAAACCACGTCATTCCTAATGAAATGTAACAGAATGAACCTAATTAAATGTGTTTAGAATGAGTATTACATTCCCTATAATAACATATGATCATACTAAATGGATATTTTACCTACATCATATAGACTATTTCATCATTATAGGAATGGACTGACTTTATCCCACCTTGTATTTCCTAATGGAATTCCTGATAACTCATAGGATGTCATTCCAATTCATTGATTCAGTTTCCATGTGATATATCCAACTTGGAGATTTTCCATTTCATATTAGTGGATTCCTTGTATAACACTGTAGGATACCTTATCATTCTCTAAAAATTATAATTTCATTGATACATATATTGTATTTAGTGTGTTTTACATAGACATGTGATTCCATGGATTTCCCCCTTAGGCTCCAAATCATGCTTATCCCAATATTACACGAGTTGGATCCCTAGACTCGGTTAGATAATTTTTATCAATGGAATGCCTTGTCTATGCCCTTGGATTAAACTATTTCCCCTAAATCTATGATGAATGGATATATAACCACAGATGGATGGAACTTCTATGTTATATAATTCCTTTATTTCATTTTTGATCCTACATTATTGTCATTATCTTTTATTTTACTTCTATTATCATTTCCTAGAAACTTCTTTCATAATCTTATACCATAATTTAATATATAATCCCCTTATGTGGATTCCATGATACTAAACTTCATTTCCCCAATGGTGCATATATATTTCTTCATATGGTTTTATTAAATACTAATATATATATATATATATATAACGATTTTCATTGAGTCAAGATATTCAACTAATGGAAAATTAGGTATGGTTATCCAGGTGTCCTTCAGGAATCGTAGCTTAACGTGTTACATTTATTTATTTTTTCACCGCTTTATTTTCATAGCTAAAAACTATTGTGTTTTATATTCTATTAATGTTCAGAAATATTCACCATCGTTGATGGCCTACTAACTATATCCCACTCCATTTTAGGGCTTCTATTGAACAGGGGTACCCAAACAGAACTCATGATTGTAAGATTGTAGACTTTTTATTTTTTAATTCATTTGTATATGGAATCATGGTGTACTTTATTGAGAAGAAGAACACGATTCTCATAAAGTTATGTGGTTGGTATTTATTCATTATAATCATATATGTATTTTTTATTATTTTAATATCTATAGTTTTATTACTATATATATTATTTTCCCTCATCTCAGAATGTATTCATGCTTTTATATTTGACTTTATCCATCATGTCAGTTAGGATAATCCACATCTATTTCGTCTATATTTATATCATTCCATTGATTATTAATTTATTATTATACCATTACTCTACCCTGATCATGAGGTTATAGTCTCCCCACTATACCATTATAATACCCTCACTGCTAGTTGATATCCTTCGACACACTAGGAGAGGCATATGATTCCATGCAACTAACCATCATAGGGAACCATTTTAGTGGAACCTTGTTTTGGTTGTCACATATTTCCCCATAATGTTGATAATTTTCCATATGAAGATATTGATATGAAAAATTATGAAAATTATGGTAGAGACATAAATTACATACATTCCTTGAACTCTTAATGAGTGTACCTTTGATAAAAATAATTTGAAATGAAAAAAATGTATCAGGGATACGTTAAAGGAGACAAATGAAGGAAATATTAATGGGAAGAATGAATTTTTTTTAAATATGTATTCTTAAGTTTGAATATCATAATATGGATGATTATGAATTAATAAGAGCCATATTTAAAGGGGAAAAATTCCTCGTAAGAACCACAAACTGACATGGTGATATGTAGGATGATTAAACCAGTATTAAATATATATTAATTATTATTCCTGGTAGGTTTTTTGTGAATATTTCATCATTTTAAGATAGAGTTGTTGAAACTCTATCTCTTGATGATCTATATAGAACACTAATTACATATAAAATGAAAATAAAAATGGTCATGAAGAATAAGGATAAGGTTAATTATTAAATTTAAATCAATGGTATTATGAAAACAATATATAAAAAGGATCTTGAATATGATGACATTCATGAGTTTGACACCAAATTTGAGTTTAGTATAAATTTTGATAATTTTATGTCATTAATTTACAAAAATATGAAATGAGGAACATTAATTTCCCAAGGGAAGATACCAGAAAAATGTTTTCACTATTTATATATTGGTAGTTGTCTACAAATTGGCCATACAGAAAGGAAGAAGAAAAAAGTGATGAAGATGATATAAATCCCTGAATATAATCAAATTTTAAGGAATTCAAATCAATTTCCTCTCCTAGTTTAATTTATAAGAATATTTCATACTAAAAAAGGTGAAAATATTATTCTATGTGTGATGAATATGATAGAAGTGAATATATGGAAAATAACATCAGGTATGATGTTCCTGAATATAATTTTATTAGAAAAGTGAATGATTTAAATTTCACCGATGATTAATGTGGTAGTTATTAATAATAAAAAACTCATATGGGGTTTCATATGAAAAAGGGTTTGAAAGAATGTATTATAAATTTTATATGACCTGAAATGGAGAATAATATGTACAATAAAGATAATACTAATAAAAGTAATGAAGAATTTTATCTTGATGAAAATTCCTTGTTGGTTAATTATATTGATAATATGAATAATTTATCTTATGAAAAGAAGAAATTTAAAATAAATTTTGAGGAAATGATTAAGGTAAAAGAGAAAGAGTTAAAAGATTTTAAACAAAAATTTGTAAAAGATAATAAAGGGATTATAATCATCCAAAAATTGGTTATTTAATCGTGTGAAAATTCAAAAAATGTTAAAAATATATTTTTATTGAAGGATCATATGGAAGATGATGATGTTTAGAAGAATATGAATGCTGAGAAAATCATATATATAACCAAAACGAATAATGTTGAAAAATATGTGGGGTATAATATTTCAATGTTTTAACTAAAATCATTTAATACAAGAAATTATATTGAGTATGAGAATAATTCTATAATGAATAAAAAAGTCAATGACTATTAAAAGAACATAGAGGAACAACAATGTTCTAATGTGGAAAGTAAGATTGTTGATTGGGAGAGAGTAGAAAAATAGAGACACTATAAGAGATTTAGAGGAAAATATTTCATCTATTGATACTATTGGCATTTTTTGATATTTTTCTATACAAAAAATATTTGTTGGGTTAATAATAAATATTAAATTAACTACAAGAGAAACCAAAAGTAGAGTTTTAGGGGTCGATAACCCACTTAAAAAGGTAGTATGAGGAAGTTGGTGTACTGATTAAAAATAGATTTCAATACATTAAAACGATTTATTAAATATGATAACATTTATAAAATACTATTAAAGGATTTTTGGTGATAGTTTATTGCACAAAGAATTTTGATTTTTTTTCAAAAGATGGATGTAAAGAAAAAAAGGATTGGAAAGGATCATTTGGTGTAATATGTTCACAAATCTACAAAAGGATAATATCACTAGAATTTGGATAGTATGTTATTTTAATATATTAATTGAGTTTAGAAGATATTTAATAGTTCAAAATATTTTAAATATGGTATATTGAAATTTTGAAATTATAAATCACTCATAGTCAAAGTTTTGAGACCTACAATCATTGGGTCATAAGAGTTGAAGTCCAAAAAAACCTTGTTTGTATATAGGATTAAGCGTAACTTTTTAAATATTTATCAAAATGGTAATGATGGTAATAAAATATTTCTAAAAATTATTGTTTTTAAGAGAATTTATGTTGATGTGGTTGTAGTTGAGTAAGATGGATATTTTCTTGATGAAATTAACAATGATATTGCTTCATATGATGATGTTTTAGACTAAGCTATCTCATGTGATGGGTAAAAATTACAAACATCTCATCCTAGGATAATAATGAATTTGTATGTTCATAACCTAATCAGTGTTCAATGGAAATAGGTTCAAATTATAATAACTTGAATGTTAGTTTCACATACTTCCTTATATAAAAGTTGTGTATCCAAAAGATGCTAATGACTATATTGAGCACCATGAGTGGCTATATTATCTAAATAAATATCTAGATAAAATTGAAATGAATGATACTAGATAACATGTATCCAAAAATAAAAATGGTATTCCTAAAATGTATGTGACCAGAAATAATTGGAAATAATATGTTGATTTGATAATAAATAGGGATCTATGTCTTAGTAAATGTTGTTCAGAAATTTATTACATTAATTTTTATGGGACTTTTTATCTAGTGGTAAGACTTGAAAATTTGTAATCATTGCAAAAAACCGCATAATTAAAATATTAAGAACTCATATTTGATGTATAGTTTGATTTTTTTTAATGGAGAGCAGGAAGAATATGTTGTTTTTTAAAACTATGTGGATTCATGACATGGATTGATGAATTACATGTTTGTATGTTTGAGTAATGATTCATATGAGTTAAAGAATACTCCAAGTTCATTGTATTTCAAATTGGATACATTATTAATAAATATTAACATCATGGATGAAAAATTTGATAATAATATCTATATCAATGAAAATCAAGAGGCTTATCCAGTTGTGATTGCTTATGTTGATGAAATAATTTTTTAAGGTAATGTTGATGAATCATGTGAGATGATAGTTAACAATTTGAAAATGCCATTTCAAATATCCATGTTCAGAGAAATCAAACATTTTGTGGTATACAATAATAAAAAATGACATGTATATTTTCCTATATCAACAGACATATTCTACATAACTTATAAATAATTTTTATGTGGAAGATCAAAAGAATGATAACAAACTTATTTCAATAGAAATGAAGTTGTCTAACGATAGTGAACCGGATGAGGTGGATCATAAGAATTTTAAAAATATCATTGGATGTATGTTGTATATAACACCTTTGAGGCCAGATACTCTGTATGTTGTTACATTATATTACCGTTATCAAAGTGATACGGAAGAATCTCATCTTATGGTATGAAAAATAATTCCCAAATATATATATGGAACAAATAATTTTGGTATAATTTCTGAAATCCTAGGATAGATATATATTTATGGTTATATAAATGCTGATTGGGATGTAAGTGTTGATGATAAAATACCCATATCTGGGAGAGTTATCAATTTTGGGGAAAATGGTGTATGTTTTCATAAAATGAAAAAATTATCTATAGATATTAGAATAGGAAAAGGTATGTATATTACTTCCACTCAATCTGTAACACAATATATTTGGTTTAAGACTCAGATATAATATTTTTTAGCAGAAGTAAAGTTAACACTTCTCATCATTTGTGAAAATAAATTTCTTCTATATCTCACCAAAAACTAATGCAACATTTTCATTCTAAAAAGATTGACATGAAATACCACATAATAAATGAACATGTCTAGAATAATAACCTATTTTTGGAGTATGTTCCTACAACAGAATACGTTACTGATATATTCACTAAACCATTGATGATGGAAACATTTTATATTATAAGGTTGAAAATTGCTGTACAACCTCCTTATAATTACATCTGTGGTATATGAATATATCCCATATCCATCTTGTCATAGGACAATGTTTTCAAGTGGGGGAAGGTTTGTAATATAAATCTATCCATTGGTATGTACTTAACCATTTATATAAAACTTATATTTATTGGTTGTTTATTTATGGGGGAATGATATGATTTATCCATATGTGTGTGAAACTTCGTAATAGATTTTTTAAGTTGATATATAATATTTATATTATACTGGTTGATGATATGTGTGTGATGACTATTTCCTGAGAAAGTTGATGAGGATTCTTAAGTCACTACTTTTGGAAAATATGGTTTTAATTTTTCCATGATTCTTGATTCCTATATCATGTTTGATCACACAGATGTAGAATTATTTATAAGTAAAATAAATCTCTAGGTTCAATGTTTCAATGATTTATGGTCCTTGGTTGAAAAAAATCTGAAGTGGGATATTTTTGGGGACAAGATGGAGGAAATGTGTAAATTATTTAGAATAAGTAATGAATTTTGAAGGTCATGGGAATGTTTCCTATAATGTATTATTTTTAAATTAATGTTTATACTCATAAAATTGTTTTGTATATAAATCACCAAACATTGTAATTTTTTCTAAAAAATAAAATTTGTTAAATATTTGAATAGAAGTAGAGGATCAGAAGAATGTTTCCAAACCAATTTCTATCAGATGATTTTTTTGTGAATAAGGATACAAGATGAATATTTTGAATATCGACTATATTATTTTTACAATGTTCATTAGATGGAATTTTTGATAATAAAATCTGGAGATTCTTTTTTTATAGAAGATTCAAAAATCATGACTTATAAAGTCATCATGACCCTTTTTTTATATAAGTTGTGAAAAAATTGTTCTGTTTTTCACAATTTTCTTATCATGAGGTTCTTTGGAATTTAGCGAACAAACAAATAAAACAAGTAAATCACTATCAGGAAATTTTTTCTATTTTATGAATGAGTTTCTACGATTTATGTGTAAGGAAATAATCAAAATCATAAGTTCGGATATATTCTACTTATATGATTTTTATAATTTCAGACATTACAAATTTTCAATTGGATTTATGTAAATTACAACTAGAAGAAAAAAATTTGAATATAGGAAGATCCTTAAGAATTATCACAATCAAATACTTCAAACAATTTCAATCATATATATATTCTATTAAATTATTATCATATAAATTCATCAAACAAAGATCATCAAAAAAATATTA
This sequence comes from Viscum album, assembly GCA_963277665.1. Taxonomy (NCBI): domain Eukaryota; kingdom Viridiplantae; phylum Streptophyta; class Magnoliopsida; order Santalales; family Viscaceae; genus Viscum; species Viscum album. The sequence goes on from OY728120.1 coordinate 2,012,582,692, forward strand.
TGTGAATTTTCTATTGGATGAACATTTACAATGTTTTGATTTTTATGTTTTCTATAAGTTTTTCTAATGAATTTTTTATATATATCATCAAAAAAATATTTAGATTAATGGTTAGAATGTACATCATCATATGGAGTAGTATTGAAGATTTCAATTTAATATTTGATAAGGAATAAACATATAGGTATTCTATATAAAAAACATTTTAAAAAGTTCTCTGTTATTGGAAAAATGTATAGCTATTTAATTTTGTTACTAATTTTTTGTAATTTATGAAGGTTTTAGAGAGATAATAATAATGATAATATTCAACTAGTCTTTAAATGTTCCGATTATATTGTACTATAATTATTATACTCATTAAGTTTTAAAGAAATTTCAAGAAGGTTAGGGCTGTTAAAGTTTCTCATATGTGTTTAATAATAATATGGAATTGTTGAGAAAATTTTGAGGAATTTTCTTATTGGGAGATTATAATTTTTAATTTTCATTCAATAGGAAATAAAAATGGAATTCCTTTCAATCATATTTCAAATTTTTATATATAAAGGGTGAATGTATGAGTACTAATGACATTATAGTTTATGTTTGAAAAGGTTTAATCTCCTTATAAATAGTCCCAGTTGAACCCTTTGGATGAACTAATTAGAATGAGTTCTCAAATCGAATATTTTGAATATGGGTGTTTCAAAACATGGAATATATTGGTTGAAAAAGGAGAACAAATCAAATGAACTGGGTGAAACTAAGTTGAAGTGTGTTTCATAACCTAATGGATCATCATTTGAGAAGCATTTACCTAAAAATTTTCTAAACAAAAATAATTGAATGATAGTAGACTGCAAGAAAATGTTTTAACCAACTACTAGGTAGTAATGTAATGAATATGTATTCAAAAGAAGAAAAAATGTGTAAATTGTTCATGTATCCTGATGAAAACATACAAAGATAGACAATGAAGGTTTCTAATGTTGTTATGAAAAATTTTGTTACATCATTTTCTTTATAGAGAAAACATGAACTATTGTTTAGATCATAATTAAATTCAATTGAAAGGATATTGTTTTATTTTATATAACCAAAAAATAAGTATTATTATTGTGGATTTTGTGGTATTAGATCATTTCTAATCCATTCCAATTAATATATACTCATTATCTATAATGACCCTTGAAAATAATTTTGTTCTTATGGATGTATTTAGGTGTTAGTTTTTTAGAAGAAAATAATATATTTAATAGGATCTAAAGGATATTTCATAGAGAAAGAATTTCTAAAAATAGAAGATAATTGATTCACCCTCTACCCCTCTCATTGATCATGCATAAAATGATTCGGACAATTAATAGAGACCCTAGGTTCTTATGTTGTAGGATAGGGGAACCCTCAATAATTATTTTAGTATCAAAAATTAGTAGGGATAAATCATTACTAGGAATATATATGTCTCTTCTAGTTATCATAAATGGATTCAATAGTTTGTAATCCACATAATATGGGGATTAAATTATTATGGATGAAGGATACTTGATATGATTATAAGAAATAATTGAATCAGTTAATGTATAGTGTTGTTCCTTCCATGTCAGGACATAATGACATGAAATTATTATTTTTATATAACATATTAAATTGTTATTTATTTACTAGGAACAACACCAATATATAGTGGTATATTTTATTTGGTATGTTTTTATTATTCAAATGATATTTTTCTCACACCTTTCAAGAGAACCCATGTAGATATGATTTTTATTTTCTAGAAAATAGGTTATTTTGGTTTATATGGTTTCTAGAGAGAGTAGCATTATATGGTGTGGGGAAAGTACTAGGTTTAAAATATGGATGATATAGTAGTGTCTCAATGTTTCTTTATCATATATTTACACTATATATGATTAGGATAGTGGAAATTTATATATCATATATATGACATCAGGAAATGAGTTCATATATTTTAACATATTGTCCTACATTGTTTAGTCTGATTATTAATATAATTAAAGTATACATACTCTGGTTTTATTTTATGTAGCAATATTTTATTCAGTTATTATTTTATTCATTCAAATATATAGTGTTTCCCTTCAATTGTTTATAATAGGCTATCTATGATTTTTAGAATCCTCTAGTGTACAAGGACGTGCACTAGACATCCCATAGCCTCATTGACTGGGTCATTATTTTTGTAATATTTATCACCGGAGTAAGATTTTTGTGTCAATCATTATACACCCTGCTATTATATATTTCATCATGTTTTATATATTTTTTCCACAATTAAATATACACATCATTCATCATTATTCTGTAACTTTTGATATTTATAGTTATAATTTATAAACAATAACTCCACTATAATTGAGAGAAAAAAATAATGATGTGCTATGATTATTGATATATACTAAAAGAATCCTCATGTGTATAAAATCAACTTTACAAAAATACACATTCTTTTGGAAATAATTTTGGGATTAAATATGAATGTTCATATTTCCTCCCTTTAGATACCTCTCTCTTCTTCTTATTTAAAAACATAATAATTTTATCCTAGAAATTATGTAATGTGTGTCCACTAAATCCAAAAAACATTTAATAACATTTTTTTTATCTTCCAAGTAAATAGTGTTCCTAATAGATTTAAATTGTTTTTGTTATTGATTCTAATCAATAATGAAACAAAATTCAAAATAGTTTCCACCTTTTAATCATTGGTTACTCTCCCCATAGACACATTGAGAAAATAATTTAGAATATTTTTTTTTATATATACTATTATTCTTCCTTGGATATCAAGGAAAATTATAAAGGATATATTCGAGGGATTATTTTATCATTATACCACTTCCTTCATATCATATTCTATGAAGGAATTGACTTTTTTCACAATTTCATACTGTTTATCAATACATTTTTATAAAAAACAAACAAATATGGGGTTTAACTATTTCTAGGGTCCATTACTAATTGAATTTTCTATATTATGATGACCATTTACCCCATCATTAGGCATTAAAGGATATATAAAATAATCCAATTTATAAAAAGTTTAACTCTTTCACTATTTGGATATCATTGATATTAGAATATGTAAACTAATGGGATATTATATTACTCACCTTTAAGATAAGACCAATCTATTATTAGAATATTAATTTTAAAAATTATTCATCTTCTAAATATATAAAATAAAAAAACCAAAAAACAATAAATTTTTATTAAAAAAGGGATATAAGTGAATCTTCTTGTTGCAGTTTGACAAAACTCCTTAGGGTTATATTATGTTCATCTAATAATTACCATACTGATTGTTTTAATAAATATTCAAAAATTATTTATAAGATGATATTTATTATAATAAAAAGAAATTGAAAAATAAATATATTTATGAAGAAATTCGTGTTTGAATATGTGTATTGATATATTATTATTTATATTTTAATATTATTAATGATAGATCATATAATATTATGATATAGAAACTTAGAGTTTAAGAATTTCTATCAATTTTTTCCACTACTTTATCTGATTATTCTCTTCATTCCTCAATGTATTAAAATGCATACCTTTATAACTTCATTTGAAATATCCCAACAAATTCTTGTAGATTGGTCGTTGAATGTTAACATAATTTTTAATAGAATTAAATATAATCCCCACATAATATATATACTCTTTTAATGTATAATATAAAATATCGGGTAAATATGTATACAATTAAACACATATAGTGAGATAAATCTAATAAACATTGACCCCACTTTAAAGGATTCTTTTTGTAATCAAACAAAAAATAATATTATATAGAAATGATTTTTTTACTAGTCTATAAATGGAACTAATACCATGGAATATTCTATATCACTATAGATGTTATAATTATTGTCACAATGAATCATTCTCTATGAATGTATACCTAGGTCGTTTAAATATAAAACCCATATGGAATCTTATTAAGGAGATAGATATGACATTGATATGAGTGATTTGGTTTATCGAATCTAATAAATATGATTCTCTAATTTGAAAACATACAAATAATAATTTTGAATTAGGGAATTTATTTTCAATATATTAAACATTTTCTATTATGAATTGTTAGATCATAATATATTTACACTTGGAAATGTGATAATTTTCAATTTTCAAATACTATTTTTAGAGTGTCTAGTTGTTGGTGTTCATAGGGTGTTATAACATCCCTAATTTAGATTACCTCCACCATGACTAAACCGGGTACATAAAATTAGAAGTTAACATATATATATATATATATATATATATATATTCCAAAGGAAAAATATCAGTATTATGTTCAAAAATGATTCATAGTCAAACTATAAAATCAATTTAATTGATAAAAACAATCCAATTGATATAAATATATAAATTTTAGTAATAATATATATAATGGAAAAGATGTATACATTATTCCTATATACCATTAATAAATATATAAAAACTCAAATTTTATAGTATAATGACATATATAATAATAACATAATACGTGAATGAAAATTAATGAAAAAATTGGCTAACTGTGTATAAGAAATATAAAAAAAATTAATAACAAAATAGAAAAACTAGGTAATATGACTATTCCTAGTCTAGTCATCAAAATGTATTAAGGCCCAAGTTATTGATCCATTGAATACATGTCCCTAGTATGATCATGTGGAGTCAACATTTATATTTTATCTTGTACCATGGATTTTGAGCTTTGTGTGCGTTCATTTCATATAGACACAACTAATTTTGTTACTTAGAAAGTACATAATATAAATGTTTTAATATAGATTGAAATTCATTATGATAAAAAAATATATTAAAAAAATAATAAATATTTAATAGAAAAAAGTACAACAACTCCACCCATGTTTCAGAATACCTTCATCAACCAGTGATGGGGTGTCTGTAAAAATATCCTAAGGATAACCATAAGGAAACATGTTCCATGTCACAAGTATGGTCATAACCTCTCATTGTGTATAAACACCTAACCCATTATAAGTACATCATGATAAGTTCCAATAGTGGATGTAGTATTCCATGTGATTATAGTAATAAATAGAGGGGTAGTATTCTCTAATAACCATGATATATCAATTGAATAAAAACCACATGATGTAAATATATTGAAGGCATAAAATTTGTGAAAAGTCTAATACAGTTGAGAATCATGTTATGTTTCTATAATTACATTTTTTTTCATAATTTACATATCTATGAAAAATAGATATAAGAAATAAAGTCCCTAGTTGAAACACCTCTACGCTCTACATTTTCTTGAGAAGAGGAATTTTTTTACTTGAATTAGGTGACATCCTTATGAATCCCAATTGAGGAAATAAATGGTAAGGGTATTAGAGAGGATTAGGGTATGTTTTCCTTTGAAGAACATGCAACCTTTCCAGAGAAAAAATACAACCAATATAGTCTAAATGATTCTTGATAAAAAACCACATTAGCTAATAAAATACCAAAATAGAACAACATTAGGGTAAATGGGAAAGAAAATTAAATAAATTACAATGATACGACTCTCTATAGAATGAAATTAGCATAAAAGAGGTACCATACAAGACCAAGATGTTGACACTCCCATTCCCCACCTTCATAAACCAAATAATGATTTGAAGGACCACCGCTAGATAAGGGTGAAACATCACCCTTACCTATATCTCATTACAATACATACAAAAATTCACAAAATATCCCCAGAAGGTGGTGAGTATAACACTAATTAGGATTTACCCTAATAATGTACCATACCCACCCACTATAACAAGAAATTGCATCCAAATTTAAATAAAATAGTAGAAAAGTTGATAAGAAAACCATACCAAAATATAAAAATCTACAATATAATAAAACATAAATTTAAATATTTAAAAAAAAAATTCCCTTCCATTGGAATGATCAATTCATTTCCCACCAACACTCACGCACAAATCATTGAACGATGGACCTCCCTATACACATGAGTGGTAAGTCATCCTATCACGAAGCCATCAATTAGGGACCATATTGATGGTGGTACTTCCAACCATGATCCATCCCAAATTATCATTGGTTTAATGGTGGTACATCTAACCATTACCCACCCCAAATTATTATTATTTTACAGTGGTACTTTTTACCATAACCCATCCTACATAAGTGGGAATACCACAACAAATTTATGCCAAAATTTCAAAGAAAACATTTATTGAAAAAAACCCATCTTTTAAAACTCACCCTATTGAAATCACATCACCCTAGGTTCTCTATCAATAACAAAAGGGATTTTCCATAAAAATTGTACATGATTTATAAATTATCAATCAAACAAGTTATAGAATGTTATTTTGTTAGAGAGGCCACCCAACTCAATAATATTAGTGAAAAGGATACATGATAATTTCATTGATTAATCATTTTGCCTATTTTTTCTTTACCGAATTCCAATATTATCTCATAAAAAAGAAACTTAACCGATATATCTTAGTATAAAAACACTGATTTATTGTTCCAATCAAGCTAAACTATGTATATTCAACACGATAATAGAGAATGTAACACTACCGTTGATTCCATAAACAATCCCAAAAATAAATGATGTCACTTGTGATTGGCATTCTAAAAACACTAGAATTATTTAATGAAAACCTTAAAACTCGGGGTGTTACATTTCCCCCATCAATGGTAATTCCATCCTCTATAACTATAAATAAATAGTTTTATTTCTCTAACAAAAACATTCATATTTTTCATATTTAACTTTGATCCTAACCATGCTTCCATAACACTCACACCATGGAAAAAAATCACCCTTGAAGGGTCTTTTTTGGTATAAATAGACCATTTACCAATTCATGGATAAAATTTTCAATTGGATAAAGAGTAATATAATCTCATTAAGTCACATGATAAGGATCCAAGTGATACTTATTTAGATGTGATGTGTGGAAAAGGTTACTAAAAAATACTATATCTTGGTGGTAATACTGACCAATATATAAAATTTCCAATCTTTATTATAACCTTAAATGGTGCCACATATAGTGGTTCTAACTTCAGATGTATCTATAAACACCGAGGAACATGAATTTGATACAATTTAATGAAAACATTGTCACTAACATTGAAAGATAATGGTCAGAGATGATTGTTTTCAATTGAAATTTTGTTCCTTGGTGTCATCTCCATTCATTTCCAAATTATCTGGATTTTCATTTTAGTCACATGTACATGTATTATTCCAATAATGGGTGATTCTCATAATTTAACCAAACATAATGGTGAAAAAGAAGGATGAATATAAAAATCCTTAATCAGTGGAATCTGAATTGTTTTTTGATAACAATTGTTATAAAAAAATACACCAAAGTCATTTGATCCACCAATAAATGACTGAATTCCATCACACATTCTCTAAGAATTGATACCAATTTTTGAATAGTGTGTTTTGATTTTACATCCATATTTGGATGATAAATTGTGCTCAAGGTCAGTTGACTTCAAAGATCCAATTGTAATGATTTCATAAATAGACAAGTGTAGGGGTCTCTGTCAAATATAATAGAAACTGAAACACTAGTTAACCTCTACAGTTCATGGATATATAACGATTCCATGTTTTCTACCATGTTGTATTCATTGATAGGGAAAAAGTGTACCATCATTGTAATTTGATCCAATATTACCCATATAAGATCATATTTCTGCAATGTTCTACAAAGGAGTATAAAAAAATCCATCAAAATCTAATCCCACATCCTCACTAGTATGGGACTAGTCTTCACCATACCAAATCGCATTTATTACACTACCATTACCAATTGGAATGTTAATAATTTCATTACATACTCTAAAATTTCATGTTTCAACCCTTTCCTCCAGAAACGCACATTAATTTCATTGTGCATTTTCAGAACACCTATATTATTATCCTATTTTTAATAGTGATATGATTAAAGATGTATTTATTTTCAAAAAATACGAACTATGATCCATTTATGAAAGTATTAGAAGGACATATCATCCATTTTAAGGTTATCTTGATTATTCCAACTATTTATGTTTAACCTAATTTTGATGTAGTCAAAATAATATCTTCAGTATTATTTTACAAAATTATTCAAGTTTAGAAAAAGAATTTATAGAAAAAAAACTATGTATTTTTCCAGTGCATCACAGTCTAAATGCATATCAGATATTAATATCATCAATATTAATTTGTCATGAGCTTTTTATATCACTTTTTTATATGTTTTATGACTCAATTAATTATAAACAAAATTAACATTAATGGTTGTGTATATCAAGTCAATATTGAACATGTGGAGGTACTCTAACCATCTTTGATTCCACATGTTCACGTCTTAGTGAGAAAATAAGTATTTCAAAACTTCATTATTGGTGAATAATAAAAACATTTCTCTATAATAAAAATGACTCAATGTTTTTAAGGAATGAAAAAACAACAGCGAATTCTAGGTCATGTGTAGGATGATTCTTAACAGGAACTCATAAATGCCTCAAACCAAAGACCACAACATGGTCACTCTATATAAGAAAACGACCAAGAACAGATCCATTTGTATCATTATACACCACATAATTGTTAGATAGTTCAAAAATTTTATTATGGGAGATGAGTTGAGGTGAGTAATAAATTCTAAAAAACATTTCTTACATTCTTCATTACATATAAATCGAACACCTTTCCATGTCTAAATAGTCAGGGGATATGAAATCCAAGAAAAATCCCAATCAAAGCTTCGATAATAACCTAATAGTCACACAAAACATCATACCTCAAAAACATTATTTTTTTTCTAATAAGAGTTTAATTATTCTATATTTCCAATATCAATAGATATTATTTCATTATAAATTTCATGCCTAAGGAAAAATACTTATTTTATCCAGATTTCACACATAGAAAATCTATCATACAAACAATGTTATCACAACCTACTAATTAGAATTTCAATGTGAATTTCATATATTTCATGAATTAAGAATAAATAATAATATCATCAACAAACACCACAAAAAAAATTTCAAGTTACATATGGAGGATATGATACATTAAATCCATGAAAATATTTAGGGCTTTCGTTAAACCGAAATGCATGATGTCATATTAATAATTTCCATAATAACTATATTTATTTAATCCCAATATATCTTCAATTAAAACTATATTTTGATGATATCCTCAATCTATATTAGTTTTATAGAACAATTTTCATCCCATTAATAGGTCATATGGGTCATCAATCCAAGGAATGAGATATCAATTTCAAATCATTATTTGATTAAATTTTTTAAAACAAACACAAAAACTAAGAGTACCCTTAACCTTATTAATGAACAAAATAGGTGAACCCTAAGGGTATTTTCTAGGTTTAATAAATAATTTACTTACTAACTCTTAAATATGATTCTATAGCTCTTGAAACAGTACTAGAGACATTAATTATGATACTAAATAAACAATACTTGTTCTCTGGAGTAGGGTGATAATAAATTTAATTTCCCGCTCAAGTTTTAACCTAAAGAAATTTTTTATAGAAACAGTTTGGTATTGATCCCCAATGATAGGAAAAATCTTATTCCCTATTTCATTTACAGCTTTCAAGGTCAGTGTTGATGATTGGCCCAACATTTCTATGTCTACTATCACTAGAGGATCTTTTTAACAAGTATTTATACCCAAACCACCCTTAAATACATGTGGAGATCCATAGAGATATGTGAACATAAATGGTCGAGCATAGTAGTTTATATAGGCTTTAAACCCTACTGGAAAATCCATACCAAAGATCAAATAAAATAAGCCCATCTCCAAGACTATAAACTCATAGCGAAACTGCATTGTGTCAATGGTAATGGATAATTCTTGGCACCTAAATCCTCTGCACACCCACTATACAAGGGTGTCTTTATATTCATGAATTGACGAATAATTTACACGTGAAATCACAATTTTTTAACAACAAAAGAGGTAATGAAGGAAATTAATGTTCCATTATCAACCAATATGTACATAATAGTGGAGTTCATAAGAATAATTCATATCACTGTAGAGGGACTTGGTTTCTCTCACAATATCTTCTTCAATTCTCAAAATATATTACTCATATGTCATAAGAAAGCTCTTGTTTCCCAATTTCGGTATTGACTATACAATAAGAGTGTTCATGGAAACGTCTTTGTTTATTTGTGTTTGTGGAAGTAAACTAGTCTGATGGGACTATTCAATCCAACCATGAGAAGGTTTACTTTGTTCCATGTTTACACCACATGACGATCATAGATGTTTTTGACAATAATTCTATATATCACTTTTCTTTTGGAAGTTGTTCCAATTCCTTGGCGGTGAATTTCATTCCTTCCTCCATTCTAGCAATGCACCACACTAAAAATATCCCGGTATGATATCATATCTGAGAACAAAATTAACTAATTTTGTAGTATGTGTTTAGGTTTCACTACCTCCATGATTATAAACAACCTTTATTCTATTTTTTTAAGTACTAGAGTTTAGACATATCACCATGGGTACAAATAGACTACCTACCATAGACATCCCAAAAAGATAGCATTCATCCAATGATTTCCTTTTAACCATATCCATATAATCTATAATATAGAGAATGGTAAAATTGGATCAATTCTATGGTCTTTATTTGATATCAAATATTCACACCTTCAATGATTAAATAGAATCCACCATTGGAGATAAAATAACCAAGTTGATAAACCTTTCTGCATAATCTGTCACTAAGTGTTTTTCAAGGTTTATAGTGGAGAAATTTTTGGCTCTTTCTACAACATCCCAGGTAAATAATGAATATGAAATTTTTATATTTTTTAATATTTGTGAATAAAATTTTAATATTACTTTAAATGGAATTCTATGTTCGATGGCGTACGCAGAACGCACCAACTAGTTTCTTTGAAATCTTACATTGCACACTAATAATATAATAATATTATTTTAAATGGTAGTTCATGCCTAGCCATTGTAATGGAAGAAATGAACAGAACCAAATAAAAAATGATTATATATGTTTTCTAAATATTTTAACAATTACCCAATAAATGATAGAGGCTTAAAAAGAAATTGATCCAATTTTAAGAATAAATATTTTAATATTCTTTAAAAGGTAGATTAACCATATTTTGTTGGAGAACCCTTTAGAAAAATACTTTTTATTAATTTTATATGTAATATTTTACATATAAAATCTTTATTTAGAATTGGGACATCAAAATTTACTTTGTGTAAATTTTTGTTATTTTTCTGAAAAAGTTCATTTTTAATGAATAGTGAAAATGATGTATTTTAATTCCAAACCTCCTTTTAATCTAATTTATTTATATTGTTATATAATCATTTTAATTGGGTTTAAAGATCATTTAAAATATAATTTTACCATTTAATCCAATGTTGGTCATTTTAATTAATTTCACATTGAAATTGGATATAAACAAGTGTCAATATTTTGATAGATATTGTGTCTTAAAAACATGTTATTTCTTTTGATAGAGGGAATTAATTATAAAATTAATTAATGAAAATTCTATGTATTTAATTTGATAAAATGGAAATAATTTTTTAATTTTGAATATCAAATTTTCTTTGGATAATTTTTTTTTATTTTTCTGACAAATGTTCATTTTTAATGAATAGTGACAAAATACTGCATTTTACTTCAAAACTGCTTTTTCATCTAATTTAATTATATAGTTATATTGTAGTTTTAATTGGTTTTAAATTTTAATTGAAATATATTTTTATCCCTTAATACAAAATTTGTTCATCGGAAGTAATTTCACTTTTCAATTGGATGTAAAAACAAGTAAATATTTTGATAAATTTTACTTCTTAAAAATCTGTCGTTGGTTGTGACAATGAGAATTATTTTTAAATTTACTAATGCAATTTATGTGTTTGTAATTTGGTAAAATGGATTAAATATTTGGAATCAGAAGGTCCAAATTATGTAATTAAGACTCTTTTGATTTTGAACATTATGAATAGTAACGACGTCAGTTATCATTAATTATAGTGATTAATTAGTAATCAGGTAGTAAAGGGTAATAAAATAATATCATATCAATATAAAATGACCCCAACATGTGTCAATGTCCTCTTTTTTCAGTCACATCCAACCATGGGAATATTTTTACCAAACTTGAGGGCCGATGGAGTCACATGGGTGTAATAGTGACATTTATGACATTATTTTTAAAAAGAAGAGAAATATAACAAATGTTTGTATATCCTAAGTAAAACAATTTTAATTTTGTCTATATAAATTATCTCTTATACTATAAATATTCATTGTAATGATAAAAATATTTCAAACATCATGATAGTTTTTTATAATTTTTAGACATTAAATAAATAAATTTATTTATGACACCATGATGATGCAGTGATTACCTCATTAATGAACGATTTAAATAAAATGAAAAGATAAGGTAAAATATAAGACATACACATGTCTAAAACCAATTTTATGGATGGATTTAGAATTCTTATCACCTTAACCTAGAAATATATAATTTTGGGACCTTTATAATCTGAAAACCATTTTATAATAATGTAACATTTCAAGACATTCCAAAAGTGACCCTCCTCCCTCTTATAAAAAGCCCCTACCTCTACCCCTTACCCACACCTCTCAATCCCTTTTTTCTTACAACCTCTTCTCAAATTATCTATCTACATCCATCTATTACTCCTTGAAGCCTCACTTTGGGCAGAAGTATTTTCACGGAAGCCTTTGGATGAAATCAAAAAAAGGTACCCGATTTAGAGGTAATGTCTTCTCTCGAATTTCATTCATTTATTTTCCTTCATAACTCACCACTATCTTTTTTTTGATCCAATAATATAAACTGAATCCTCAATATACTAGGATGTTTTTATGTTACGTATTATACCTACACTTACACACACCTCCGTCTAATGGTTAAAAAACATATTGTTTCTGTGGGTGGCAAATTACAGCCTCACGAAATGATGATTGTTCAATATTCTTTTAACACCTTTCATGGAAGACATTATGAGGTAACTGTATTTATATATGATATATATGGTATTTATTTTTTCTATATTCTTCTGAATTTTATTTTTAAATCACGTCGTTATTCTTTTCATGTTGTGGAAGTGCAACAATTTCATATGAGGAAGTATAGACTACCGCCCCCTCAAGTGATGTGACTCGTTCACCCCAAAAATGGAATTTATAAGGAATTTTATTAATGAATTTTTTACCTATATAACATATATAATATACTATAATTATAATATATCTATGTCTCATTTAGTTTTAAATTCCATTAATATGACAAAAAAATAAAAGCAGCGTTCATGTGTACGTACGCCCTACCTTCTCCATGAACGGTACATTTAATTTGTTATCTCCAAACATTATGGAATATTATTAAATACATATATACTGGATATATATTATATTTAAATCCAGAACCCCATTCTGGAGATGATGTACTTATAACTACATGGACAATTCTCTTCAAACAAGTTCATTTTTTCTCATGTACCAAACATCGACAAAACGTATGATATGGACTCACATAATTAACTAATTTTTATAACATGATAATATGTGATAATAATTGAATAATAAATTTTAAATTAATTCATTATGAAATTATAAATTGACCAATGTTTATTATTCTATAATATAAAGAAACAAACAAGACAAGTCGGACTTTCTGTAAGGGGATTTCTTATATCACTTTTAATTCCATGATATTTCCATTGTTCAATAATTATTTATTGAATGTGGTGTATTGTGTACTGAAATTTGATATATATTATTATGATTCTATTTATATTCATGGTATTCTGTGATTCATTTGGTTCTTATTATCTTTTGGTCATATGACTTGATTGATTACAACGAGGAAATGGATTTTAATCTCACTTTTTATTCCCGTGAAATTCATGCTATATTTTCAACTATCTCCTTTGAGTAGTGTATGTAGTGCCCATTATTCTACTCATTTTGTAATATAATTTTGTTTATGGGTATTTACATCAATGTTTTATAGTCCTTCTTTCATGGTGAGTACGTTTCAAATGTTACTGAAATCGGTAAGGGAACCTTTCACCATCCTATTTTTAAAAGGATTTTTTTGTTAGGTCTTTTAATTTACATCTTCATTTGTTGGGATAAGTTCTTATAAATCCTTATTGCTTCAAATTTTATGTCAACATGATGACATTCCCTCTTTATCCCTCATCAACTCATTTTTGTAATTTTAAAGTGACGGAGTTTAGGCAGTTGAATTTCTGTAAGGGAACTTCTTAACCCAATTTCAATTCTTGAGGATAAACCTATACTTATTGATTTTTTAATACTATGAATATATGTGGATAAACTCTGATTGTTTTACACTTAATATCCACTTATATTTGGTGTATTTATATTTTTCACACATAATTATGTAATTGATTTATCCATAATCTAAGTATACCGTCTTTGTAAGGGACTTCATCTCAATCTCCTTTCGTTGAGGCATACATCAATTTATATATGACCTTATTTTACATGAAGCATTTTACTAAATGAAAAAAAGGAATGTTTTTGTCTTGCGTATGTGGCGATAACAACTTCTCCACCGCCGTCACCATTATTTCAGTTTCAGCTTCCTCTAAAAGCCATAACTTTTTCTAAATGAAAAATTAATACCATGTTTTAATTTATTTTGGTATTGAAAATGGTTTTGATTTTGTTTTGATTAAATCAATATCTTGTATTGATATCTTGTGATTGAAATGTGGAAGTGATATGTTTCCTTTATGCATGTTTTATGTGATACAATTATGTTATGGTTCATGGGAATTTTTTATTAAGATTGGTGGTTCTGTGATAAAATAAGTGCAGGTGAGCCCGAGATAGATCTCCAACGAATTGGGTTATGCGAAGGAGTTAAATGCTAAGGTTTCTGTAAATATATTTAGGAAATATATTATGATGGGTATTCCAAACATAAACATGAGGGTTACTCCTTATGTAAGAATGTTATGAATGCCTCAATATACCTTTATTTCTTATGATTCCTATGAGTTATTCATAAAAAATATGATTTCATGAGGTACGTTAAAGTGGTTTTGTTTTATGAGTAAATTATGATTTCATTGATTCTTATGTATACATGGACTAATGTTTTCTTTCCATATTTTTATATCCCTTACTGATATTTTCATGCCCATCCCAGGTTTTTTGGAATTTTTTCCACAGGACTTTAAGATGAATTAGTTCAAGGATGGGATCAAGGAAATGTAATGTTTTCTGAAACATGGAACTACAAAACTATTTTGTTAAAGAGTTTTTATTTTGTAAAATAAATGGAAAATGGGTAGATGTGTCTACTTTGTAATCTTTGATATGTAATAGTTATGTCCTAATTCTCTAAAAATCCAAATCTGAAAAGATCATCAATGTGAATTATTCATTTAATTCAGGATTATGTAATGATTTATGGTCAGGTCCTTATAGATGGAATCAAAGGTTAGTTTAGATAACTTTAGAGGATAGGGTATTATTTAAGTATACATGACATTACCATAATGGATAGGATTTCAGATAGAGTCATAGTTTTTTTAAGATAAGGTGATTGAGTTTATGATAACATGAATAATAATATATTAGTATTATATGATGATTTTACTAATATACTAACACTGACGTTTTTGGTTTTAGTAAATGGATGGATCTATCGGGCACCAAATTAACAGTGGATGTGAAGAAAAATGTGACGGTTTTCCGAACGAGAAACTGAATGATATGGGAGATGCAATGAAAACTCTTTTGGTTATTCTCAACCAACTATTTGGATTCAATATTGACCACCTGAACCCTATTGATTTTTATAAGGCATCATATATGTGAGAAACAAATCCCTAGGAAATATCAGTTAATAAAAAAAGGTAGGAATGTTAAAAAACCTATGTGTTAAAGATGTGGAAAGAAACACCTAGAAAAATGTTTCAAAGGGACAGAAAGATGCTATATATGTGGAAATGAAGGTCATAAAGCAGGAACTTTCCATGGAAAAAAGGAAGCATCTAGTTGATTCTACGAAAGGGAAAGAAGTCCTTTCTGAGGGATCAATTGAATGTTTTAAATGTGGAGTGCATGGTTATTATGCAAACACATGTCCTACAATGAGTTTTTGGAAATGGGATTAAAAAGATCATACAAATATTTTTTTACCAATACCTAATTCCATTTTGATTGAGGATGAAGAAACTGACATTGACCAATAAAAGGTATTGATTATTTCTTAACATTTGTTTTCCTATTATTGAAATCTTAGGATATGATTCATGATTTTCTTAGTATTTCATAATAAGATGGAAATTAATGTTTAATGTATCATGAATAATGTTTAATTAGTAAGAAGTCAACATATAATGGATTCAAGAGTTATGGTAGATTTTAGGATGGTGAAATTATTAAAAGTATTAAGGCTCTTTTGATGATAGGATTACATTAGAAGACTTTTTATAGTATGTGAAACCCTGATGTTTGATATATAAAAATTGTAGTCAAGGAAAAATTATCTTTTATTTTTTGGATATAGTTATAAAGAACCATTTTGGTTTATATGATCCTTGAATTTGAGGTTATTACTGGTTAATACATTTTGGGATGCAAAACGAAAGTTATTAGAAAACCTTTATGGTTATAATATGGTATGGTTATTTTTGATGAATTTATACCTTTTTTGGAATGTTATAAAATTATATTGTTTTTGAAAAAGGATGACACACGGACCATGTGACAACACGTCGCGTCAGACGAAGATGTGGGAATCGAACCCACAACCAAAGTGAAACTGGTATTTATTTCCTACCACTGGACTACGTGTAGTCCCTAGTTTTTATGACTAATTATGTTTAGTTAGATGATCTTATGAATCAGGAATATGTTGATTTCAGGTTATCAATGGAAATGATTAACCTATCATGGAGGATATGTGATGAAGTTAATTGCATTTCAATTGGATAAATTAAGAGTAACTGATGTTATTTGGAGATAAATGTTAAGATTTACCATGTAAGACTATGTGATTAAATCCTTTAGAGATTTGGGTTTCAATCCTAGTTTGGATTACCTTGAAGAAATTTTATGGATTTCTGTTTATTTAATGGTCTTTCTTGAACCTTGGATTTTTTTTGTTTAATTTTGGGAGATTAAGAGTAGTATTTATTTTTATAAAGGATTATCCTTTTGGGAATTATCTGATATTATACTAAAAATTCTGTTTTTGGTTAAGGTCTAAACACATGGAAAATATATAGTTCATATTTTGAGTGTTAAGTGATTCTCAAGAATTAGATTATAGCTCTCTTAATGTGAACAAGTCATCCTAAATACTCATTGTGTGGAGAAAATATGAGTTCGTGTTAGAAATCTAGTAAAAGATGAAAGTCTACACAACAAGTGAGTATGTTTTCTTATGTTTTAGTTAAGGTCTTAAATAAATTCCTTAATGAAAAGTAACTAGAAAATGTTTTCTGTTAGCTTTTCCTACAAGGGAATCAAATACTATTTAACCCATCACAAATTTGTGATTTTCCAGTGGTTAAAATTCCCCTAAACATGTTTTCTATCACTCTACATCAGAACACGACCCCTTTTTTTCTCTTCCATATCCATGTTTCCCTACTTGTAATCCTTGTATGGGTTAAGTCGGATGACCTTTGTACTTCACTTTATTTCTTTTAAAGTAACAGTTTAATTGACTCCTTTTCTGTTTTGGGGCTTTCAATAATGTTTCCGAGCCCAATTTTAAAATTGGAAGGATGCAATTCCCAAAAGGGGGGAAGGATGTAACATCTGAGGAAAATAATGAATATGAAATTTTCATATTTATTAATATTTTTGAATAAAATTTTAATATTACTTTAAATGTAACGCTATGTTTGATGGTGTACCCATTACGCAACAATGAGTTTCTTTGAAATCATACATTGCACACTAATAATAAAATAATTTTATTTTAAATGGTAGTTAATGCCAAGTCGTTGTAATGACGGGAATAAACAGAACTAACTAAAAAATGATTATATATTTTTGTTAAATATTTTCACAATTACCCAATAAATGATAGAGGCTTAAAATGAAAATGAATCAAATTTTAAGAATAAATATTCTAATATCCTTTAAATGGTCGATTACCTGCCTTTTGATGATGAATCATTTTTAAAACTAAATTTTTTAAATTTTATAATTTATATTTTCAAAAATAAAACCATTCTTTAGAATCGGGGCATCAAAATTTACTTTGTGTAATTTTTTTTTATTTTTCTGATAATGTTCAATTTTTAATGAATAGTGAAAATACTGTATTTTAATTCGAATCCTCCTTTTAATGTAATTTATTTATATGGTTAGATTATATTTTTAATTGGGTTTAAAGTGTAGTTAAACTTTATTTTTACCATTTAATTCTTTGGTGGTCATTTAAATTAATTTCACTTTGAAATTGGACATAAACAATTGTCAATCCTTTGATAGATATTGTTTTTTAAAAACACACAATTTGTTTTGACAGTAGGGAATTAATTATAAAATTAATTAATTAAACTTATATTTTTTTGAATTTGGTAAAATGTAAATAATTTATAATTTGTAATATCAAATTTAATTTGGATAAATTGTTGTTATTTTTCTGACAAATGTTCATTTTTAATGAATAGTGAAAAAATACTGCATTTTACATCAACACATCATTTTCCTCTACTTTTATTATATAGTTAGATTGTTATTTTAATTTTTTCTGAAGTGTAATTGAATTATCTTTTTATCATTTAATACAATGTTGTTCATTTTAAGTAATTTCACTTTTCAATTGGATGTAAAAAACAAGTCAATCTTTTGATAAATTTTACTTCTTAAACACCTGTCATTGGTTGTGACAACAAGAATTATTTTTAAATTAATCAATGCAATTTCTGTGTTTGGAATTTGGTAAAATGGATTCCATATTTTGAATCAGAAGTTTCAAATTATTTAATTAATACTCTTTTGTTTTTGGACATTATGAATAGTAACGACAGAAATTATCTTTAATTATCATGATTAATTATTAATCGGGTAGTTAAGGGTAATAAAATAATATCATAATAATATAAAATGACCCCCAAAATGTGTCCAAATCCTTTTTTTTTGAGTCATGTCAGACCATGGGAATATGTTTTCCAAAATTTTGGGCCCATGGAGTCACATGGGTGTAATAGTGTCATTTATGACATTATTTTTAAAAAGAAGAGAAACATAACAAAGGTTTGTATATCCTATGTAAAAAAATTTTAATTTTGATTAAATAAATGATGACTTAGACTATAAATATTAATTGGAAAGATAAAAATATTTCATACATCATGATATTTTTTTATAATTTTTAGATATTAAATAAATAAATTTATTTATGACACCATGATGATGCAGTGATTACCCAATTAATGAACGATTTAAAAAAAATAAAAAGACAAGGTAAAATATAATACTTAAACTTATTGAAAACCTTTTGTATGGGTGGATTTAAAACCCTTATCACCTTATCCTCTATTACTCCTAGAAGCCTCACTTTGGTCATAGGTCTTTCCAAGGATGCCTTTGCTCAAATCCAAAAGAGTTACACGATTTAGAGGTAATGTATTCTATCGAGTTTATTTCTATTATATTCCTTCTTAACTCACCACTATCTTATTATTATTTGATCCCATAATAACACCAGTATCCTCAATATACTATGATGTTGTTATGATATTTATTATATCTACACTTACACACACCTCCGTCTAATAGTTAAGGAACATACTGTTTTTGTGGGTGGCGAATTACTGACTCAAGAAATGATGATTGTTCAATATTCTTTTAACACCATTTATGGTGGCCATTATGATTTCAATATATTTATATATGATATATATGGTATTTATTTTTTCTATATTCTTCTAAATTTAATTTTTAAATCACTTCGTTATGATTTTCATGTTGTGGAACTGCGATAATTTCATATAAGGAAGTGTAGACTACCGCCCCCTCATGTGATGTGACTCGTTCATGCCAAACACGGAATTTATAAAAATGTAATTAATTAAATTATTTTACCTATTTAACATATATATTATACTGTAATTATAATATACATGTGTCTCATTTAGTTTTAAAGTCCATTAATATGACAAAAAAATGAATGTAGCGTTCATGCGTACGTACGGCCTACCGTCGCCATGAACGGTACATTTCATTTAGTATCTCCAAACGTTTTGGAATATCATTAAATACATATATACTGGATAAAAATTATATTTAAATCATTATCACAATTCCTTAGATGATTTACTTACAACTACATAGACAATTCTCTTCAAATAAGTTCAGTTTTACACATCTACCGAACATCGACAAAACGTATGATATGAACTCACATAATTAACTAATTATTATAACATGATAACATGTGATATCAATTTAATAATAAACATTAAATTACTTCCATAAGAAATTATAATTTTACCAATGTTTATTATTCAGGAATATAGAGAAACGAAAAAGACATTTCGGACTTGAGGTAAAGGGATTTGTTATCTCACTTTTAATTTTGTGACATTTCCATTGTTCACCAATTTTTTATTGCATGTGATGTATTGTGTACATAAATTTGATATATATAATCATGATTCTATTTATATTCATGGTATTCTATAATTCATTTGGTTCTTATTATATTTTGTTGATATGACTTGATTGATTACAACGAGGTAAAGTGTTTTATCTCACTTTTTATTCACATGAGATTCATGCTATATTTTCCACTATATACTTTGAGTGCGGTATGTAATACTCATTATTATAATATTTGTGTAATATACCTTCGCTTATGAGTATTTACATCAACATTTTATAGTAATTCTTTCATGGGGTATACATTTAGAAAGTTACCCAAATCGGTAAGGGAACCATTCACCCTCCTCTTTTTAAAAGACTTATTTTTGTTAGGTAATTTAATGTACATATTATTATGTTAGTATATGTTCTTATATATCCTTATTTCTGTAAATTTTATGTCCAAGTGATGAGATACCCTTTTTATCTCTCAAACACTCATTTTCTGAATTTTAAATTGACGTTGTTTAGGTTGTCGAATTTCTGTAAGGGAACTTCCTAACCCAAATTCAATTCTTTGGGTTAAACCTCTACTTATTGATTATGTAATAATATGAATATGTGTGGAAGAACTCTGATTATTTTACACTTAATATCCAGTTATATTTGGTGCATTTATATTTGTCACACATAATTATGTAATTGATTTACCCTTAATCTAAGGATACCGTCTTTGTAAGGGACTTCGTCTCAATCTCCTTTCATTGAGGAATACTTCAATTTATATACGACCTTCTTTTATTAGTTTTATAATAAACCCTTTGGAATTTTAATATCATTTAAAAGTAATATTTTTACATGAATCATTTTACTAAATGGAAAAAGGGAATGTTTTTGTCTTACGTATGCAGTGACAATGACTTCTTTTCCACCGTGACCATTATTTGAGTTTCGTCTTCCTCTACAAGACATAATTTTTTTAAATGAATAATTAATACAATGTTTTACTTTATTTTGGTATTGAAAATGGTTTTGATAATGTTTTGATTAAATCAATGTGTTGTATTGATATCTTGTGATTGAAATGTGGAATTGTTATGTTTCTTTTATGCATGTTTTATGTGATATTATTACGTTATCGTTCATGGGAATTGTTTATGAATATGGGTGGTTCTATGATAAAATAAGGGAGAGTGAGCCCGAGATAGATCTCTAATGCATTGGGTAATGCGAAGGAGCTAAATTCTAAGGTTTCAATGAAGATATTTTGGGAACACACTGTGATGGGTATTTCAAACGTAACCATGAGGGTTACTCCCTACGTAAGAATGTTATGAATGCCTCAAGTTACATTTATGTATTATGATTCCTATGAGTTATTCATAAAACTTATGATTTCATGTGGTATGTTAAAGTGCTTATGTTTTATGAGTAAATTATTATTTCATTGATTCTTATTATACATGGACTAATGTTTTCTTTCCATATATTTATATCCCTTATTGAGATCTTTATGCTCATGCCAAGTATTTGAAATTTTTTCCACTAGACATAATGATGAATAGGGTCATGGATGGGATCAACGAAATGTCATGTTGTTTAAAACATTGAACTAAACAAACTCTTTTGATCAAGAGTTTTTATTTTGTGAAAAAATGGAAACTGAGTTGAGGTGTCCACTTTGTAATCTTTGAGATGTAATAGTTATGTCCAAATAATCTAAAATTATAAACCTGAAAATATCCTCAATGTGAATTATTCATTTAATTCATGATTATGTAATGTTTTACGGTCGGGTCCTTATACTTTAAATTTTAAAGTGTATGGATATGATTATTTACTGAACATTTTCAAAATGTTCTCCCACATACATCCCACACTGGATTTTACTTGAATAGCTAAATCCCACCATTGGCGTTCATGATAAATTAACATATAGGTTTCAAACATAATCTTATACTTTATAAATGTATCACACAAATCAAGAATTCTATTTATTAGGTTTATCTACACTTCTTCATTATCAGGTTTTAAATCCCCTCAAATCACTAGGGGATTCTGCTTCTAAAACTACACAAAATGATCCAGTTTCCCTGGATCATCATTTTGATTTCATCTATCAATAGTATGAAAGTATTTCAGAATAAACATTAAAATTTATTGATCCTCCAATGATTCAAGTGAATCCATATTTTTTTAGCATCTTCCTACTATTTTATATGACGTCATCTTGGTGACATTTTCTATAAGAATTAAAATAAAATTTCATGGAACTAATGTCTTGAATAAATTTATAAATTAAAAAAAACATTATAAACAATTATCACTACCATAAAAAATAAATAGTGAATCTATAATTTGAAATCTAAACAATTTTATTAGTTTTTGAAAACCCATTTTAACATCATATTTACAATGAAATCTTAGTTGGATGTCTTAACCTAATGCATGGTATTAAACACTCAATAGACAAACCCACAACAAGGAGATAAAAACAATCCTACAAGTGCATTATAACAAACCAAAACCACCATGGTAACTTGATGTTCGGTATAAAAAGGTTTGCCATGTATTTTTATACAATACAATTCTTGTTCCAACAGTCTTATCCTCTTACTACTAACCCAAATCATGGGATGAACAAAAGTAGGACCACATGAAACACATATAAATAAAAAATAGGTCCAATTTGTAACACCACACCCCTACTAATTGGCTTGAGGAGATGAAAAGTGTTAATAGCCTTAGGTGACATCTCCTAGACAGCAAAGGCTGCAAATTAATACCCAGGGAATTTGAAAACATTGGGGGATTATTTATACATAATATCCCACAACTTGTCAATAGATAATCTAGATATATCATAGACTTAATGATTCATGAGAATAAACCACATAACTCAAAACAATAATAAAATAGAAATTTTTTTGAGTCTAATGGAAAAAAATGAAAAGAAAAATCAAGTCTATGACTCCCAGTATAATGACATCGACACCAAAATGGCACTGTTCAAAACCAATATGTATATACTCCCCAGATCCATCTTCAATAACCAAACAATCATGTTTGGGACTGACATTAGATAAGTGTGACACATTAGAGTTCCCAATCTCTCAGCAGGAAAAAACTAAAAATAAAAAGAATCCAAATAAAGGGGTGAGTATAACACTAAGTTGGACTTCCCAAAAGACTCCCCATCACATGACACAAGGACAAGAATAGTTTATCTCATTTTAATAAAATAGGATAAAAGTAGTTAATCAAGAGTGGGAAAACACAAAACATATTTCATATAATAAATAACCAATTTAATGTTTTTAAACTATTACATTTTCACTAGAATGATAATTTCATTCACACACATGCACACACACAAATAATGAAACCATGGACCTCCCAATACGCTTTAGTGGTAAGTCTTCCAACCACTAATCCTTCACTCAGTGACCATCTTGATTATGGTAATTCTGACCATGTCCCATGTCAAATTATTATTTATTTTAAGGGGGTACACCCGACTTTAACCCAAAATAAATTATTTTTTTATGGTGGTACATTCAACCTCTAAACATCCTACATAAACATGAATACACACCATAAAATTATTCTTAAATTGAAAAGAAAAAATTTATGGAAGAAAAACCCATCTTTCAAACCATATCTTGGTGAAATCACCTCACAAGGGGTTTTCCAAAAATTCCACAATGGATTTCTAAAAAACATGAATATGATTTATAAAACATCAATCCAACAGGTTATATATTTTATAATGGGAGAGAAGTCACTTACATCAATACGAATAGTGAAAACGATCCAAAATGATGTTGTGGAATAATCCTTTTTACTCTCATTCCTTTATAAAGGTTGAATAATATATCCTCAACACAAAACATAACCCATAGATCCATTTTTATAAATACCATTATATGGATCCAATAAAATAAACCTAAGCATATAGAACACGATAGTGGTCAACAAGAAAATAAACATTTATTCCCTAAAAAAATCTCAAATATTATATGTCACCAAAGTTCAGACATCAAAAATTTCTAGAATTCACTAATAGGAACCCTCAAACAGGGGGTGCTACACTAGTCCTCATATATATCAGAAGAGGGGGTACAACATTTAACATAAATCTTTAATCATTACAGTATATTGTAAATTTAAATGGAAGGATAACATTATGGGAAAGGCATTCCACTAACAAGGCTAATATACACAATTCAATCATACCTTTTAATTTTTTCATCATTAAGGACCCATCAGAACTATATTCCATGGACTAGAGGGGGTATTATGTTCCCCAATCATAGATTTTAGTTCATATTAATATTAGTACCATATAATTGGTATAACATAGATCATCACAATCAAAATAATATAAAATATTAATTTAAATAAAAACGGATGCATCAAAATCAAAAAATGGGATTACATCATATATATATATAATCAGTAACATATTTTTCATAACAGTCAATTTTTTAATTTTAAAATATGAAATTTAAATTATTCTTTGAATCGTTTTTAGCTCATATTTAATTTTAGTCTATGATGATACCTATAAGCTTGACCCATATCAATAATCATTGTCAATACATGACCTCCAAGGTTTTAAATAGATAAGGAAATAAGCATACTCACACAATAACCTAGTAAAATACATCAAAATGAATTTGGTGAAAAGTAAAACACCATAAATTATGAATAATTTTGTTTTCCTCAATCTATTGAAAATATAAAATAAATTATGTAGTATAAAGGATTTTATCTTGATCAATTACATCTTAACATAACCAAACAAACACTCCATTAATATTGGAACATATGAATCATCACAACTAAAATATATACCATATCCATCATCGGATGTGGATTAATGGTAAAGTTATCAAAGGGTTTAATTAGACCTAGATGTCCTTAACCAACTTATATGGGTCAAATAATAGTTTATAAGTTTAATTTATTTCAATCATACATTAGAGGTGAGATCATCTATGACATATTACATTAAAACATGAAATATATTTAATAATGGATATAAACTACCAACCACCATTACATATAATAATAAATTATGAATATCATTGATTGATATAGATTTAATCGATAATAATCAATAAATATGAAAAAAAATTTAATGTAGGACCTAAGCAATGGAACACATTGATGTAGTTGGAGAAATTGGGAATAGACTGTGAATTATTGATAGAAAAACATCAAACTACCATCGATGGTGACCAATATTAAAATAAAAACGAGGACATAGAGTATATTACATATGTAAGAGAGAACTGAGATAATGTAAAATAGAGGAATGTATGTTTTTTGGTCCAAATGTTTTGGAGTCACTCATTTTGAAACAAAATTTATTTTTAATTAATGTAGATAATTAAAACATAAAAAAATTGAGACTACTATATACCAATCCAGACTCTTTCATGTATTATGTACTATATCAACAAACTACTCTAGGGACACTGGTCACATAGTGTACCACCGAATGCTGATCAACACCCATCAGTTCCTAATTAATTCCACTACATAGAAACAAATAATCAATAACTTTTATCTTATTGAAAAAAATACCTTGACATAGGTATGTTATCCCATATATAACCTCTATTTCCCTAAAAAATAATCTTATATTTCTAATTAATCAAATAAAGAAAATATCAATGAATTTTGACCAAAGGATCTCCCTAAAACATATGGCCTATCATAATCTCCCCACCATAGGGTAGCTCCTCCAAAAGATGCATCACATGGGCATTATCTAAAAAAATTATTAACACTCCACTATATTATCTAACATTTCTATAAATAAATCACAAAAATAAAATCTCAATTCCACTAAATGAATACCAATGGGAGTTTCATTTGATAAATCATCGTCTAACTTTAATCCATGGTACCAATATTTCATTAGCCATATGTACAATCAGTTTACTTCTATTTATAATCAATGTTGATCAATTTTGAGGTGTCATTGTTTTTCTCCTAAATTAAGAAATAATATATATATCATCCACATTAAAGAATCTCTAAGGTTGATGTTATTGTTAAGACACATTAGTCAACCTCTAAAAAACCAAAAAATTCCCACAAATATTAGTTACAGCTCCACCTACCTCAATAATTTATTTTCTTCCTATTGTGGAAACACCCTATGAAATACATTATTGGCCACCAAAAACAATAGAGTGTGGATTCATTTCACTATATAAAAATTATACCTACTCTATGTAGTATCTAATCTATATTAAATTAACTATATTTGATTTTATGATACATAAAATAGAATTGTTTTAATTATTGTGGACTCCCATACTACTAATTGATAAAGAAGTGAATGGAATAAAATAAAATATAATATCTTAAATAGATCCATCATATTCAATTTCTAAATTTTTTTATCGAATATATCATCCATGGATATATGTTTCTTTTATGAAAATGTAGAACCCATGACCCATTATCATACCATTTTATCTAGATTTTATATAGTTTAAATATGAAAACCTATTCGTTTGAGGATGGTATTTGATTCTCATACTCACCTGATTATCAATTGAATTTTTTAGATCCCACCAAAATTGAGATTTTAATTAGTCATCAAGAATTCAAATGTCATCCATTGGTTAAATATTAAACAAAAAAATCTAAAAAACATATGAGTATTCATATTGATCAATGTAGTTGGTCCACCTAATTAGTAAAAATTAAGGATTCATGGAATAATGGTAATGAATAAAAACACTGAATCACTGTGATGTGATTTATTTATTATCCCTATAATAATATCAATATTTACATCATATCATTTATTAATTGCAGTTGGTAATCACTAATGATGAGATATGGGAAATGTTGGTCAGCCATAGTGACTTGATGGGTTGATTATCTCATAAAAACCCCTACAATATCATTATCTATACCTGTATGATAGTACATGATATAAAAATCAAGATAAATTTTTATTCTCAGGGAAAAAACAAATATTGAGTCATCTAAATTGTTTTTAAACTCCTCACACATATTTCATGGAATATACTCATAACCTCTAAATTTACTAATCATGTTATGACCAATGAAAAAAATTTGATGCATCTCCCCCTCCATATATATTATACAATTTAATGTGAAAAAATGGGATGGGTAACTGAATGCCTTCACTCATTCATGGTGTGAGGAATTAACATCCATATACACAATGGTCACTCTTCCCTAGTACCACCAAACAATGTGATTCATCTTAATGAATAGGTGCATCCCCTATCACATGATACTAGCATCCTACACTACCTAAACCATTATTTTTATTCTGAATAAATCATCTAATATTGTCCTATTCTAGAGTTTTTATTTTACATCATTACAAAAAATACATTATATTCTTAATCCACCATCTATGTTAAAGGATTAAATCACAATTAGAAAAATATACCATGGATCTTTTGGTTATTATAACCCATGAATCTCTCAAGAAAATGATTGTGTATATGTTATGTAAGACAACATACAAAAACCACTATATTTTAATTTTATTTAAAATAACTCTATTCATGTTCCCTAAAATTCCTTCATCCATAGGTAATAACCCACTCATCTCATATAAGATCAGATCCAAAGTTATCCCCTAATGGGCCATAATACAATGTATACTTCTTCCAAGATTTATTATTTTCATAACATCTACATTCTCATAAGATTTTGGAATTAAATATTATAATTTTCTAATCACATGATCTTCAACACTTTCAATTATATAGTCATCATTGGCGGTCTAAGAAGTGAAAATCCCTAAAAAATATCATATAATTTCATCCAGTAATGAAATTCATAGTATCACAATGAAATAATTAGAATGAAATAGAAATATTACAACATTAACAATCTCATAGTCTAATTATAGTCCAAAACATGATATAATTTACCCCAATAATAGGACCTCATTGATCAAAAATCAAAATTTTTAAGTCTTGTCCGGAAGTTGATTCCCATTAATTTACATGTAATGATATACAAATACTATGTATGGTATTCTCATGAATAATATTTCACAAATATATAATTGTCATGGACCATAAAATATAATATAGATATGAATAGAAGATATTATTTATTGGGTCCAAAAAAACTAAAAATGATTTTTTTTCAAAATTAATATCATCAAAAGATGGTCAAATAGAGAGTACATAAAATTGAAATCATTACATGGAATATCATAAGTCCTCACTTGATATTGATGATTACTGGATCTCAAACCAATCTTGGAGATCCACAAGGCTCCCTATATCATGTTAAATATTTTATTTATACAATGAATATGATATTGGATCTTGATCATTGCCTATTTTGATTTATGACAATATGCATATAATGTAAATGAACATCACCATAAATCGTGGATGAAAATTTAATGAATCAAGATTCATTAGATTAGTCCTTTTAATATTTCTATGTATATATCAAGATTTATCGTCAGATTCGGCATGATGTTTGGGTCTCTTAGAGCCATACATTAATATATTAAAAATATTAAAAAAATTTTTTCACACGCATGATATAATTTAGTTAAAATGGATTTCCCATTTCTTGGAATATATATAAGAAATATGAGACCATGATTCATACATAAATCAGGTATTTTTCCTAGTGGTGACCTGTGGTTGGTCAACATCAGCAGCTCTGAGGGAGGTGACCATTGAATGGTGTGTTTAGTAAAATAAATGAATAAATTTATTTATTTTTATTTATTTCGAAAAACAAAATAAACATGAAACAGGACATTGGGAAAATTACAATTTCTAGTCATAAAATCGAAGGTTTAAATGAGAGGACGATGTTTGTTTTTTATTTGTGGATCATGATTTTCGAATGATGGCCATTCAGTTCAATGTGGATCGAGAGGCAACAAATGCAAAGAGACTTCATTAATTTCTAGAGAATGCTTTCATCACCATTAATTTTTCCAAAATCGAGGTTGGACATGTTATTTATGAATTTATTCCTTATTTTATTCATAAAAAATGATATAAATACATTATTTTTATTGTGGATTTATTGATAATTTCATGATCTCTGATGTAATTATTTTTATTTATTGATCCAATAAATCATTTTCACATTTATAATACACATGGATTCCTCAATTTGGTGATAATTCTCTTATATTTTCTAGCCAAAAAAGGATTTAATTTTTTTTGTGTGTATTTCTCCCCATTGTTCTTCATGTTATTTTTCATTAGTGCGTGGGTTTGTAGTTCAACATTTATGTGGATAGTTTGACTGTGATTGATCCATCAATATCATGACAGTTGGTTGAAGGATGTAAATTATGTTGAATTTTAGATGCATTGGGATATATTTATGGTTTCAATTGATTCCACTACATATTTGGATTCTTGATTTTAAATGATAGTGGCATTGTGCAATTGTTGGAGTCATGTGGGGTTTGGGTGTCTGAAATCTGGAAACTGATGATAGATTAGGAGTGGATGACTTCATATTCGGAACCCCTTGTGAAAATCAATGTGAAAATTCTTGTGTCATTGGTGTGGAAAGACACTTGTATTTTTCAAGGGATTATGTGAAAAAGGAAACTAAATGACGTGTAATATAGGAACCAAAGTTATGTAGTCCCATGGATGTGGTGGTTATGGTTTTGGGCAAGATAAAGAACAAAAATCTTGTGGATATATCTACACACTATGTGATCTAATGATAAAGGATTGATGTGTAGTATAGTAATGGGAATGTCCATGAACACGGGAATGGTTATGAGTACACGGGCACAACTTAGTACTCAGACACAGCCAGATACATAGGCATTGACCGTACTAAAAGAGCATAATCAAGAGCATAAAGGAAATCCTCAAGAAGTAGAGACATGATATGCAGTGCCATCACATGTTGTGTATAAATACACGTCTATAAAAAATGTTTGTTGGTGAGGACATGACCGTCTATCCTAGTGTGGTTACATGTCATGTGACCCTAGGTACACATCATGCACAATAATAATATTTTTCAACATTTCCTATCTCCTTATAGAATGATATTTATGTTTATGAGTTAATAATCCAATGAATATTTATATACAGAATGATATTGTATCCATCATAATGGAATTTGAGATAAAATAGGAGGTGTTGAGGGCATGAAACATCGTTGTCTTAATCATGACCAGTAATAGTGATCAAGAGGGATAATGATAGTTACGTTGGTGCTGTAAAACCCTATCAAAAAATGGTTTGGGTACACCATATATCTCTATCCAATAAGTGGCACAACCCACCCAATCACATCAGGGTATATATCCCCCATCTACTAAGTATAACCCCCCTATTATACTCGTGTTTGTGTCCTTAATTAGAAATGGTTCCCTCTTATGTTATGTAGTATTAGTGGGACACGGGTCCTCCACATGAATTTCTTAGATACACACATTACTTACTAGGAATCTGATATCGAACATTGGAATTATAGGTAAACTCATTATCTATGGATGGGTTTTGAAGATGGAGATCCCCTTTCATTCTCATATGTGATTCTTTATGAGTATATATATTTGGATCTGTTTTCCATCATTTTAAGGGTTCACATAACTTCTATAGTGTCTCCCTATTTCTTCCTTGTAGTTTTCAATGTGTCATGCATTGTATGATTATACTAACCGATGCATGTGATTTTCTCTCATTTTTCATTTATTATTAAGATCATAGGAAGATCAAAAGAGAAATCAGTGGATGATAGTGATCATGGGTGAATAGGCTGCCTAAAGTGGTCAAACTTGGAGATCATGATCTAGTATCACTAAGTTATATATTATTCCAATTGTTTTATAGTTGGGAATTCATTTCTAATGGGTGTGTATTTTTTCCAATTTATTTTTTTTAAATTTCTTATGCTATGATGTATTACCGATAATATTTTATATATTCTTGAGGTTATCATATTCATCCATCCACTAGCTATCCAGGCCTAGGAAGGTAGGTTCATGACATGTTATATCAAAGGTCATTCATCATCGAGTCAATGTAGAGATGGAACCATCAATAGAATTGGTTGGGAACACTGTGTAATGGTGTCAGAGTGTCTCATGTATATATTTCAGGCTAGGTAAACTAGGGTTGGTTTGGTTGCTGATGTATCAATTTACTACAACTCTATGTAAATATATGTGAACTCATCATATTAGACATTAGTTTTAGGGAATAATTAGTACATGAATAATATAGGATTCATTACTTTGATTATACTTATCAATTTAGATTCCTTTACATATATATTCTCATATATCTATGGTATTCCCTTATCACATTCAGGATTTCTATGTAAAGATATATATATATATCTAGTTTACTAATAAAGGATCATGATGACGATCCACTGAGTGATGGGGCCTCTGTTCAAGGGAATCCTCATGATGTGATTTCTCAAGGAAGGAAAGGAGAAGAACCTCCACCTGTTGAGTGGAAATTAGTACCATCAATGAATAATGAATATGCATGTCAACTTAGGATTTTATACAAGTTACAGTTTAAAAATATACTGATGTTTAGTTATGGGATGGTTCCACAGGGAACAAAGTATTGGATTCAATCAGTGACGTAAGACTTACACTTTCACGAATAAAAACTAATCATATGGTTATGATAGTAGTACAACCTTTCCATGGCATATTAGGGTAATGTTGGAGTCTGAGGATACCTCACCATGATGATACAATTATCTCATTTTCAAACATCACAAAATAATTTCATGATGAGTACTACCCTTCATGATTATTTTCTAAGTGGATTCAGAAGATGTTGGAGATGCAAGACACACTTTTGTTCTTCATATATTAGTGAGGATTCTCTTATTGGGATAGAGGTAAAATTGGTGAAGTTGATTTATATAAAATTGATTCATAACAATATGATGATATCCCACACCAGATAGAAATCTTACACAAATAAACAATGCAAGACCATAGAGTTCGAGAAGCGAGTCCATTATTTTCTTGATTGTCTTCACGTGATGAGGGTTGCTGAGATTCAACTATGGTAGAAATATATCCAAAAATTTCATAGTTTCATTTTTTATCCTACATAGGGTTGGTGAGGTTTCATGCCACATAGCACTAAATCTGTAGTCAGATCAAGTGAATGAAGTCATATATGTGTCATAACTGCGGATATATGTGCATGAATCTATAAAAGATATTTACTAGGAAGATCTAAACATCAAGAATTAATCTCAATTCACAAAAAACATATTAGTTATTTATTATTGATAGGATATGATCCTATGTGGTGATTAATCCCATTGTTTCATGTGCCTTTGATGCAAGGGAACATGCAAGTGACCTCATGGGAATATCAGTGTCATATATAGACTCAATATCCCCACATTTTTTATATTATTAATTTTTATTTGAATAACCTTGATGGATTTGAGAATTTAATGACTCCAGTTTTATTGGATCCATCTTTGAATATTTCTATCTATATATATCGATTTATCTTAGGAGTCAGTATAGTATTTGGGTGTCTCGGGTCCTCATAATTAATATATTAAAAATATTAATATATTTTATTTCATGCATGTGATTCATTTATGTTTTAATGGTTCTCCATCATTTGGGAACTTGGATGGGAAGTCGGAGAACATGGTTGATTCTGGAATGTCGGTCCTACCCTAGGCATGGCTTGAGGTTAGTCATTATTTGATGTTCTGAGTGAGGTGATCATTGGACAGTGTGTTTAATGAAATGAATATTTTATTTTTTATTTTATGAAGTTATTTAAATCTAATCCTATATAAATATCCCATTAAATGAAATTTCTGGAGTTCCCAATGTAACCTTAGGTGGATTTGATAATAGGAGTGTTGTTCATCATCGGTGGATAGGGATCAGTGAATTAGGCGTGATCAAATCGAGGTGGATCAGGAGGTAGCAAAAATAGTGGGACTTTTTCATCACTTTAGAATGTATTACTCACTAATTATAAATCCAAAACTGATGTATGGAACATTATTTATGGATTTTCCCTATTTAATTCACCAAGAAGGGATTTAATTATAATCATTTTATGTGATATTTACTGATATTCCCCTGAAACCGTCCATAATTGTTTGGGTTTATTGAACTGATATATCCTTGTTACACCTAGATATCACCCATGGATAGAATAATTTTGAACTTTTTTTCCATGACATAATGACCAATGATTAATTCACTTTATATGTGTTTTTTCTCCACATTGTTCATCATGTTCTTTACCGTAATACCACAGGGGTTATAGTTTGACCTTCATATTGTGGGTTCGAGTATAATCAAACCTCCAGATTCATGTTGGTTGAGTGAATGACGTATGGTGTAGTGAGTTTTAGATATATCAAGATGGATAGTAGGATTTAGGCGATTCAACTATTTATTTTGGATATAGAGTGGTGACTATTGTGGGATGCTGTCACAGTTAGATATGTGATGGGTTCAGGTGGCTAAAATCCTACCAACAATGACAGATAGAGAATGGACGGGGCCAGATCTATAACCTCCTATGTGAATACCAATAGAAATTATTATGGTGGTAGAATGGAAAGATAATTTAATCTTTCATAGGTTTCTACAAAAAACCCACCTACATTGAATGTAGCCCAAAAAATATTTTGTGTAGTCCACTGGCTGTGGATACTGGGGTTTTAGGGAAGAAAATTGTCACACGCCATGTGGACCTCACCTCACACCATGGGACCCTTCAATAGCGACTCATCATGTACTATTGGAGTACACAAGCACAAGAGTGTCCAGGAACCTGAGCATTACCATGAGTACACATGAAAAACCTGGTTCTTGAACATGACTAGATACATTGGCAGGACCTGATATTAATGATCATGGATAGAAGAACACATGTAGTCCCTAAGAGATAGAGATAGACCATTTAGTGATATTACACAACATTTTGTAATACATTGATAGAACATATGTGTAAATGTGGGGAGAAGGCTATATTTCCAAGCGAGGTCGCATGTTGTGTTACCTCTGGTACATGCTTTGTAAATTTACCGGATGTTTCCACCATGGGTATCTCATTCTTCTAGACATGAATGTTGTCCTATGAGTAACCTATCCAGAATATTTTTATATGTATAAAAATATATTATCCTTCATTATATCTTTGTAGATATGATGTGATGTTATGTGAGTGTTTCCTTTCTTCTATCTATGAATTCATGATAGTAGTGATTGGGTGGGTCATCCAAGCTATTTTGGTTTTGGAAACCCCTTAGTTAAAACCTAAATAAAGGCCCTTATATTACTCTATCTACAAATTTTATCCGCCCTCATATAGTAGGGAATGGATCTTCTATCAATTAATTGGTATCCCTAAGACACACTAGGGAGTAGGTCCTTTATTTTTTGAGTGTCATCTAGTTTATAGATTTGGGTGTGGGTCCTCTATATACTGAGTGAAACTCCCTATCACACCACATAAGAAGTAATTAATCTACTAATTGGTACCCCCTATTATAAAATGGTTTGCGTCATCTATAAAATAATGATCCCCCAAAATATGTTGAGTTGTCATGAGGTACATGTCCCCCACAAGAAATTATCAAAATAGATATGTGAGATGCTTAGTATTAGATATTAAAATTTAAAGTTACATGAAAACTAATAATATGGGGATATTATATAGAAATATATAAGCCATTTATTTATCATTTGGGTTTCTTTATTAGAAAGTAAAATTGGTTACTTTTTCCCTATTGTTGTGGGATGAGATAATTTCTATAGTATCTCTAAATTTCTCCAATGTTGTTTTTAGAGAATCTTATAGGGTATGTATATACTTACCTCTGTATGGTGTTTTACCATTCATATTATGACTCATTTAGTTTATAGGTATATAAATAGATACATCAACAGTTCGTAGTGAACCAATGGAGCACAAAATAATATAGAGGTTCTATTTGGAGACTAGGATAAGGGCATTTATAGTTTTCATTTAATCCAGTTTTTTTAGTTTGGGAATGATTTTTGGTTGAGCATGTATTTTTTCCAGTTACACTATATTTTTTGGGCATAATTTTATTTATTCACTATAGTTTGGAGCATGCTTAGTGATTCTATATATCAAAAAATATTTTCGTACTATTCATTTTAATTATTTTATTTACATGCTTCTGTACATGCATGCCAATACATTGGATAAGGCCTCCCATTTAATTTATTACTTATCCATTATTTTTTATAACCCTAACCTATTGGAGGTGGGCTTGGGGTGATTACAATTGGACTCCTTATTATTATATGGGCCCTTTTCAATGATTTAATGATATAAAATCATCTCCATTTACTAATAGACAAGTTCAAAATATCCTAACTACTAATTTAGAATAAAAACAATTATGCAAGGGTCTCCCCAAACTGACATGATTGATACTTAACTGTTATAGAAGTTAACATATAATAAATTCTAAGTCATCCAATCCATACCTAGGTTGACACATAATCATTCCATCTTAAACAAAAATTAATATAAAAGATTCTAGTATACACTAATATTGAATAAATAGTCATAACATCTATGTATACCCACTAGTAACACCAATATGTGTTTTTTGATTCAAAAACCCCAATAAAACTACTCAATAGAAAACCCAAGATAACATTTATATTGATAAATAATAGAAAAATATTATTCAACCATATTAAATATTATAAATTCTTGGGAATTCGGAACCATATTCAAACTTAGATGTTCTATAGGCCCCATATCACGGTTAATTGTAATTGAATTGATAGAATAATGATGGATTAACCTCTATCATTTTCCCTATAATCTGAATACATTACTACTGTGAGGAAAAAAATTATGTTTCCCTAATTAACCATATGACCATATACTCATTCATTCACTAACCAGTTGGATGAACTCTAACTACTTCTCTATAGTTTAGAAAAAAACTATTTACCAACTATTAATCTTGTCCATTAACACCACCACTAGATGATTTAATTTACCATAAGATAAATATTGTAGATATATCATATGACGAAAATAGTAACACTATATTAGATTTTAGTGACCTATACATTTAATATGACTCAAAATTCCAAAATGATTGAATTATATTGATTTCTCCAATGATGATTAAAAGTGGTGTTGCATCCTTGATAGTCTTTGATACCCCAATTGAGGTGAGAATAATAAAAAATATATTTTAAAATACTTGTGGATCCACTCATAATAACAAAAAATGATCTGAACTGAATATAATTCCTTTATACATCCATGTACATCTATGTAATGAGGTACCAGTAGGTAGTCTCTGAAAAAATCATGAATAGAATATTTTTTCATAAGACTTAATTGAATACCATATCCCATCTATAAATCATCAATCACAAGTGGCATCATCAAATACTAGCGAAGTTGAAAAAAATATAATACGGTAAAATGAGAAGCATAATCTATCACTTATATTATCTCCTAAATCATATGGAAACACTCCTAATATTTGTGATTATTTAACACCATATTAATGAATATATCAACTAAATGAGGATGAAAAACATTCCTGAAAATCCCAATATGCTAAAATTTATTGCATGGGAAATCCCATGAGTGCGTTAATTTTTGTAATATAATATGTATGGATAGATTCACCAACTACATAGGGCATGAGACTGAATGTTTTATGATTGTTTTTAAAGAATCAGTCCAAAATTATATGGACTATGGTCAACACTCTATAGAAGTCAGAGTTTGTTAATATATATATATATATACATGAATCTATTTGGTACAATCAAAACTGGATGTCATTCCTAAGGGAGGTAAAAGTATAGGAATCCCAATCAATAAATGATGAAGAACCAAACATAAAAAAATAATAGGAGGATCAGGGAAAACTAGGGCCTCTAGGTCAAATCCTTGTGGAGCATGATAATCCATGCCCTCCATGTATTCGCAATGTGGCCATCGAGGTTGTATGTATCTTTAATGAAAAAAATATCACCCAAAAACAATATTATAATAATTAATTATTTAGAAAATTAAAAAATAATAAATTATTTCTATTATTTATATTGAAACCCTAGAATAAAGAGTTTTCTAATTCATATCCTTGGATAATAATTTCTCATGAAGGCAACATTTCATGGTAAATGAATAAAAAATATGATCTCTTATGATATAGGTCCATGACTAAAATCATTGAGAAATTCAATAATCTAAAGTTTTATATTCAGTAAAATTCATCCCAAATGTATACGCGAAATCTATGAACATAAATTTGATCCCATGTAATTTTGATTTTAAATCAAATTGTTTAATTAATCCTTGAAAGAACTTATATATTATTCTCTAAAAAATCCAATATACTCTATATTATATATTAAGGAGTAGGAAAAAAATAGAATTCCCTAATATATCTACCTACTACCCTGCATAAATTATCTCCTCTATCAATACCAAATAATGGGATACATACCATTGGCACACCTTTAAATTTGGTAATTGTCAACGACCACCAGTGAAGGTCTATTAATATCATTTGAAGAACATACAATAGTTTTTAATAATATTAATCAATAATAAAATGGAACATAAAATAATTTATAAAAAATTTATTTATAATTAATGTAAACATCATATGTCTATGTTATTAGAATGAAAATAATAACTCGTAGGAAAATTTGAAAAAAATATAATGTCATGTTTCATAGATCAAAAGTAATATCTCCTATATTCCATTGAAGGGATGTATTTTGAAAATATAAAAAATGATGACTATAACATTACTATATGTTGGGAATCTACGTAGCCCCCTCTTCTAACTCTATCCTAGATCCACATTCTAATCCATGTAATGGAAATTCATTTCACATTCCAAAACATGTATCCATGAAGTCTAATCAAGGTTAAGGGTGATTGATAAGTTGGGATTAAAAAATATTAGTACATAACTAATTTTTCCTTTAATAAATTAAAATAGATATATATACATTTATAATGTGGTATGTGCAAAGGTAAGAAATAATCAGTGAAAATAATAAACAAATATATCCTAGCCACCGGTATAACACAACTACTCAGGTGTTATAGGTCAAAAATAAAAAACAATAGTGTTGTAAATACACATATATTTAAATTATTGAATGAGTACCATTATCTATTTCAATTGAATTAGTATAACAACCCATCATATTAACACAAAGGACCCATGGGTAGTACATCTAGAAAAGAAATTTGTGATAGTTATTATATAATACAATGTGGTCATTGTAAGAAATGCATTGGTGGTATATACCCATAATAATTTCATATCATTTTAAAGTAATATTAATGATATCAATCAAATGTGGTTTTCGAGAGATATTTCATACCAGTATTCCTCACTTCCAAATAATATCATTAAAAGAGGGAATTATATCCCTAGATATTAAATTTCTTAATAGGGAATGGAATCCACAATCATATATGACATCGTAATAGAGGGGGTTGGATCCCAATCTATTCTATTCATATAGAGGCCTCCCTCACACTATAATGGACACATGAATCTAGGTCCAACACCTCCCACTCTAATTTATTAAGAAAAATTATCTGTAAAAAATCATATCTCTATCTTCAACATCACTGTTCTTGAAATATGTTCTATGTGATAGATGGAATTACATCAACCCATAATTGGATTAAAATTTTATTCATTGGTAAACTGTATAATAGGAATAATTTCCTTGATCATAATGAACATGTAAAATTCCCATGCGATCCCAAAAATATGTATCAAGAGAATAAAAGGAATAACTCCTGAAAATACTTACAAGCAACATATCATGTTACAATACAAATCATGGGAATTATAACATATAAAAATTACATTACGTTTGAAATATAATCCAATAGATATTTAAAGATAATTATTGTTAGGTGCCACATGTTTGAACCATATCAACAATTATTTCTAAAGCATAGTCTTTATATTTTTAATAGGTTTTGGGTATGATGAAATCTCAGTAATTTTTTTAAATAATTAGTTATGGTCTTTTTAAAATAAATATTTCCATTTGGGTTTAATCTGGAACAATTTATTTTACATATATACATCTCAAAAAACTAGGGAGGAAAATGATGAATAACTAGTATATAATATCATAACATAACTCAAATGATACCCCATTTGTTTTGAGTATGAAATTTATCACAAATAAATTAATACCACTACCATGGGTAGTTATGAAAAACTATAATAGTGATCATAGGATCAACTAGTGTAATATACATTCATAGAAAATTCAAACTAGTGAAGGGAAGAATTTTAATTTTAATTTTAGTTACATCCCACATGTATGGTGCTACCATGTATTATACATCACATGAGACATGAAATGTTATTTATTAACTAATGTGTAAAAACTAAAAAAGTTATATAGAATACCATAAAACTATTTAAATATATTATTCATCAATAATTGATATGAATAAATATTACAAATAGATCCCAAATATTTGGGAATAAATGAATAAAAACATTAAAACAACTGATGAAAAAGGATATAAATTATTGATTAGTGGGTTACATATATCTAGAAACAATAGATTATTTCTATAATAATATTGTCATGATCATCTATATTATGACACTCAGTAGAGATATATGCGTAATAGAGAAGAAGATAATGTTTCTTTCGTTAGTCCAAATGAGAGGAAAAGTATCTTTTCAGTAGAATATAAAAATTTATTATTTTTTATAAAAACTAAAAAATCAATTGAACCATACCTAGTACTTGGATAGAATCTAATTGGTAACTTGTCATACACTATATACCCAAACCAATACCACTAGGAAAATGGTGAGCCATCGGGAATAACATCTTCTATTTCTAGGCCCATTTTGTGCCATATACTAATCCATTGTGTATCCACTTCATATTTAAAAAATTATAGATGAACTGAATCCGTGGTTTCCCTCTTAAATGTATCTCTTATCCCACACATGACCCCCTCCCCACCCCACAAAACCAAAAATTCATAATACAGTGAAATGAATTAGTTTTGGTGGAAAGTATATTGAAAAAGTACCACCAAATATAATATTTGTTAGATTTTTTTTCCAACATCTCATCTTGCTGTGTAATTATCAATGAATATAAATTGAGTGAAATATAAGATAATCCTAAACATAGATAAATTATGCAAGATATTATAATAATGAAGAGAAAAAATTAAATCATTAGAATATAGGTGATACCTACTTCCACCCATCCTTATTACATCTATTCACCATCTAATTTGTTGACCCTATTATTCTATGATGATCAACCAATTTATATAATGATAATTTACTCTATAATATAACATATTGATAGAAAACCTTGATAATCCATGTGTACAAATAATTCATATATTTTTGTAATCATTTATGGTTCTGATTAACTATTAAATACCTAACATCCTCAATATTATCAATGTATCATGATCCCATAATCCATTATTCATATTAATATGATTTGAAAATAAAATGTCACATTTGAAATGATGAATATATTCTTATTTTCAATGATATTAAATTATGAATATTTTGATTCCTGAAAAACCCATGGAATTGTGGCCATAACCAAGAAATGACTCATCTAATTAATCTATGATATAGAAACTATTGTAACCAATGTGAACAAGAATAAGATTTATTTTATGTTTGATAAAAATAAAAATTTAGTTTAGAAAGGAAACTTCTTTAACTCTTATGTGGAAAAAAATTATTCAAGGGGAATACTTTTAGAAGAAAATAATTATATAGGGTCATGTACTTTCAATGAAAAGGTTGAATCTTACAAGGTTTTTGAATGTCTAAATGTGAGTTGGAATAAATTCATGGATGATTCTCACACAACAAAATGTTTTTACACCATCTAGGGATCCCACTAGTCAAGAGTTTCATTCTTTTCATGATCCATTCTAGAAAAGAGGTTACACTCTATCCAAGAGATTCATACCAGCATGGTATTGCTGATGTCAATAATCTAACCCAATGTACATTGAATTTAAAAACCATGAATGGTGGTGTTTGAATATATATATATATATATATATATATATTGGATAACACCCTCGCAAGGATAATATTCATATGATTTGGAGAAGGATTCAAGTCACACTTTAAATGAATGGTGTACCTATGTAAAGTTTATTTATAGAACATGACATGAGGGAAAACATTTGGGTGAAGGAAGTAACATAAATGTAATTATGTGAGTGATACATCAGATAAAATACCTTATTAATAATAATTTCCTCATAATTATACTATGAATTTTCTAGAGTGAAGGAAATAATTAGAATATACACCGATTAACATAACATAAAAAAGGGAGTTTCAAAAATATCTCTTGATAGAGTTCACGTTATATAAGGATTATTTCGAAATTATTATATATGAACTATACCATAGTGAAATTTTATCAATTATCCCATAGTTAAGGTACATGTGTGAAATATATTATTCGATTTTATTTTTATTGGTGGTTATTCATTAGATAATGGGTTATATTTTAGAATAACACTCTTTTCATCAAGAAGAAAATTACCATAACACATTCTTAATGATATAATATAAACCAAAATTTCAATAAACATAGGATACATCCTTCCAATGAATAACAAAAAGTAGGTCTTCCAAGAGTTATTCTAAGGGAGGTTTTCTACTAATCCCTTAATAAAACTACTATAGTATAGAGACTAGAATAGAGTGATCATGTTCGAAAAATTATATCCAATGCATGTGTTATGATAAGTTTATTCTAGTAATCCAACACATAATCATGTGTATGATCTCTGATATATCTTTTATTGA
This sequence comes from Viscum album, assembly GCA_963277665.1. NCBI lineage: Eukaryota > Viridiplantae > Streptophyta > Magnoliopsida > Santalales > Viscaceae > Viscum > Viscum album. The sequence continues at coordinate 2,012,625,210 of OY728120.1, forward strand.
TGAAAATAGAAAATTTTGTGTCTCATTCATAAAATTTCATAATTTTTTATTCTAGTCGATGAGTGTCTAATAATGATATGTTATAAAACATCATATTATCATGGTAAAATTATCCCACATATAAGAAATTATGACTTTGATTCAACCATCCTAACTTTGGGTTTCATAAGTATCAATAGTATGTATCTGATCCATTTTTATAGTCAACTTATCATTCATCAGATCTTTTAATAAATATATTCAATACCAACAAATTTAACCTATTATATTCTAGTTGTTATAAAATTTAAATTAACAGAATGTGGTCACACTATTGATACGTCGTCTTAGTTCTTTTCTCTTCTACTATACATGGAATATTGATAAGTGATACGTAAAAACTATCCATTACCATTCAATAAAATACATGATGATAATAAAAAAGATTAAAATTAAATATCTAGATCTGCAAAAAACCAAATTTACAAGACTATCATGAGTCGTACATGTGATAGTGAAGTATTATCTAAAATGGAAAAATATATATACTGTTGAAATAAAGTTGAATGATGAAAATCCAAAAATACATAAAAAGAATATTTTTGGATTTATTATAACCAATCTTTAAAATACTGATTGATTTATATATTAAATAATTGATATTTTTAGTCATTTATTAAGACATGGTTAGGAGATAAAAAATATTTATATTGTTGAAAATTTCATATGAAAAATGTTTCAGATGTATAATCTGATGGTGTCTTCTATTAATCAATGAAACAAGGATGACCATTCCTTGAGAGATATAAAAATTTTATTTTTTGAATTTAAAATTATTGTTAATAAATAAGGATATTCCAGTCACTCAATCATTAATATAGATTTATATTTATTGGAGAAACATGAAATATCTATAGGTGGTAAAAAAAATTCTAATGATAAATCACTATCATTGGTGTCTTGAAAATTTAAAACACATAAGGGCTGGTTTGACAACAAGATACTCATAATATTTTGGTTAGTAAGAATGTTCTGAAAATAGATGAATATTCTCCATGAAAATTGTATGATTAATAATATGATTAGGAATTCATATATAATACAAAATTAGGTTACTCTCAATAAATAAGTAAAATTTACTTCTTTAAATAGTGATTCTTAACCTAATTACTATAGAAAAATATATGGTTAATAAGGAACATATTTATTTTGTAAATAAGAAGATGATAATTAAATAAACTATTAAATTGTACATTTATTACCTGAAAAATAAATTTAAATATATAATGATCCATATATGTTTATAGAAGCATCTATATATTAGTCCTTCTTCTAATGGAGATTAATTAAAATGGGATATGTAGGGCTCAAAATGTCTTTAGAATTTTTTAAGTCAACAAAGTCTCAACTTCATAAAAAAACTAATATTTGGTACTTATGAAACAACATAATAACATGGAATTATAATCTATAAAAACTATAGGAAGATGATGGTGGGTGATGTAGACATTAATATTAAGGAACCACAGGTAAATACAAATATATCTATAGTAAATGGATAGTGTAGCGTTAGAAATTGTCACCAAAATTATAAAGTAAATAAATAATATAGGGGATATTTATAGGATAGATAAAATATGAGGAATATCAATGAGATTAAATTTCCACTTAAAATATTTTAATTATGTTTCTATTTGGTCCATACCATGTCCTACTCTAAATATGTGAAGAGTAACCAGATAGTGAAATTCCTTAAAGTCAACAATGTGTAATAAAAACATGACCATTATAATTGGAATCAAATTCATTCTATAAAAATTATTTTCACTTTTATTATTATTTTATATATCTATTTGTTATAAAAAATATGAAAGAAAATTTATAATTGTGGGTGTTATAGAAATTTTTATAAAAAATGAGATAATATTATTTTATTAAAGCATAGATACTGCCTCTTCAAACAAAATAATGAGTATGAGTATACAAAATGTTCTGCAGAGAAATATGAGAGGTAATAATATTCTTCAAATTATCTATGCATCCTATTGAATAAAAATAATTATAGATACAAGGATAGCCTAGATGAATTCCTCTTAATGCTATATTGAATAGTAACACTGAGGTTCATTATTGTCATCATTGAACCCATATGAATAGAAATTTGAAGTAGCTAAAGTATTTCTAAGGAAGGGATGATTAAAAAATTATTTTCTACAAATAAGAACCTTTAAAGTTCAAATGTACTGGAGATTCCCTATTTTTAGTTGATTGGTAGAATAAGATAAAAGTTCATTATATAGATGTCTTATGACACGACCTCTTATGAGTAGTTAAACTTTGTGACTCTTAACTAGAGTTTACTTTAAATTAGTGGGATTTTCAATCAAAGGAAATACTGATATCTTCATTATGATGGGTTATAGAGTGAATGTAAATCTTAAAATGGTGGATGTTAAGAAGAATAATTATCTCTTAATAGTATAAAAAACAATACATTGTGGAATTTGAGTATAAGATAATTTTACTAAAAAACATATCTTTTCTAAAGGATATAATGTATATTAAAACTATGAAAATATTATTTGATAATTTTTTTTTTGCATTTATAGTGGGAAAGATTGTGTGATATCGTTATTGAAAAAAAATCCCATTTAATATAATTAATCTGGTTCAAATTATCGTTTATGGGAAAATGAATCATCCTGAACACAAGGAGGGAGGTATTTCATCCAATATACCTGTGATTATTGTAGATTAGACTCAATTATGTTCACAAAATAAAAAATAGAAGTCATAGTGTTCTTGAGGAGTTTTCTAAAGACGGTTTAACATTCCACCATGTGAATTGTAAATATATTATGATTTAACAATGGAATTGAAAACCAATATATTTATTTTCAAAAATACAACATACCACATGACACTAATAATAAGGTATCCTTATCTAGAACTTCATATATGAATGTAGTTGTGACCATATAAATATTATACTAAATTTCATGGAGGAAACATTTATCACTAATAGTTGAGTATCATGCCAATACTAAAATTAAATTTTTTTTTATTTTCATGTTTACTTCGAACCAGGAGTTTCATATAAAATGGGACTAAAAGACAAACAATGAAATGTGGAAAAGTGGATAACTTTTCCGAAAAAATTTCAGATACTTTTATAAAGATATTATTGGTTAAATAAAAATTAAAATAAAGGAATGAATATTTATGCATCATTTATATGATGAATGAAATGTTTATTATTAATTATTTAACTATCATTTTAGAGAATGATGGATGTTATACTCAATTTTCATTCATTTATTAATTGTATAAAGATGACGGTTTTATGAACCCATGGAATTTACACATATTTTTACATGATGATTATCATAAACATAAGACATACACAACCCAATGATTATGAGGGAAAGAGGTTTTAGAATAGTAGGATTTTAATACATCTTAAGGATTCTAAAATATGAAATATTTATTTTATCCCTGATAAAAGTCTCCAAAATCCATTATATATCCTAAATCTATATAGGATAACATTGGTCATAGATAAAAAAAATGTGTGGAACTAAAAAGACTAATAATGGAATAAACATGATATAAAATGATATAATATGAGTCATGTTGAATAATTTGATATCATAAAAAAATAAATATAGTGAATAATCACACAATATAATTCCTTAAATAAATAGGTATCATAAAAACATTGAAACATAAAGAGGTGTGAGAATCCAAAAACTTGAAATATGAATAAGTCGAGGGTTAATAACAATAAAATATCACTTTGTTCACATAGTAAAATCATGGATATGGTTTACTACCTAATCCCATACTTAAAATCTCATGAAACAAAAAAAATCCCATTTTACTGGAGAAAAATCTTGGAACACCCAACAAAACAATAATAAGCATATGTTTACTGCCAAAGGGACTCAATCAAGAGTCATAATCATATGTCATTTGAGAAATACTCTTAATTAATGTTTTACCCTTGAAAAGGGATAATGAATAATCTAGCGATATATATATAAGATACGTATATTAATAATTTATAACTATTTCGTAACCAAATATAGTGACATAAAAGGGATTTGAGGTATAAATGGCCTTACTAATAGAAAAATGTTTCTTTTGATAGGTCCCTTACCGAATGATCCAAAATCATTCTACAAATGGACTTAATTTCATAAATAATCAAATTAGATTCATTAATTAAATAATTTATAACATTTTACATCTATATTTTTTATATTATAGGTTTTAGTGTTCACTTATATCTATTTTCAATGAAATATATAGTTTAATTTTAATTTTATTGGAGTGTTCTCTTTGTGGAACCATGTTGGGATCACTTGTGGAAATTTATGGATGTTCTGGTAAATTGGAAATAAAAATCCATAATTGAAATGAAATAATAATAATTTATTCCATATACTTTATTTGTCCAAAAAATCCACTTATATCCAAAAATATGGATGATCATTTTTGTAAAAATGTTACTATCATATAGTTATATCATTTACGCTATTTTACCAACCATCGTGAACTAGTTTTGTTTTATTTAATAATATATCAATATATTGATTAAAAACATAAAATATGTTAAAATATAATTATTATAATCATATATATCCATAATATTTTCTCTATATATATCATTTAAGGCATTGGAGAGAAATGAATTACGTTGTTCATGAAGGCATTGGACCAACCATATTTTAAGAATGTGTTTTATATTGGAATGAAATATGAGACATTATAAGATTAATATTAAACCAATATTAAACATAAAAGTATAAATAATATATTTATATTTCTATGTTTATGTGGATATGGATAATATGGTGGTGGTAAAGGAAGAATAAAATTTAAAGAGTGGAGTCGAGAATCTTACCTCTTATTGTGGTTATCTCCACTTATGATACCCCATTAGTCTCTATAAAAATGAATTTGAATGATTATAACATTACTAGGAAATGAGAATGTTTATTGGTGATGTAATTGGTTTAATAATTTTCAATATCCATGGGTTAAATGTTTTTCTAATAAAGGGATGGTATTTATACATGGGGGATAAATTTTTTTGAATTTTATATTCATTAGTTTATTATTTTAGGTCAATACTATGAATTGTAATGATTCTTGTGACTACATAAAGCAAATAATTCATGTGTTTTTATATAATTGGTTATTACATCATCCATGACTTAAAATATCTTTTATTCACCTTCTATCATTATATACAATATTTAATTTTATTTCATTGTTCTTAAAAATTTCAACAATTTTATAAAAATAAGAAAACATCATCCTATCCATTATTCAAAATATTTTTTAATAAAATGTACTTAATTGTATGAAAATAATTTTTTAAATATGATAAATTTAATTCATAAAATTATTCATTATTTATTTGAAAAAAAACACATTTCAATATTATGATTAATTTTTTGATCCATTGAAAAAATACTTATGGTCACATAAAATTATATGAAAATTATAAAAAACATCATTTAAATTTATAAATATATTTCTTAATAAATTAATATTTTTAAATTATTATTATTATTATTATTATTTTTCTATTAAAACATTAATGTTATTGAAAAACAAAAATGTTTAATTTATCTATTTTGATACAATTTTTTCTAATTTTTCATGGTATAAATATATCTTATATAATTTATTAAGATTTAACAATATTATTTATTAATTCAAAAAATGATTATAGAATTGTGTTATTTAGGTGATTATTCCCAATGATAAAATTGTTATTCCAACAAACATGTTACTATTCCAAAGGTCAGATTACTATTACAGTAGTTAGGTTTGTATTGGTAAAATGGGTTACATACATCCAATAAATACATAATATTTCATTTATTTTCTATTCAATAATATTTTCATCTCAAGGTTATTTATATTTTTTATTTTAATATTGAATACTATATTACTAATATACAAGTTAATTTCAAAATTTTCAACTGTAACTATAATTATTATAGGTGATCAATCTGATCAAAAATTTCATATTATTATTATCTTATTAAATAATTTATATATAATTATTGTACTCTAATTTAAAATTTAAATATTTATTCTTCATTTGTAATTTCCAAAATAATATAATAAAATTTTGTTTATTTTATTATTTGATATATTTGATAATTAAAAATAACATATTTATATAATACTTTTGGGAATTCTATTGATAAAATTATGTGGCCTTAAATTTTCCTCCCATAACAAATTTTACACTACAAATATTTTTTACATACTTTGTTGAAAATAGGTGAGAGTAATTGTTCTCCATCAATTCATCTGGTTCTCATGTCGCATCCCCATACATAAGGTTTCACTATAGTTCTTTGACTAAGGGATTTGTCCTATTTTTTTAAAAGTGTATCTCTACTTCCTATGATCATCACAAACTACTCCACATAAGAGAGATCATTTTCCATTTTCTGTACCTCTGAATTTAGTATATGTGCGGGATATGAAATTTACATCCCTAAGATGGATACGTGGTATTTTTCATTACTTGATAAAGATGTTGTGTCAATTATAGTCGATAGTCCACAACTCTAATGCAATCGAGATACTCTAATAGGTTGATGTACCTAGGGATTAGAATAAACTTTATCTAAAATATCATTACAATCGTCAACTCTGATATATATAAGAACACATTATCACTGACCTCATCCTCTTGTCTCGTAGTTGATAGTTGGCAGATATAATTTTTCAACTCTAAATAGCCTTGATGTGCTTCTGAATGGTCTTATACTTTTCTACCATTTCCTTGGCCATTTTAGGTAGCATTGTCTTTAATTCACCAAATTCATCAAAAACATAGGTGTTATATATTTATTATCATAAATGGATTTATATGGACTCATTTATATAGTTTAGTGAATGTTATTATTTTATAAGAACATGACTAGATGGATATGTTGATCCCAAACTCCTTTGATGTAAATTGAGTATTTTCTCAACATATCTTCTAGTTTCAGGATAGTTATCTTAGATTAGCCATCCATTTAGGGGTGATAATCCATACCAAAGATAAAATTATTATTTTGATCATCTAATATACTCTTATAGAACATGGAGGTAAATCATAGATCATGGTAAGATATTATTGATAGTTGTGTTCCATGGGGACTCACTACTTCTCTAATTTATATCCTTTCATGTTTATCTTTTGGGTATACCACAGGAATTATAATTGAATGCATAGTCTTTGTATGAAGATCCACAAAAACCCATTTATCTTTATTATGACATTATATCTTCTAAAGACCATTCGACAAGCCCATGGATATATTTAATCATTTCTATATATTAATGGGTAAAGGTTGCATCATCCCTTTGAATTGTTTCTTTTCAACTATTACATTATGAAATTCTAGTAATTTTATGTATATTTTTAGATATCTATCTTTATATTGTTCTACCTGATAATTCTCTCTGATCTATTTATACAAATTCATACTCTCATGGTGGATAAATAAGGTCCATCTATGTGAGTCACTCAACAACTCATTTATCATTGTATTTTATAGTATACATAGTCATGAAAAAAATCATAAAACTCCTTCTTCATTGTCTATTGGATCATCCTATATCATATCTAGATGTGTGTTTTTAGAAATCAAATTTTCCTTCCTTTTGTATCAACATGTCCTCCCTTTTCAAGTATTTGATTATTAGATCCCATGCTTAGTGAACTCACTTATTTTTTGACGAAAAAACAAGTTCAAAAGAGAGATGCAATTTTATATCAGCTGAAAAGTATGTAATATAGATAATAAAAATTCTTGATAAGAATTTTTCTAGGATATCTTTGACTCTTCATATGGTGAAACTGATTTTTGGAAGCCCGGGGGTTGGATTGTTAGTGATCCTAGATTTTACAAAAGGATAATTGGATGCTTTTGCTATTAAATTATATTATATATAGAAATGAACTTCATAAAATACATAGTGGGTGTTTTTATATCCATATCATTTAGGAACATCTCATGAGAGATAAATTTGTAATATGTTATATAAAAGGTACTTACAATTTTGATTACATTTTGATACTTTAAATGTTTTTTAGTTAAAATCATTTTCTAATGAAAAAAGGGTGGCTGGTTCCATCGACCAGATGTAACATACATTTGATTTTTTATTTTTGAAGTGAACATGTAGAGTCGTTGGGGATAAGAAATTAAAATTGTTCCCTATCTATTGAAATTGTAGTATAAATATCTATAAAAAAAATATTCATTGATATTTTGATCAATAAGACATAGTTGGGTGTACTTGTGAGGATGTGAAAGAGAATATTGAAATATTCATTGAAAAAAAGTGTTATATTGAGACCATAAACAACACATAATGTACTATCATGTAAAAAATAAGATCATATATAACTTATTAATGAAATGATAGAACACGGGGTGATCAAAGTTGTGTACATTATAACAAAGGACCCAAAGGCATTCATCCTGACTAAATTGTTAAATGACAGAACAAGGGTTGATCAAAGTTGTGTACATTAAAACAAAGGACCCAAAGGCATTCATCCTGACTAAATTGTTATATGATCGCCCATTTTTGAAACATTGTATTAACCTTGGGATTCGACTTACACCCCCCATATTGTGGTGGTTTTTATATATCCCCTCACCCAATTTTTATATAGTGATTTATATAGAGCATTTATAAATGTGAATGTCCATTTTTATTGGGTTTAGTTTCAATATCGAGAATAAATATGATACTATTTGTATTTAATATAGCACAATGAATACATCAAATGATTCTTATCTACTAGTGTTTCTGATAAGTGTTATATTTGTTGAGACACTCTTTCTAATAGGGTGTGCATGGAATGAAATTTATCGGGTGATACTATAAATGGTGAATGGGTGAATGATATTTTAATAACCTTAAAGTCATTAGGAGTTCTCAAAATAAAACTTCAATGAGGCCCATAATAATCTATAAAAGTATTATTTTCTAAACTAAAAAAATTATAATGATATATAGTGATGGATGATTTATTACACTATTATATAGAACATATATAGTGCTTGTATAACTTTATTTCAAATTATATGGAAAATAAATGAAAATGGGGAGAACATTAGAACTATTATTACCTTGGACATATAATTATGTTTTGTTTTTTGTAAATGTAGTTACTGTTTATTGTGGTACAACAATTGTGTTTAGAATAAAAACTATTGTTGAATTATAATAGTTGTAGATGACCATAATTTTGTAGGACCTTGACATTTCAATGTAAATGGAGTAGTTATGTTGATTTTTATAATTCCAATAGATAGTTGGGAGAAATGTATGGATAATTTAAGTACAACGTCTTGGTTATTTCAAAACTCATTATACATCATTCTACATTGTGTTTCTTTATTATATTCATGATTCTACATGAATTTATGACACAAGGGTGGTCATGAGTTATGTAAAATTCATGTTTCATTCTTCTTATGAGTTTCTATTTTAGTTGGGAGATTGACACAAGAAAGGAATCACAGATGTTAAATTTCATTAATGTTGCACTTTGAAACCAAGAATCAAAAAATTCATAGTTTTTATAAAATAATAGATTACCCCTACCCCACCCCCACCCACAATAAATGATATACATGACACCGTGATAAGGATTGAAGGTTCCCTCATCATTATAGGATCATGTGATAACATATTCCTACAAAATCGATATAATATTTAAATTATCTAAGAGAATACAGTTTTCTGAAGATAATTCAAAGGTATATACATGGAATTAAATCCATAATGGAGATACAAATATTAAAAATAGCTCAATGAATATGGTAGATAAATCGAAGTATGACATACATATAAAATGTACCAATATGAAAGGAAGATTTTGAGTATGGTGTTATTAGTGTATTTTTATGAGACTATGGATTTATTATTTCATCATACACTTTTTTCATGATAAAATAAAACAACTCATTCCATATGGTTTGGAAGTAACCTTAATGTTGATAAGCCAAGGGTATACCTATTTGATGTAGTGAAAAATGGAGGTTTCAATGGAAGTGTTATCAATAATCAAATATGAATATCCCCAAATATAATTTATTGTTAGTTAATTTATCATGGAGTGATCATGGTGAAAACGTTGTTTCTACTTAATTAGTGATTATTAAGGATTTTTCATATGTTGTAACACATCCTTATGAATGTTTTAGTTTATTTTTTTGAGGTAAACCATGTGAAATTATTATTTCTTATTAATAATTTCTTTATTAGTGATTTTGGTCATTAAATGGTTAACTAGGTTAGGATTAATGATTTTATATAAACATGACATGAACATCCAACATAAAAAAGGAAATATTTTTAAACACTTATTCATCCCTTGAATATCAGGGGGTATTCAGATGAAATGTAAACTTATGGTTATTTATAATAATCAAAAAATATGTAAGTCGTTTACTTATATATCCTCAAAGGTATAATTTTTACCATATGTTTTTTTCATTGGGTCTATCATGTGTTTTTTCTTTCAATATTCAATATCATTTTTCTAGAACCATATTCCCATTGACTAAATGAATTTATTCATTAAAAAATAATCTATATTTTCATGTGACTCAAAGTGAATTCATTAATTAAAGATAATAAATCTATATTAGAACATATATTTATTTATTTTGATTATTTTCATTGATATAAAATATAGTTAATCTATCTAGATCATCATCTCGATAATCAATTTCAATACCTAATTCAAATCAGGAAATCTGTTAATTAATATTTCAAATGAAATATGATATGGTGTTTAAAACTATAATGTGTTTCCAAAACCCATGAAATTTAGTATAATTTTCTTATATATTTAGTAAACAATATCTATTTTAATCTATATTCTGTATGGATCATTTTTCGTATGTCTAAGAAATGTTTCATTCATCTAGTACAATTTTCTAATACTCACATAATTGATATTTTTTTACATTACATGAGTTATAATATTTCACACATTCAATATTTTCATGAAAAACAAAATAATATTTAACTCACCATCATTGATATTGATGTAAATGTGTATATTACTAATTTATCATTAACTAGTAGGAATTGTATCCCCTTCATTAGACATCAGAGTACTTATGATTTTATTTTCTATATCTCGATTCTATTGAATCTTATTGTTGTATAAATCCACTCTAAGACTTCCACATCATCTCTCGATTGGTATGATTTACATTCAAATTGAATATAATGGAAAATTCCCCCAAAAAATATATTAGGATTTGTCCTTAAGATTACCTATTATAATAAAATATATTTTAACATGATAATAATTGGTGTATGAATAAATACTCAACATTGGTAGAATCCATTTCAAAATTAAATCAAAGTTTTCGATCACAATTTCATAAGAATGGTATTGTTTTTTAATCATCAGTCAATCAATATCAATAATTTATTTTTCCAAAAGAAACTATTTTCATTATAATCTCATTTAAAAGTATATATCATCCCATATTTGCAATCACATTTTGTGACTCTGGTATATCCTTATATAGAATAATTAAATTACTATGAATATTGCTGAGGCCATGCATTGAGTTAGTGGGGGATTGCGAGGCCCGGAGAACCATGGTGTAGTGATAGGATAAATATTAAATATATTTTATTAATCACACATAGATTAACAAGACATGTTAAATAAATACTTATATTATACTCAGATCATAAATATGATACCGTGATTGAGGTCAAAAATGTAGTTTTAACCATAGTCTTAATATAAAACCCGTCGGTGCCAGGTACCCTGTTGGAGGCAACTCTAGGTGGGGTGTTAAATTGGGGTTTATTGATATAATAAAAATTAAATAAAGAACCCCCCCCCCCCGCATGTGGATTCCTGTTCATGGAAGGGGGCGGGTTTGTCCTCCAATAGTGACTAATGGACGAAGAATAATTTAGGTGAGGATATGCCTATGATGCCCGTTTTTGAAATAGACCATCACCGGATTAGAGAGAAATAAATTCTAGCCATTATTTAGTATTTGAATATTTGGTATTTCTCCATTAGGTAGGTGGATTAATTATATTTATTTCTCGACCCCCTTTGATTCATTTTTTTAATCTTTTAGAGCCATTAAATGACTATTACGGATCCCATGGTGGTCAATCTTTGGTTTTCAGTTGAAAATTAGGGGGTTTTGGTGGCTCTTAAAAATTCCCATCTCAAATTTCACATCACATGGTGTGATGTTTAGTGGAACACACTGTGTGTACTTCTGATTATGTAAATATGATCTTTTTTCAGTACACACTGTGTAATAGGGTTACACACCATGTAGTGAGCCTAGGTTGTGTGGATGGGGGAAATATCAAGTCTTGTTGTGTCATGGGACATGGTCTTATGGGAGTACATAGCCAAAATATGTTACAAGATGTCAAGTTACATCATCATGGACAAATGAAATGGTTTTTGCATGGATAGGAAGAACACAACATGAACTTCGAGTACAAATCATGTGTGGTTACATGGCCATCTTTTTTGTGACATGGGGTACACAATATGTATTCCTTTTAATACATTTTGATTGAAATTAGTGGACATGGACAATGGATGGTGTTGAGAGACATGCCTTGTACTATGCGTACTTTCCATGTAATCCCCTTGGAGTCTTTTCTCCCTTACACATACGCTTCTTAAATACTCAGATAGAGGCACATGAGTAGCTTATATATAGTATTTTTCCACATAGGTTTTGATGGTGTAAATGGTTTGGTATTTATATATGTGATGAGAGGTCATGTTATGGGCCATGTTAGTTAGAAATAAATAGACCAGTAGTGTTTGGTCAAGTCCCCTTTGTTATATTCCAATGAGGTATTGTTGTGTCATCACATCCTCATCAAAGGATCATGACAACTCTATGTCTTTCCCGAGTTTGTGTGGTGTGGGTGAATTCCCATATTCTTGAGTGAGTTTCCTTGGTCTGCTTCGATCATGTAGCATGTATCCATATTAGATTCTTGGGGTTATTCTACACACTTTCGGGTTTCCCTTCTCTAGGATTTTGGTTTTAGAGTGAAAAATATTTATATTTGAGTCAATCCAATACCATAGAAGAATTTTCTTGAACGTGAAAAAACCCCAATGATCCCTGGGTGATGACCCCATATCTATGTATTGATTTATTATCTTTATGATTGGTTATTATTCAGATAGATTTTGTATCTATAATGAATCCTCTTAGTTTCATTTATCATTCTACCATGGTTGTATCTATAGGTAGGGTTTTTGTAAATGACGTAACTAACTCTCTATGGGTGTTTATCCTTTACATAGATAGTTTTTCTGGATTTTGGTTTTAATTTGATACTCCTTTCGTCATTATAAGTTCTATGTAGGGTTCATAGTATCCTCCAAAAATCCAAGTATTTATCCATTATATATATTTGGAAGTCTATTAGGTCACTAGGTTAATTTATCTAGGGATTTACCCATTAAGAATTTCCCCTCAGATAGTTACCACCAGAGATGGTAGGCTGATCAATTGGTTTAACGATTCCCAATGAGTGATCAGATGAGTTCCATCTAGGCTGGCGGAGGTGTACCAAATGGAGTGTGATCTATCAGTTGAGTTTCATATGGTATAACAAGGATGTGACATCAGTATCAATATTATTGATGTGTGACATATCTGAGCTACTTTCCATCTGATATTTCTAGGTTTGTGGAGAATTTACTCTAGGATGAGTGATATATTGGAACCCTGATTTGGTTGATGTAGGGGTTTTATGGTCGGGACCATGAGACAAGGAGTGTATTTTGAGTATATCTATCAAATTCTAAGATACATTGAGGTATGTTTAATTTAAACTGAAATACCAAGGGGTGTTAAGAAAAACCGTTTTTCAATGAAGAGGAGTTTTGGGATGGATTTCTCTCTCTCACTTGGATTTCCTTCTCCGGATCTTGGTTGAGTTAACAAATTCCTATCATTTAATCTATTTGGTTTTGTGTTTTTGGGTCCCCTAATCGGAATTCTTATAATCTCCCTAGAATGGAATATTCTCACCCAAGTTGTGTCTTATAAAGACTATAGGTATTCTTAAACTATTTATGGTGGACCAGGAGTGGGTTGACCATAGTTTTGGGATAGACAGAATAATGAGTGTACTATTCATGAAATTTTTAGCACTCCCCACTATCTGAGAAGGTCAAAATCTTTTGCAGTTTTCTTTTGGTGGGCATGTATTTTTCATTTTATTCAATTTCCAATAATTTTTCCATAATATGGATTGGGATAAATGTATGCATGTGTTTATTTTATATTAGATTTATTTTCATTTGTACACCATTGTGTGGATAATAATTTAGGTGTGTGCATAGAGGTACCACAACCTTAGGCTTCCCATGTATGTTATATGCCAAAATATCACTAGTCGATATCCTCTAGCCTATTGGAGGTGGTCTTGGGGTAGGGGTGGCTCGACCGTCTATCAGTCATGTGGGACTCAGTGGGTTGGGGTGTTATATAGAAGTGTTAGATAAGTTCCTTCCCTAAGACTAGAGAGTTAGATTTTCTCTAGATATGAACTTGGTTTGGGATACATAGAGAAAGTATTAAATTATTTTGATTTTTGATTTTAGGCTAGGGACTCCAGTGTTGGTGCGGAGGCCGAAATATCTATTCACAAGGACATTGAAAAAATATTATTAACTTGAGAATTCAGGAACTAGATGTGGGGAATTATTTAGAACATGCATCATTTAAGACTGATATGTGGTTTTTATGTCCTTTTTGAGTCATCTTCCTAGATATACACTTTCACTCTATCATAAGGTGTCTTCTTTCGAGATGTTCCCATGATGAAATCCTTTGGAGTTTCTGCAGTAGGGATGAGGAAACAACTTGATGAGTAATGAGGTATCCATGAAGGGGCCTATAATAAGGTGGGTTGGTTTCTGGGAGGGAAGCTCGTAGATATTCCACCCATTGAACATCATATAGATCCACCTTAAGGGTTTAGGTGGATGCATCCTATCAGAGCGAGTCATGGACATTTGTTTGGTGCATAATGATGATACACAGGGATCATGTGAATATTATTAGGTTCCAATAGAAGGGTTTTCCTACGGACCAGGTTATACATGAATTCAAGATAGAATACATGCAATGTGGGAGTCATCTGCATTCATAGAGGCCTAAGGTATATATGGGTCATTTGGGGGTGAGACTCTATAATTATTGTGATGGATATAGACATATCATATGGGAAATACCTACTCGTTGTGTTGTTGGTATATAAAGGGTCAAGGAAATGATGGGTCTAAGGCAGAAGCTTTAGCAAGGAGATTAGTAGGGTAGATGAAAATTCATAGAAGCTAGAGGTGCAGTAGGAGTTCGTTGGACTTTTGATCTATTTCCACCACCTCCACTACGATGTTTTCCTAGCTTGGCTGAAAGAACCGTTGGAAAGGTACATGGTTGGTTGCCATATTAGGATCTTTCTTACTTATATGCTCTGGGATAGGTTGGGGGTATGATCTTTATCCTTTTTAAAATTATTGTAAAAATGTTAGATAAATGTGTGATATATCTTATCCATTTATACTCATTTCTTGATGCTTGATATAGGTGATGGATTGAATTCTTGGTTACATATTTCTCTATTGTTTGACAAGGATTTGGATTCACAGGAAGGGGTGATGTTTCCCCCACCAAGATGTTTTCTTGAGTTAAGACACAAAACCATATATGTGAGTCATAACTTCCCAAGTAGGATAGTTTCAAGGTGTGTTACATGAGTCCCATTGACATGAGTGATCAAGAAAGTTGGTATTATAAGGTGTGGTAATACGATCGGGTTGGAGTGAATATGTGATCTAATGAAGGATGTGTTTTTGGAAGAATGGGCTCCTGTCCTGGAAGATCAATGGTGGTTTGAGGTATTATATAAGAAAACTTTTCCTTACTTGTGGGTTTTTAGAGTAATGAGACACTTTTTTCCTAGGTATCATGTAAGAACCCAGATCTTCCTTTCAGGTATTTTTTTACTTTTCTTTACATTTTTGAGAAAAAGAGGAAATTATGGAAATTTTTGAAGTACATGTTGTGAACTTCATGTGTACAAACCGTGCATTTCCTTTCCACAGAATATCGTGTGTTGGCTGTGACCTAGCCACACACATGGCCATGTGGGGGTGACATAGAGGCTTCCTAAAGCCGAGTACGGAAAAGGTGATTACAGGTTGTGTACTTCAATGTAACATTCCATGTATATATTTTTTTCATTATACAGAACGAGGTCCCATATAACCCCTAGAAGTGTTGTATTCTAGGTCCCGTTCGGCCAAGAGAAATCGTATGATGTTGAAACTTCTCCAAGACCCCGATCCTCCATCAGTTCTCTGAATCGACTGTCGCCAATTGCATTGGAACAACAATGGTAAGCTCTTCCTTCTACTTCTGTTTTAGTCTATGATTTCTCCACTATCTCAGGTTATCATGGGCTGATCATTTTAGATGTTTTTTAGATCATGTTAATTATAAGGTGATTCAAGCATTGAGGTTCACATATATCGATCTCATAACGCTAATTTAGGTTTTTTGTGTCTTTCCATTGAAATTCTTTGAGTATTATGTGCAATTGTGCCAAATACCCTTGAACGGGGTATTGTTCATTTATTGTTTTTCCCATGTGCTTTTCATGGCATTCTTGTATGCTTGTGTAGAGGTTATTTGGTTATTAATATGGTTGGATTTATATGCCTTGGATGTTCTTCCCATGATTTTTTCTGTTTACGACCATTGGTCCTGTTTAGCCTATTGGTCGTTTACCTATTTTCCATGCCAAGTTTTAATAGAATGGTGTGTTTTGTTCTGACATGCTTGAGATGTTGTAGACTGGTTATCCAAGTAGTTTTGTAGGTTTACTTCAGTCTTATAGCATTACAATGTGTTCACATACACGGGGCTGTGAGAACCTATTGTAGTAGACTAAAAGGGTATAGACTGAGTGACCTTATTCAGAGAGTCTTTGGACAATATAGACAATAGGGGGATAGACTGAGTGGGCTTCCACAGAGAGTCTTTGAGCTTTCTAGACTAAAATGGGATAGACTGAGTGAGATTCCTAAGAGAGTCTTTGTTTTACTTTGAATTACCTTGAACCACTCCATGATATAAGAGGAATTGACTTTGTGAGATTCCTCAAAGAGTCTGTGAATGACCTAGGGATATAAGAGGAATTGACTGGATGAGCTTCCTCAGGGAGACTCTTGACCATGGGTTTATAAGATTAATTGACCTTGTGTTCTTCCTTAAAGTCCTAGAATACCTGAGTCTATAAGGGGAATTAACCGTGAGTGCTTCCTCAGAGAGACTTTATGAATTCTAATGACAGAACTAGAGGGGTTAGGCTGAGTGTACTACCTAGATTGTTACTAACACATGTTTAGTGGAACTAGAGGGGATGGTTGTGAGTACATCCCAGAGGGATACCTTTTTTTGTTTAGCTGTTTCTTGATAATGATACTGTGGTTTGTTGACTACTGAGTATTTTCCTGTTTACTGCTTTCTGTACTTTTACCTGCCAAATATTCACTAACTGTTAGGCACATATCTTCGAGTGGTTGCCTACTCAGATTTAGTCTCACACCCTGTTTGGGTCATTCTTTTGGGCCCAAACAGATTATATTGCTATAGGTATAGATAAGGGCAAGCGCCCCACTACTTCAGGTAGTTGACTTGCTATGGAGCTGGAGAGCATGGGACCAAGCTTCGGATTGCGATACTGAGGAGTTGTTTATCGGTTCTTTTGTACATTGGATTATTACAGTTATGTATTCCAACATTGTGATCTGTTTTGTTGCTTTTCTAGACATATGTATCACACATAATTTATATATGTGTGTGTGTGCTCCAGTTGTTTCATTCTTTTAGTCTTCCAATGATTGCTATTGTATGGATTGTCACCACTTCCGTAATTTTATCATGTTTCTCTTCTGTTGTGTACTCTTCCAATGAGGTCATAGTTTTCCCACTATCACACCTAGGTCCCTCGCTTCTAGTCGATAGCCTCTGGCGTTCAGGGAATTGCGCTGGAGGCCATGTGACCAACTGGCTACGGGGCGCCTCTGGGTGCCTTCTGGAACCGAGATGTTATAAAGTGGTATCAAAGAGGTTATTTTCTCTTGGCGAATTTTTTGGAGCCTATAGCCATGGATAGGATGGAATAGGTACTTGATAAAAAATTTTCCTAGGAGTATCTAACCCGTGAATAGGTAAAAGCCAATTTACCTCGTTAATGAAATTTTCTGATTTTTCAACTTTAAAATTGATTGATTTTCACTATTGGGTGACTCACATGCTTTGATCTATTATTGTTGTTGTTATTGGGGTTCTATTTCAGTCACAACTCGATGAGATGAGGGTGTACCATCTCATGCATCATATAGTCACTTTCTATAGATCAAATTTCAAGCATTCTTACCATGCCATTTAGGGTGCATTAGAAATTGCATGTTGTTGGGATAGATGTTGAATAGAATATGCATGCTATTGAGATAGATGACTTGATAGAATACTATTGTTGATAAGTATTACTTTGTGTAAGTATTGGTTTGTATGAACGGCAAATTTTGGTTCTTGACGTGTTATGGTCCCTCATGAAAAAGAATATGGTGGGACATTAGCTTGTCTTTGCTTGTTTATAACATTTATAAGATGTCATTCTTTGATTCACGGGGATTATGGGCCTTCAAGGATCAGAATTTGGCACCTTAATGCTCGTTTTCTATGTTTCTTAGGCTCCAGAGCAGTTTCTGAGGATACTGTCGATAAAAACCCAGAATACACAGTTTGTACTTTCTGAATAAACATCATGTAGTCTATAACTATATCACTGAATGTGTGGGAAGGGACACGGGGTTGTGAAAATCTTATAGGAATAGGCCGCGTATAGGATTCACATGTCGTGTTGTAGTGACCGTGTGTCTACCTGGGTGACTAACCAAACGGATGAGGGAATCTTGATAAATACATGTCGTGTTAGGATTGAACACGCCGTGTCATATAACCTAAGTATCTAGCCATGTAACAAATAACACGGACGGATAAACCTTAAGCCTATACACACCGTTTTGACTTTGAACACGTTGTGTAGTCTTACCAAGGTACCCGACCGTGTCACGAATAACATGAGTTAGTGTTATCCTTTCTTTTACACACTGTGTCCACCTAGAGCACGCTGTTTAGAGTAAACCGTCTAGCCAACCATGTAACTAAAAACATGGGTCATTGAAACTTCTCTAGTACATGTCGTGTATGTCGTGAACAAGCCGTGTAGTCTAGGATTAAGAGGACCATGTGGGATAGTCGTGTAAGGAGAATCAGGTAGGGAAATAGAGTTCAAGTACATGTCGTGTGTAGGGACAACACGTCATGTGGTTGGGGTGTTACAGAACCAGTTGTGGCAGAAGTACACACCTATGTGATTGAATTAAGAGAACACGTTGTGTAGTGTTTATACACGCCATGTAGTCATGTTTTTTAAAACATGAATATTTTCTTTCTCCTATTACCTTATTGTACTCTTATGTTTTCAGTCCTTGATAATCCTGATCTAAGGTGTGCGATTGACCTTTCAGAATTATGCCACTGAGACGTCCTATTGTTTTATGCCAGTTGCCAAACAGTGATCAGACACTAGATATGTCTGATCCGGAACTTCCAGCAGATCATCCTTTTGTTCCAGCCTTGGCACCAGCCGTTATACCATGCATAGGTGCGGATTCACTTTTCAGGGAAATATTTCTAAGGATGATGTAGACTTTTCATGGAGCATCGTCTCCTGCCCCATCGATGGAAAAATTGATTTGGGTATTTCAGCAGCAGCATTCTCCTACTATCATTGGGGATGTAGGACCCCAGGCTGTAGAGTCATGGATAGAGGCCACAATGATGATTTTTTAGCATCTAAAGATACCTCCAGAGAATAGGGTGAATCTCTCTACCCATATGCTCCGAGACTCTACCAAGAGGTGGTGGGAGGTGATCTCACAGTCAAGACGCTATTAGAGTATGACTTGGGATGAGTTTCGGCGCATCTTCTATGATTACATCTACCCGGAGACCTTGAGGGCTGATCGGTCCTGGATTATTATGAGTATGGAGTAGGGTACTCTTTATGTTATGGAGTACTCGTCTAAATTTATTGAGCTAAAATGTTTCATGACTATTCTAGGAAGTGATGATTTTATCCTTGCGTGGAATTTCGAGGATGGTCTGAGGCACGACATCTGATCGTAGGTGAACAACTTCAGGTTGACATCGATATCCTCTATCGTCAACCAAGCACTGATCACTAAGTTCAATCTGATGGATTCTAGAGTAATGAACCAGGGATGTTTGACATCCAGAGTTATTGTTCCTCCTACTGATAGTAGGAAGCGCCATAGGGAGTCTGGATGAGGATATCATATTAGGCACAATGAATCTTCCGATAGCCAGGTGTTGTGCTACGAGTGTGGAAAGAGTGGACATACTTGGCCTTAGTGCAAGATAGACCTGATGAAGTTCTGATCTTGCAGCAAGATGGGCCATCTCTAGTGTTTCTGTCAGATCTTTTCAATTGAAGCGGGTTACAGGGGTTCTTCTATGACCCCACGTTTAGGAGCAATATCGCTAGTTTATCACCAGTCTAGGAACTGGAGTTCTTATGGACATTTGGACTGAGGTATAGGTCGTGTTTATGGTGGTCAGTCCCCAGGTTATCAGCAATAGTAGAGTGGATCGACATAGAGTGGTCAGGTAGGGTTATAGGTTTGTGGAGTATGCCTGGACATTGCAGTAGAGCAGAAACAGCAGGAGCAGGATCCTATACCCTCTACAGTTCGAGGTACGATCCTAGTAGCCTCAGTTTTATCATCATTGCTTTTCAATACAAGGGCTTCCCAGATCATTATATCTGTTGTTGTTGTGGAGAGCCTTGGTCACTTCATCTTTTCTTCTACCGATTTCTTAATGCTAGACACACTGTTGGGGACTAGGATAGATAGTGTACGTCAGTGAAAGGAGTGGGCTCTAGATGCTGGCGAGTGTCACTTCTTATGGGACCTATATGTCCTAGAGATGACAGGCTAGGATTTCATTATCAGGATAGACTGGTTAGTTCTCTTCCAGGCAGTTGTTTATTGCTATCACCGTAGGGTGAGATTCATATCACCAGAGGGTGGATCTTTTCATCATAAGGGTGAAAGGGAGGTCTAGGAAAGCAGAGTGGGCCTCGAGCATCATGGGTTAAGATGAGTTACAACTCATATTGTCAATCTATATCTAGATGACTAGGGGACTTAACAGATGGAATTTCCTCCAGTGATGGATCACTTCAGGTATGTATTTCCAGAGGACTTTTTTGGTTTTCCTCCAGATAAAGAGGTGTACTTTTTAATTGATCTTGTGAAAAGAGTGGCATCGATGTCCATTCCTCCTTATAGGATGGCTACACCTGAGTTTCATGAGCTCAAGAAGCAGTTGGAGGAGTTGCAGGACAATAGTTTCATCCGACCCAGTACTTCTCTCTTAGGTTCTCCTGTTCTATTTGAAAAAAAGGCAGACTGAACCCTAAGGATTAGTGGGGATTTTCCGAGGTTGAACCAGTTTACGGTCAAGAAACGATTTCCCTTGACCAGGATTGATGACCTCTTTTATCAGCTTTGAGGAGCTCGGGTGTTCTCGAAGATTGACCTGATGTCTTCACATCATCAGTTTCACGTTAGACCATCAGATATACCTATTATAGCCTTCCAATACTGGTATGGTCTGTACGAGTATATGGTTTTACGGATTGGACTCCCGAATGTTCCTGTAATTTTCATGGAACTGATGAACTGATTGTTCCATCCATACTTGGATTCCTTCATGGTTGTTTTTGTGGACGATATCTTGGTGTACTCTCACACTCGAAACGACCATGCCACACATCTTAAGATCATTCTGAGTACACTGAGAGAGCATCAGTTATCTGTTAATCTCTCAAAATGCCACTATTGGATGGACCAGATCCACTTTTTGTGTCATTTTATCTCAGAGATAGGAGTATTAGTAGACCCAAAGAAAGTGAGAGCGGTAGTTTCCTGGGAGAATCCAAAGATCATCTTTGAGGTGCAGAGTTTTCTAGGGATGACTGGTTACTACAGACACTTCATACATGACTTTTCATGCTTAGAACCACCACTGACAGGCCTGACTAAGAAGGGTGTGAAGTTATTATTTTTGGATTCTTATGAGTCGGCCTTTCAGGATCTGAAAGGGAGGTAGACTTTAGAACATATACTGGTCTTTCCAGATTCAGGGAAGTGCTACAATTTTTATTGTGATGCTTCAAGTATCGGGCTAGGAGCTGTGCTTATTTAGGGTGATGGAGTCATTGTGTATGGGTCTCAGTAGTTGAGGCCACATGAGAAGAATTACCTGACGCACGATCTGGAGTAAGCAGCTATTGTTCATGCCTTACACTATTAGAGACATTATATTCTAGGAGAACATTTTGTGTTTTTTACTGACAACAAATGTGTCAAGTACATTTTCACTCAACGTGACTTGAATTTGAGGCAGAGAAGGTGGGTTGAGTATCTCTAGTCTTTATTCATTGAGCTTTCCTATACACCGGTAAAAGGAAATGTAGTGACAGATGTGATGAGAAGGAGAACTCAGATATAGGAATTTTAGGAGGCTAGTAGTGAGTGGCAGCTTATGGCCATGTTCTCTGAGATGAATTTGGAGGTGCACGACAGGCAGAGACGGACTTTCCTTTCTTCTATAGCTGTTACCTCTGTGCTTCATGATCGAGTTCGAATGAGGTAGCTATTAGATTATGAAGGGAATGTCCTACAGGAGCGCGTGTCAATAGATGGCCATATTCCCGGATGGACAGCAGGCGAGGACAAGATCTTGTATTTCTAGGGGCACGTATGGGTGCCAACAGATATACGTGAGGAGATTATGTGGGATTTTCATTCCACTATTTGGATATATATCCTGGGGTCAGCAAGATGTATTGTGATCTACACTGCCAGTATTGGTGCCCAGGTATGAAGAAAGACATTGTAGGTTTTTTCATCAGGTGTTCCACCTGTCATCAGGAGAAGATGAAGCATCAACGATCGGCAGAGCTCCTACAGAAGTTACCCATTCCTGAATGGAAGTGGAATGACGTCACGATGGACTTCATGAACATTTTGCTGATGTCATCGGGAGGTAATAATGCGGTATGGGTTGTCATTGAGAGACTCAAAAAGGCTGCTCACTTCTTTCCAATCAAGGAGACCTTCAGTGTTGATGGGTTGGGACGTTTGTACATCCGAGAGATTGTATGTAAACATGTGGTTCCCCACTCCATTGTCTCAGATAGGGATGCACATTTTACTTCTCAGGTCTAGTAGGGTCTTTAGAAGGCTTTGGGTACACATGTAATTTTGTGTACAACATACCATCCCCAGACAGATATCCAGTCCAAGCGTACGATTTAGGTGCTTGAGGACATGATTCGATCATTTATTCTGGATTTTGGAGGTTCTTGGGAGAATCATATACCTATGGTGGATTTTGCCTACAACAGCTGTTTTCAATAAACTATTCAGATGGCACTTTATGAGGCTTTGTATGGTAGGCCATTCCGATCACCCCTACGTTGGCTGGAGGTAGGAGAGGCAGCTATAATGGGACCTCATCTTGTTCAGGAGACCACAGAGCAGATAGAGTTGATTTAGAAGAGGATGGATACTACACAGTCTCGTCAGAAGTCTTATGCTGATCAGTAGAGATGACCTCTGGAGTTTGTGGTCATGGATCAGGTTTTCATGTTTGTCACACCGAGGTTGGGACACTGATGGATTATGAGATAGGTCTAGAATTCACCGAGATACATCGGGCCATTTGACGGGTCGGGGAGAGTTCGTCCGGTTTCCTATTGGTTGCAGTTACCTCAGAGGTACCTAGATATGCATGACGTCTTCCACGTTTCTCAGCTACGACAATAATTTTCAGACTCGTCTCATGTCTTTCAAACTGTGGAGGTTGAGCTCGAAGTGGATGCATCATTTGAGGAGCATCCTATCCGGATTGTTGATCGCAGTACAAAGGTTCGTCGTGGATAGTATATTCCCCTAGTACAGGTGCTCTAGCAGCACAGGCAGGTACAAGACGAGACTTGGGAGAGGGAGGCTGATGTACGAGCACATTGGCTGGAGATATTCGAGGTTTCTTCCTCTACACCGCGCTATGGATATTCGGGGATGAATTTCTTTAATGGGGAATTTTGTTAGACCCCGGATCTTCCTTTTATGTATGTTTTTTCTTTTCTGGTTGATTTTGAGAAAAAGGGGAAATTATTGAAATTTTTGACGTACACGCCGTGTACTTCATGAAAACACACCGTGTAATTACTTGTCATAAGAGACTGTGTGCTGGCTATGTATTGGCCACACACACGACCTTTTGGGGGTGACATGGAGGCCACCTAAAGCGGAGTACGGAAAAGCTGATTACACGATGTGTACTTCAAAGGTACACACCCTGGTTTTTGTTTTTTTTCATTAAACGGACATGGGTCCCATCTAACCCACAGACATGTCTTATTCTAGGTCTCATTCGGCCATGAGAAATCGTACCATGCTGAAACTTCTCCGAGCCCCCAAGCCTTCGTCCGTTCTTCGAATCTACTACCGTCAATTGCATTGGAACCGCAGTGGTATGTTCTTCCTTCTTCTTGAGTTTCATTCCATGATTTCTCCACTATCTTAGGTTAACATGGGCTGATCATTTTAGTAGTTTTTTAGATCTTGGTAATTATAAGGTGATTCGATCTTCAAGGTTCACATATATCAATCTCCTAATGCCAATGTAGGTGGTTTGTGCCTTTCCGTTGAATGTCTTTTGATTATTATGTGAAATTTTTCCCAATACCCTTGAACGGGGTATTGTGTGTTTACCATTTTGCCCTGTGCTTTTCCTGTCAAGCTCGTATTCTTGTGTAGAGGATATTTGGTTATGAATAGGGTTGGATTTATATTACTTTTATGTTCTTCCCATGATTTTTTCTCTTTATGACCATTGGTCCTGTTTAGCCTATTGGTCGTTTACCTGTTTTCCATGCCATGTGGTCGTAGGATAATAATTTTGTTTTCTAACATGCTTGAGATGTTGTAGACTGGTTAGCCAAGTAGTTTTGTAGGTTTAATTTTTCCGTATAGCATTTCTATTTGTTGACTTACACGGGGTTGTGAGAACCTGGTGTAGTAGACTAAAATAGGATAGACCAAGTGACCTTCTTAGAGAGTCTTTGGATGTTATAGACTATAGGAGGATAGACCGAATGAGATTCCTCAAAGGGTATTTGAGCTTTTTATACTATAACGTGATAGACAATGTGAGATTCCTCGGAGAGTCTTTATTTCACTTTGAATTACCTTGAACCACTCCATGCTATAAGAGGAATTGACTCAGTGAGCTTTCTCAGAGATTCTGGGAACAACCTTTGGCTATAAGAGGAATTTACTGGGTGAGCTTCCTCGGAGAGTCTCTTGACCTTGGGGTTATAAGGAGAATTGAACTTATGTGCCTCCTCAGAGAGTCCTTGAATACCTTATACTATAAGGGAAATTGACTGTGAGTGCTTTCTCAGAGAGTCTTTATGAATTCTTTTGATAGAACCAGAGGGGTTACACTGAGTGCACTACCCGTAGTCATCCTCGCATTTGTTCGGTGGGACCATAGGGGATGGCTGTGAGTACTTCCCATAGGGTTACCTGTTTGTGTTTACTTGTTGCTTGGTACTGATATTGTGGTTTTTTGACTACTATGTATTTTCTTGCTTACTGCTATCTGAACATTTTCCTGCCATATATTCACTGACTGTTAGGCATAGATCTTTGGGTGGTTTTCTACTAGTATTTAGCCTCACACCATATTTGGGTCATGATTTTGGGCACAAAAAGATTATATTTCTATATATACAGATAAGGGAAAGAACCCTTCCACTTTAGGTACTTGAGTTGTTGTGGAGCTGGAGAGCGTGGGACCATGATTTGGCTTCCGATGCTAAGGTGCTGCTTATATGTTCTTTTGTACTTTGGTTTAGAACTGTTTTGTATTCCAGCATTGTGATCTGTTTGGTTTATTTTCTAGTCATATGTATCATGCATCATTTATATATATATATATATATATCTCTGTGCTTCAAATGTTTCTTACTTTTAGTGTTCTGATGATTGATTTTGTATGGATTGTTACTGCTTCCGCTATTATATCATCTTTCTATTCCATTGTGTACTCTGCCAAAGAGGGCATAGTTTCCCCACTATCACACCAAAATCCCTCGCTGCCAGTTGGCATCCTCTGGAATTCAGGGAATTGTGCTTGAGACCATGTGACCAACTAGGTACAGGGAACCTCTGGTGGCTTCCGGAACTGGGACGTTACATATAGCCGCTCTTTGAGGCCTAGTGACCCTAGATGAATCTTTGTTTCTTGAAAACTAAGTATCAAAGTAAGTATGGTCAGTTTTATACATTGAGGTGAAATCTGTGGTTTTGGGAGGGCTTGTAATACCAAGTGTGTATACTTGGCATACCATGTGTCATTATCCATGTAGATAGAGGATTTATTATGTGTTGGTGGGGATGGAATCACCTTCCCTAAATGACTGGTATGGAGGGGCACCCACACATGAGAATCAACATGTTTTTTACCTTGAGGATAAGAGCATGATGATTATATAAGTTTGGACATATGTTAGGTTATCACCAGCTCCAAATTTGAGTAGATTTTTTCATGGGTTCATGGTGATTCATTTTGGAATGAGGTATTTCATAATGGTGTTATGAGACAATTGGACAGGATCCCAAATACTTTTTGGATTGGTTCATCGTGGGACCCTAATAAAGGTTGTTGTTGGTGTTTTCAATACTGTTATATATTTTATTTTGGTGAGTGAGGTGACTAAATAATTGACCTCTTGAAGATGAACTTTTTAGTGGATTTTGGGGTGGATTTTCTCGAGATGATTTTTTTTCTCATTCTCATAATCAGTAAGTTGGGGAGACACAACATGAAGATTCTTTTTGTGTGGTCTCATGTGATCAAATTTACATAGTGTATAATATTGATAAACTTTTGGAAGGTGTGGAATGTGTCACCCTTTATTGTATTGACAATAAAACTAATCACATGGAAAGATGGGGTACTGAGGTTGTTTCCTTCCCTTATTGGTACACTTAGATAAGAACAATGTCATTAGATAAAAACCAATTCAGTTTCTGGAAAACATGATTTTGTTTCAATTTTGTAAAGGTGTTGGTGGGGTTGTGAAATTTTTATACCATTTAGATTGTATGAGGTCCACTTGGTCTCATTCCGGGTCATTTTAGACTGACGATAGTGGCCTATTTGTTATCATGATCTGATCTCATTGTCGATGAGATTCATTACCTTGAGGGTTGAAGACAGTTGCCCATGGTGGTAAGATATATCTAGTTTTCATGAACCCTTTCTGTTTTTTTTGATTTGTGGGTATGTGAGGTGTCATCCTGCTAGACACTTTGGCAAGTTAGGTCGTGTTATGGGTACTTTCCTCCTATCGCAGGTGAGGAGATTTGTGCATGACCCATTACATGATGTTGACTTGGATGAGCAAGGGATAAAGTGTGGTTTTTTTTCAAGGTAATCAATTTCAATTTTGTATCATTAAGAGAATACCCGTTTGGGTTTCTATTTCTCTAGGGTTTTTTATGATATCATGGGATCCATTTACATAGATTGTTAGTGTGTGAGTTCCAGTTGAGATCTCTGTATTATCCATTGTGTGTCGACATCCACATTTTGGGATGATAATACTTGATGGTGAAGAGATTTTAGTTACTTTATTGTATCCATGTAACCATTTATAATATTTCTATTATTATTTCATAATCTTAGTGTGAAGTCAACCTAGGATTTTAGGGCCTGATGATCCTCAGTGCGGTGATTTGTAAATTAATAATTATATTTTATCACACAAGTGAATCTCTATAGTAAACAAAAAATGACACCCATGTGGAGGTTTGTAATTGAAATATGATACCAAAATTGTGTTTAGAATAATATTTTTTCCCGAGGAATGACATAAATGTCTTTGGCATCATGTACATGATTAGAGGAGACCATAGGAAGGGTGTCAAAATGAAGGTTTATATAATAAAAATTAAATCGATAATCCTACCAACCCACCCTATTTTGATTCCTATATATTGAAGTGGGAGTGGATTTTATCTGATGATGATGGATGAAATGAGGATTAATTGAGGTGAGGAGGTTCTTGTGAACTTCTTTTTTCACGAAAATCATCAATGGATTGAGGAGAAGGAAATTATGAGATTCATTTTGTACCAAATGCTTCAAAATTTCAACATGATGTAGGTGGATTTATGATATTTATAGCTCACTGCCATTTTTTTGAATTTATCATAATATTTTAGATCTTTAATATAACTAGTAGGGACCCCGTGTGGGTCATTATATGGTTTTGGATGGAAATAAGGGGTTTTGGGTGGCTTGGTGGAAATGCAGTTCTAGAATTTCCAATCACACAGTCTATTGTTCCATGGAACATGCTATTTGTTCTTCCTATTTTGTGAAAATGATCTTTTGGGACATCACAAAGTGCAATGGGGTTACACACCATGTAGTTATCCAAGGTTGTGTGGATGAGTGATATGTCTAATCTTTTTTGTGTTTAGGAAAATGACCATGCTGGGTTACACTGACAAAAGACACTAATATGTGATGAGTTACAAAAGAAAAGCCAATGGATATTAGCTTGGTCATGGGCAGGAAGTACTTTTCAAGTACTTATGGTACATTTAATTTGTTCTTACATGAATTTCCTATCTTGTATGGTAATGAAAATTCATATGGGTTTGGAAAAGTACAAACATAATGTGTCATGTTGTATGCATCTTGTGTTCCTTTTTATACAAGCCTAGTACAATCATGGTACATGGATACATGATGGGGTTGAGGGACACACTATGTACTGTGGGTACATGTCGTGTAGTCCCCTTAGATACTTTTCTACCATGCGCATATACTTATTCCAGTCCCAGATGGAGGGCCATTTTTATCTAATCCTATGTAGTTTACTACGAATGATGCAATGGTGGCCTTGGTTTGGGATTTAGAGACTCTTTGAGAGGTGAAGTTTTGGGTATTTTCAATTAGCGACAAATAGACCACCCGATGTTGAGTGAGTTCCCTTGGTCTTTTCTTATGATTATTCATTTTGGAATCACATCCTCATCATTGGATGTGACCCCTATATGGTTTCCCAAATATTATGTAGCATGGGTGTGTTACCATATTCTGGAGTGAGTTTCCTCAATAATCTTAGACTATTGATTTAGGGACATGGAGGAAGTATCCCTCCAAGAGGCCTAGAGAAATCCTCACATCCATTCATGTTTACATTGGTAGAGTTTGGGGTATCAGTTTGTAAAATATTTATAAGGGAGTTAATGAACTATCCAAGAAGAATTTTCCAATAGAGGAAAAATCTGCGGTTTTCCCTGGGTTATGAACACCTATAAGTGTATTTTGATCTAAAATTTCAGATGGGGTAGTAGTGTGATGGATCATGTATCTTAAATTAAACCTCTTAGTTTCCTTCGGCTCTCTACCGTGGTTTTATCCCTATGTGAGGATTGTGGAATTGATATGAAAAAATCTATGCGGGAATAGATCCTCTTCTTATAGAGTTGTTCTTGATTCAGGATGTCATGTGATACCCCTTTCTATGCTATATGTTCTAGTCGGGGCTTATAGTGTTCCCTAGTGGCCCTAGGTGTTACACATTATATGTGTTTGTAGATCTACTAGGTCAATGGAAAACTATGTGTTGTAATCTATTGATCTTTCCCTCTAGGATAGTTACCTCTAGAGACAGTAGGGTTGAGCCATCATTTTAGGGATACCTAGTGAGTGATTGGTTGGCTTATATATAGGATGGAAAATGTTTACATGATAGAGTGACATCTCTCAGTTGAGTTCTATCTTGTATGGAAAGGATGTGATATTGACTTCAAGATGTCTGATGTTTGGTATCTCATCGTTATGGACAATTTGGGATGGCTAGGACTATGGAGAGAGTACTACTAGATAAGAATTACATTGGAACCTCATGTTGGTTGTTGCGGATGGACTTATGGTTGGGAACATGAGAATTAGAGTTTGTTTCGAGTATATCTGTGATATTATAGGAGACATTATTGGATGTGTTATACCTTAGAACATACCATGGGGTGTTGAGATAACTATTATTTCAAATCTAGGGAGTTCCAAGACAGGCGTATCTCTCATTATTTGGATTCCAACTATGGATATTGGTCAAGTTATATTTTTCCTATCATTTACTCCATCAGGTATTGTATTTCTTGGGCTCCAGTTGGGTATTTGGATATTCACCCCTTCTTGAGCTACTCCTAAACATGTTTTTTATTGTGCATACAATAGGTATTATAGCAATGTCCTTGGCGGAGAGGGAGTGGGTGGAGTATAATTTTGAGCTAGATAGACCAAGGAATGTACCAATCAAGATTTTTGAAGTAGTACCCTCTTTTTGACTAGGTCGTACTGTTAAATGGTTTGACTTTGTTGATATTGTGTTTTCCCATTAATTACCTTCCAATTATATTTCTATAATCTGATGTGGGATATATGTATGTATGAATTTCATTATATTATTTTTATATTTATCCTTTCACCACTTCATAGAGAGGGATACTGGTGCATGCATACAAGTACCATAGGACAAGGTATCCCATTTTTTTATATTCCAACTTCATGCAATTTGTAGACCTCTGTCCAATTAGAGGTGGGCTCAGGTTAGTGGCGGGTCAGCCTTCCGATGTTCTGGTATGTCCTGGTGGGTCAGGTAATTACATCACATCTCCCAATCATAAAGTGATGTCTTATTAGTCCTCTATTAATAATCCATCATTATATTTGGATATAATATAACTAATATTTCTGAAAATAATTCCACAATATAATAATGAATGTATAGGAACATCAAACACCCATATGCATGTATAGGAAATTTTTCAAAAAAATGATTTTATGATTATAAAAAATATAATAAGTCAAGAATGGAAATATACATTTACGATATAATATATGAATATGGACACCTTGGAATGTCATTTTAACATTGTTATTCCTTTTTAGTATTGTTTCCTATTTATTTTAATAGTTTTATCTTTTTTTGATAGATTTTTTGATAGATTTCAAAATGATTTTTCACTTATGGTTTTGGGGTTTTGGGATTCTGTTGGGTTTTTTTATATTGAATTGTTTTTTGAAAATATATAAATTATATAGGTCATAATGTTTTATTTTTTATGTATATTAAAATATATGAAAAAATTACATGATTTGGGAACATTGTTAAATTTATCACATTAAATGATTTAGAAATTTTCTAATTATTATAATAATTTCACAATGTATTTTTACCATGGATTATATATTAGACATAAAATTTATGGTCTTTGAGTTTTGTGTAATAAATAAATAAATTTTATTTCAGGCATTGTTTATTTGTAGAAAACTAATGATGATTTAAAATTTTAACCTCATATTGTATGTCTATTAGTGAATTTTACTTGTGTAATGAAGTGCGACATATTGTTTTGTAAAATGAGCATTATTCTTGGAATCACCATAGATCAATTTTCAATCAATAGTATCGACACACCATATAAATATTGTTTTGTGAATTTTTAACAAGTATAGGTGGAAAAAAGTTATTTTTTTAGATTATGTATTTCCCTTATAATGAAAGAATGTATAAAAAATTATTCAAGTTTTCCTGCATATTAGATAATGATAATTGTATGAATAATCAGAATATTATTTTACTTTTAATTGAAATAATATAATTTTATCTGAATAATAAAATTATTAAGGATTTTTTAAATATTATCCATTTATTAACCAATTTTCCATTTCTCAAACTGACCCCAATCTCTCTTAGGTGTCATGTATGTTGTTTATCCCACCAGCAACATGACACTTAGTGGTATAGTTTCCTTCAACTTATTCAAGTGAAACAAATATATGTCTGTATGTATGTATGTATGTATGTATGTATGTATGTATGTGTGTATGTATGTATGTATGTATGTATGTATGTATGTATGTATGTATGTATGTATGCATGTATGTATGCATACATGTATGTATGTATGTATGGATGTATGAATGTATGTTTGTATGATTGTATGTATGTATGTATGTATGTATGTATGTATGTATGTATGTATGTATGTATGTATGTATGTATGTATGTATGTATGTATGTATGTATGTATGTATGTATGTATGTATGTATGTATGCATGCATGCATGCATGCATGTATGCATGTATGTATGTATGTATGTATGTATGTATGTATGTATGTATGTATGTATGTATGTATGTATGTATTTATGTATGTATGTATGTATGTATTGATGTATGTATGTATGTATGTATGTATGTATGTATGTATGTCTGTATGTCTGTATGTATGTATGTATGTATGTATGTATGTATGTATGTATGTATGTATGTATGTATGTATGTATGTAGGTATGTATTTATGTATGTATGTATGTATGTATGTATGTCTGTATGTGTGTATGTGTGTATGTATGTACGTACGTACATATGTATGTATGTATGTATGTATGTATGTATGTATGTATTTATGTATGTATGTATGTATGTATGTATGTATGCATGTATGTATATAGGTATGTTTGTATTTATATATGTACGTATCTATGTATGTATGTATGTATGTATGTATGTTCGTATGTTCGTATGTATGGATGTATGTATGTATGTCTGTTTGTCTGTGTGTGTGTGTGTTTGTGTGTGTGTGTGTGTGTGTTTGTATATTATTGTATATATTTATGTATCTAATTATGTATATATTGGAACAAAAAATTTTAAACATACACAAATACTTAATCAAACACACACACACACACACACATAAACAAATATATCCACCCCAATTCCAGACATTGATTGGTAAATAGTTTTTCACACCCAATATTATAGGTTGACTCTGTACATTGTATTTTAAAGGATATGATATTTTAATAGGTGATTTTTTCATTATAAAACATTAAATACTGATATTAACAATGAAATGGGATATACATTTTTTCTTAAAGTACTTATTTAATAAATTTTATAGAATATACAAATGATTCCCACCAATGGGTGATTTAGACCTCCCCAGATTATGAGATATTTAATATAATATTTGAAATATAGTGTGATATCAGAACACATGATTTGGATTTATGAAACCAATTTTTTTTTCAGGAACCATATATATAAAATGTAATTGAATTGAATTTGAAAATAATGTTTTCTGTTCTGATGGTCTAAATCTGAAATATGTTACGTGATGTTATTAGATGTTATGAAAGGAAAATGTTTATGATCTTGATGTTTGTAGAGAAAATGATGATTGTGATATGAAGATTTTAATATTCAAATAAAAATTTTATCTTAATTTATATAAGTTCTTGAGTGATGATTATCAGATGTTATTATATATGGATATTGGGAGTTTTTATTTGTATTATATGAATTAACAATTTAACAGATCCAAACTATGTTCATAATTTTCATTTAGAAAAAACATAATTAAATTTTTTTATGAGATTGATTAGAAAAATCCTATGTACATAGGGAAATGTAATATTCATTTAATCGTAATAAAATATTAGAGAATAAAAATTTTCAATTTTTTGAGAGTAATAGATAATTGTTAGAGTATCATACGTTAATGTAAAAGTATGAAATTTAAAATATTCGAGTTATCTATTTCATTAATATGAGGATTTTAGGATTCCATAAGAGAGAACATGAAAAACTTCTTATAGATTCTGATAATAGACTATATATACTTATTAGGTTTTCCGCATTATGTTTGACATACTCAAACAATTCATAACCATTATGATGGAGGAAATATATGGAATTATGGTCTGTGTAAAATTTAAAAAAAAACAATGAAGATGATGGAAATGAACAAGGAGATGTGAAATAATAAATATATTTCACATTAGGTGTTGTAAAATTTGTTTTAATGATGTTGATTTGTAATTTAATGACTTAATATTAGTAATGTTTAAATCATTATTCATTCTGAGGTTTTGGGAATCCTTGATGTTTTTTCTATAATTGTGACTTTGATATAATGAAAAATGGGGGTGAATTGGCCTATTTTAAAATTTTCTTTAAGTTTTTTGAATCAATTTATATAAATATAAAAAATAAATATAAATTCATACAATTGTTGTTTAAAGTAGTTTCAATTAAATTTAACGTATGTATACACTTTTCATCTCTCAAACATGGAGATCTATGACACCCACTAACTAAGGAATCTCTTATTTTATATGGAGAGTCAGACCTCATTAAAAATTTATTTTTAATTCCTGTAGGCTCGCCCTAAGAAATTCCTTTTAATCCTATGCTAGAATATACCATGAATCCCCTTCTAATGTGGTCTAATGAACATACCATTCCATTCATTGTACTAAGGACAACCTAAAATCATATATAACATTTACTAGTTAATAAGGGAATGCAAGTACCTGTTTGGGTGTTATATCCTCAAAACCCTTCCCATTAAATTTTATTTAAATCCAATAAATTAAAAACATACAACAATAACTAAATGAAGTGAATAATTAGAAGAAGACTAAAAATTATGATAGCCTTAGTTTCAAGGAATCATGAGTCCCTATATGAGTTGTATGGTTTAACACTATAACGAATATAAAAAATGATTGAAAATGTAGTGATTCTTTAGTATGTTGAAGTCCCGCGATTGTTTTTTGGGATGTAAGAAAATATATACAGCACCATAATGTGAAGTTACACATTTTATCATGTTGTAAAAATCAACCACCTAAACCACCTCATCAATATAATTACTAATTTTTTAAAATTCATTTTTATAGAGTTTCTCCATTATAATTTTCATGATGATAAAAACAAAAATCTCGATATCCATTTCATGTTTTCATTCCTATATAATGAATTGATAAATATATTTATTATAATTAGTTCTTGATGTTTTTTACTAATTTTACATGTAAATCAATCCTCTATTTATGTGAATAGAAAATCCAAAAAATGATTATTATTAAATTCATACACCTATTGTGAAGAAATAGTAATGTCCTAATAATATAAGAAATTATTAAATATAAATTGGAACACTATTAATATTTTTTCACGAGTTAATAATTATAGATCATTAGCACAATCATAAGAAAGGCACTTAGTTTTTCATCATGTCATTTCACACATGTGATGTTAACCACAATCAATACTCTAATGGGTTAAAATCCATTTGTCCACTTTTCTCAATACATTCATAACATTGGTTGAACAAAAAAATTAAAAAATATTACTTTATTAGTATATTTTTGATGTATTTTTCTGTGTACCTATTTATAATAATGAATAAATGATGGAATATTAGTTAGTACTATAGTGATGTAGTCCGCATTTTTCATTAGAATTTTACATATTATATACTTTGTCTTGTTCGAGGGAGTAGAGTTTTTAAATTATTCATTTTTTATTATGGAATCTAATCCTTCCCACCATCATAATAACATACACATTCCCTATATGCTTTCATTAAAACTTATCAATTTCAAATTGTTTCGACTAAAACACCATTCAAGATTTTGTGGGTCGTGTTTGTTGAGAAGTTGAAAATTGAATCTCTAGTGATGTTGAGGAAGGTTGGATGCTTCGGATGAATATATATTCCTTGAAAGAAGAATCAATGTAATAGAACCATCTCTATGGTATAGAATAATATGTATTTTAGAATATAGTACAGTAGTACATCCATCTACGTATTAGAGGATATGATGGAATGTAAATTCATATTATGTCTATGACATTGTAACATTTAATATGCCACAATGCTATTTAGAAATATGGAAAAATTTGTCTAGGGACACTCATATCCTTCACCCACATTTCATCTATAAATGGTTTTGTACATGCTATGGTGCCTCTTATCCAAGAAATCTAGTTGAGGTGAGTTTATGAAGGTAGGCGACTATGAAGATGAGCTCTGGATATTTGGTACATAGTTTCACATGTTCATAGAGGAATGTGAGGTTTTTGGAAATCATAGTTTCTAGAAATACATAGTTGAACGGTTTGGGGAATCATGGATTGTATATAGTTTTATATTCTAAAGGGTGTATAAAATGGGACCAAGACATGTTTAAAAATTCTATAGTTTTTTGAATCGTGTGTATGAAAACATTCATCGGAGTTTGGAGGTGACTTAGATCCATCTCAAAATATGTTGTATCCATGATCAGTCTTGATTGAAACCCCACATTCCCTTATGGGAATGAGTATTTCCACATATAATGTATTCCATACATCATTGATGGTAAATATTTAACATAATCATTGATTTTTGGAATTTCTAAATCATCAGAAGGTTAGGACATTGTAATTTTCATACACATTAATTAGTTCGGCGCGTCAATCAATTAGAGGATATCATTAAAATGAACATTCGATAATAATGGTGGTGTTTCTCCATGATAAATATGTATGTGGTAAACTATAGGTTTCCACATTATAGTTTTATTGAACAATACATAGTAAGAGTCTAATAAATGAAAGTATGTACTAAGTTGAATGTATCCATTCCTTAGCATATGAAAAAAGGAGGATTCTAAACTATTGAATCTATGATCATTCCATAGAACATTATTATTGGATGTTTCATCCATAAAAAATAATTGGGTGTAGAGTATTGGATATCTAAGGTATTGATTCAGAATTAGTATAACAATATGGTCATAGTAATTATATACAGACACATGGAACTATCAACAAAGAAGGATATTAAATCCCTTTCATATTATTGATATTAAAATTGAAGAGAGGATCCTATAAATAGATATATATTTTCAACGATAAAAATAAATATTTTTACAGGTTGATTGAGAGCATGGAATACGGTGGAATTTCTAAGAGTATTATTTCACTAGGGAAATTTTGTGAATGTGTTGAAATGAAACTTTTTTCTAGGTGAATTATCATTATATAATATTATGTATATGGAAAATGGGTATTAAAAAGGGAAAATGATTTTATCACTTTGCCAAGTGATATTGATCTTTTATATCTTGTTAGTACAATCAGTGTGGAGGGTCAGTGAGATAGTTCGATTATGTAAAGGAAATGATGTAGTTCACACTATCTTTTTGAGGAAATTAAATAATAATATATTTCATGATCCTTGTACTAAACATGTTAATAAGAACCAATTAGAATTATATTTCTTCATTTTTTCTTTATTCCCATTTCATAAGAATGTAAGGTTTATAAATGGATTTTTCTGAACATCGATGGAATAAGATTGAGATAAGAGGATTTAGGGGTCCAAATTTGTGTAACCTTGATTCACTTCCCAAGATAAGGTCTATCAAAACATCTCTTGACATGATGGTAAATTCGATGAAAATATATAAAGGTTACTCCAATGTTTGAGATTCAAATATTCCCATGATATATAACAAATATGATAACCTTAGGATGAGTCTGATAGAAACCATTAATTCTTTTTCCAATCATTTCAATGATCTTGTTGATGTCATGTGATTCCTTGCAGAACTCAATGACGATTTTAACAGGGTTAAATGATTATTTAATAGTTTACCTACACAATTTAATTTCCATGTGACTATAAATGATGATAGAGATAAAAAGTATGTGCTTCTAGATAAAATTCATCGAAAGAATGTCGAAAATGAAATGAGAACAATAGTAAAGAGTCCAGAGTAAAAGGGAATTCAATAGAAATTTCATTCAATTCAATGAAGACACACTTGTTTAAAGTAGAACCAGATGAATATATGTTTAATGAATTTTTATTACTCCAACTTTAATAGGTTAAAATTTAAATTCAATGTATTGATAACACTTTCTAAATTTTAATGTAATAATTTTGGACATATCACTACTAACTACTCCAAGAATAATAAAGTTGATAATGATGAAAAAATAGTGAAGAAATATTTTAATAATGATAAAAATATATGAAAATCATAATAAAATATATTAAATACGATAAATATTGTATCATGTGAATATTAATGTTCATATGAGTCTATAGTGGAATAATTTTATGATTTCAAGATAATGTGGAATATGCTTTAGTTGATGTCTTCAATAGATCAACAGTTGAAGATATTAATACTGAATGTAATGATGATGTGGGGTGAGTTGTTCTAAATGTCTAGCTTGATCCATCCCCAGAATAACAAGATAAATGGGGGGATAAAACTTATAAGGACAAAAAAAACATTCATGAATCAATTCAATATATACAATAAAAGTATGAAGATAAATCCAAAATAAATATAGTGGTTGAATGTTTTAAATTTTCGATTACTAGTAACTCTAATAATGAAGAATAGATCCATATCAAAGTGGGGGAAAATTCAGGAATTAGTGAAGGCTTGAAAAATATATTGAATTAAATGGTCCATAGGATTAAATAACATGGAGAATAATTCATTGACTTGATAAGGATGTGTGGGAAATAACAAAGACTCCTAACACATAATACGATGTCATGTTTCTCAAAGAAATATATAACTATTGGGGATAAATAATTACCTAGAGTGGCCCCTAAAGTTCATATTCCTATTAAAATGGTGCATAACAACAAAATAAAATTAATATCCAACATGAGGTATGATAAAATTTATATGAAATCCAATAATCAATTCAAGACACATAAATCAACTCACCTGAGGAATGTATCATTTTTCTGAGATCAAAAGGTAATTTAACAAGTAGGTTGAGATGGGAGAATTTCATCAAATATTATATGTTACTGGTGTGAAAAATTATGAAATGAAAAATATGTTATCTATATTTCATATATATTAAAAAAATAGTAATGAATCCAAAAATAGTATAAGATATTTTCGCAAAAATTCATAGGATTTCGATGGTTATAGTTTTTTTGATAAAGGAAATGGAGACAAGACAACCTATTGTGCCTTAAGGGTATAACCACGGTTGACTCATGAGAACTGTAAGGAAGGACATCAAATCTTGAGAATTTTTTCCAACTCATTGAAAACATAAATAATATTTTTAGTTTTTTAGGTAATTATAAAAAGTAATGAACTAAAAGGTCAACATAAGTATCTATAATTAGAATAAGTTCTTTAACAGTTTTGGAAGAAGAAAAATGGTATGAGTATGAAATAATTACAGTATTTATATTATGAAAAAAAACTTAAGACCATATTTTGTGTTCTATATAGTGGTTGTACCTCAAACATGATAATTACTAATAATATTTTTACCAATTGTAAATATGATAAAGGTTTAGTTATTCAGTTTATAAATAATTAAGGATTCAAATGAATTAGATCCATAAAGTAAAATGTTTGTTGAACAGATTCTCAAATGATGGATTTATCTAAACTGAATAACATAGCCTAAATTTACTATGTCTGTGTTTATAACGTGACTTAATATTTTATATGGAATTTTAAATGTAAGGATGAATCATTAAAGAGAAGGATGGATCATATGTCCTTTATATAAAACATAATAAATGGAATAAATACATGGCTAGTGATGAAAACATGTTCATTAGTCATAATATGATGAAAACAAAATATAGGAAAAGAATATTAGGAACTTATTCCATGTATATCTATAATTCATGGCGAATACTAAGGGAGAATGTGACATTACTAATCTCACAAGTGACAATACACATACTTTTGACTATTTTCAATATTGGAAAATAGTCTAGAAGATATAGAATCTAAATATATAAAACAAATAATGAGTTTTGAACCTTTTACATGATGATGATTTTAGAAAATTCACTATTAAAGTATTATATGTATAAAGGTATTATGTTTTTTATTGTGGATTTCAATAGGATGGATTAGTTTGTGTTGAATACTCATAATAATTAAGTACACATGTGAATTACTTGATACCTAACAGAAGCCGAATGAGTGAATGGTGGTAAAATTCATACGTTTCACACTAAATATGGTTTAAATTTCAAAAATACCATAGTGGATATTTATATGGTCAAACATGTAATTAAAAAAAATGTTTCTTTATTTAGAACTCCTCAAAAAAAGTTATTGAAACAAATGATTATATTATTAACAACATGTCAGGAACAATGCTTATTGAAATATAACTACTAGTTAATTATTCGAAGGAAGTAGTATTAATAGTGATATACATCTCTAATAGGTCATTTCACTATCCAAATGAATACCATTCACAATATGAAATGTGTTATAAAATGATTCCCATACTGAATTACTTATTAGTATTTGGATATAATTGGTTCATTATAAGTAAGTAGATGAATATAATATTTTAAACAAGTGATAATGATGAGAAATTATACTAATATTCATCCAATAGAAAGGAATTATGATTACACAAAAATTGAGATGGAAAAATGATTGAATATCCTAATCTGATCATGGGTTAAATTGCGTTGTTTTCATCTTTCAATTGGTATAAATAACATAGATGTTATATACAATGTGAGGTAGAGAGTGAAGATTATATATCCAGGTTAGGGGAGTTTCAAGGGATAATAAAATTATAGATGATAAATCTGATGGAAAAGAGAATACATAACAGAAAAATAGTATAATTAAATGGTCTATAAAATCCAAAATTACTAATATAAATTTAGTAACTGACAATAAATCCTCCGTTCCATCTTGAAGGTTTATATCATATCAGTAAACATTATTACTATCACTATTGGAAACAAAATCATTTGATCATGTTTACCATCATGAATGTTGTCTCAAATCCATGAACGTCAATAAAGATCAAATTTAGAATAATCAAACTTATGAAATTTTACCTTGTAGAAATATAAAATTTTAATATGACCATGTCTTTATTTCAAAATTAACATTAGATATGGGAATGTGAAAATGAACATGGAACATGTTGTGTTCAATCTATATTCTTGAATTTAAGGGATCAAATTTGACTAAATAAATTTCAATATTTTACCATAATGAAAAAATATATTTAATCATGTAATAACTATGAAAACATGATTTAATATGTATTCTATAGATGTTAAATCTAAAATTATTAATAGATTTCATGAAGAGGAAGATAACATAAATAAATAAAATAGCATTCTCTTAATTGACAATTAATTCATGATGTGCTAGTGGAAATTTTTTTTGTGTGGGCTAATATAAGAATCATAGGATTATTAATCAAGGCTAGATTGGTTTAAAGGGAATAGTTTTTCTTATCGTGGAAGAGTTGATCATAAAAACTCTATCGAGAAGAAGAAAGTCCATGATATGGTTATAAATATATTTTTGACAATATCATCATGGGAAAATATGATGAAATAAAATGTAACAAATTTTCAAATTACCTGAGGCATGAATTTGAAATTACTTTAATTAGTGAATATTACTTCTTCATTGGGATATAAGTGATTCAACAAATGGTAAGGAAATTTTCCATCGAAACAAAATATTCAAAAGAGGTATTGAAATGATTTCAAATAGAGGATAAAAAACCCATTGACTATTGAAAATATACCTTACAAGATTCATTCTACATTTCTAATTAATTCATTTCATATAAAATTAAGAAGTAGGGTTAAATATACTTAGACACTGTAGGGGCAGAATAAGTGGCAGAATCTCAAAATTTTAATTAATTGATATAGTACCAATAAAATAAAATATACATTTGTATTGATATGGAATCATTATTTATGATAATGTGTGAAAACAATAGTGTTATAAAAAAATAAAAAATATCCCATTCAACACTCCTGGTTGAAGAACATCAAAATAATGTATCATTTCCGAATGGATGAAGAGGATTAACATGTTTTCATGATGGTAAAAGTGCTCAAAATAGATCATGTGGTAGATATCAAGAAAAAATAATTCCCAAAACTGGAGTTTGAATGAAATATTTTGGCACTTAAAGTCCAAGAAAATACACACACATATATATATATATAGACCCAGATAATAGACCCCAACTCCCCCTATGAATTAATTAAAATGAATGGATTGATTTCTTACCAAAACACATGTTAAGTGTTCATAACTCTCCTTTGAAAATATGTAACATAATTATCATTGTGTTCATTGTAAAATGGGGAAAATTGATATATTAAAAGGGGGAATGGGTAGAAAATCTACCAGGGTGGGTGATTTATTTAATAATATTGATATTGAATTCTTAAGACTATGTTTTATTACATA
This sequence comes from Viscum album, assembly GCA_963277665.1. NCBI lineage: Eukaryota > Viridiplantae > Streptophyta > Magnoliopsida > Santalales > Viscaceae > Viscum > Viscum album. The sequence continues at coordinate 2,012,667,629 of OY728120.1, forward strand.
GAATGAAATAATTGTGATTTTATTCAGGAATTATATTATTTATATTATTTATTACATTGACTATTTTGTCACATGATCACAATTTTTATGATGGATAAGCATTAAATTCAATATCATATAGGAGAATTAAAAATTTTATTTGGGGGTTTTGTTTTTTGTTTGTAATTTTCAACAAACCCAAAGTGGGATTGTTAGCCACGACCCGTTTAGAGGTTTCTCTGTGACGTTTTTGTTAAAAAATGTGGAGAAAGATGATCATGTGAGGTATTAAATGGATAAAACTCATTGATAATGTGTTGAAATTTAAGACATGATAAAAATCCTAGACCCACATACATAATGTATAATATGTTCTCCTTGTGAATATTATACCCTAGTTCACACGTATATTCCATATAGTAAATAATGGAAGGTAACATTAAATTTTTTCAAATACATATTCATTTTAATAATTACACTATTATTTCGAAATTTTTTTTAAAATAAATCCTTGAATTATCAATTATTTCACCAAAACAACTTCCATACAAGATGGCAGCTCAGATATAACACCTTTTAGCTAAATGGTATGGAAGGGTTGTGTGTGAGAAGGATTTAAATGATAAATATAAATCTAGAAGTGGTGGTTATTATCCACTAATATTTATAGAGAGAATGGAGGATATAGGTTACTAATACAACTATTCAGGAAAATTTCAATGGTAGAGGGACACCCATTCCTATATTTCACTGCATTTTTGGAAGTAATTCTATTATGGGACTTCAAATACTATTACCACACTGATGACTATTGAACCAAAATATGGGAAAAATTTAATTTATTTTTGTGGAATTTTTAACCCAACAGAAAATTTGTGTAATCTACAACATGGATAAGTGATTACGCCATAGTCCAAAATTGGGAAGAATATGTCCACACCGTAGCTACACTTATTTGTTGTGAATGATACAAATTCAACAGAAAAAAGGTTTTTTGGGATCTCTAATTCCTCACATGGACATTACTAAATATCATTCATAGGTTTTAATCACTTTATTGAGTAAATAAGTTAGAATAAATAATTTCATAGATTATTTTAGAATAATGGTGGAGTTATTATGCAGTAAGGGAAGAACTAGTCAGTTATAGCAATCCACATCATAGTGTTATTGGAAATCCTATAGTATTAACTAAGGATATTAAAGGTTATACCATAGAAAAAGTAACCAAAACATTTTTATGAAGAAAGAATGATATTATTCCATATAATATTGGATCACATAAAAAGAATTTTGTTTTGTACTATCACCTATAATCTAAAAAAGTGAGTTATTACTTGAACCACTAGGTAACTAATTCAGATCATATGAAAAATTATAGTTCCATTAATTATATATGTACAGTTGTAACCATACTAGAATAATTAGATATAATAATAATAATTGTGTTAAGATTTAATGGGAAAACAGGATCTTAAAATGAAAATAGAGACAATCATAGAGGAAAAGAAAATTATTTTCTTACCGATTTATTTTAGGTAAAATGGGTGAATTTTCAATAGAATCATCTCTCTATATAATTTTTAGAATGTTTTAAATAGAACCACCTTGTTATATGTATTATCCATATAATATATTGTGAATAAAATAAAGGATGTGAAAAAGGGAATAATGAATTCATCAATATTTAGAGAGGTAGTGGGGTTTCTCATTTTTTTCAAAATTTTTAGATTAGAGTTTCAATGAAACCGGCCCATTGTGTAATTCAAAATATGTTTGTGCTCTATTATTTTTGGGGAATCAAGACATAATCAATTGCATGATCCTTAGAAATGACTTTCTAGTGTGAACTATATAATATTATCTATTTTTCATTTATTTATTTCACCACATTTCTTGAGAATATAGGTGAGAGAAAAATAAGATTCCCCATATAAAGAGAATAAAATCATGATCAAGGGATTCTCGTATTTAAATTTCCGTTACCCTAATACAACCACCCCCACCCTCATGGTAATTCGTATGATTAGATACCATAACATAGGTCATTAAGAATTTAATGAACATTTAACACTATAGTGTGTGTATCATTTATTGTATATTTTTTATTTCATTTCCTATAAAACTTAATAATTAATAATAATGAACTACATGATTTGAGAAATTTTATGTAGTTTTTGAAAGTGAATGATTTTTTCCTAGATTATATATATTTGAATAAAACAAAAGTTTAATATATAATTTTTTACAAATATATTATTATTTATTCATATCAATTGATATTTTTCATATAAAATTGATTTCTATTGAATGAAATTGTGTACATTCATATGAATTCAATAAGAAAACATAGGACTATAAAATTTTATTAATATATCGAAGTGAATTTTGAACGACATTCATCAAGAAAATATTACAATACAAACAATTTTTTACGAATCTCAAACATTTCCAAAATATTTTATCATATAACATCCAAAAATTTATAAAAAATAAATGTGATGATAATTAATATAAAAAATGATAGAAAATTTAAGGAAATTAATCAATTAATCAATCAAAATTGGATAGAATTATTTTAGTTGTGGTAAAATTTAATTAAACAATATAAATACTCATATTAAAGGGAAAAATCATATTTTATTTTTTGATTATTAAAACATAAAATAGTTAAAGGTGAAATTTTAACAATTACACACACATTTATAATTAAAAAATTATATTTTCCTGTTTCTATGACTTTTTGAAATTTTAAAAAACATGAAATTATAAAATTTTCTCATTCGGGTTAATGATAAATATTTATTAATTTTAAAAATTAGAGCTATACTAAAATATAGTTTTACAATAATTACATGTAATGAATTGAAGTCTTTTAATTTCATCATTGAAAAATGATTTATAATCCAAATAATCCTTACTCTAGAAATTATATTTTTAATTTGAGACTCTATTGTATTATAATATTTAATGGAAATATTTATGTATTGAAATATTAGAGATGATTTTGATGATATATCAAACATTTCAACTGGATGAGAGAATAAAAATCACAATTCTCATATTCTATAAAATATAATATCCATCATTTAATGTTTAAATTTTAATTTCTCAAACAAAGAAAATTTCATGAGAAAATATTAGAATGTTTGTTTTCTATATATATAAAATCTATATTTATACTAAATTATCAAAGATGATATCTATAAATATGAAATATAATATACTTTTCCTTTGATATAGAGTTTTTTATGAATTCTTTGAAATTGAAATTGTAAAATGATTATCTTAGCATATATGAATACTTTAAAATTTAAAACCAAAACCAACATGTGTTTTCCTTATCTATGATGATTATGAACAAAATTAAACAACAGTTATATACACATTATCAATGGTATAAATAGAAATATAATTTTTTTCCTTTTATCACCATGAAAATATACAAATAATATGTATATATCATATATCTGATGCATTTGTTCTTTCAATCTTTCTTCATCCAAAATCATAATAATATTTTCTATTAAAATAAAATATTGTTTTAGAATGTTTAAATTTTCCAAGATTTAATTATCTATGTAGTGATTTTATTATCCTATTAACATCCTTTATAAGGCATTATATAGGATGTGTCTAAAATTTATAAGACATGAAAACTAAAATAATTAAATCAATACATGATGAAAGTAATAATTATAAACTACCAATCAGACATAAAAATACTTTAAAATAAATATATGTTATTTTTTTTGGAACATATATATTTATAACTAATACTTATTCTAGTATTCATACTTTTACATGGGTCAAATATAATTATTTTTAAAAATTCCATATCATAGATAGACTAAATGAGAAATATATAATCCTTTAATTGAAAAATTTGAAGACTAAGAAATAATCTACGATCTCCCATTAAACCCATATAAAATTTAACTATTATAAAATATAAAATAATATAATTCATTATTTAATGATAAAAATTTATCTCATTAAAATAAAAGTGAATAATAAAATTATTATTTCAATTATTATTAATAATAAATACTTGATACAATTTTTGATTTTCCCAATTCATATTCAAAATAATAATTTATAATCTCACCCACTATGCTTAGAGAGATTTTATAAATCGTTATAAATCATTATAAAAGTTTACAATAATATTTGAAAATTTTAATTCTCAAATACTTGTTCTTGAATTGCATATACTTCTTCCAAAATATTAAAATTTATAAAAAAAACTTTTAATATCTATATGACATAACTTGAAACAAATAAACATGTGTAAGAGCATTATATTATTATTGAATACTACCTAGAGACTGGTGGAAAAGATTCTTCAAAATAAAAAACCATTTAATCATAGTATCCCATAGAATATAGTTGATATTTTTTTTAATTATTTGACTCTATTTGTCAATCTTGTATATGGAAACCATACCATTGGTTCATTGATTAATTAATGAACTATTTTACATATTTATAATTTTTATTATATTTCATAAATCATGTACATAAAAATAGAATTGAAAAATAATATTTTATTTCAAGTAGTAATATATATTACTATACCTAAGATTATTTCAAGGATGTAAAAACCAATGAAAAAATCACATAATGGTATACTCTATAGTATTAACCACATTCATGGATATTACACTGTCTAAGAAACCTATTAAAATAAAAATAAATGTTAAGAATATGATATACATTATCACAGAAATTATATAAACCTTTTTGGAATGATGTTCAAAATGTTGATATCTGGTGGTATACAAAAAATATGTAACTAAAAATGTGACATTCGGGATACGACTATTAAATTAAAATTCGAAAAATAGAGGATTGTAGAATCATTTAATATTTTCCTTGATCATATATAAGAATATATTTAATAAGTGAGGTGAAAATGAATTCTCAGACAAAATTTTCTAACTAGTGGATTTCACCATAATATCAATTTTGGTTGAACCGCATCACAAAACTACTACCATTATATGCATTACCCGTAGATCATATAGACCTATAATCACAGGTTATGTATCTAGGACCTAGTATATTAATGTCTAATTGTTTCAGTAATAAATTTAATGTTTTATATATTTATCATTCCAATTAAGTAATGAACACTTATTTATAATTCATATTATTAGAGAATTTGATAAAATAAATTTCTATATAAAGAAATGGTAACTATATTTTACTATAATATATATATATATATATATATATATATATAATTTTCATTAATATACATTCAAAATAAAATCATATGGTTTAAGAATGTTTACAAATTAAAAAAACATTTTTCAAAAAATATTATTACGTAGATATATATAGTTTTTCATAGAGATACAAATTTGATTGTATAATAAAAAGTGGTGTTTTCAATAAATAATTATTTTATAATCGGAAATTAAATTTATCCTGTTTCTAAAATTTTTATAAAAAATGGATGACTTTTTTTGAAACTATCATGTCAAAATTATCCAATAGTGACTTTTTCATAATTTTTTGAGACAATATAATTTTTGGGTAAAATATATAATATTGTATATTATACGGTGAGTATTATAAAATCCTAAATAAATAAATGTTATATAATAAATATTTTAATCTATTTATTAAAAAATAAGATATTCTTTTATTATGATTATGTATCTTGATGGATTTAAATAAATTTCTATAAAATTGAATTGCATTCCGAAGTTTAAATTGATATAATTGTATTTAAATTAATATTTTGAGGAAAATATAAGTTTTTATATCTAAAGTAATATTAAATAAATTTAAATACCTTATAATTCATTAAATAATATAAAACATTAGTTAAATTTCTAATTTTGATAGAATCAATCCTTCATAAGAGAACAATTTTATATTTTCCACAACCTAGAATTCAAATGCAATTATTTAGAAATTATTATTCAATTTCCCCTCATTTACTATAAATACCAAATAATTCCACTATGATTATTCTCTCTAAATACTTTATCCATGATGTTCTTGTCATATTAACACACAAATAGTTCCTCGAATGGTTTATTCATGTTTAATGGTTCTACCCTCCATTTTTAGGAAACAACAATTCAAGGTAGTGGAATTATTTTCCACTTTCCACATTTAAAATCAATTACTTCTTTTATATTAATTATTTCGTGTATTAATATGTTTTAATTAACATAATAAATTACATTAAAATCTAAATTACCATATTATAATGAGAAATTTAATTACCCTCTCATTAATCTTATTCAATAACATATTTTTAATACACAGTATGATGCTAAAATCATTCAATAAATTTTATCTCATTTTATTGAAATATCCTTATATTGTCAACAACCAAAACATATCACTATACATGTATATTCACCTTGATTTAAACACAATTCATTTATTTCTAATTTCTAAATTTGAATCCATTATTCAATTCTTATGCATTAAAAATGAATTAATTTTTACTTCTAAAAAAAATAATCAATTTAATGACTTTAATAGGAAATCATTTTGTTGTCTCATATATTATATTAATTAATCATTTTTGTATCATCTTTGTGGATGATAGGAATTTTAATATATAAATAGTGTACACTAATATATCACCAATTAATTGGGTAAAAAATTAATCATTAATGATTTCAGGTCTTATAATACCATGATGAATAACCATGGTAATTATATTTTAAGAAGCCTTGTCGGTAAACATAGGAATCATTCTTATAAATATATCATATTTATATTTTATCCACGTTTCCATGTTATGTATCATGTACATATGAATATTCCCCCTTGTAATGCATCATGTTTTATCCATAATGATCTATCATGTTCTATTTCCTTTTCATGTATCTTACCAGGTGTTATGATCACATTTAAATATTGATGTTTGTCCCCAAGATATCACTTTCAGTGGGGTAACATGGAATATTATAATAATGTTTTTTAAATATAATTATATAAATATAATTTTTGTTTTCCCTACATAATCCATGTATTATTTAAATTTTTTCCAATACACCAATCCTCAAATGATCCATCAATGTTATTAATGTTGTAAGTTGTCGTAAAATTATATTTAAAATAATATATTACAGATATGGGTATTTATATTTTGTATTGAAATTATGGTTTAGTTATTTGTGTAAATTTGGACTATAAATACAACCCTAGGGTTAATTTTAAATATACGAAAACAACCAAATAATTTTGGTGAATTATAATCTGAGCATTTTTTATGCTATAAAATCTATTTCTAGATAATATAAGTGAATATTAATCAGGTGTAATTTTACTAAGGCGTAATAACATAAAAAAGGTAAATTAGGTGTTAGATATTTCTTCACATATTCGCAGATAATAATACCATTTAGAACCAATATTATGACACTATTGGGAGATATGTTTGTCTATATATGTGTTTTTTTGAACTGTTAAAAAGGATATATAAAAAATGAAATGTCTATATTATGATATTAAAGAAGAAGATATTTGAATCATTTTTTATTAAATAATATCCAATTATAATTAAATAATTTATATATGAAACATATTTGACAGTATGGTTTTATTTTTTTGTAAAAAATGGAAGTAAATATAAGACTCATTTAAATAACATGTGTTATAGAAAATGTAATAATATTGTTTGTAATGTGATGAAATCTAAAGTTTAAATCATCTTTATGGTGATGATGAGTCAGTTAACATAGGTCATGAATAATAACATCAACCATGCATAGTGTCTATCAACACCATGTAAGGGATAGTTGGTGATTTATTCCTTTTTTCTTTAATGACCACCTACTTTTAATGGAACCTATGGTACGTAGATATTCGAAAAATGGGAAATAAAAATAAAAATATATATTTTCTCATATATTGTTCTATCATTGATAATTTAATGTAGGGAATATATCCTTTAGTGGAAGAATTTTATAAGTTTTATAAATTTATTAAGAACATGAAGCCAAGGGATATAGTGGATGTTGTGGATTGAGAATACCTAAAAAGTATTTTTAAACATGTATTTTTCTAGAAACTATCCAATCCAAAATTAAAAGGAAACTTCCTGGGATAAAAGAAGGATAAATTTAATTGGTGGTGAATTATCATATGAAAATTAAAATAATTGTGGTATACGCTTAATTATTTATCATCAATTCTTATTGGAACATTGAAAATTTATTTTTAAGACTACGACCGTATAATTGGAAATCATAGGAAATCCGAGACTTTGGGAGTTATAAAGTGATACATGATGTTCTATCAATGTTTAAATAGTTATATAAGATACCAAATGGACTTTTAGAAAAAATTAAAAGAGTTTAATAATGAAGAAAAATATAGGAATTATTCCAAATTGGAAGTATAGGAAACCATTTTCCATAAATGTTGGATGATATATTTAGAGAATTGTTTTCAAGGAAGTGGAATATGGTAAAAGTGGTGAAGATATGTCCATATATATTGAAATTTTCATGAATATTTATGGCCTCAAAATTTTAATTCCAATGAAAAATGTATGATGGTGCTAGCACTACCTGTCATGTAATTTATGAAGTGTGTAATGAATATAAATTTCACTAATCAATAAAGAAATATGAATATAATAGAGGGGAAAAAAATATACCCCAACAAAGGGCATGGGATATATTTTGTTACTTTTAAATAACAAATTATGATATTGAGTCTCTAAATTATATTTTGTGAGCTACACTCATCCTAAACTCAATGATTTCATATACATTGTCTGATTCAGGATCGAAAGATTATTTTATTTTTTCGTGTTTGAAAAGAATGTCATGAGAAGATGAAAACTAATAGTGGTAGAGTTATTAGTTAAAACTACAAAAATAACTATTACATATCAAGATAAATTGGGATTCCCTTATTATCTTTGGTTAGTGAAATCTCTTTGTAAACATGGTGGTCATACAAATTGCAGAATTTGAAAAAATATTTTTGATAGATTTTTAATAAAACAATAAAGCCAATATCAACTATATAAGAAAGAATTTTTATGTTATATTGATGTTAATGACTATTTTCATCATTATTATAGATATAATCAACTAGAATCTTCCCATGATTCATCACTTATTTTAATATTTATTTAAATGTGTTGTGAAGAAGTAGAGTAATGAAAATTTCTAATGATTAGATATGGTCCCATTGTTTAGGAATACATTTATGTATTTACTAAAGTGTTACCTGTACCACCCCAAAAAATATAGGTATATTTATCAATTCAAATAATATGTAATTCCATGCTAATGTAAAATACCCTAAATAAAATTTAATATGTGGAGATAAATTAATTAAAAAACAAAACAAAAACACCTCTCGGAGAATGGTTTTATTTGACCAAATGTGTCTCCAAGTGGAGAAAATATTCTATAATTTAAAAACATATCTAGAACATTGAGTATATTCATTACCTATAAATAATATAATGGGATCATCGTGAAGAATAAACAGGCTCTACCAATTATTGATGATTTGTTCTACCAACTATGACAGGCTAAAATATTTCGCATGAATGAATAATGAAATGGGTATCATCAGTTCAATTTTATGAAATAAGTTATGCTAAGGGATTCCTTTTAAAAATTATGTTGGAATTATGATATTGATTTTATAAAAAATATCATGACTAGTTTTCCAATAATATTTATGTATTTCTAGATTAAACATTCTAAGGATCACCTTGAATTTTTTGGGTTATAAATGATGATATTATAATATATTCAATAAGATTCAAGGATTATGAGGATTAACTTATGGACATATTATAAACACTAAGGATTGAGATGATATTTCATATGTTCTATAAATGTGTGTTTTGGTTAAAATAATGTTCTTTATTAGGACACATTGTAACTAGTGAAGGAATATTTAGTCAAACATTCTAAAATAATGGTTGCAGATGAGTGGCCTCAACCATAAAAACTAACTACAATTTATGGATTCTACAATTTTCTAGGATATTATAGATTGTTTTTGAAGAAAAAAATTGACGACATTCTAAACCACTAAACATTCTATCTTGTAAAGAGTTATGTTTATCTTAATAAACGAGTTTGGTGAGTATTGCCATGAATTTGGGATGAGGTTAGTTAGATCACATGTTCTCTCACAACCCTCTATCATAGAATGATGTTTTATAAATAATGATTCACATATTATAGGGCTTATTTGTGTCACCATTTAAATGGAAAATGTAATCAAATATTCATCAAATAGTTAACACCTCCTGAGAATAATTATTTTACTCATGACTCGAAAATAGACGAATTCAATTTTTTATCAAAATTCATTAAGATGGTGTATTAATTTATAAATGATGGATATATAAATAGACCACAAATTTTTGAAGTATATGTTCATATAAAAGGTACTGAACATGAGAAAAATGATATGGTCCGACCACCATAAATATTAATATTGTTCAATTAATTATCACCTCAAAAGTTAAAATATTGTCATAGAATCATTGAGTATTAATTATGTTGGTTTTCATCCAATAATTAGAATTGATATATATATATTGTTCAAGGACATAGGTATGTGAGACATGGGAATCATAAGGTAAGGGACATCATCAATCATATTAAAAAGGATTTCTTATTAGTAATTACTTGAGCGTAAAAAATAATATAAATTATATGAAACACTAATTGAAAATAATATAGAGGTTATAGTAGATTATAAGTTTCATGTATCAAATTCTGATAATGAATTTATAATATATTTTGGTAAAAGTGTATGTATCATATATATGAAAGATATAATGAAAGAGATAATGGATGAATCTCAAATATCTACACTTTCTATACATCATGGAAGCACTAAAATGTATATGGTCCTTCATGATTATTATAGGTTTGATAGTATGAAAAGGTATATTTTATATTACATTTTAATGTTCCAAGTGTGTCAACTAGTGAAGGTGGAGTAATAACTTCCAAAATGGGTATTGCAACCCCTATCCATACTTTTATAAATGATGGTCTACATAAATATACACATTGTAACTGGCTTACCATCAACATTCATGTAAAATAATGTTACATGTATAATCATTAATAGGATGAAAATGACTAACCACTTCATTAATATAAGATATTATTTCACCATAGGGCACTATGATGGACTCTAGGTTAAAAACATTTTGAGACTAAACATAGTACTACTGCTGATTTTTTCAAACCATGATCCATGATTTATTTCTATGTTTAGTCTGATCCCACAAAAGGATATGAATACCATTGTAATCCTTAGAAAAACCTATAATAATAAATCTAATTGGATGTTTAATAAAAAAAATCAACAATTGCAAATCATGTTATATGATACCCACATGATTTTCTATAGTGATGGGACCAACATAGTACACATATTAAATTCTCCTATAAAAACATTTTATACATTATTATTCAAATGAAAAAATTTTAAGAACAATATGTAAAAAACTATAGAATCTAAATTTTTGGTAAGAGGGTTAATAAGGAAATATTTTGGGACCAAAAATTGCGAAGGATTCTAAAAAAAAGAAAAGTGGTTTGGAAACACATCATGGCCACTCTATGTCAGTAGAGAAGTTGTCATTAAAATTGAAGGAATGAAATAAAATTTCATGATCATGATCATTTTTCCCACAAGATATCACCATGGAAACGAGTAATGGGATTTACAAAGAAGGGGGGAAATTCAAATGTTTTTTGGACTATTTCTAATTCTTGAGCTTGTTGAAATAGATGCTCCTCGACTACCACTGGCTCTAAATTGTTCCGAAGTCCATGATGTATTCCATGCATCTATATTGAGAATGTATGTCTATAATAAAACACATATACTATATTTTTATAGTGTGCAATTAGAAGTTAAATTTTACTATAAAGAGGAACGGGTGTAGATTCATGACAGATGGGAAGACGTTTCGAGAAAAATACAACAGGAAATGTGAATGTTATGTGAATAAATCAAATGATTTCAGAAGCTATATGGGAACCTAAATATGTGATAATGGAGAAATACAACCATTCAAGTATTCCACAAAATTCAAGGATGTAATATCATATGGGGAGAATGTATCAACCAAAAAAGTCATTATTTAATTTACTAAAGAACTATTTTCCATAATAAAAAAAGTATTATATTTACCAATTAAAGTAAATAGAAATAATATTAATATAAGAATACTACATATCCTATAATAATACCATTTACTATAGTTAATACTACTATAGTGATTAAACACCAATGAAATTGGACATAAAATAGTTTACTCTATAAGATCTATATCTTTTAAGAAGATTACAACACCCACTAAAATTGAGAAAAGGAAAAGAAACATTAGATATATGATGTAAATTTTCAATATATCTATAATTTTTTTAAATTAAGTATTAAAGGATTATTTTTGGTAGTATATATATAGGATGTAATCAGAAATTTTATCATTGGGATATGACTGTTACACTATTATATCATGAATATTGGATTATAGAACCCTTGTAAATTATAACCATTGGTAATGTAGTGGTTATAATGTGATTTTTAGGGTTAGTATATATTAAAGGTAATGATAAAAGTTAACCTGATGTAGAATGAAAAAGTTATGAACTCAACTAGTATAATCATGGCTTATGAAGTTCATTTGTCATAAATGGGGAGATAGGTGGCATCATTTTGATTTTATCCTACTCAAGCCATTATAGATATTTAACAAGTAATTTTCTAATGAAATGTTCTATTAAAGAAGTTCTATATATTAGGGGCCACCAATACATCACTTTTTTTAATCATGTCAAAAAACTACCACCATCTCACACCTTACCCTTATATAATATACCTTTGTAATGTTGGGTTACGTTTCTAGGACCTAGTAATTTTAATGTATCATTATATTAAAAATTATTTACATGATCTATTTATTATTTATTCAAATTTGGGGTAAAAAACATATTTATAAAGCATATTATTATAGAATATGATCATGTATATTTTTATAAAAAGAGACCATGATTTTATTTTCCTAGAATATATATACCTATATAATTCTCAATAAAATATATTGAAAATAAAAAATTTTATTTGTAAATTCTTGATAATGAAATAAAATATTAATAAAATATTTTTATACAAATATATATAGTTTTTTTAATGGATAAAAATTTTATTGTATAATAAAAATATGGGGTTTTAAATAAATATGTATTTTGTTTATAAAAATTAAATTTCATATATTAAAAACACCAAAATAATAAAATTGAAGAACATTTTCTAAATTTCATATGCAAATTAGAAAACCATGATATATTCATTTTTTCTCGAATAGTTAAATTTTTGGGTAAATTACCAAAATATGGTATAATATATGTTATGTATTATGACATCATAAATAGACAAATGTTTTTTAATAATTAAAAAAACTAATTGAACTATAAACAATATTTTATTTTATTATTTTTATTTATTTTAATGAATTTTACTCAATTTACAAACCAACAAATATACTTCCAATGTCTAAAATAAAAACTATGACTTTTAAACATAATTTTTCCTGAAAAAGTTATTTTTCAATTAAAAAACTGATATTAATAAATGGATATGGATTATAATTAAAAAAATCTTATAAAAATTGACACTAATTTATAAATATATTAGAAAAAACAATGTCTGTTCTAGTGTTTATTCACATTCAACATCCTAAATATCTATGATCTTTATTTTTAAAGGGTTAAATAATCCTTTATATTTTACTATAAATAGTGACCAATCCCACCATTCCACTCCACTGAAAATATATTATTCATTATTTTTTATTCATTTTAGCTCCCAAAGAGTCCATTCCATGAATTATTATGGTCTTATGTTTTCTTCCACATGTTCTCAGAAGAAACTGTTCATGGTATGGGAATTATCTTCCTTTTTAATATATATTCATGTACTTTATTTATAGTAATGTATTCTATTATATAATGGTTTAATGCACCTAAATGATTCCGTTATTTTCATAATACTTCTCTACTAAGTAGATACATACATACCCTATCATTAACCCAATTTAATAAATTTTTGAATACATGTTTAGTTTTAGAAATCATTCCTTTAATTTTAATTCATTTCCAAAAAATATCATTATATTGTGAATATCATGCACATTTCACTATTAATGGTTTTTCACCAAGATTTAAAAATTATTAATTGATTATGTAAATCCAAATATGAATCTTTCAGAACTTTATACTTGATTAAAATGGATGTAATGTTTATGTTTTTCCTAAATTATGACTTTATTTAATTTTACAGGATACACATTTATTATTTCCCATAGGTTATTAAAAAAAATATTTCTTATGAAATATGTGGAACACATGAATTTATACATATGAATGGTGTTCCCTGATAGAAATTTAATTCAATTGGTAAATAATTATTCTCTCTAGATGACATGTTTTAGGATACATTGTTGAATAAACATAACAATAATGTTTTTATGATGTCAGTTTGTGGTGTTATTTTGAGCTATTTTATACTTTACTTTCGTTATTACCTTTATTACATGGATTTAGAACGTTTTTTTGAGAAGAAACAAGTCTTTATTCAGGAAAAACTGATGGAGTCTCATAGTTGTAATTTGGTTTGGGGAAACCGTGAGCTACCCTAGTGAAAACCATGCACCCTTGACTGTTGCACTATCCAGGCAGCACAACCTATCACATGGGTGTGAGGCCATCCCATTAAGACCTTGCACCCAAGATAGTGGCACAATCCAAGATGCTTGACTATGATCGTGAGTGTGCACTCCCTCTATGAAAAATTTAAAACCTATTCTCATCTAGGTCAAAGGCGCCACATGGTCGGCATATGGTTTGGAAAACCAAGCGGACAAACCGTGTATCTTGCAAAAAAAATTAAAATGTTGAATTTCCTAAAATAACCCACCAAACCTTTAACCCTTAAAACCCAATTTTTATCCCCATTCTACCCCTCCATTAATAGTCATGCCTCTCTCTCCTCCTCCCCTCCTTCCATCAATTTTTTGGGGATTTTTTATTGGATTCTTCCTGAAAGCCTAATGTAATATTATCTTCTCTTTAATTATTCCCTCTTATTAGTATCTTTTTTTTCTTGTGCTCTAGTTTCTATCAGTGGGAATTTGATCTATTTTGGGTTAAATATCAATTCTCTAGGTTGAATCTCTCTATTTTTGGTATGTTCTTGTATCCTCAGCAAATCCTCTTGGGGCGTCTTGTGGTCTCCAACTGTTTTTGGGTTGTTTCAAGAACGAGGTAGGTTTTTCTATTTCATGACATTATTTTATGATTTTAGTATCTTTTTTTCACTTAAAAAATGTTTTTATAAATATTTTGGGTGGAGTTAAAGGTTTCTTCCTTGGTTTTTAGTGTAATTTAAAGCTTTGATGGGGGTTTTCTTTTTTAAATGGATTTTATCATGTATAGTTGCAATTATTTGAATTTTTTCTATAAATCAAGGAATTTTACATGTTATGGAATTGGAATAGAGAACATGGGAATACAAGAAATCTAGGTGGGAATATTATGTATATTATGTTAAGAGAGTTGGAAGGGTTAGGGTCTACTCTCCCGAAAATGGTTTTGTAACAACACAAACTAAACATTTTTTATTGGGATTAGTTGGATCAATTAAGAGATGAACCATCATTCCCAAGATGTGATCACTGAAATTAGGGAGATCATTGTAACATGCTAATCCTTTTTACATTATTATTTCCTATTTTTCTCATATTATGTTACTGTTTCATTATATTTTTGAATTCATTCCCTATTTATTTTAAAGAATTTGTTTAATTAAATTTCATTCTTCTTTTCCAAAATACAATCATGTTAGTTTGTTATATAATTTCATTTCAAGGAATTTATTTTGTGGTATCCTACTTGGAAATTAATCTCACACCCTAAATACACCCTCTGATATATTTATTCCTTTTTATGTTTTATTTGAGTAAAGGAAAGTCCATCCATGGTGGTGATGGTGGATCTATGTGCTATTATTTCTTTCTTAGTATGTGTTAATGGTGGTGGAATCGACTCTTAGCCCAAATGATGAATAATGGTTATATTTATCAAGTTTATCCCCTCCCCTTTCTTCTTTTGGATCGTGGTTTTAAATGTGGAATTTTTTACTAAGGATTTAAGTGTTTTCCATTGATATCTGAGGTTATTATTATTGGACATGTTGTTATGTAATTTTTTACAGATTTTTTATAGAGGTTCATTATGGGATAAACTACCCAAAATGTTTTACATGATTCCAAATAACTAGTTTCAAAACCTTGGTGATTGGGAATTCCATTTGTTCTATTCCATGGGATGGTTCGGGTGTTTGATTGGTAGGAATCCCCAATAGGTTTGTGGAAAAAATGGTATCATATTAGAATTTTTCCTATATTTGGGTCATTTAATATCGGAGAGTCTGGATAGACATGGGATATGACTATCTGGGCATGTGTTTCTAGTTGATAGTGTAGTGTTTTTCTAACCATAATCATGAAAGTCTATGGGTCACCATGGACATTTTTGGATTTAGTTTGAGTAATCCACTAGATGTGATGTACATGCTATAAGAATTGCACAAACCATAATATAGGGTGGAGGGGTTTCATCTTTTATTGTTTTTATTATGATTTAATTTTGATATATAGGGATGTTTGATTCATTTTATTTCTAAAATTTCATCCAGTGATGAATTGATGGGTTCCTTGGAGTTTGATAAATGGTGTAGCATCATTCCTCCCAATATACCTTCCATGATAGTTTGGGAAGAAGCTAGAGAGAAAAATACATCAGTATTTTATCAGATATTAGTGGGACTATTGGATCGAGATGTTCGAATACAAAATCAATTGGTGGGATATGGTATTTCTCATGTTTAGAAAACAGAACCAGTTCCGAAAAAATGAAATATCTTATGATTTCTTCATGAATAATCCTCCTTCCATTCGAGGTAGCATACAAACTCAGGAATATGAGTATTGTATTGAAAATGTAAAGAGGATTTTCGAGTTCCTCGAGTCTGCATTCCTACTAGAAAGGCCTATCTATAGTTGGTGTGGATCATTAGTTCAATCCGTGAAGCATGAGAGTATTGGCTGTAATGATTTCAAGTACATTTTCAACAATCAATATTTTACTAATACCATGGCCCTCACTAAGACCTCGGAGTTTCTAGATATGCATTAAAGGGATCACACCTTGTTGGAATATGTTAACTGCTTTTTGTAACTGGTTTATTTTACACCCAAGGTGGATTACAGTGAGAAGATAACAGATCAATGTTTTTAAATGTTGTTATAACAAGAAATTATATACATGTTCTTCCTATTTAAGATAAATATATATGATCAGGTAATATATTGAGATATCATGATAGAAATGGAACATGCATGTACGTTTGGTTTTTTAGGGACGAATCTACAAATGGGCGAGGGTGACAGTGGAACATTTGAGAAGAGAAGGAAGAATAACATGAAGAATAATAAGGGAGGTGGAATCTCTATTCACCCATCCTAACCATGCTCATCTACAACCATTTTCTGTTCTTTAATTATGTGCTACTAGTGTGGATGGTCATGGCATGTGAGGTCAGCATGCCCAGTTCAACCTAGACCCTAACATCAGTGTGGGTTCTTTGCTAACTTGAATTTATTTGGTAAGAGTGGATTTCCGATAGAGTTGAACATGATCCTCAACGTATTGAGAATTTCCAGTTTAGTTTGATGTATTATGGACTATGGGTTCACAGTTTTCTAGGCATAATGGAAAGGTTTCATCCTCTTATTGTTTGATTCATCATAAGTCAAATCCACCAATCAAAAATCAATCTCTTGAATCATAAGAAATGAAGCACATTCTAGAAATTGATTTGGTTCCAGTGGAATCTAATGTAGTACCTATGACTGTTTTAGGTAATCATATTATTTCATAATTCATATCCTTCATTTTACTTGATACAGTGATTTTAATTATTTTACATCTCTTTCTAAATTGTTGAAATTGCTGACTGATATAAATCCTTATGAAATTGATCTAGTTAATCTACCTTTCATGAATAGAGAATATGGTTTCATATGTTTTTCATGCACTATCACTATATTCTGAGTCAAATTAGAGTGGGACTTCTTGGTTTTGAAAATTGATCTCTTTTACATGATCATCTATTTGGATTAGATTTTGCATTACAAGACACACATTAATAATTATCATTATTAATTAACCATTAATGAACCAAATGTGATAACTCGGGTCCATTAAGGATAATAAGATCCCTGATCAAGGTTACCTAGACCTCCACTTTTAGAGATTGGAGTAATTTTTTTCTAGGTGTATTCTATTATTATAGAGGATTATGGTAGAGGTTTTAAGGATGGGTTTCCTCTTAAGGAGAATTTTTTCCTGAGGTGTTTCCATATTATTTCATTGGGTTACCTATGAAATGATATGTGGAGTCCTTCATCTATTAATAATCAAGTAAAGAACTTATATCTGTTCTCCCCTATCATATTTCCTCCACTGAGTTGAAGGAATTAATGTTACAAGGGGAATTTTTGTAATAAAAAGGATTCATTTTCCAAAGCATATCACCATAGGCCTCCACAATTATGTTTTTCTAAAAATTACAAAGGATCCCTCTAATTTTGTATCGATTGCATAAATTTTAATAAGGTCACAATTTAGAATAAATATCTCTCATCCTAAATTGAAAACCCGACTGATTAGAGTAATGGGTAAAAATGGTTTTACAAAATTGTCTTCCACTCCTATCATCATGATAGGGTTAGAGAGGTGTTCCTTCCCAACACATTCTTCTAATGTAGGTATGTACACTTTTTGTATTTGTTCATTCTATTAAGGATGAAAAATACTCTTATAGTTTTCATGGCCTTTATAAACTGAGTGATCCTCCAGTATCTCAACACTTTTTTTATGGTGTTCATGAATGAAATCCTAGTTTACTCTGAGAGAGAGGAAGAGCATTTACATCACCTTAGGGTCATTCTTAGAAATCTTAAGGATCTCCTCTTGTATGAAAAACACCACAAATGAACATTTTAGATCCATGTAGTTATGTTTATAGGAAATGAAAAATCAGATCATGCAGTACGAAATGACCTTTAGAGAATCATATTTGTGGTTTCACAGGAGAAACTAAGAAATCTATTTGATATCAGGAGCCTCTAGGGAATTAAAGTATGTTACAGGTGGGTTGTCAATGATTCATCTTGGGTCGCTTCACCCATGACTATAAATACCCAAAAAGGGGTATGGTTTGAATATATTCCAAAATGTATGGGATATTTTTAATAGAATGTGTTTTGATTCACCAAAAAAACTATTTTCATCATTACTGAGATCATAAAGAGATGTGTGGTCTACTATGATGCTTTTGGTATCGGTCTTGGGATTGTGTTGATGCAGGATGTCCATGTTGTAGTGCACGACTCTCGCCAACTCTGACCACAAGATCAGAACTGACCCACCAATGATCTGGAATAATGGGAAGTAATTCATTCTTGGAAAATGTGTTTTCACTATCTCTTTGTGGTGAATTTTTGGTCCACTCAGATCAGAGGAGTTTAGCCTACATTTTCTATTAGAAGGAACTAATTCTGAGGCACCACCATTGGATTTAATACCTTCTGTGGTTTGAATATGATATCCACTATACATCTAGAATTGTTACTTTTCTGGATAACTCCGTAATCGATATGATGTTATGTAAATATTTAAAAGAGATTATAGATGAATTTATTTTGATGGGGATTTCTTCCAAATGCACCTAAAATCCCAGGAACATAGTTGAGCCATGTTATTATCTATAATTCAGTTAACATCTTCTCTTGTGGAGCTATTTTGAGAATATAATTCTAATGAATAGTTTTGGAAATGCTCTCTATATCTTATTAATGGTGTGGAGGATTCCATTGAGTGGTCTTCATCTTCTTGAAGAATCATTTTCTTCATGGATAGACCCATGGTTCCATTATCTTTGAGGAATTTGGTGATACAAGAAATGCACTAGTCTCAGTGGGTCATATATACTAGGACTGCTAAAATTACATATTGAGTTGTCAATTTTGGTGTCCAAGTATGATGTAATGACCCAAACTTTTATTAATGAAAATTCCTCTTGATCTTATTAAATGTATTAATATGGTTATATAAAACATATGAACTGCCATGGTTTTAGGTTTTTGGATTTGGAAATACCATAAGAATTGTTATCATTGCTAATATACTCGTTGAACAGTGATCACATGATTAGTATAAATATAGTGATTTATCAAATCCAATTTACTCACATAATGGAAGCAATGACCTCATCCAGTAGAATTTCTCCATACGAATCACATTTGTCAGAGCTCAGAAAGGAGGAAGTGTCGCCGAGATTCACTCTTGAGTAAGACCTAGAAGAGCTTCAACAAATTAAGCATGAACATGAAAACATATGGGAGAAGTGTAAGTTAATAGAGATTACCACCGTAGTGATGTTATCCAAGCCACCCCAACAGTTTTTCACCATCACACACATTACCCTTAGGTCTTATTCGGGTTCTATATGGGTCTCTATAACAAGACCCTAGCACTTGGATTATGTGTATTATTTTTTAATAGAATAAATAATATACATTCATTTTATTAGTGTTAATTTTTATTAAGGGTTGAAAGGTGCTTTTTTCTAAACCTATGAATTATCAATAAATGTATATTTTTATTTCAAAAGTGAAAATTCACATATTTATAAAATTATTTAGATAAAATGAATATAAATTTTTTAGATTTATGATATTAAAATTATATAATGGTTAATGTTTAATTATTTTCTAAGACAGAGGAATTTTTGGGTAAAAATTAAATATCATTTAAATATATAAGGTATTTTATGACATCATAATTACCAAATAGTGATGTAATAAAAGACTATAAAAGGAATATTCTTCCAATATTTGTTTTACCTTTGAAATAATTTGATTTTATTTTTGTTTGATAAATTTTATGATGCCTTATAGGACCCTCCAAGAATTATAAAATATTTCAACATTTTAAGATGATTTCCTTGAAAGGGTGTCTCACCTTTACAAACGAAAGACTAATATTTTATTATTTTCGGCCATTGGCCTTATAAAATATTGTTATCCAATCATCATTGGCCAAAACCATGGCCAAAACCATGTAATGCTTTTTTGTTATGATTAATTTAATGTGTAGTGTCTAAAATCTAAAAAATGAAGAATCCCCTCTTCTTTCCAATATAAACCCACTCATTCTCCCATTAATATTACCTAAACCACTTGATGATGCACCAACCTATGAACTCCTCTCTCTAGAATCCTCCCAATGTCCCTCAATATCCCAATAATCCTCTCTCAAGACTCTCCCATTCCTTTTGGATTCACTTCCAAGTAAGGGATCATTGTTTTCCTTCCTTCCTTATTTATTTCCATTTTTCATTATATTGTTATTCCCCTTTTATTTTCAGTTAAAAATTTTTCTTATGATTTCACACCCCCAATATAATACCCTCATTATATTTGAATAATGAAATACCTTTTTCCCTCTAATTTATGCCTCTCATGTACACCTGTTCCGATGCCGAAATTCCATAAGGGATTTCTCTCTCCTCTTTTATATTCAAGAAATTATTTTATATTATGAATCTAAATTCTATTACATATGTTGGGATATTATTTTCCATGACCCGCTTGCTGTAAATTTCATCTATAAATTATGATATACACATTTATCTCTCATCAACCCATTTAATGATATCTATTTGACGTTGTTATGCTGCTAAATTTACACGAAAATTTCCCTTGCCAAAATCATTCTGTAAGTGAATTCCATACCCATTACTATATCAAGGTTATTCATATGGACACACATGTACTTTTTTATTTTGGACATAAATTTATGTATTCCACATCTCTTATTTTGGGAAAAAATATGATGTTTAATGAATCCATGTTGTATGATCTATGTGTCCCACTAATGCATGAAATGAAATGATTAAGAAGGGTGTGCCCTAATAGCACTCCAATCCTTTGGGTAAATAATGGTATAATAATACACCATGTTCAATGAGGATTTACACATAATTCGAGTGCGATGAGATTTTACTCATGATCCATGTGTAATGAGCCTTGGCTTAGGCGAATATCATGTTAAATGTTGTTACCACATTTCTATGTTATGATAATAATGCTTTATCATGCATTTATGTTCATGTTTCCCATGGTCTCTATTGATATGACTATTGGATAACATGTATTTTATTCTATGTTTTATGATTTTTTAATCTATTATTGGGATTTATATCTCATTTATTTCATATTCCTATCCTCCAGTTATCCCATGGAATGCCAAATATAAAAGAATGTTGTGGTCATGTAAAATAATTTTTCAATAAAGATATTGTATTTTGTGTTCTAAGTTGTTATGAAATGTTCCTAATTTCACAAGAAACTAGACCTCTCGATCTGCAGGGTTGTCTTAAGTGCATGTTTATATAATAAATCATGTTTATGTGTATAATAAAGAGCAATATTGTTATAGTTGGTATAAGAGGATAGGTTTAGTTATTTTTGGGATTTGGATTAGAAAACCCTAGTGAAATCCTTTCGGATAAGATTAAGTATAATGAAAATGTCAATAAATTTTGTTGAGAATAGAGTAAGTGGTTTATCTAGAAAATACATCACTGTTTGGATACAAATAGTTAGAGGTAGATCTTCCACAGATGTATCCAGGGGTAAAACCTGAAAACACCATTTTGAGATAGACTCAAACGAGAACTGGTGCACGACAACGGGTCGTGTTGCACTCTTGGTTCAACAATACCAAGAAATATTCATTGGGAAATTTGTATGTTTATTATGAACCATTATACGAGAAATAAAAACAATGCCGATATAAATATATATTAGGACGTAGATCATGGATAACATAGATTGAATCCTATAAATTCTTATGTTATGGAAATAAATGTAATTTATATGTTACCTTTTTTTATCTTTGCAAACCCCTTTATGTGTTACCACTAACATTCCTTTTATTCTAGTCAATGGATGGTAGTATGAGTACTCAGGCTAACTACTGATGCAATGATCAATGTGTTGAATGTTCTAATGAGATTCCAAATCCGATGGGAGTGGGAATAAAAAACTATGTCATGATACTCTATCAGTTAACTCCAGTTTTGAATTAAAATATGGGTCAAGATGAATGACCAGCCCCCCTAAGAAAGAACAATCTGAAATCAAGATCTTTATAAGACAAAGGCCCCCTAATTTTAATGAATCATTTGACCCATCAAATGTCAAACAATGGATCAAATCCATTGAAAAGATCTTCTCTATCCATCATTGATCCAAACAAGAGAAGGTTCTTCTGGCTGCTTATCGTATGGAGGGTGAAGTTGATCAATGGTGGAAATTAATAAAAAATATGAATCCTAAGGAAGAGTTCAAGGAATTATAATGGAATTAGTTGTATAAAATGTTTTTGATAAATATTTTCCTCACACCCTTTGAATTAATATGGAAAGGGACATCCATTCCCTCATGAAAAAAGTTGATGAAACCATTGAAGCGTACAAGGAAAACCTCACAAGTATAGAATGATATACCTTCTAATATTTCATTACTGAATAATTAATGGTTTACCACTTATTTTGTGGCCTAAAACCTCACATACAGAAATCCTGGGTGATCTGTGACTTCAATAGCAAGAGGAAATTGTCAGATGTGCTCTCAAAGTCGAAATAGAGATCAGTGAATTTCTGGGGTATATTGGGGATAAGAAGCAGAGAGTGGACATTAATTTTGGAAGACCGATTGATAAATACAATGATAAAAATAAATAAAATCACCCCACTTTCCAAAGGTGTGGATAGAAGCACCCTGGAAATTTCCAGAAGAGGGTGAGGAAATGCTTTAGGTGTGGAAGAGAAGGGTTCCTGGCCATTAATTACTGATATGAAAATCCTGCCGTTTTGATAAAGGGTATAACTGCTCCAATAGAACCTCAACACATTATTCATTGTTTAAACATGAAATAACCAAGGCACTTTTCAAACCAGTACCATAATCCATGGGTTTTCAGAGGCAACCAACAACCTCCAAGGCAGTAAGGGATAGCTTTTTCCATTACTACTGCTAAAACGAACCCCAAAAAGGAAGTGGTAAAAAGTACACTATTTATTCATTCAAGAATATTAAATGTACTTTTTGATTCTGGTTCTTTGACTTATTTTAGATACTAAAAGTGTAGTTGAATAATCCCATCACCACTACAAATTATGGAAGTAGAGATGTTGTTGAGAACGACCAATGAGGCATCATTGCATCCCATGAATATAACTCATCCTCTTTCATAATATATGGATTGAACATCCTATAAAAACCCTGTAGTACTCCCTTTAGTGGAATTTTATTCAATTCGTTTCATGTAATAGCTTTCCCTATACATTTCTAACATAAATTTCCATGAGAGGGAAATCACTCTCCATATGGAAAATCGACCCCTGATTCTGTACAAGTGCAAGGAGGATGATAAATCTTCTTTAGCACCATCGTATCATGAATGGATATTATTTTACATATGAGAATGTTTATCTCTCTCTGATGATTTATTATTTAGAAACAACCATCCTTCAAGACATTCCCATTGTGAGGGAATTCATTGAGGTGTTTCCTGAGAAATTTCCTGGTCTACCTCCTAAAAGAGATGTTGAATTCTTGATTGGTCTTATTCCTAGAAATTTATCAATGTCCACGAATCTATATAGAATGGCTATTGGAGATATTTAATAGATAAATAAACAACTATAGGATAATCTTGATAAAGTGTTTATAGACCCAAGTGCTTCACCATGGGGTGCATTAGTCTTCTTCGTCAAGAAGAAGGATTGCTTAATGTGCCTTTGCATTGATTATCGTGAGATCAAAAAAATCCCAATAATGAACAAGTATCCTCTATGAAGAATTGATTACTTGTTAAATCATCTATGTGGAGCACAATACTTCTCTAAGGTGTATCTTTGGTTGGTATATTACCATGTAAGGGAGAAGAAAGAGGATATCCCCAAGACTGCTTTTCATATAAAATACGGGCATTATGAATTCAGAGTAATGCCTTTTGGACTCACTAATGCTCCCGCAATATTAATGGACTAGAAGATAAGAGTCTTTAGAGACTACCTCAACCAATTTTTGGTAGTATTTATAAACGATATTCTAAAATACTCCTAACCCAAGGAGGAAAATGAGGATCATTTAAGAACTATATTAGGGACATTGCGAAAGAAAAGATCTATGCAATGTAAAACAAGTGTGGGTTCTGGTTTAATGAGTTATAATTCTTCAGTTATATCCTCATAAGAGATGGGATATCTATGGATACCTATAATAAAAATGTAATTGAGGGATGGACGATTCCTACATTTCTGACGGATATCCATAGCTTCCTTGGGTTAGCTGCATATTATTACCGATTTGTGGGAAATTTCCCATGATTTTCAAACCCTCTTACCAAGCTAACTCAGGAGGGAGTCATGTTTTCATAGAGTGATTAATTTGAAGAGAGTTTCAAGGTGTTAAAAAGGAGGCTTATCATTGTTCCTATGCTACCACTACCAATAATTGGAGAATTTTTTTGTTATTTAGTGATGCTTTGAATAAGGGAATGGGTTGTGTGTTGATACAGAATGATAACATCATTGCCTATGCTTCCAGGGAATTGAAATTTAATGATGAAAACTATCAAACACATGATATGGATATAGCTTCAGTAATATTCAATTTAAAAATTTGGATACATTACCACTTTTTGGAGAAGTGTGAAATATACACGGATCAAAAAATCCTCAAGTATATATTCACAGAGAAAAAGTTGAACATGCACCAATGATGATGGTTAGAGATGATCAAAGACTATGAATTCTTAATTAATTACCATCTAGGGAAAGAAAAGAATGTGGTGGACACTATAAATTGAAGTGATCCAACAACTCCATCATTTATGAGAATTGAAAAGGATCCAATATTTTTAGATTTGATGAAACTGGACATGCGGATCATAAATAAGGGTGATTCATCAACCCTTTCACAAATTATTTCTCAACCATCACTTTTGGAATGGTTAAAGGATTGTAAAATGGTTGATGTGGGAATTAATAAGAAAGAGGAAACTATTAAAATTGGGGAATCATTGGTGTTCAATGTTAATGAGGATGGAATTGTGGGATTTGTGTCAATACTATGTGTTCCATCAAATCTAGATTTAAAGAAAGAACTTTTGGATGATGAACATAGTTCAAAATTTTCCAATCACCTATGAAACAGAATAATGTATCGCGATCTCTAAGAGAATTATTGGTGGGATAAAATGAAGAAGGAGATCTCTGCGTATATATCAAGTGGCTTTCATGTCACCAAGTGAAGGCTGAGAGGCATACGTCTAAGGGGATGATGCAACCATTTCTCATACCGTCATGGAAATGGGAGAACATCACCATAGAATTTTTCACCGGACTTCTAAATTCCTCGAAAGGGAATAATGCTATAAGGGTTGTTGTGGATTTTCTTACATGGACTCCAATCATCATATAAATTCGAGAGGATTTCTCATTAGATCAACTTGAATTGATAAATATCATAGAATTCGAATGGTTTCATGGAGTTCAACTATGGACTGTATCCGATCAAGACACAATATTCACCTCTATGTTCTGGAAGAGTCTCCAACATGCTTTGAACACTTATCTGAACTCCAATACAGCTTATAATCTCCAAACTGATGGCCAATCTAAGAAGACTATCCAAACACTTAAGGACATGTTGAGAGGATTCTCAATGGACTTCAAGTAGGGGTGCGATCAGATTCTTCCTCTGGTTGATTTTCTTACAATAATACTTTACACTCAATCAACCAAATGGATCCTTATGAACTGATTTATTGGAAGAGGTGAGGATCACTGACATGTTGGGCTGAATTTAGGGAGAGAAAACTCCTAGGTCCATAAATGGTGAAATAAATGGCGGAGAAGGTTAAGACCATCCAACAGCACATTAAAGCTGCTCCGAGTTGACAAAAGAGTTATTCTTATAATCATCGATGATACCTAGAGTTTGATGTAGGATATATGGTCTTCCTATGCATATCACCATGGAATAACGTAATGATATTTTAGAATAAGGGAAATATTCTTCCAAGTTATATCATCCTTTTTGAGATCCTTGATCACATTGGAGTTGTGGCCTATCAACTAGCAATCCAACCAAACCTGTCTCAAGTGCATGGAGTATTCTTGGTATCACACTTGAGGAATTACATACCTGAACCATTACATGTACTCCATCTAGATGTGGTACCATTGGATAATGACCTATCATATAAAAATAAGTTGGTGATGATCATCGATCTTAGTGAAAAATCTATCCGAAATAAGACAATGCCCCTCATCAAGGTGTTGTGGAGAATCCAAATTTGGAAGAGGATATGTGGGAATTAGAGTAGGTGATGAAGTAGAGTTACCCTCATATGTTTTAGTGTGGGAAAAGCAAATCTCAATGGAAAAATTTCTTATGGGGTGAATATTGTAATGAACAAAACTTTTATTAATGAAAATTTCTCTTGATCTAATTAAATGTATTATTATGGTTATATGAAATATTTTCTCTTCCTTGGTTTTATGTTTTTTGATTTTAAAATACTATTAAGAATTGTTACCATTGCTAATATAGTCATTGAATAGTGACCACGTGATTAGTATAAACATAGGTCCTTAAAAAATCCAATTTACTCAGACAGAGGAAGCAATGGCTCATATAATAGAATTGCTCCATACAAATCCCATTTGTCGAAGCTCAGAAATAAATTAGGATCACTGGGAATCGCTCTTGACCATGCCCAAGTTGATCTTCAAGATGTTAATCTTGAACAGAACCACCTATGGGAGAAGTGGATGTTAATAGAGATTACAAACCGAGTGATGTTATTCGAGCCACCCCAAGAGTAATTCACCATCACACACCTTACCCATAAGTCTTATGCAGGTGTTTTAAGGGGTTATGTAACATGACCGTATCACCAGGATTATGAAAATTAATTTTATATAGAATATAGAATATACATTCATTTTATTAACATTGATTTATAAATGGATTTTAAAGCCCAAATAGTATTTTTAGTTAATATTCAATTAATAAATATATTTTGAAGAATTGATGGATTTTTGAATTAAATAATATTTTAATAATATATTATTAATAAATCAATTTTTATTAAATATAAATGATTTTATTATTTTTACACCATTGTAATTTTTATTAAGGTTTGAAATCATTTTTTGTAAAAACCAATGATGTTTCAATAAATATCAGTTTTTATTTTAAATATGAAAATTCACATATTATTAAAATTATTTTAATAAAAAGAATATTATTTTTAAATTCAGGGTGTCAAAAATATATAATGGGGAATTTTTCTTAATTTTCTGAGACTGTTTAATTTTTGGGTAAAAAATAAATAACGTTTAAATATATATTGTATTTTATGACATCATAATGACCCAATAGTGATATAATAAAATACTATAAAATATATATAAGGCAAATATATGTTTTAACTTTAAAATAATGTGATTTTATATATGTTTTTTAAATTTTATGGTTCCTTAGGGGACCCTATGAGACTTATAAAATATTATTACATTTTAAAATGATTTTCTTGAGAGTGTGACCCACCTCCACATAAGAAATCTTAATATTTTACTATGTTCGGCCATTGGAATTATGAAATAATGTTTTACAATAAACTTTAGAAAAAACCATGGTAAAAAACTATGGGATAATTTGTGTTTTTGATTAGTTTAATGTGTAGTGTCAAAAATCTAAATAATAAAGAATTCTCTCTCTTTACTTATATAAACCCACACAATATCCCATTACTCTTCACTTAAACCATTTAATGCGTTACAATCCTCTTCTATCCTATCTCTAGAATTCTCCCAAGGCGCCCCCATATCCCAAGAATCCTCCCTCAAGCATATCCCAAGCCTTTGGTATCACACTTCCAAGTAAGGGATCCTAACTTTTCTTCTTTCCTATTTTTATGTCCAAGTTTTCATATATTTTTATGCCAATTTTATTTTCAGTTAAAAATGTTGGGGTATGATTTCAAACCTCCTATATAATTCACTCCTTATTTTTCAATGATGAAATATACCTTTCCCCCTCATTAATGCTTCTCATGTACACCTATTACCATGTTGAATTTCATTAAGGGATTTCTCTCTCTCATCATTTACATTGAGGAAATTATATTATATTATGAATCTAAATTCAATTAAATATTTTTGGATATTGTGTTCCATGACCCACTTACATTCCATTTCATGTATAAATTTTGAGGGAACACTTTCTCTATCATCAACCCATTTTACAATTTCTATTTAACGTCGTTATGCAGTCAAAGTGACACAAAAATTTCCCTTGCCAAAATCATCATGAAAGTGAATACCATACCCATTCCTCTATCTGTTGTACCTCTCGTACCCCTCGTGGTTTAATTTTCATGATCACAATCACTCTCTTATTTATCTAATCTTGTTTTAAGTGTTTTTGGATGATATGCATTATTTCAGGTTGCCAAGGAATTGGGCCAAGAAAGCAAGAAGCCAAAAGTGGACTGATTTTCAGTCCACCGGCCAACCGGTGGATGACCACCGGCCAGCCGATGGAGGCCTGGACAGAAGGAATCCCTCTGTCCAGACCACCGGCCAACCAGTGTCCCACCACCGGCCAGCTGGTGGAACCCAGACAGAATAGTGTCAGCCACTACCTCAGCACCGGCCAACCGGTGGCCTCCTCACCGGCCAGCCGGTGGTTCCTGAGCCCGAAGGCCTCTCCTTTCACAAGCACCGGCCAACCGGTGGCCTAGCACCGGTCAGCCGGTGGAGCCAGTCAAACTAGCCGTTTGGCTTTGACCAGACCTATCCACTTGCCTCCCAACGGCTCCGAAGGCCTCTCCAACGGCTCCGAAGACCCCTAAAGGCCATTTGAGGGTTCCCCCTCTATTAATAAAGGACTAGGAAGCCCCGGTAACGTACGGAAGCCCACGAGAACATTTTTGATCATTTTGGCGAACCTCCAGCGCATTCCTCCAAGGAACTCCAATAGCTCCAACTCACTTCCACATCCAAGGAGCACCATCAAAGAAGCTTGGGAGCTCCCTTCATCAACTCCAATCAATCCTTCGGCGCCCAAGGCTTCTCCTCTTACGGTTTTACTTGTTTTATCTTTTTGAGCATCATTTTGGGTTTGTGCCTACAAACCCCTCTTTCTCTCATATCCCTTTCATTTGGGTTCTCACACCACCTTCAAGGTGTGAAGAGGTTTGTCAAGCCTTCCCTTTAAAAGGCTTGAGACATAGGTGAGCTAGCCTTCACCTGTAAGAAGGCTAGTGGGTTATTTCTCAACCATTGAAAGCAAGTGGGTTCTTGCATAACCATTAAAAGCAAGCTGTAATAGGTTCTAGACTAACCTTAAAGTCTAGTGGGTTTCTTGATAAAAC
This sequence comes from Viscum album, assembly GCA_963277665.1. NCBI lineage: Eukaryota > Viridiplantae > Streptophyta > Magnoliopsida > Santalales > Viscaceae > Viscum > Viscum album. The sequence continues at coordinate 2,012,698,231 of OY728120.1, forward strand.
CATTAAAAAGCAAGCGGTTGTAAATCTCTCAACGGTTGAGTTGGGAGCGGAGACGTAGGCTTGGGTTTAAGCCGAACTCCGTTATCAAGTTTTGTGTCTTGCCTCTTTTATTTCCGTTGCACCATTACTTTGATTTTAAATTGTTAATTATTTTTTAAAAGGCAATTCACCCCCCCTCTTCCCTTTTCTCCGCCCAACAATTGGTATCAGAGGAAAAATTTGAGTAATACCCTAACCGGTTTCAAATTCAAGATCCATTGTGATGGCTTCAACCTCTTTCGCCCCCGAAGGCTATTCTTTGGGCCGTGCTCCATTTTTTGATGGAACCGACTATACCTATTGGAAAACCTGCATGACCACTTTTCTTAGAAGCATTGGTTATCCTATTTATAAAATTTTCACGCATGGTTATTCTCTTTCTTCTCCCGATGAATCCAAATGGACCCAAGCCGATATTAAAAATTTCGAGCTTGATGGAAAATCCATGAACGCTCTTCATTGCGGCCTTGATCGTAATGAATTCAATCGAGTTTCCACATGCACTTCATCTCATGAAATCTGTAAACTTTTGGAGGTTACCCATGAAGGGACCAACAAAGTCAAGGATACTCGATTGGATATGTTCCGTCAAGATTTTGAGTCTTTCACCATGCACCCACATGAATCAATTTCTGAAATGTTTACTCGTTTTACTGACGTTTGCAATGGAAGAAAATCTCTTGGAGATGATGTTTCTGCAGAAACGATGGTCAAGAAGATCCTTTGGATCCTACCAAGCACATGGGCACCGAAAGTCACGACAATTCAAGAAGAAAAAGACATCAAGAACATGCCGGTCGAAGAGCTCATCGGATCCCTCATGACCTACGAGATCACTATGAGAAGGCAAGCTGAAAAGGAAGGCAAAACGATCAAAGTTCCAAAGAACATCGCCTTCAAAGTTCAAAAAGAAGAAATCTCCTCCTCCGCATCATCTTCCTCTTCAAGCGGCGATTCAGAAATGGAGAATCTTGCCTGCAAAATGCACAAATTCATGAAGAAGCACAAGAAGAAGAAATCCCGCAAGGCTCTACCCAACGAAAAATCCGAGCCCAAGGTAACATGCTATGGGTGTGGCAAGAAAGGCCATTACAATCCCGATTGTCCACTCAACAAGAAAAAGTCCAAGCAAAAGGAAAAGTAGAAGGCATTCAAGGCCACATGGAGTGATAGCTCCACATCCTCCTCCTCCTCCTCAAGTGACAATGGTAAAAAATGCCTAATGTCATTTCATGAGGTAACCTCTTCCGACTCCTCATCCTCTAGTTTTTTAATTTCTTTCAATCATTAATCTTATGAGGATCTACAACATGCGAGAGATCAATTGGAGGAAGGTTTTCACGAACTTTCTTCCAAATTTGTTTCTTTAAAAAAGAATTTCAAAAAACTCTCTTCCGAAAAGGAACAACTTCTCAAAGAAAAGGAGGAGTTGTCCCTCAAAATCCAAAACCTTCCCGATGTTGAGTCTATGGAATCAACAATCAAAGATTTAAGGGAATCTCTTGCCAAGTTCACCCTAGGTGAACAAAATTTTACCAAATTGCTAGGTTCCCAATGCATATCTAGAACCACCCAAGGGCTTGGCTATTCCAAGCAAGCTTCCTCTTCCCATGCTCCAACTATTTTTGTAATGGGGAGCTCCCAATTTAAATTTTGTAACTATTGCAAAAAACCCGGGCACTTAATTTATGAGTGCGATTGAAAAAATGCCCGGTATGGAAGGCCCAAAACTATTTCCTTTAAGGATGAATTTTATAGGAGAAGACCCGCCACTAGACAAGTGTGGATTGAAAAATCCCTTTTAGCGAGTCTCATCGGACCAAAATTTGTCTCGGTTTCAAAAACCTCTCCCCGGTGATTTGTTGTTTTTATTTAGGGGGAGTTAGGATCTTTTAATCCTTTTTTCTTTATTTTCAAAACATTCATTTCAAAACCTTCATTTCAAAACTTTTGTAACACCCCGAGCTTCCACGATACGCTTCTCATTCAATAATGCAATGGCTTGCATTGTACGCAACTTAGATTTCTAAAACACAGCGACCAATCAAAGTAGCCGTTATGAAGAGTAATAACCACTTTTTAAAATTATTGAAATTTTATATTTCAAAAAGGACTTCATTTTTGTATTCGTAATATCGAAATCATCCTAAGTTGAATTTTTTGTAACTTTCTGAGAACTTCCAATTTTTTTATGAATAGTGAAAAATACTAAAAACAACTTTTTAAATCAAAATAATTTATAGTGATAAATTATACTATTTAGTAGTTTTAAAGTATAATTAGAATATATTTTTACCATTTTATCCAATGGTGGTCATTAGAATTAATTTAACAATGAAATTGGACATAAACAATTGCCAATCTTTTGATATAAATTGTTTCTTAAAAACACGCTATTTGTTGTGACAGCGGGAATTAATTATAAAATTAATTAATGAAAATTATATGTTTGGAATTTTGTAAAATAGACATCATTTTTGAATTCGGAATATCAATTATAGCTTAGGGTGAAATTTTGGCATTGTTCTGAAAAACATCAATTTTTTATGAATAGTGAAACCACTAAGTGGTAGTTAAATAACTGATTTTTCATTTAAATGAAATATTACCACTTCTGTGATTTGATTTTCAAAAATCCGACATACATGGTTGTCATTAAGAAGTAAAATGTGGTTCAATGAGATCAAAATAATTTTTGTTGAATAGTAACTTTTAAGTTCTTAATCGCGATTAGAGGTAATTAGTGTAGTTTAAGGTAAAAATAATGTTTTAATAAAATGAGATGAGCTTGACACTTGTCCTACTCCTATTTGATGAGTCATGGACGACCAAGACAACCCATGGGTCAACTTGGGGACCCCATGGAGCCACTTTGGTTGGAAAATGACATTAATATATATATATTTAATGTTAAAATTAAATTGACACAAACATGAGTTGTTTTACTAAAACAGTTTTTAAGTGGGGTTACACAAGTCCAAATATTGATTATAAATATTCATTAGAAAGATAAAAAGATTTTGTACATCATAGTATTTTTTTTATAATTTTTAGACATTAAATAAATTAAATTATTTATGACATCATGATGATGCAGCGATGACCTCATTATTTAACGATTTAAATAAAATGGGAAGATAATGCAAAATCCAAGGCGTACACTTGTCCAAAGCCTATTGTATGAGGATATTTCGAACCCTTATCACCTTATCCTCTAATTATATAAGTGTGGGACCTCTAAAATCCGAACCTCATTTTATAATAAAGTGACTTTCCATTACTTTCCAAAAGTGCCCCTCCTCTCCACTTATAAAAGGCCCCCACCTCTTCCACCTTATTCACACCTTCAAGCCATTTGGCTCGGCCAACCTCTGCCCAAATACTCTCCCAACTTCCCCCTATTACTCTTAGAAGCATCACTTTGGGCAGAACTCTTCTCAAAGAATCCTTTGGCTCAAATCAAAAAGAGTTACCCGATTTTGAGGTAATGTCTTCTCTAATGTTGTTTTGTTCTATTTTTCTTATCCAACCCCCTAAACTCTTTTTATTCATTTATTTTGTAACAAAACCAGTATCCTCAATATACTAGGATGTTTTTATAAGAAGTATTCTAGCTACACTTACACACACCTACATCTAATGGTTAAAGAACATACGGTTTCTGTGGATGGTGAATTTCTGCCTCACGAAACGATGATTGTTCAACAATCATATAACACCTTCAAAGGTGGCCATTAAGATGTAACTATTTTTATATATGATATATAATATGTTTATGTTTTACTTATGCTTCTTAATTTCTAATTTATGGTATACTTTATGATTTCCATTATGGGTAAAACGCGATAATTTCATTTTAGGAAGTGCGGACTACCGCCCCCTCAAAGTGATGTGAATCGTTAATGCCATATGTGGGATGTATAAAGGATGGAGTAAATGATATTATATATGATATTATACTGGAACTATATTATAACTTTATATAATTATGATTTCATTACATTAAATACGAAATAGAAATGAAAGTAGCGTTCATGCGTACGTACGGCTTACCGTCTCCATGAACGGTGCATTTCATTTATTAACTTTAAATGTTACGTAATATTATGAATGAATGTATATACTGGATATATATGATATGTATGATATCTACATCATGAATATAATTCTGGATATAATGTATATTTCACCACATGAACAACATGTAATTATAAGAAGGTTATTGTTGACTCAAGTACCAAAGATCGACAAAACGACCGTTATTAACTTAAATAATTACATAATGTTCATAACATTGTAATAAGTGATATAAAAAGGATAATGAAATTGAAAATGGTTCTTAATAAGGTAGATATTAACTCTAGTTTATTATTCAGGAGGTTAATGAACGGTTGAGTCAAGTCGGACACGAGGTAAGGGAATTTCTTAACCCAACTTCCATTCTTTGGGTTAATCTCATACTTTCAAATTATTTCATGATATTATTATGTATTATCTTGAATTTGTACTTTATTTATGTGTACTTATAGTGAATACACATAAAAGATCTATTTTATTTAAAAAAATGACCTTTGTAAGGGAATTTCTTAACCCATCTTCCATTCTTTGGGTTAATCTCCTACTTTCAAATTATGTCATGATATTATTATGTATTATCTTGTATTTGTAATTTATTTATGTGTACTTATAGTGAATACACATAAAATATCTATTTTATTTAAAAAAATGACCTTTGTAAGGGAACTTCTTAACCCAACTTCGATTCTTTGGGTTAATCTCCTACTTTCAAATTATGTCATGATGTTATTATGTCCTATTTTGTATTTTTACTTTCTTTATGTGTACCTATAGTGAATACACATAATAGATCTATTTTATTTTAAAAATGATCTTTTTAAGGACTTCGTCTCAATCTCCTTTCATTGAGGCATATTTGGTTTTATACACAACTTTCTTTTATACGGTGTATAAACCCCTTTGAATTTTACGTTTATTCAAAAGGAATATTTTTATACGAAGCGTTTTACTAAACGACAAAAACGGAATGTTTTTCTTTCTGTACTTATGCGGCGACAACGACTTCTCCGCCACCATGACCATTATTTGAGTTTCGGCTTCCTCTACAAGCGATCATTTTTTTTAATGAAAAATAAATACAAAGTTTTAACTTTATTTTATTTTGGTATTGAAAATGGTTTTGAAAGCGTTTTTATTATATCAATGTTTTGTATTTATATCTTATGATTGAAATGTGGAACTGTTATGTTTCCTTTATGCATGTTTTATGTGATACGATTATGTTATGGTTTATGATATGTATAAACCTATTCATATGAGGAATGCATTGGACTTAATAAGTGACGGGTGGAGCCCGCTATAGCTCCTCGATGCATCGGCAGGTCTCATGAGACAAACTAGTGTCTTGGCACGAGGCCTTGACAAAATCTTATTTGTGGTCTTGGCACGAGGCCTTGGCTACGTGGTTATGATAGTCTGGAATTATGCATTCCATCATTATGAAAGTGGTTATTGATATTTCATGTGATTATTCGACCAGTAGAATATCCATGTGAAGAAGTAAATGGCATTATCTCATTTTACTTTTGCCATATTATGTTGATTTTCAAGTTTAAAAGGCTTTTGTTTTAGTTATACATTGCCTTAAATGTTTATGTTTATTTATGAAAGCTTCCGCAATATTGTTATCCTTACTGAGCATCTGAGCTCACCCCTTTCAATGTTTTAATATTTTCCAGGATGTGAAGAAGTATTTTATGAATGACCTGCAGGGATAGTCAGAAGAAGATATGAGTGTGGACTATGAAGACTTTGTTATTAGTTTTTTCACTTTATGATGTAATGTAACATTTATGAATGTATCTAGTGTTTCCAAGGCTACTAATCTAATCGGTCTTTCGAGACTTGATCTTTTGTGATCATGCCAATGTTACGAAGTAATGCACCGACTCTGGGTAGCTGGGGTCGGGGCGTTACAGTTGGTATCAGAGGCAGTTTAGTACTAACCTTGGAAGCTAGATTTAGATAAACTCAGATTAGAGCACATAGCCCGAAGATAGACTTTGAGGATTAGTATAGAAGAACTTACTAGAATTTTGGTATTGTAGAGATTTTGTGAGTTTTCCGAGCAATACATCCCTGTCTGGATACGAGCAGGTAGAGGCGGCTCTGGCACATATGTACCTAGGGGTAAAACCCGAAAACACCGCTTTGAGCTAGACTCGAACGGGAACTGGTGCACGACAACGGGCCTTGCTGCACTCTTGGTTACGACACTCCCAGGGGATATGCTTAGGATAATTCTCATTTTCTTTACAAACCACTATGAAGGGTTATGAGTATATACTTTCTCAAAGGAAACATTTCTTTTTATGATTATGGATTATATCCATAAATAGTTCAATTTATGTTAAGTGTTTTATAAGTATGGGATTATGTATTTTGATTCATAAACTGATCTAGTTTATGAAATTGTTTAGAAATGGCGCCTAGTGGAAGAAATGGAAACCGTATCAATGCGCGCACTCCGTGTAGGGATTTCCCTCCTACTCAAGATAATTATTGTGGATCTGGAGATACAACTGGTGCTGATCAACTTATTACCATACTGGGACAACTCACTCAGGTTATGAATAATAACCTTACTCGTATGGAGGACCCTGATCCGCAACGTGGAGGATCAATGCTAGACCGTTTCATGAGGCAACAACCACCAACCTTCAATGGGAGTACAAATCCTATAGTAGCTGAGCAATTGATAAATTCTTTAGAGAAAATATTCCATGCCTTGGGGAGTAGTGAAAGGGAGAAGGTTGTCATGGCAGTTTACCGCCTCACTGGAGATGCTGATCAATGGTGGTCATTGATTCAAAACACAAAGAAAGATGATGACGTATCGAATATGGAATGGAGGGATTTCAAAGAGCTTTTCTTAGAAAAATACTTTCCTCGTGACCATCGAGCAGATATGGAAAGGCAATTTTTGAGTTTGAGACAGAAGGAGGATGAGAATGTCGCAAAGTATGAGGCTAACTTTACAAGGTTAGCGAGGCATGATGCCGATTAAATACGTAACCCAAGGAGTAAGATTGATCGTTTCTTTGATGGGTTAAAACCATTTCTCCGTCGAGCTTTAGTATCACAATCCTTCTCATCATACGAAGATATTGTCTTGAGTTCTATCAAGACAGAAAAGGAATTCTCTAAGTCTTATGACAACAAAGTAAAGCAAGAGAAGAAGAGAACGGAGGAACAAGAGACAGATAAAGGGAAAAAGGGAATGAAGGATTTTCCATTATGTGATAATTGTGGGAAGAATCACCCTGGTACGTGCCTAAAAGGAATGGGAGTTTGTTATAAATGTGGAGAAAAGGGTCACCAGGCTCGTGATTGCAAGGGAAAGAATGAGGCTGTCAAAGTTGAATGCTACAATTGTAGGTAAATGGGGCATTATGCAAATGAATGTCCTAAGCGTCAGGGAAACTTACCTCAGAAAAGGCCAAGGGATCAAGGACAATCTTATACTGTTACTACAGTTGAAGAAGAATAACAAATGTAATGGTGCTTTTGGACTCATGGATTATATTCTGGTTATTAGAATAATGTGATATATATATATGGATTGTACTGCAGTACTTGTTGATTTCAGTAAGGTTTTAATATGATGAAGGTAATTATATTTTTAGTATGTGACAATAAGAGAAACTTTACTTTGTTTGGGGAATCTGATAAATTGATTTTGGAATTAAGAGACCTTTTAGAGAAATTCTGGACAGAGGTATTTTGGATAACTATAATGGTTGGAGTGGATTAAGTTGATCTTTGGATAGTATTGTTTAAGGTTAAAAAATTTATGAAGATTATTTTTGGAATATTCTGATACTATAGTTTTAGGAAAAGGACAACCTGCAGGATGGGGCATAACCCGTCGCATCGGACAAAGCTGCAGGAATCGAACCCACAACCATAGTGCGACAAGCCTTTATTTCCTACCACTAGCCTACAGGAAGTCCCTGGTTATTAAAAAATAGTTTTACTAATCTAAATGGTACGAGTTATCATTTGGAACCTTATACAATTAGGATAAGTATAATATTTTTGAGTTCTATTACCTTTTAGAGTGAAAGATGGGTTTTTGGTAAAGATTTATTAAAGAATGAAAGTCTACATGACAAGTATGTATATTCCCTTACATTCTTAGTAAATTTCCTAAATAAATTCCTCAACATTATAAAAGGTAACATAAAACGAAAATGTTGTCGGTTAACTTTTCCAACTGGGGATTCAATGACCGTTTAACCAATCACAAGTTTGCGATTTTCTTGTGGTTAAACTTTCTCCTAATCCTATTTTCTATAACTCTCCATCAGACCTTAATGGTTTGTTTCTCCTCCATATCCATATTTTCATAGAATCCTAGAATGGGCTATATCGGGGTGACCTTTGTACTTATCTTGCTTTCTTTTAATGTTATATATTTATTAACCTTATTTCTGATGTGGGTTTTCCTCAAAGGTATTTTCTCTTTTCAGCCTTTTATTTTCAATGAAAAATATTTCAAATTGCGAGGACGCAATTTATTGAAGGAGGGGAGAATGTAACACCCCGAGCTTCCACGATATGCTTCTCATTCAATAATTCAATGGCTTGCATTGTACGCAACTTAGAGTTCTAAAACACAGAGACAAATCAAAGTAGCCGTTATGAATAGTAATAACCACTTTTTAAAATTATAGAAATTTTATATTTCAAAATGGACTTCATTTTTGTATTCGTAATATCGAAATTATCCTAAGTTGAATTTTTTGTAACTTTCTGAGAACTTCCAATTTTTTTATGAATAGTGAAAAATACTAAAAACAACTTTTTTAATCAAAATAATTTATAGTGATAAATTATAATATTTAGTGGTTTTAAAGTATAATTAGAATATATTTTTACCATTTTATCCAATGGTGGTCATTAGAATTAATTTAACATTGAAATTGGACATAAACAATTGCCAATCTTTTGATATAAATTGTTTCTTAAAAACACTCTATTTGTTGTGACAGCGGGAATTAATTATAAAATTAATTAATTCAACTTATATGTTTGGAATTTTGTAAAATAGACATCATTTTTGAATTCGGAATATCAATTATATCTTAGGGTGAAATTTTGGCATTGTTCAGAAAAACATCAATTTTTGATGAATAGTGAAACCACTAAGTGGTAGTTAAATAACTAATTTTTCATTTTAATGAAATATTACCACTTCTGTGATTTGATTTTAAAAAATCCGACATACATGGTTGTCATTAAGATGTAAAATGTGGTTCAATGAGATCAAAATAATTTTTGGTGAATAGTAACTTTTAAGTTCTTAATCGCGATTAGAGGTAATTAGTGTAGTTTAAGGTAAAAATATTGTTTTAATAAAATGAGATGAGCTTGACACTTGTCCTACTCCTATTGGATGAGTCATGGAAGACCAAGACAACCCATGGGTCAACTTGGGGACCCCATGGAGCCTCTTTGGTTGGAAAATGACATTAATATATATATATTTAATGTTAAAATTAAATTAGCACAAACATTAGTTGTTTTACTAAAACAGTTTTTAAGTGGGGTTAAACAAGTCCAAATTTTGATTATAAATATTAATTAGAAAGATAAAAAGATTTCCTACATCATAGTATTTTTTTTATAATTTTTAAACATTAAATAAATTAAATTATTTATGACATCATGATGATGCAGCGATGACCTCATTATTTAACGATTTAAATAAAACGGGAAGATAATGAAAAATCCAAGGCTTACACTTGTCCAAGGCCTATTGGATGAGGATATTTCGAACCCTTATCACCTTAGCCTCTAATTATATATGTGTGGGACCTCTAAAATCCGAAACTCATTTTATAATAAAGTGACTTTTCATTACTTTCCAAAAGTGCCCCTCCTCTCCACTTATAAAAGGCCCCCACCTCTTCCACCTTATTCACACCTTCAAGCCATTTGGCTCGGCCAACCTCTGCCCAAATACTCTCCCAACTTCCGCCTCTTACTCTTAGAAGCCTCACTTTGGGCAGAACTCTTCTCAAGGAATCCTTTGGCTCAAATCAAAAAGAGTTACCCGATTTTGAGGTAATGTCTTCTCTAATGTTGTTTTGTTCTATTTTTCTTATCCAACCCCCTAAACTCTTTTTATTCATTTCTTTTGTAAAAAAACCAGTATCCTAAATATACTAGGATGTTGTTATAAGAAGTATTCGAGCTACACTTACACACACCTACATCTAATGGTTAAAGAACATACGGTTTCTGGGGATGGCGAATTTCTGCCTCACGAAACGATGATTGTTCAACACTCATATAACACCTTCAAAGGTGGCCATTAAGATGTCACTATTTTTATATATTATATATAATATGTTTATGTTTTACTTATGCTTCTGTATTTCTCATTTATGGCATACTTTATGATTTCCATTATGGGTAAAACGCGATAATTTCATTTTAGGAAGTGCGGACTACCGCCCCCTCAAAGTGATGTGAATCGTTAATGCCATATGTGGGATGTATAAAGGATGGAGTAAATGATATTATATATGATATTATACTGGAACTATATTATAAATTTATATAATTATGATTTCATTACATTAAATACGAAATAGAAATGAAAGTAGCGTTCATGCGTACGTACGGCTTACCGTCTCCATGAACGGTGCATTTCATTTCTTACATCTAAATGTTAAGTAATATTATGAATGAATGTATATACTGGATATATATGATATATATGATATATACATCATGAATATAATTCTGGATATGATGTATATTTCACCACATGAACAACTTGTAATTATAAGAAGGTTATTGTTGACTCAAGTACCAAAGATCGACAAAACGACCGTTATTAACTTAAATAATTACATAATGTTCATAACATTGTAATAAGTGATATAAAAAGGATAATGAAATTGAAAATGGTTCTTAATAAGGTAGATATTAACTCTAGTTTATTATTCAGGAGGTTAAAGAACGGTTGAGTCAAGTCAGACACGAGGTAAGGGAATTTCTTAACCCAACTTCCATTCTTTGGGTTAATCTCCTACTTTCAAATTATGTCATGATATTATTTTGTATTATCTTGTATTTGTACTTTATTTATGTGTACTTATAGTGAATACACATAAAAGATCTATTTTATTTAAAAAAATGACCTTTGTAAGGGAATTTCTTAACCCAACTTCCATTCTTTGGGTTAATCTCCTACTTTCAAATTATGTCATGATATTATTATGTATTATCTTGTATTTGTACATTATTTATGTGTACTTATAGTGAATACACATAAAAGATCTATTTTATTTAAAAAAATGACCTTTGTAAGGGAACTTCTTAACCCAACTTCCATTCTTTGGGTTAATCTCCTACTTTCAAATTATGTCATGATGTTATTATGTCCTATTTTGTATTTTTACTTTCTTTATGTGTACCTATAGTGAATACACATAATAGATCTATTTTATTTTAAAAATGATCTTTTGAAGGACTTTGTCTCAATCTCCTTTCATTGAGGCATATTTGGTTTTATAGACAACTTTCTTTTATACGGTGTATAAACCCCTTTGACTTTTACGTTTATTCAAAAGGAATCTTTTTATACGAAGCGTTTTACTAAACGACAAAAACGGAATGATTTTCTTTCTGTACTTATGCGGCGACAACGACTTCTCTGCCACCGTGACCATTATTTGAGTTTCGGCTTCCTCTACAAGCCATCATTTTTTTTAATGAAAAATAAATACAAATTTTTAACTTTATTTTATTTTGGTATTGAAAATGGTTTTGAAAGCGTTTTTATTATATCAATGTTTTGTATTTATATCTTGTGATTGAAATGTGGAACTGTTATGTTTCCTTTATGCATGTTTTATGTGATACGATTATGTTATGGTTTATGATATGTTTAAACCGATTCATATGAGGAATGCATTGGACTTAATAAGTGACGGGTGGAGCCCGCTATAGCTCCTCGATGCATCGACAGGTCTCATGAGACAAACTAGTGTCTTGGCACGAGGCCTTGACAAAATCTTATTTGTGGTCTTGGCACGAGGCCTTGGCTACGTGGTTATGATAGTCTGGAATTATGCATTCCATCATTATGAAAGTGGTTATTGATATTGCATGTGATTATTCGACCAGTAGAATATCCATGTGAAGAAGTAAATGGCATTATCTCATTTTACTTTTGCCATATTATGTTGATGTTCAAGTTTAAAAGGCTTTTGTTTTAGTTATACATTGCCTTAAATGTTTATGTTTATTTATGAAAGCTTCCGCAATATTGTTATCCTTACTGAGCTTCTGAGCTCACCCCTTTCAATGTTTTAATATTTTCCAGGATGTGAAGAAGTATTTTATGAATGACCTGTAGAGATAGTCAGAAGAGGATATGAGTGTGGACAATGAAGACATTGTTATTAGTTTTTTCACTTTATGATGTAATGTAACATTTATGAATGTATCTAGTGTTTCCAAGGCTACTAAACTAATCGGTGTTTCGAGACTTGATCTTTTGTGATCATGCCAATGTTACGAAGTAATGCACCGACTCTGGGTAGCTGGGGTCGGGGCGTTACAACTTTCAATTCAAAACTTTCAATTCAAATTTCAAAAATTTCAATTGATTTAAAATTTCTATCTTGTTTTTTAATCCTCTCCCTCAATCAAGTTTTATGCCCCGTGCTATTTTGATAATCACAAAGCGGGAGAAATTCTTGGTTGATTGGGGGAGAAATCTTTCTCTCATGCTTTGCTTTACTTTCCCATTTATCCTTTAAAGCATTCATTTCATTTCATTTATACATTGTTTGTTTTGGTGATTGTGATCATCAAAATAGGGGGAGATTGTTGTACCTCTCGTACACCTCGTGGTTTAATTTTCATGATCACAATCACTCTCTTATTTATCTAATCTTGTTTTAAGTGTTTTTGGATGATATGCATGATTTCAGGATGCCAAGGAATTGGGCCAAGAAAGCAAGAAGCCAAAAGTGGACTGATTTTCAGTCCACCGGCCAACCGGTGGATGACCACCGGCCAGCCGATGAAGGCCTGGACAGAAGGCATCCCTCTGTCCAGACCACCGGCCAACCGGTGTCCCACCACCGGCCAGCCGGTGGAACCCAAACAGAATAGTGTCAGCCACTGCCTCAGCACCGGCCAACCGGTGGCCTCCTCACCGGCCAGCCGGTGGTGCCTGAGCCCGAAGGTCTCTCCTTTTACAAGCATCGGCCAACCGGTGGCCTAGCACCGGTCAGCCGGTGGAGCCAGTCAAACTCGCCTTTGGGCTTTGACCAGACCTGTCCACTTGCCTCCCAACGGCTCCAAAGGCCTCTCCAACGGCTCCGAAGACCCCCAAAGGCCATTTGAGGGTTCCCCCTCTATAAATAAAGGACTAGGAAGCCCCGGTAACGTACGGAAGCCCACGAGAACATTTTTGATCATTTTGGCGAACCTCCAGTGCATTCCTCCAATAACTCCAATAGCTCCAACTCACTTCCACATCCAAGGAGCACCATCAAAGAAGCTTGGGAGCGCCCTTCATCAACTCCAATCAATCCTTCGGCGCCCAAGTCTTCTCCTCTTACGGTTTTACTTGTTTTATCTTTTTTAGCATCATTTTGGGTTTGTGCCTACAAACCCCTCTTTCTCTCATCTCCCTTTCATTTGGGTTCTCACACCACCTTCAAGGTGAGAAGTGGTTATTCAAGCCTTCCCTTTAAAAGGCTTGAGACATAGGTGAGCTAGCCTTCACCTGTAAGAAGGCTAGTGGGTTCTTGCTCAACCATTGAAAGCAAGTGGGTTCTTGCATAACCATTAAAAGAAAGCTGTAATAGGTTCTAGACTAACCTTAAAGTCTAGTGGGGTTCTTGCTAAAACCATTAAAAAGCAAGCGGTAGTAAATCTCTCAACGGTTGAGTTGGGAGCGGAGACGTAGGCTTGGGTTTAAGCCGAACTCCGTTATCAAGTTTTGTGTCTTGCCTCTTTTATTTCTGCTGCACCTTTACTTTGATTTTAAATTGTTAATTATTTTTTAAAAGGCAATTCACCCCCCCTCTTCCCTTTTCTCCGCCCAACAATATCAAGGGTATTCAACTTTACACATATATACTTTTTTATTGTGTAAATACATTTATTTATTCAACATATCTTATTCGTGGAATAAATTATGAAATTTAATGAATCCATGTTGTATAAACTATGTGGCCAACATATGCATGAAATGAAATGATTATAAAGGGTGTGCCATGATAGTGCTCCAATGGATTGGGTAAAGAATAGTATCATGATATGCCATGTGAAATATGGGTTTACTCATGCTAATTCAATTTTAAATAGGTTTGACTCATGGTCCATGTGCAATGAGCCTTTGATCATTCAAATATCATGTTAAATGTTGTTGCCACATTTCCATTTTATGATAATCATGCTATATCATGCATTTATGTTCATGTTACAATTGTGCTCCATTGAAATGTCTATTTACTAAATTGTATTGAATTATTAATGTCATTTTCTTTACTCCCTTGTTGGGATTTATAGCTCTCCCTCTTATTATGCATTTCATTAGGTTATCCTATGCAATGCTATGTACGAAGGAATGTTGTGGTCATGTAAAAGATGTTTTCAATAATGATATTGTATTTTGTGTTCTATGTTTTTCTATAATGGTCTTAAATTCACAATACACTAGAACTATCAATCCTCAAGTTTTTCTTAGGTGAAATTTTATGTAATAAATTATGTTTATGTGTGTAATAAAAATAATGGTTATTATACATGAGGCATGAAATAGCTTAATTCATATCCTGGTGGTATACTTGTCAACAAGTTAAATATAAGGACCCAATTATCATAGGTTTTCATTAGACACTCACCATTCCATCTAGTAAGTGGGATGATGACGCAATAGACTCCATTATTAGTTTGACTCATATAGACCAAGGAAGGAATTATATTTGGTTGGTTATTTACCATATGACCAAGTCCTACCAATTCATTATGATCAAGGATTCGACCAAGGTGTATGATTCAGTCCAGTAGAATATTTAAGAAATTGTGAGGCCTTATGGTGTTTCACCAGCTATCATTTTGGATAGGGACCCTGGAATTACCTCTCTATTGTGGGAATTTCTTCATAAGTCAACGTGTATACAAGTTAAAATCAGTGTGGTATATCATCCCCATATGGATGGTCAGACGGAGCTAAAAATTGAAATTTTAGAGGATATATCTCATTCTTTTGTTCTCAACTTTAATGAAATATGGGATAACGTTTTTGGAATGGTGGAATTTTCATATAATAATACTTAAAAATCCTATATTAAAATTACTCCCTTTGATGTGATTTTTGGTTGTACATTTTAGTCACTATTATGTTGGAATGAAGTGGGTGGGAATTTTTTACTTGGATCGAACCTTCTGAATGATATTTCTAATGAGGTTTGATTGATCAGCCACTAGTTTTTGATGAAAAAGAGTTGGAATATGTCAAATTTTGTTAAATTAAATAGAGCCTTATAATTCTCAATGGGTGGTTGGGTGTTTCTAAAAGTGGAACCCGTATTGGGTCACCATTGTCTTATTAGGCAAGGGTAGCATACATTGAGGTATGTGAGACCTTTTCATATTAGTGAAAGAATAAAAAAGTTGGACATTTGGTTAGCATTAGCATCTCATGTAAATTCAATACATGATTTTTTCCATTTCTTGTAATCAAATATGTATACATCAGACACATCTCTTGTGTTAAATTTGAAGGATCTAGAGAAAGAATTTGATTATTCTATAATCTAGTGACTAGTACAGATTGTAGATTCCCAAGTAAAAGTGCTTCAATTGAATATTATACACTTAGTTTGGGTTCTTTTTAATCATGTAAATGATGATCATAATATTAGGGAATTAAATTATTGGGAGGAAGTGTAGTATCCTTATTTATTCTCCCATCAAACATTCAAATGATTTTCTATTGGAAAAAAGTTTCCATACATGGGATAATTGTCACGTATATGGTATTATTATGAGGTATTTTCTCCATTATTTTTTTTCATTCCATTACTACTAGGATTTACTGTGTGTTTTTTAGAATAAAAATTCTGGTTATATTGATAAACTAAAGGAGTTAAGTGGTTGGAGCATAGTTAGTGGAAACTGTGTGCCAGCTTAGTGAAAACCATGTTCCCTAGATAGTGGCACTGTCCAGGCTTCACAGCCTTGTCTAGTGGTATATGAACCTACTAGGCTAATCATTTGACCATGAAAGTTTCACAATCTAGGAAACATGGTTGTGTTCCCACTCAAGGAAAACTATGAAAAATAGTTTACTCTTTTATAGAGGAGTCGCATGATTGTCACACGATTTCGATAATTGTGTAGAAACACCATTTTTCCTACCCAAACATTTAAAATGATTAAATTTATATGATATCCCTACTAGATTTTAACCCTCAATATGCCATTTCTCCCACCATTCAACCCCCAAGTCCTAGTAGGTCCTCCTTATCCTCCCCTCCTTCTTTCATCATTGTTTCGGTATTTTAGTTTGATTATTTAGGAAATCATCAAGTAAGATTGTCCTATATTTTCTTCATACCTATACATGGTATATTCTTAATTCATTCTTTTTTCCGATTTTCTCTAGAAATATGTTTTATATATGTTTGGTGGGACCCATTTTTTCAGTTTAATCTTTTATATTTTGTAGTGTTCTTTATTCCTTAAGAACTCCTCTTTTTATAGATTATTGTTTCCAACCGTTTATGGGTGTTATCAAGAAATAGCTAGGGATTCCATGTGTTGACATAATTTCATGATTTTATTCTGAATTATATGGTTTAAAAATAGGTTTTGTGAATTTTCAAGGTGGTTTGGAAAATGTTTTGCATGGGTTTTGGTGTGTGTCCAGGGTTTTATAGTTGTTTTATTTTTTAAATGGTTTTTTCAAGTGTGATTTCAATTATTGGAATTTTTATTTTAAAAATATGCACTTCACATGATATGTGGTTGGAATAAATCACATAGGAATCCATGGAATAATGGTTGGTATACTAGGTCAGTATGTTATATAAGTTGAAAGGGATGATGACCGACCACCCAAGTTGGATTACATAATAGTACTAACTAAACATTTCTAGTGATGATTGGTTGGCTCATGCTAAAGATAGGCTATCATGTCCAAGACATGATCACTCAGAGTATGAGGACCCTAGGAGCCCACATTATCTAGTTACATATGGATTACATATTATGCTTATATTGTGTGATAGTTTCAACATTTTTTTCGTATTCATTTATTATTTTATGTTAAATCATTTTATAATTAAAATTCATTATCTGTTTCCATAATAACTAGCATGAATATTTATCATCTAATGTAATTACATGGAATCCTTTTGGTAGTAAACCATAGGTAAATTTGTCTCACACACTAAATACTCCCTCAATTGTATGTAGAACTTGTCATCATTCACTTAGGAAAAGGAAATATCTTTTGTGGTGGGGATGGTGGATCTATGAGCCAGTAGTTCCTTTTAAGCATGTTTTAATAGTGGTGGATTCAGGTGTCATCCCACATAACACATGGATGTTTTGTTTATCTAGTTTATCCCCCCACTATTTCATTTCCTTTATTTCCTTGCTGTAAGATTAAAATTTTTAACTTGTGATTGTATGGTTGTTCATTGATTTATCATTTTATGGTTATTTGATGTGATGTGACGTCATTTTTCATTAATTGTTTATAGTGGTAATTCAGTGGTTAAGATGTCCACAATGGTTTTACATGATACTGAAAAATGAGTTACCAACCTATGGGGATCAAGAATGCCCTTCGAGTCATGCCACAAGCTTGGTCAGATGTTAGGTTGGATGGAAACCTAGACCAGTTCGTGACATATGACATCTTTATTATAAAGTTTTTTATATTTCTATTAATGAATCATATTTATATTTTAGCCACATTTCCAGGTTATTCATAATGCACATATGGCTATGTCCTCATGAAATGTATCACATTTTATCCTTGATGACCTCCCATTTTCCATTCATTTTTTGTCATTTAATATGTTTCATGAACACTATTTTATATTGATTTTCCCTAAAAAGTCACTTGATTTTTAGGTTACCTATTTTAGAAGAAAACGGAGTCTTTCAGGATTATTAAATAAATACTATGTTTAATTTTTCCTTGTATAATTTATACATTATGTATATGTATTCGAAGACACCAGACCCCAAAAAATATTTATAAACTATTAGTGTAAAAACATTTCAATAAATTGTGTCAAAACCCTGTATTAAATTGTTGTGCCACCATATTCCTTTTATTTATCAATTTAGTTCCAATAATATGATAATCATTTTTTAGAACATCAAAAGTCCATACATTCAATCTTGTAAATTTATTTACCTCATGGTGTGTAACCAATATCCAATTAGAATCATTTAAAGCTTTATCATCATTTTTGGAAACAAAACAAGATGAAAGGAATTATAAGCCCCAAATATTATGGAAAATGTCTAATATTGGTCATTTAATTCAACATTTACAATGATATTGATTATTGGATTATTATTTTTGATTTATCAAAACATATTATTAGTATTATAGGGTATGTGTTCATTATTAAACTCAATAAGTTAATTAAATCCTCTAATATCATTTCCTCAAAAGTTAATGTTTCTAAAATCAGTAAAAAATTTATTCAAATCAATATTATTCACTTTTAAATAACATTCATCAAACATATCATGAAAATTTTCTTCAACAAACAAGGATATTTTATTATATCCATTAGAACCCTTACTCATATTTGAGTATCCTAAATATATAACTTCATTATATTTTTTCAAAAAATTATCCTAGGTGTCTGTAACATTAACAATAAATACATTACATTAAAGGACACTAAAATATCCAATTATCGGATTTATTCTTATCTAATGATAATAAAGTTTCTTTATCCATATAATCCTTATAAGAATTTAATTTTTATTATTATATTCATAATTAAAATTTATATTTTGAAAATTACATTAAATTACATTCATTTAATATATTTCATGTTATTTCAATCAGTATATGATTTTTAATTTCTAAAACACAATTTTTTCAGGTGGCATAACAACTGAGAAGTTAGAAAAATAATATATTGATCACAAAAAAATTTAAATTCAATATTTCACAATTCCATTCCTTTATAAGTACTAATTGATATAAATTTCTGTTATTCTTCCTTTATAAATTATTTAATAAATGAAATAATCTTATAAAAATATTCAAAACATTGTAAAATTAAATCTAGAAATTTATAACTACTAAAATCAACTTCAATTACACAAATATATCTATTTTTATCTGTTACGGAATTATTAACTATTAAAAATAAATATAAACTATTGGTCTGAAGTTTAATTATAGTTTTTATATAATTTATTGTTTGTAATGATATTTTATATTGTTTAACATTCCATTATGATTTGCAAAAATCTATGTTTTCCTTAATATTTTCAAGTATCTATATACCATATTGTTCATAGAATAATTATAAGTAAACATGAAATTAACATCAGATAATCATCTTTTCTACAAAATTAAATAAGATATTATATCATTTAATCTTTTAAAATTATGATATGTTTTTTTCAGTAAATTTGATTAAAGTTACATTACTTTTTCTTTTTTGTATAAAATATAACTGATTAATCTTTTAAAATAATAAATAGATCATTTTTAAATATTAAAATAATTCAATCAACACATTTTTCAGAAATTTTAATTAAATGTTATTTCAAATAGTAAATTAATAAAACAGTTGATGTAATGCAAGAATTGAAAATAAATCCATTTAAACCCCATTTACAATACCTTTAGAATTATCAAAAAAAGTATCATTACTACCCTTAAATTTATTAGATGATAGAATTTAAATATTTATATATTCTTATTTTTCTATAATCCACTATCAATTTACCATATATTCATAAAATTTATTCCATGACATGTTTCATATAAAAAAAATTAATGATCATATCGGTACCCATATTGACAAACATCCAATTGGTTTAAAAATGAATTTTTAGGAAATGATATAGATTTAATTTATTTATTTATAGGTAATTCATAGGATAATGATTTGATAATGATTTTAATGTATTATCTAAGAGAATGTTGAAATCTCAAGGAATATACATTTTTATAATGAAGCAACATTTTACCTAAAAAACATGTAGTAGTTGATGTACTTCTATAGGAACCTTTATCAAAGAAAGTATTTTATTTTTTGGGTAAACTACTATCATAACCATGAATATTATTAGTTTTATATATTTTATAAATCTATATTATATTATTATATTTTTCTCTTTTATAATGCATGGAAGATTAGTTTTAAAAAATTCAATTTCTTTTTTAATCTTATCATTATATTCTACAACGTTATTAAACTTCATATCTACAACCACATTGTTTATATAAAAAAAGTTATTTTTATATTGTTTTGCTTGTTATGTTCTCAGATTTCACCATGTACATATTTTGAATCTATTTATAATGATTTAAATTTTTCATAGGTGGTTTAATTGAAAACATATTTCTCCAAACAATTTTCTTCATAATGATGTTTTCCAAATATTCTTTTAAGATCATAATGTATGTTATAATTTTTTTCTAAAATGTGATTTCATCCAATATTATCCATATATATTTTATCATATGTATTTATATAAAAATAAAATTATTAACAAGAATAATAAATAGATTAAAATATTTAGTTTGATGAAGCCATTAAACAATGGTTTAAAACATATTTTTCATAACTTGACTTTTCATATTAATTAGAGTTTATTGTTCAAAAGCACCATGAATCAAGGGACATAATTTTTTTCTCTTAATTGATTCTCTTAGTATTATAATTATTGAGTAATTTATATAATATTTTGATGATCCATTTTCATATAGATTGACAAAAATATAATATTTTAATCATTATTGAAAATATTATCGCCTTTACACCATTGATTATAAAAATTTCTAAGGTAATATCTATTATATATACATGCGGGTAATTTCATAATTGATCCTTTAGAAACATGAATAAAATTATTTCTTTTACTAATTTTCAACACCACCAAATATATTTTTTATTATTATGCCACTTTAAGGAAGAAGTGGGAAACCAGGGTTCACAAAACAAGGGTACCGCTACGTGATGAAAGAGATTACAAATTTATTAAACACAAAACTGATATTATTAGAATTAGAAAATCTATATAATTACTAATGAAATGTACTAACCTAGATTTCTAGATCCATAATGATGAGAAATTCGAGGTGAGTAGACATTATGTCCATTGTCTGTATGAATTCCTCTGAGTTTATTATACCATGGTTAATGCCACGAGCCAGTATTCGGTCTTGTTTGTGTAACCACGCCTCTTGCTCCTCCTTGGCGTCAACCCGCAGTCTTCTTTCATATATTATTTTGATCTCCTCTTTTTAAGAATTTACCCTAACCTCTTTTTCAAGAATTTATTCTTTGGAATATAGGAGGAGCTTCAAGAACTCCCCTTCCTCTTTCTCAACTGTTCTGGTTTTCCTTTTCTGTTCGCCACCATTCCCGTTCTGAGCAGTCTTGCCTTTAATGTTTCCACCTTTCGTAGCCAACCTTGTTTCCATATGTTTAGGCAAGTGTTAATAATCCTTTCATTCCTTTGGTTTGTTCCTCCTGACCACAATACATTTCCCTGAGTCTCTATTTCCTTTTTTCCATTTCTTCCTTCTAGGTCTGTGAAGTCCTTTCCCTTGAATTCTTTCCAAACTATCCACTGATAATTGGCTATAACTGTCATCACCTGAATCCTCTTCCTTTTGATCAAGTTTTGGTCCTTGGAAATTAATCATGAATCATGAGATATATTTATCCAAATAATATTAGTTATATGTTCTTCATTTATTCACATGGGAAATTTATTCTCTGAGGTTATAAAACAAAATAACTCTCAAACAAATAATAGAAAATCCCAAACTTTTGGAATAGGTCTATAATAACAGTTTTCCCAAAAACCATTAGTATAGGTATACACCCACACTAGAATAGCCCTCACGCCTCCAAAACATTTGTATAGGTTTTACCACTGATTTGGAGAACTATACAAATGGTTTCAAACAATTGGTATAAGCTTTTTTCAAGTAGTGTACATGTAACAAGTTGTAGGTACAGAATATTTGACTAAACCATGTAAACACTTATGTTTCTTTTATTTACATTTACTACTAAAACATATAGATAATAGTAAAATAGAAATATTAGAGGATATAAATTCTAACATGTTTTTGAATATAAATTGAGGATATAAAAAATTAATAAATAACATGATGGATACAACCCCACTCACCCCTTCTAGGTTGATCATATTTTTCTAGAAAATTGATTGGCCTTAAAGCTATGGTTCCCTCTATTATATATTAAAATCTATGACGATCAATAATAACATTTCAATCAACAATGGACTTATACATATGTATTATGATCAAAATTATCACATATGGATGAATATGATGATACCATATCTTCTTTCACATAGAATGGAATAAGATGATGTTTCTACTATGGGTTTTCAAATAAATAATAATGAATCTCCAATAAAATAAGTTTATATGAGGATAATATAAGTATATGGTACGTAAAGAAATTCATTCCACTTATCTATTTTATAAAACATTTATATGAAGGTGGTGGTTATCTAACCTACCAATTAGACTTCAGATAAACTTGAAATCATATTCAAAGGAGATGTGTAGGAAATGAAGGAAATCCAAAAAAATATAGGTGTATGTTTGAAGATGTGATTATAGATGAAAAAGAAAAAATCAATGATTACTTTGATATTTAGATTGAATAATTCATAAATATAAGAGTATTGAAATATTGCATGGAAGAATCTATAATTTTTAACAAGATGTGAGGAATTTTTCTAGTTAGTTTTTATGAAAATTAATATTCATTGTATTATTAATACGATATATCTCATGATTAAATAAAAAAAAATCTAGTATTAGTGTTTCTGAAATAACAATAATTTCAAAAGGTTGATGAAGGAGATGGCCATTGAGGCTATGATCGAAATTAAAATACGAGAACAAGAATATGGTTTTTCCTGAATTTGATGATGATGATGAAAATGATGAAGATTATATGCGAATTTTTTAATATATCCCTAGGATATTATTAAAAATAATATCTAAGTACAAATTAAAAATCCTACTCAAATGGTATAATATCTTTGGAGAGAGGAACTTCGTAATTAATTTTACAAAGTAAAATAGTGGTCTGTTTAATGATAGGGATCTAGGAGAATCCCATAGGGATATTTATGGGGTGGAAAGACAATTTATGATAGAAAATTTTCTAAAGGGATTAAATTTGTCATTAGAATAAAATATAGTATCTTGTTTAATAAGGTTTAAGAGAATTAACAAAAAAGTATTCCATCAGAAGTTGATATTTGGAAAAAATATTAGGAGAGTCACAGATCAGGTGGAAAGAACATGAGATACCTTATGAAGCAAAGAAGCAGAAGAAAGAGTAATATAGATGATACATATATTGAAATCCAAACCAGATATATGTCATGATAATGACATGACCATCAATAATGAATTCAGGATGATGAAAACAATAAGATGAGAAGCTGAATTAATGAAGATAATTGTCTAAAAAATTTGATGATACATGTAATAACACAGTTTTCTTCATGTAATGCTTTGGGATATTTCTATAAATATTCATGGATCTAGCAATTTATATTGTGTGAGATTTTAAGGCCTGGTGTTTCCAGAATTAATTTTTTAAATATATTAAATATCACACAAATGTAGTTTTCCTAAAAATGCGTAATTACTCTTAAATGGAGTCGTACATCTTAAATATAAGTACACATTTGAGTTCAGAACATGGGTTTTACCCTAGGTGAAACATTAACTTTATCGGTGTAGGGTATTTGGGTCAAGTGAAGTCACAGGAGAATTAGTAAAATATATTTATTAATTTAACAATTTTATTTATTTAATGTAGTTAAATAACCTATCCTCTTTAAATATGATTTCAAAAACAATTCTCAAGGTTATCCTCATAAGTTTGACGATTGAGAAGGTTGTCATGGAAGAGCATTGGCAGACATCGAGATCACAGATCGATGAGTTAATATTTGGTGATCAGTGTGATGAAGGAAAAAAGGATCTAACCAATGATAAAAATGTGGATTTTTTATTCATAATTGATTGATCTAAAATGTGGTATGATGTTTTTTGTGGATTTAACCCAATTCTTTTACCCCATGATTAATGTAAATCAATTGAATAACAAATTAATTCATAGATCAGCCGTCTGGTGGAATACGTTTAATTTCTGGATTCAGTGAGAATATAATACTGTTTTTTCCTTAATTTCAATAAAAATTTCTTCATATTTCCTATGATAAAGTTACATGTCCATAATAAACAATGTCCATGGTTTATTCCATACAATTATGGTGTATGATTTTCACTCCATGTTCTATTGGATTTTATCATTTGAATTTTCTTTTGACTAATGGTTTGATGAATACCTAGTGAAAGATTGTTGAAAATTATATTTTTGGTGAAAATTATCATTACCAATGGTTTTGGATGGAAATTATGTGACACTTTTTCATTATATGACTATGATATTTGACCCATGAAGTGATTAGTAGCTTTAATTCATAGTTTGGGTGTGTGAAACTTGTGAGGTGTGGCGACGGAGGTGAAAAAGAACCATATTTTGATGGAATCCATCCAACAATGGAAAATAGGATTATTCAGTCCTAGATCCATGAAGCATAGTGTGATTCATAGAATAATATATGGGAGAAAATAGCCTGTATGAATTCATGAATCTTCGATATTTTTTGTGAAATTCTTGAACACAAGACACGTAGTCCTATGAACACACGTAGTGTTTTCCATTCTATGTGGTGAAAGGGTTTATTAAATGAGAAATAAATGATACATAATGTGACACTTCCACCTGTCATGTGACCCATGTTAGTAGCTCAGAATTTATCTTGGAAGATATAAGGACATGGCTCGTTGTACACAGGTAGTTAAATAGACATGTACATACTACATGGATAGAATACATGGACATATTCCGGTGTATATGGGCACCCAAACAATGTAATTATGAGTTCCATGATGAAATAAACACATTTATTAACCTAATAACACTTTGTATGTTTATAAAACCTATATTTCATGTTAGTGAGAGACAAATGAAGTAGAAAGATTAGCGAGACACACTATGTACCCAAAGTGAAACATCGTGTACTCCATTGAGGATAGGTTGAATTCATTTTTATACTTAAAATATATTTTTCTTTGAGATTTTGTTAGCTTCCATGGACCAATATCAATTTAGTGTGTTCTCTTATTCCTTTCTTTGAGGGTTAGTATGCAATCATTTCTGATTCATATGTTAGTGATCCCTTCAAAGGGAATTCATCGATAGAGTTGTTGGAATCCTTCCGGGAGTCCCATATTATGATCCTTTACCATCACCTTTCCCTAGGTGGATTTCTGGTTATCGTTTCAAAAAATATATTCCATAATCGATCCCCTACTTTGTAGGTCACTCTAAATTGAGTTGTGGGTATACCCCATTACCATGGGTTGATTCTTATATATGTATTGTTCTCCTAATACATTTAACATGTACTTATTATGGTGAGACCCAATGTTTAGTGACTTTCTTATGGACATCATCATTTATATCTAACTCATACAACATGTAACCTATGTTGATATCCATTAGTTATAGAATGGACTAGGTGGTGAAATCTCCAGAATGAGTGTTACCTTGGATCCGTCGAGAATTAATACTAGGCAGGTTTTTCAATTTTGATCTTACCCTGAGACTGTGTGCCCAAAGATATTATAACTTAATTTTTTATTGTATTTCTATCTTTATGATTGATATATCCTATGATTATCTCACTACTCTTGATGATTTTTGTTTGGATATTTTAGGGTTTCTTATAGGGTATTATTTTACTCACCCCTGTTTCATCTCTTCCAATATATGTAATTTCTTGTGGGGATGATAAAACTTTTTGTAGAGTACATGGTGGTCTAGGAGTGGGTATAAATAGTTTGGTATTTACATGTTGATGATTCTACTAGTGTTTCATTTGACCTCTTATATGTAGGTAGAACATTACTTTCCAGTTTTGGATGGTCTAGTATTTTTCCCCTTTTTGATTTCCAATACTTTATGTCATAATATAAATGTGAGATTATATATGTAATCATTAATTTTTATCTATTTTTTATTGTAGCATAGTATTTTCATATATATGTGTGTGTTCATGTTGGTACCTTAGTCTAATCCCTTCCATGTGTGTGGGATATGTCCTCTTGGCACTAGTCTCCATCCCTTGTCCTATTGGAGGCTTGATTGGGGCATTTGAGTCATGAGCCCAATCTAAATAGGTAATGAAAAATGGTATTAGAGGTATTATCTAGAAAAAAGTGTTATAACACATCCTAGGTTTTAGATTGTATTTTTTATTTTATATTTTCTATACGTGATGTATGTTTTGGGAACTAGGAAATAGTGTTAATATGATTTAATATTGAATCATAGGATAGGATGTCCAGTGTTGGTGAGGAGGACGGCGTATCCATTCTCCAGGAAAAGGATTAGATTATTGTTTAATTGGTATATGTAGACACTAGTTGTAGGTAAAAACATTGGTACATGCATCATATATTAATGGGTCTTGGTTTTCATGTCCTTACTGTGTCATCTTCCCAGACATAATCATTGACCATAGTACATATTGATAATCTTCATGATACTGCAATGATGATATCTAGATAGGATTTTGAGATAGTTTCATGATGAAAACTATATGTGTGATGAGGTTCCAGTTCATGAACCCACTCACAAGGTGTTTTATTCAAGTGGACACCAAACAGTGCTACGCGCTATTGAGTAGAAAATGGATGTTTTTGTGGATTGTGAATATTTTCATCCACATATTGAGAATTTGATACCTCGAGTAGGAAAAAATTATGGTGCACATAGGCTTGGAATGATACATGAGTTCCATATATATAGGTCATTGAGGTTCAATGATGATAAATACCCTAACTTTGTAGATGTATGACTTGAGGTAGAGGTATGGATTTCCAACGTGTGCGGATCTTGATTGAATGAATTATTGTGATTATAACCCATTTTATTTGTATAGAAGTAGTTGGATCTGGTTGTACTAGGAAATTAAATCCCTATTCTATGTGTTCATCTCGAGTTTCATGGTCAATTATCACCTAGTTAACATTGAGGTCCACGCCTCTTCATGGGTGGTTGGGGACTGACATGATCTTGGGGCATGAATGTCACGCTTGGATGACACCACTATTTGATGATGGTTATGGAAGTGGGACAGATCTTGGGTGAAAAAGTTAATTGGTAGACCACTATGTTGGTATTGTTAGATGGGACTTTGGACATTTTAGGATGATGAAAAATTCCCCCATCGAGACACGATCCCAAACCATGTGCTTGAGTCAGTGCATCCCAAAGGAGCTAGTGTCGAGGTGTGGGGGATGCATTTATCTAAATTTTGTGTTTGAGGTTGTTTCATGTCACATTAATTAAATTATAGATATGTTTTTATTTAATAGAAGGTATGGGGAAAGGATTAGTTCCATTAAATAGGATCTTTTAGAAGATTCATTTGTGGTTTTATGTACAACATGTGTCGTTGCTTCCCTAGTTGTAGTTTGAAAATAATGTTATGAGTGACTTTTCCCTCATTGTATCCCATGTTTGAATCCTGGTGATACAATCAGATCCCTTTTTTACATGAACCTATTATATATGGATTCTTTAGAGAGAATCGGTGATTACATGATTTTACTGACAATGTGACATAACTTTGGGAGGTGATAGATGGCCTCACGTGGAAATCATCCCATTGTGTGGTGGGACCATATCATGTTTTTATTTATATATACTGGTTCTTTACCATCCATGATAAGATACGTAATACCAATGTCTGTAGTTGGGCTTCTAGTTTGATTGGATGGAGTTTTACTCCTTTTATATGGAGTGATCTCTAAACAAGACATGATGAGTTCATTCACATGAGGTACCAAGAACATTCTTATCAGTTGTCTTGTATTACCCTTAGAGTAGAAGATGTTATCATATTTTAGTTGATATGATGGGTTTGGAGTATGAGGGAATCATTTCTAATGTTTTTAAAGTTTGAAATTACATCGATATTTTTCTTTCTCCTTGGACTTGTACCATCGATAGACCGATATCTAACCAATTATATTTGGTAACACCACGTAGTTGTAAGCAATGAAGGTTCAATCCAGAGTTTTTAGAGAAAGAGGCTTTGTACGACCTATTGTTTATTCTTGGGTATCCCTGTGCTATTCTCCAAAGATGTGAATGATTTCATGAGGTTGTATTTGGATCATTTTCACATGGACTATGTGACATGATTGAAATTATCCCCTGTTGATAATCGACGGATTCTTCGCCACCATGGATTGTGGTGAAGTAGATATCAATGTTTGACCATAGGATGGGTTTTCACCAGTTGTAGGTTTGAAATGAGGATGTATAGAGAATGGATTCATGGAGATATCATGGTTTATTTGAGCCCTTTTTGATACCTATTGGCTTGTATAATGCCACATCAGAGTTCATGAGACTTAGGAGTGGGATCCTTGACCTTTCTTCAGTCAGTTATTGGTATTCATATGCGACAAAACCCTAATTACCTCGGTATCAAAGTTAGAGAACATGAGAAAAAGGGGATACAGTTTTGAATGATTCGAGAGTGATAATAATATGAAATCTCATAGTTCAAGAAAAATGTCTTCTCAGACACGTGAGTGACAGGGGGCCCTATAGAGGTAGAGGTAGTTTTTCATTGAGAGACACACTAGGCGTGGCCATGGAAAAAAACGCTTATAATGTGGTTTTCCTTGCACTGTTGATGATATAGGTAATTAAGAATATGACCTCTTTTAAAAAAAACCTCATTTGTGTGAGGATATTTTATGATACCTCTGTTAAATAGTTCTTACCTATCACTTGTTTTGAGACATAGGGACGTATGACTCAGGGACATCGATTTTGAGATGTTAGGGGACGTGATATTCCTTAGATATATTCCTGATATAAATTATTTAATGGAGTGAATCATGTCATCCTATCTCATAGATGTATGGTGACTCATATCATGATGAGAGCGTAGGTGTGAAAGAGGTTGTTTTCCCTTAGTATTAAATCCAGTGGTGGTGGGTCTATAGTGGGATCCCTTATCATAGGTTGGACAACCACTGGAGTTGCAATGAGTGTTTGAGTTGAACTCTTGTTGTATTATCTATCTATGGGTGATGACCAACCGAGTGTTGTGGATATTTATGGACAATTGAGAGTCCAATAGGTGGCATGAATTTTTGAAATTCCTTCTACAATCATTGAAAATTTTATTTCTTACTTCTGAACATGATTAAGAAGTGGATGCAAGAAGCCATTAGAGACTCGGCTTTAGTTGAGAATTTTGTTTTACCATATTCTTCTATCTAGGTAAAATTTTTCCCTTATGGTTCTTGTGAACATTATTTAGGTTTTCATGTTGGATTTATAATCATGGCTAGGATGATCATCAACCACTAGTGGGGATTTTTTTTCATGATAATTACCATTCCACCACCAGTGTAGAACCTTTTTAAGGACATGTATGAGGGACCTATTAAGAAACTATTATACTATTCATATTGGGTGGATTATAGTGTTTGGTTCGTAGTTTTTGTTCTATTAATGGTTGTAATAGATTCATCTCATCCAGGGGATGTTGACTTCCCAGTAAAATCAGACTCCTCACTGGAGTGATGATGGAGGGCATTGGAGTTTCTGAAGATATGAAGTATTAGCCAAGGTGGAAGGGTATATTTGGGAATCTAAGGATTAATTTTCAAAAGGTTTTGTTGTTTTAGAGTGTGGTGTTCCTAATAACCCTAAGGATATAGTATTTCTTGTTTTCATGGTGTTCTCTACTTGTCATGAGTGAGGAGTTATGTTCATGAATCATTTCATGATATCGACCCGGGTGAGCTAGGCCAAGAGATTGGACTTTTTTTTATCAACGACCGGGTCATATTGAGGACTGGTAAGATAAAGAACCTTTATGGGAATGTTTTTTCTAAGGTCTATTCATTTTGATAGAATAATAAACCTTTTGGATTGATCCAAGGAGTGGGAGGCCCGGTTGAGAGGACAGTATCCCCACCTTTTAATTAGTTATTCTTTTCACTAACAAAAATCCTTGAAAGTGGTAATAATATTATGTCAAATTTATCCCTATTGATGAATTTGAAAAATTTATAGGAATATTTGTAGAGGATTTCCTTGAGACAACATGAGATTATGAGTCCTGTTGGGCCCGTAATTAGTTATGGAAATATACTAAATACATTAAATATGACATGCATTCAATTTTACAAATAAAGTTTAATATATATTAAATTATGGATCAGATAAAAAATATAAGGCCTATATTGAGTTCAAAACATGGGTTTTACTCTAGTCATGATGTAAACATTGTTGGCATTAGTCACTTGTGTAAAGTAACATCATGGGAGAATTAATAAACAAAATTATTTTATTTATTTATTTTATTATTTTGAAAAAATGACCTAACAAATCCAATTTAAATCTGTTGTTATAACCAATTCATAGTTTTATCCTCATAATCTTGAGAATTGAGAAATAGATCATGCAGGAGTGTTCTTGGGCATCAATATTGTTGATCAACAGATTGACCATTAGCAACCGGTCTTCTAAAGGAAAAAAAGTATCTCACCAATAACACTGACATCGCTTCATTATTTATCAATGATCGATCCAAAAAAATGTAGGATGTTTTTTGTGGATTTATCCATATTTAACCGTGCCTTAATAGTGATTCTTTCCAAAAACAAACTGTTTGTGGATTGGTCTTCTAAAGGTATGAGTTTATTTACGGGATATAGGTATAATATTTATTTGTTTATTCATTGATTTATATACCAATTCATTATTGTTTCCTGAAATTAAGGATTGAGGCTGAAAATTATTGGTTTAATTCCTCACTTTCATGGTTTATGGTTTTCTTTCCTTGTTCATTATGTGTTTTTCATTGGAAATATCTTTTGAACTATGATTCAATGGATACCCAGAGAACGATCATTATACATTGGATATTTGTATCAATGGATCATTACCATGGTTTTGGTATGGAGATTTAGGAATATGATTATGGTATATGACAATGTAATTAGATCCATGTATAGATCATGAGTTTTTCTTCCTTGTATGGGTTTGTGGCACTGGGGAGGTGCAATGATGATGATTTGATAACATCAAATTCATCTATAATCTAACCAACAACAGCAAGGTGGTTTGGTCAAACCTAGATCTATGTCTTGAGGCATGATTATTGGTGGAATTGATGGGCTCAAATGGATCTTATGAACATGTAACAATTTTGATTTTTTTTGAAATTCCTAACTACACAGCATGTATTCTTATAGACACACATTATGTAGTCCATTTTGGGTGGCTGTAGGGTTTCCTCATAGAGAAAATGATTAAATTTAATCTGACACAATCACATTTCATGTGACCCGTGTTGGTGGCTCGGTGTGTATCTTAGAGGATATGAGGACATGGATAGGTGTACATGGTTTGGTACATGGACATATCCATAGTATACACACATGGTATGATGTACACGGGCACTGGAAGAACGACACGCCGTGTTCCATTATGACATATACACACAGTGTAACCTTTGTACATAATATATAATTTGAAAAAGTACATAAAATGTGAGTGATATTAATGTGTATTATTGATCTTAGTGAGACATATTTTTTACCCATAGGGACACTTCATGTGCTTCATTGAAGATAATATGGATCCCTCTTTCATCTCAAATTATCTTGGGTGTGAGATTGTGTGAGCTTCCTTAGACTATTATTGGTTGAGTGTGTTCCCTTGGTCCACTCCATAATGATTAGTATGGAAACATGTCCTACACATATGATGGTGATTCCTTTCAAGATATTTCTCAAATAGAGTTGTTGGAATCCTTCCATGAGACCCAGAGTGAGGTCCTATATAATCATCATTCTCTAGGTGGGGGTCTTATTATCATCGTGACTAACACTATGCAAGAGTGGATCATCTAAATAGCAGGTTATACTAGATTGGGATTTTGGTATACCCCATGTCCTGGTGTTTGATAGTCATCTACATTTCATTCCTTAAAGACATGTAGGGAATAATAATTTTAGCGAGACTAGATGAGTACTACATCTCAGATATAGTCCATCAATTCTACTTAACTCATGGATCATGTTCTTTATATTGAGTTTCATAAAAGATGGAAAGAATAATGGAGTGAAATATTCTAAGTAACTGATATCTTGGAACCTTTGAGTTGTGATCCTATTCTACTCTTTCAGTTGTGATAATACCCTAAGACTGTGTGTCAACTATTATTATATCTGGATGTTTTATTTTGTGTATTAGATTAGGATTGAAATTTCCCATAACGAGTAGACTACTCTAAATGTTTTATTTTTTTTTATTTATGGGTTTAATATTTTGTATTATTATACTAACCATTCAATGAGGTATACCTACACATTTCATGTCTTATATAGATGGAAAACCATTTTGTATTGTCCTTGGTGGACTAGGAACAAGTGGATCTAGTTTAGGCCATATAGAACAAGTTGTATATTAGTATTTCATTTTAAAACTGTCTAATACTTATAAAACGGATGGTCATTAATTTTTAGCATTGGCCAGGGTTATATTTGGACATGTTTTTAATTCTAGTACATTATTTCATATGCTAATTATGGGATTATAGATGTATTCATTCAATTTTATCTTTAGATTTTCATTTCATCATTTTATAGGCTTGGATATGTGTGTGTCCATATAGGTACCTTCAGATAATTCCTCCCATGTGTGTGTGATATACCATCAGTGAAATAATAAACTACCCTTGGAATATTAGAGGAAGACTTCAGGAAGTTGAGTCATATGCCCCTTTGGTTTCAGTTGTGAATATTCATACGTTTAAGAAAGTAATATTATCAACTTGAATTTTTTGTGGAATTAAATGGGGGTGAATTAATTGATGAAATAAAATATTATTTTGAAATATGAGTTATGAAGCACCACATAATAGTGTCTTTAATATGTGAAATCATTAAATATGACTACTGGTTATTACATATTGGCTATATAATTTATATCTATGAAATCTCATGATGTTGAGCATTTTTTCACTTGAAAATAAGAAAAATATAAGTCCCTTAAAATGGTATAAAAATAGTTTTTTTAAACCATTCATGTTCAAAAAATAAATTTATTCATGTGTGGTATAATGATAATAATGAGATATTAGTTATTAATAGTATGTTTGTTATACATTTTTCCTCACACTAAAATATAAAGGAATGTGAATATACACTAGCTAGACCTCATCCACCATATCCAGCATTGAAATCTTGCCAATATAGAAGATCATAATTCAAATGGTATTATTGATTCTATAGTATTCTTTGAAAATGTTATAAAACTACTGGAATTTTGTATCACATTGATTGAGAAAGAACGTATCAATGGGCAGAATAATTAAAATAAATAAAATTACCTTCTAGAGTATATTGTAATTTTTTAAAAGAGAAACTGGTAACTAGAAGTTTATAAATTTGACTTCCATAAATAATATATTATTTAATGGATATGATTTCAAGATTATATGATAAAAAGGATCATTATGAAGTGTAGTTAATGAATAAATTTCAAGGAAATTTCCATTCTATTTGAAAATAAAATGATACTGGGAAGGGAGAGATTGGAAAAAAACTAGTTTTATTATATATCACTTAGGATTATAGAATAAATAATTTTTTGGATATTTTATAGTAGTTATTCATTTTTTATTATAGGTGATTTTAGAATAATAAAAAATATTTATGAGACTAATGAAGGAGTAGTCATCTTTTAGAAAGAAATTTCCAAAAAATACGTGTTTTTTATATCTAAAATTTATGATAACAATATGATTTTCATTGATTTTTTATTTATTGATGGACATAAAAACCCAATTTTTTGCTAGAAAAGGATTTGATGATGGAAATAATGTGATCATCTGAAAGGATTCCAATTTCATGATATGATAAAATTATGGAATAATTATCAATAAAGCTAATAGAATATATTTTAATTTATTTAAAAATGGTACCCATGTAACTATATAATTTATTTTAATAAGGACCAAAATATTCTGTCAAAACAATTTATTGTAATCATTTACCATAAAATATAAGCAAAATATCAAAGAATAATTCTATGAGATATTTACAAACAAATGAACTTGAATTCGTATGTAAATTGTACAACATTATAAAAGTAAAATATAGATAGTTAATGTCACAAGAGAATAGATATTAAATTAACCATACCACTTGATATTATATAATATAATTTTTATGAGCTATTAAGACATCAATCCAAAAGGTTGATCATTATTATATCACTTTTATTCATGATTTCATTTAAATGACTAATATAATGTATGTAAAATATAAATTTGAAGCTATAAATAAGAGAAAAATATTCAAAATGGTTTTTGAAAAAAATTTGGGACTATGTATTTCTATTTTCGGAATAAAAAATGGAATGGAGGTTAAAAGATATTCCATTAAGAACTACCTAATGAAACAAACTATTAAACACCAGTATAGTGATAACTATAGAACATAGAAAAATGTAATTTTAATATGGAAAATTAAAATAATTATTTATATGGAAATATACATGTATCATGAATAAAAACATTCAATATTTTTAGAGAGTGAAGATGTGATTATTGATGGGAGTATTTAGAATATATTTTTGTGGAGGTCAC
This sequence comes from Viscum album, assembly GCA_963277665.1. Lineage (NCBI taxonomy): Eukaryota > Viridiplantae > Streptophyta > Magnoliopsida > Santalales > Viscaceae > Viscum > Viscum album. Next base: position 2,012,733,370 of record OY728120.1, read on the forward strand.
AATCAAACTATAATCCTTTTGTCAGCTAGTAAAAGAATAATCCTATAGTGAAATATATTAATTATTTTTGTAATTCAATGATAAATAATAATAAAAATAATTTGTTAGGGATTTTTGATGATAAATTGTGCTTTATATACTCATGGAACAAACATACAAAAAAGGATTAATAATTTATAATTAAATTGGTACACCATATAATATATTTTTCTAATTTAGATTTCATTCATAATAATTTCATCATTAATGGGACATGTGAATTTGAGTTTAATAAATACAGTGAATATGATTAGTTAAATTCTAAAAAGACAAGATATTTGGATTAGTGATTTAAACCTTCCTAGTTTGAAGAAAATTAAATTATATCTAGTGATAAGGATAGTTATAATTGAAGGAAAAGATAAAATTGTAAGAAGATATGGAAACATGTTTAAGATGATAATATAAATGGATGACAAAAATATCTAGTGAAATTTATGATATAGTTGAAACCTAAAAATAAAATATATGTTTAATCATGGGTGGAATAGAAATTAGTTTTGGTTGCATCCGAGAAAATGGGGTGGATGGATGTAATGAATGTCGAGGTAGTTCATATTGAAAATTGGAACATTTTTTATCTTTTTCTATACCATGGAAATAATATAATATGATCTAAATGAGTGAGCTTGAGTAAATTAATTGAAATAAGTTAAATCTTAATAAATAAGGAAAAACTAGATTCCCATAGTTAGGGATAGGTTTATGGTGTGAACTTTAAGGAATCTTTTACACATATTGTATGAAATTAATCCTTTAGTAATTGGTTCTATTATAGATTTAAGGAATTATAATTCTTATTAGATATAGGTAAATTCATATTTCTTAAATAATCATAATGAGTATTATGTTTTGGTAATTAACCTAATGTTTTCATTACATTCAATGGCAGAACAATATTGTGTAAGTTGAAAAATAATTATTTGTGTTCATAAAGACCCATATACCCAAGTATTAAAAAAATAATATAATCATAAATAATGTAGATATATTCAGAAATATAATTTATTAGTAAAATATAGGTTAATGAGCAAATAACACAAACCCATATGGTCATTATTTATGATGATGATATTATTTTTTATATGGTAGGAATATTACATGTGAGGTGATCAAAAAAGAAATGAGGATATGCAAAGTGATTTAATTTGTCAGAGTGATTAATATCATTATGGGATTAATAATTCAAGAAATTTAATTTATATCTCCCAATATATGGAGAAATATTCCATGATATTTTGGATGAAATTTAGAAATAATTATTCAGTGGAGGAAATCACATACATTGTAATATTTTTTATGCTAATAAAAGATGACACATGATATTGCATATAACAAAATAACATCTTGAAAATAATTAGAAACATTCATTATAATTCAGTATCAAGATTAGATATTGTGCATACATTATCATTGGTTGATAAATATGAATGTGATCGTAAGGAATCACATATGTCATCTAATAATAAAATTTTATGTATATCAATGGAATGCCAATTTATAGTTTATTTGTAAAAGGAGTCCAAACTGAGCATACAGGAATTTAAATATACTTTTTGTGATAGAGATTTCAATTATCCAAAATCAACATTAAGATAAAATTTCTTTTTGGGAGAATATTATATGATCATGCAGAATATGAAATAGTTTCATGTGACATTTTTTTACAGCTAGATATAAATATGTTTAATCCAAATATTCTTATGAAAAAAAAGTTTTTTAAGATTCATCACATATATTATTTGAATATTGGTTTAGAACAATGTTAGTGAATATTACTTGTGATAATATGTGTGTGAGTGATCAGTCGTAAAACGTTGATCAACACTCTAGATCAAAATATATTAAAATTAAAGGTCACATCATCAAGGATGATGTTTATAGTTAATATTAATTATTATATTCTCTCCAAATCAAATATCATATTATTTATATCCTCTCAAATGTTATTCTACATGATACAGATGAGTAATTTTTGATAAAATTTCTTATTTGAAATTCCAATCATAATTAAGGGATTTATGGGAATTAACCAGTTATACATTGGATTCAATTTTCAACGGGGGAAGGAGTTAGAAAACGATTTTCTTTATCTATTTCAAATAAAGAGGATCATTTATTGTAAAAAGGGTAAGAAAATTTCATATAAGATGTTATCTGGATGATGATAATTGAGAGGGAGAACACCTAAATCATGGACTCAAAATATCATATAACATAGGGATGAAATTATCTATAACACTCCATTAACGTTTAGTGTGTTATGAGGAAACATATAAATATAATATTGTATAGTTTAACAAAATAATGAAATAGGTATAACTAACAGGTATGTGGTTGAATAAAATTACAATGGAATAGATTGGTTAACCCGAGATATATAATTGATTATGGAATTTTATATTTCATCAACCATTTGAATAGAAATTTCATTGGGTTGAAGGTGAAATTATTCCTAAAAGTTATGAGGGTATGAATCTTCATGTTATAACATAATGTTATTAAATTGTATTAATATACAATAATCATGTTCTAGATGATTTTAGAGTATTTGATGAAAGAGATATATCTATATTTTATTGTAATTAGAATAATTGAATCGATATATCCACGATTTAATGAGTGTTGATTATCATAAGTTATTGAGATTGAAGGTTTGGAGAAATTAGTTGTGTTTTCTAAATTTAATAACGAATAAATCAATAATAAATTACTTAGAATCATTATATCAAAAATTTATGGTTATTTATTTTAAAATATAATTATAAACATCTTTAAGATGATTTTAAAATTTAGGAGCCAATAATGACGATGATATTATTAGTGATTTTTTTTTCTGAAAAATCCAAAGACGTAATGAGGTAGATAAGAGTAACATACTTTTATATAATTGTAATAACGTAGAAATATCATATTAATTATATTGATTCATATGAGGTATTGATTATTTATGTTGTTATTTTACTAGAATATATTTTATGAATGATGATGGAAACTAAAAAATAGATAAAGTAAAACATCATGCCTTTCTCAATATGATCCACTCTTGATCATTCAAAATATGATTTTTTTGGTTGAGGAAGATTTTCAAACATTGAGTGGTTAGGTATGAGATTTTTTTTGATATATAATATTTTTAAATTTGTATGGATGAAATTGGATAATAGTGGAATATACATGGGAATTTTTTTCTTTGGTAAGATCCTACAGTTAAGAAAAAATTTAGAAGATGAACGATGTATTGTATATAGTTTGATGATCTTGGTTGATAATAGTACACTAATCATTTACTAAACGATAAATCATGTTGACCGATGAGATGAATTTTTATTTAAACAAATTCAATTTGAAAATTTTTCTCTTTATTTTAGAAAGGATAAATAATCTATAAGAAAATCTTTTGAATTTTATGATCATGTATATATTTGATGAAGATACTAATATTATGTAGTCTAATGATAGTAGATACAGGATATAAAGATAATATTATTCAATTTTATTGTTAAAAATCTGGGGATATCTATTATTATACGAATTTATGGATGATGATGATCCAAGTTAAAACTGATAGATTATTGTGAGGTTGAGACACCATATTTGAGAATTCAAATAGCTTGTTTGATTTATGGATGACAGAACTCTAGAATCACTATAGATATTCTATAATATTTTCTATTATCTAAATGAAATAATTATCTTAATAATATAGCATAAATACATAGTAAAATATTGGGGCAATGTATGATAATTTATTTTAAGGTTTTTTGATGTTAATGAACCCAATGAATTAAAAAATACCAGTAATGTCACATTAAGTGATGTCAAATTCAATGTTAATATATTGAGGTGTGAATTTATGAAAAAATATTAATGAAGTTGAAAGAATGACGCCTTATGAGATTACCAAAATAGTTTAATATCATTTATTATGAGTTTTATGGAATCTTTGATTAATACAATCTCTAATAACGTTGGAGGTGTTAAATGTATCAAACTCAGGTTTTGTGAAGGAGGAGGACTGGTAGAATAAATGTTGATTTAATTAGTTCATGGATCAATATATAAAGTTATTATTCATTCTATAATTTCTGTATAAATTTTCTATGATGTAATCGATTGAATCTTGGAGATAAAAATTCTAATTCATTTGTGGGTACAACAGATAAGTTTTGGTATTTCATAAAATATTTTAGTATGGAAGATAAGAGAAAACTAATATATGTTAAGTTTTTCATTAAGTAAGATTCTAATCTAATTCTATTTTATTATTAAAATTTTTATGTTATAGAATTTCAGGTCATGATAATGTACCAATACTACTCATAGGAAGCTTATTTTCTTCTTACTGATGAAAACATGAATTAAAGTGACCATTGTTGATATGTTTTTTCTACCACTATTAATTGGAGGTTTCCTATATAATAATACTATATATAGGATATAATTTATTTGTAGAGATAGCTCAATTTCATTCACATACATCATAGAATGAATATAGGTGTTCTAAGATAACAACAGAATTCATTATGGTAACCAAATTAAGACAAAATATTATAAAGATCGTCTCTGCAATGAATTCACATTAACTTCTTCTTCATATTGGTAAGGGTGAGATATTATTTTTAGTATATCAAAAATCTAATAAGTTACAATTGATTATTTTATTATTATAGAACATTTTCAAAGCACATAAATATTCCCACTACCCCATTTATATATTCTTGGGATCTTCAGTTATCATGTGATGTCATTCAACCATTATTATGATTGTGATATTATAAGAGCATATAGTGGGGCCCTTGATAATGTGACTAATTATTAGGGATCATTTTCCTTATTGATTTGTAATTATATATGTTTTTAATGATATTAATCGTATTGGAGAGTGTTTAAGAATATATAGTGAGAATAATGTATCATGGAATTATTATATTGAGTTTTATATGGGAAATGTTAGTTGATGTGGAAATTAATGAATTAGTACTTTTATACTCACAGAATTTAAAATATATTCTTTTAATTAAAATCAATTTTTCATATCATATTATCTATTTGAACACTTGGTATTTATTGTGTGATCCTTTTTAATATATTTTTTCGTGGACTCTATGATTGGGTAGTGATATGTGATGTGATAATAAATTATGAAATATGATTATCTCATCCTTATATATGAATATTATGTAATTGAAGTTATATTTTAATTATATCATATGTTTAAAAATATTTTTTTACTCAATATGTTACTATGATGGAATCCTTGAATAGTGATCAACCTTATTTTAACATGTTTTCTACCAATATAATTAATAAATATATGGTTTCACCAAAAGTGTATGTTAGAAGTGGTGGATGGTGTTGGGAATGAATTTTTAATTAGTAATGAGGACTAGATAACCATGTTTACTATATAGTCACATATAATAGTTGGCAAGGATATTTGAATAGTTTTCTAGACTTGTTAAAAAGGTAAAAATTATTTGAAACAATGATCACTTATGATGGAAAATCAGTTATGGAATGATATATATGAGTTGTTTCTTATATTATTTTTATATTACATATGTTATGGGAGTACTAATATTTTTTAATTTAACCAAATAATTTTTTTTTCTATGTTAAAACCCAATATTCATTTCATTTATAGAAATAAAATACGAAGTATTGTAGATTATCCCTCACTAAAACTGGTTAATTGGGAATGAATGTGATTTAAATTTTCCTAATGAAACTAAATGGGTACTGTTTAGGGATTCAGGTTTCATGTATGAAATAGATATTGTGTGATTATTATTGTTTGGTACTATTTGGATGTCGATCATTTGTGAATATAGGTTAATGGATAATGAGAGACAGTTTCTATTAGACCATATATATTTTATTAAAATATCTTATATTGTATATAAATAAATACATATATAAATAAATATATACATTCATACATAATAACATAAATATATACATTCATAAATGAATATATATATTTATATTTATATTTATATCTCTGTGTGTGTGTGTTGAATTTTGGTTTTATTTTTTGCCTTTAAAATAATTATTTAATATGTCAGATTTATAAGTTTAAATATAAATATATTATTAATATAAAATATTCATGTGTACTATTTCATTAGAAAATGATTATGATATACATTAGAAGCTAAAATTTGACATAGTTTATACATGGTGGATTTTTTTAATGATGATGACACTGTATTTTAGGATTTTTTTTAAAATTTATTATCATGCATAGATGGTGGGTCTTTGTTGTTTATCCTTTGTGGATAATATTCTAATTTTAGGGATACAGCCAAAAATACAATTAAAAATGTTAAAATGTTCTTATTGGCTAAGGTATCAGTTGGTGTTACCTTGATAAAAGAGGTTAAAAAAGATCTTAATGTTTGGGGATTATTTCATATACCACAAAGCAATACTATTTTTTGGTTTTAAATTCTTGTTTATGTTTACAAATTATTTTTCTATATTTTTACAATTAATTAAATTGGATATTTTTTCTGATATTCAATAATTATATACATATATTTTTTATATAAGTTGAAAATGGATTATATATTTCTAATTTCTCATGGGTATTCATTTTATTTTATAATCTTATGAAATTTTTTATTGTGGGTATTTCCTCTAATCATCAAAATATATTTATTAATGGCTAATTAAAAACTCATATAATTCATAGATTCATTATTTGGGTGAAACATATTATCTTACCACAAAATTATAATGGGGTCATGCTAGGTTTTTTTTAAAGAATTTAATCATTTAATAGAGATAAGTAATGTTAGTAATTTTTATGATTTTTGAATTAAGAAATCACATGAATATTATTTTTCTATATTAATATATCTATCTATATATCTATCTAATTAATTATTCAATAATTGGAAAAAATTATATATTAAAAATTAACAGTTATATACAAAAAAAATTATGAATTTTGGTAATAATAACCCTATATAATACATATAACTATATAATTAAATATAATAACCCATGAGTAAAATAATAATATTATGTAACTATTTTTACTACTTTTGATATCGTAATTCCTCTTTTCAATCCACTAAAATTATAATTTTTATCCTATTCATTTATAGTATACTATTTTTTTGATAAATTCATAGCATATACTTGTAATTTGGTTTATATATTTGTTTTAATAAATATATTGGATCCATTATGTAAACAATGTTGTCTCCTTAAATGTAATGATTTAATAAATTTTCACTATAACATCATAGTTGTGCAAATTTCCATGAAATATGCGTTTTCAAATATTTAGGATGATACATTAAGCCATTATATATTGTTGGATACATTAGAGTGAGAATTATACTAAATACGTTTATGGTTCTTTTATTCTGATGTCATCATATAAAATTTAATGTCCTTATTATTAAGTTTTTAAATGTTCTAATAAATTAATTTATTTTTGAAAATATTATTACATAGATTAATATTAAACAACAATGAATAAGATGAAATGATAAGAATTACAATCAGAACCATGAATTATAATTATTCTTATTGAGAGTTTAGATACTCTTGTACTTATCTATAATATTTTTTTGGAACAAACTAAAAATTCATAATTCTTGGTTTATGTATGTTTAATCATTATCATGATACAAATTTGGTGACATAAATATTTTCAAATATTGAATTATCTATTTATAGGTATCGTACAGGGGGTTATTATTCTATTTTTTATAAGAGAGATTAACATGAAATGATCAACAATAAAATTTTAAATGATATAAGATTGTTTATATCATGATAAAACAATATTATTAAGAAAAATGACATGATTATATGATATATATATACTATGATACATTAATAAATGGAATTTTCAATAATAATCATTTATCTATATATTTTTATGAATATTTCATTCCATTAATAACTCAAAACTCATATTTCATTAATACTTATGATGAAATGAATATACTATAAAAATATTATGTAGATCAATAAAATTTTACCTCATTATTTCATGTCAGGAATCATGGTGTCCTAAAAATGGTTGTGGTGGCTCTAGTTTTTTGGTGAGGTGACAATGAAAAAACATAAGTTTTTTTATCATTCAACATTTTATATAGGAGTAGGTAGAATTAACCATTATATTACATGTTTTAATGAATCAATTTTGTAAGTTATGTTTAATACATTGAAAGACCTACATTTTATTTATCTATTAAATCTATGAAATAAAAAGATTAAATATTTTGGATGATGGTAGTGAAAATGTATTTGGTTCACCCGTAACACATGATGCAAGTGGATGGGGAAAATGTCAAGGGTTGGGAGTGGTAGCACATTATTAATAGAAAGATCCTAGGGAATTTGGATGCACTTTTAGGCGTAACATGGAATAAAATTTCAATTGAAATCATTTTTACCACATTTTACAAATAATAATATGTTTGGAACATTTTCAATTGTGATTCATCATTATATTTAAGTACATTTAATTGAATTATTTTTCTAATTTCAATTTAATTATTCTTATAAAAACAATCTATGATGTACTTATGTTAAAATAATATACTCATTATATTATTGAATTTTACACCTATCCAAGATAATAATGTTATATTTTTAGGCTATCGCTGTTTTTTAAAGAAATTTTTATAGTTCTCCTTAAATTTATAGTATAATAAATTATTATTATTTTATAAATTCAGTTACAAAAATATATCATGAAATATTATCAAGGGAATTTGGTTTATGTGTTTAATTAAATTACTTTGGGAGATCAAAATTTAATTCTAATAATGGTAAAAATAATTAATGATAAAATAATGGATAAAAATTTGGATATTGAAATAAAACACATGAAACGTTATGTGAGGATCATATTATTGTTATTTCATTATTAAATAAAATAAAATGTATTAATATAGTATATATGTTGATACGGTGATGATTATTTGATCTTATATATAGATAAAAACTTCTTATAGATATTGTAAATACATTAAATTATCAATGAATAATATTAATTCAGCTATGGCGGTGTAAGAAAATTAATCTTCATATTGTTGATGTGTACAATTTTTTATAGTGTTTTGGAAGGAAATAATTAATATTTATTGAATATATTTATTGATTTCCTTGGAGATAAAAAAATAGTCATTAAATGGTAATCCTTTGAATATATTATTAAATGCAAATATATGGTATGTAACTATAATGATGGAAATAGAGGATGATTTCAGAAAACAAAGCCTTTGATGTACTGGATTTCGTCAAATGATGATGGAGATAACATACGATGATGTTGGGGAAATCCCATGTTAATTCATTCAATAGATCATTACAATATGAATGTGTTCAAATGTTACATATATTTATATATATAACATAATGAATTAGTGAACATGAATAACCCTATATATGATTATATCATTCAATTTGATTTAGATATATTATTTTATATAGGAATCAAGAAGAAATATAACATGCCTCCTAGGTATTAGATTAGTAGTTAAAAGTCATTGACTAAATGGAAATTGGACAATTTATGTTACTATTTTAATTACTCAAATGACAATGTATGTGTGATGAAAAGAAATTTTCATTAGATATATATTGTGATGGTATATTAGATTATTAAATATTTAACAAAATCCTAGAATTATTTTAATGATAAATTAAAATATTCATGTATTTTCTCATTTCTGACCAACTACAATGGGATAGTGATTGAAAAATTCATATATGTGAACCCATCATTAATATCTATCAATATTAAATAATATTGGAAATTAATGATATAAGTTAGAATATGTTTTTTTTCTATCAATTGTTTTAGGTTTAAAGTTGTTTATGAATAACCATAGTGTTTAAACTCTTTAACACTAAAAACATTTGGATCATGGAAGATGCTAACATCGTAATTTATTACTCTTTTCTGAACCATAAATCAATATTATAGGAGTACATATCAATGAGGATCTATATTAATGTTAGAATTAAATAAAAGAACTACTCTAACATGTTATGATTATGTATCCTATAAGATTCATTATATTTGATATATATGAGTGTATGTGAGATATATAATCTATATATTATATTAAGACTGTCATCCATCACCACCATATAGGGAGTATGTGTTCAAATATCCATTGAGGGAGGTATTAGTGATGCTAAATGGATGATACAAATATGGTGGGATTTTACCGTTTATTTTTTCATCCACATGGGTTTGTCTGTAAAAGCACAAATACAATGTGAAAAAAGAAATATCATGGAAAACCCACCCTGCAAAAACCCACAGTTTTCCTTGGGTTAGCCCATGGGTATGCCCACATTTTATAAAATTAAAATTATTAATTGTAATCCTTTATGTAGCTTTCATCTTGAGGTTAGAATGATTTCTCCAAAATCATGATTCCACCACCCAGATCATCCTGAATAGGATAAAACCATACAGGAAATCGTCCTAACTTCATAATAATCATAACTTCTTTTCCAGGATGTTTTTATATTTATCTGTAAACCACTTTCTTAATGAATTAAATATCACACAGATTAATTCTCATTATTATTTGAGAGGTGTGGGTAATTAATTCACTCCACAACTTATCCTCTACCATGAAACCACTTTTTTGACGAGTAGTATGCATGTAAACACAATATTCAAGACATTCAGTTTCAATAGGGCTTTTGGATTTGTTTCATACACTGAAAAATGGTGTCAAAATCAGTTATTTTCCACTTATTATTGGTCTCTGAGGATTCATAGAGGGTATTAAGGATCCTTATTGTCATGAAAACACCCCATCAACCAGTTTGCATCCCATGACACATGATTAGTGACAATCCTCTTTTCTAGATCTTCTCTGAAACCAAAATTCTCAAAAATGAAGGTATCCCACTTCACATAGTCATCGTTAAAACCTCCATCATCCACTTATCCCTGATATATCCAATAGATATCCACATCATCATGATTAAAGCTGAATTATGTCCCTATATTGGCAATTGAGGTAGGCAAGTGGAGTCGAGAGGATTTCAAGTAAGGGTCGTGAGGGAGAGGGTGTTTGGAAAGTTTCTTCTTGTCAGTGATGTGTAGGTCAACCTAGAAAATGGGATTATGGTTTCTAGAGAGCTGATGTTCCTATAAAATAGTTTTTCATGGGTTTAGAGGAGGGGTTTTATAATCTACATGATTGAATCACCTTTTATTGTTACTAGAGTCTCGACATAATTAAAAATGGTGACCTCTCCTGGGTTAATTTTTACTTGTGAATGAATTGATTTTTTTTATAAATTATTATTTAGGGTAATCCCACACCCACATAAGATTAACCTCACTTGGCTAGAATCCATGAAATCTTAACCTATATAAGACCACATATTAAATAGTAAAAAAATTAGGCCTGACCATCCCTGTATGTTCCCCATATCCATAAATCCTATGGGCAACGGGCCTGTTTTGCATTTCTAGGAGGTATACAATGATTATATTGATGAATGTAGTGTAATGACCATTACCAATATTAAATTACGAGTACCAAAAAATGGAATAGTTTGAGGTTCTAGTTTTATAGTGGTTCTTTGTAATACAACATTTATTTAGGGAGTGGAAGATCTTTTTGTGATGTCAAATAGCTTTTATATATAATCAAAGTAATATAATGTTATCTATTGAGCATGATTCTATTGATCATTAAGTATTTTAGATGTAAAATGATTCAATTTTTTAAATAGGATACATGATGATTCGTGTGGATTTTTTATTTCATTTAAAACTATCTTTTGATAATGCACATAGAAACTAGTGGTCTATATGTGTTATATCACAACATGGTATGATTATCCTAAGCATTGTTACTCAACCTATGATGTGTATGTGTTCCTCTTCCGCTATTATGTTATTTTATATTTTTATGGATAATTATATTATATTCATAAAAACTATAAATAGACCAAATATACATTTTTTATTATCCTGGAGTCTATATTAGGCAGGCTATATTGGTTCTTTCAGTATTAAATTAATTTTTCATTAAATCAGTTCGAGATATGATATCTGAATGTTTAAAATAATTTAATTTCTATTTTAATAGATTTATTTGTATTATATCTATATGATTTACATTACCTTATAAATAATTTTATTATACTATTATCGTTGACATTTTGTATTATTAGTGACAATGTTTTGTTATTGAGTTTATATTTAGCCCTACGTGTGGTTTTGATAGTATAATGTATCATAGTTTTTACTTTTCAACTCTAATTCTTTTTACTATGATATGTGAATGTGTTGTTGATAATTGTGGAAAAATTCATTATTATGAATCCTATTGATCACATATTGTTATTAATCATTTGTATATGAAGAAATTGGTCTAAATAATGGAATCATGCTTCATATTGATTATGGTAATGAATTTTATATATGTTTGATTGAATGTATTTTGATGATATTGTGGATGTGAAAAAAGGAGTATATACAATTAACTACGTCTTATGCTATGTTATGAAGATATGATATTTTCATGAAGTATTGCTTCATGAGAATATATAGATAAATTAATTTAGATATTGTGTAGTATTCGATGATATTAGTGTTTTACATCAAACCTTCTTGGTCTTATATAAGAGATTTATCATGTAAATTGAATATGAGATGTCCTTATGTATCCCTTATATGATTTCAGAGATATCAATTAAAATATTACCAATAAAGATACATAGACTATAGATTTTTTGTGGCGTAGACACTAATTTCATGAATATTGTAGATGAATTACTCAATATATTAGTAATTCAACATTCATTTATTTTATATACAAATTTTAAATTTTTATTGTTACATCAAGGATTTTAAATTCCATGGGCATGTGTGGAGTTTATATTTGGGACCATTAAGAATAAATCCCTTAATATGCTAAATTCATCTGAAAATGCAATGACTAATATTTCTAGATTAGAGTGAAAGTGACTCACAGCAATTACCACACTAAAAAAATTTATTTGTACTGTCTAGTGAAGCTTTTATAAATGAGAATTTGAATGTGTTATCAACATCTAATGATACTTATGTTTTGTATATAGATCACTATTATTAAGTAGAATTAAATTAAACAGAATATCATTATATTTTCCCCATTTAATTAATTATATATTTATATGTAATTTTCTGATTATATTGCACTATGTTTAATAGAAAAAATATATTCTATGAAATATATGAAAACTAGTTCATGTACACTGGGAGAAACAAATATTAGGGGAGACCACATGTGGTTTATTTTAATTCATTTCAATTATGAAATCGGAATCTTATGGCTTGGTATTATGTTGTTAATGGTAACATTTCATGATTATTTGTGTTATTTAGATGATAAAATGTGTGATTAGTCTCTTCAATGATGTAAAATCCCAAGTAAGTAATGAATAATAGATATTTTTATCTATGTCTATTAATTATTAAGATAGTGTTTTAGAGGCTTAAAATGAAAATAAATCCAATCTTAAGCATGGAATACACTAATATTTTTAAAAGATTGTTTTACTGCCTTTTGATGGAAAACCATTTTTAAATCTATCTTTTGAAAATTTTATAAGCTATTTTTGTCAAAATAAAATTATTCATTATGATTGGGACATCAAAATTTACTTTGTGTGAATTTTTGGTATTTTTCTGACAATGTTCATTTTTTAATGAATAGTGAAAAATACTGCATTTTACATCAAAACTGCTTTTTAATCTAATTTATATATATGATTAGATTATCTTTTGAATTGGTTTTTAAGTGAAATTAGAATATATTTTAACCATTTTATCCAATTATGGTCATTGGAATCAATTTCACTTTGAAATTAGACTTAAACTAGTGTCAATCTTTTGATACTTATTGTTTCATAAAAACACGCTATTTTCTCTGACAGTGGGAATTAATTATTAAATTAATTAATGTGACTTATATTTATTGAATTTTTTAAAATATACTTCATTTTTGAATTCGGAATATCAAATATTGCTTAGGGTGAATTTTTGGCAATTTTCTGAAAAACTTCAATTTTTGATGAATAGTGAAACCACTAAGTGGTACTTATAAAAATTGATTTTACGTTTAAATGAAATTTTTCCATCATTGTGTTTTGAATATCACAACTCAGACATACATGGTTGTCATTAAGAAGTAAAATTTGGTTAATGGGATTAAAATAATTTTTTTGGTGAATAGTAACTTATTAAGTTTTTAATCGCGATTAGTGGTAATTAGGGTAGTTTAAGGTATAAATAATGATTTAATAAACTCAAATGACCTAGAAACATGTTCCAAACTTATTGGTTGTGTCATGGCCGACCAGGACAAGCCATGGGTCAACATGGGGATCCCATGGAGACACTTTTGTTGGGAAATGACATAAATAACTTTTTATTAAATGTTAAAGTAAAAATGACACAAACAAGAGATGTTTTACTAAAACAATTGTTTCATGGGGTTATACAAGTCCGATTTTTGATTATAAATATTAATTGCAAAGATACAAATATTTACTACATCATAGTATTATTTTTATAATTTTTAGACTTTAAATAAATTGAATTATTTATGACATCATGATGATGCAGCGATGACCTCATTATTTAACGATTTAAATAAAATGGAAAGATAATGAAAAATCTAAAACCTACACATGGCCAAAATCAATTTGATGAGTGTATTTCGAATCCTTATCACCTTAAACTCGATTTATAGCAATGTGGGACCTTTTTAATCCGAAACCCTTTTTAAAATAAAGTAACTTATCTTTACTTTCCAAAAGTGCCCCTCCTCTCCTCTTATAAAAGGCCCCCACCTCTACCTCATTTCACACACTACTCAAGCCTTTGGCTCGGCCAACCCCTACCCATTTCCTCTCTCCACATCCCACTCCTAATCCTAGAGGATTCCCTTTGGGAAGAATCCTTTCAAAGGAAGCCTTTAGGCTCAAATCAAAAGGAGTTACACTTTTAAAGGTAATTCATTCTCTCATGTTCATTTGTTTTATTTTGCTTCTCCAACCCCCTAAACTCTTTTTATTTACTTCTTCTGAAACAAAAACAGTATCTTCAATATACTAGGATGTTGTTATAAGATTTATTTGAGCTACACTCTCACAAAACTACATCAAATGGTTAAAGAACATACAGTTTTCGTGGATGGCAAAATTCTGCCTCCCGAAACGATGATTGTTCAATACTCATTTAACACCTTCAAAGGTGGCCATTATGATGTCACTATTTTTATATATGATATATAATATGTTTATGTTTTCCTTAAGATTCTGTTTTTTTTTCATTTTGGGCATACCTTTACGGTTTCCATTATGGGTAAACACGATATCTTCATTTTAGGAAGTGCGGACTACCGCCCCTGAAAGTGATTTTATTCATTAATACCATATGTGGGATGTGTAAAGGATAAAGTTAATGATATTATATATGTTATTATACTGGAATTATAATATACTCTTATATCATTATGATTCCATTCCAGAAAATACGAAATAGAAATGGAAGTAGCGTTCATGCGTACGTACGGCTTACCGTCTCCATGAACGGTGCATTTCATTTCTTACCTCTAAATGTGATGTAATATTATAAATACATGTATATGATGAATATATATGATATATATGTTATCCAAATCATTAATATCATTCTGGATATAACAAACCTTTGACCAAATTAACAACATGTAAGTGTAAGAAGTCTATTTTTGACTTAAGAACCAAATACCGACAAAATGAACATTATTAACTTAAATGATTACATGATGTCCATAACATGGTATAAAAGGGAATAATGAACTTGAAAAAGTTTCTTAAGCAAGTAGAGATTAACTCAACTTTATTATTCAGGAGATTAAAGAACGGTCGGGTCAAGTCGGATACGAGGTATGGGACTTCGTCTCAATCTCCTTTAATTGAGGCATATTTTATTTTATACACAACTTTCTTTTATACGGTGTATAAACCCCTTTGACTTTTACGTTTATTCAAAAGGAATATTTTTTATATGAAGCGTTTACTAAACGACAAAAGGGAATGTTTTTGTCGTACGTATGCGGCAACAACGACTTCTCCTCCGTCGTGACCGTTATTTGAGTTTCGACTTCCTCTACAAGACATACCTTCTTTTCAAAAAAATACCATGTTTTACTTTTCTTTTATTTTGTTATTGAAAATGGTTTTCACAATGTTTTTTGTGTTGTATTGATATCTTGTGATTGAAATGTGCAAATTTTATGTTTCCTTTATGCATGTTTTATGTGATACGATTATGTTATGGTTCTTGGGAATTATTATGAAGACGAGTGGTTCCGTGACAAACTAAGGGCGGGTGAGCCTGATATAGCTCTCCAATGCATTGGGTAACGCGAAGGAGTGAAACGTTAAGGTTTCTCCGAAGAGATTTAGGGAATATACTGTGATGGGTATTCCAAACGTAACCAAGAGGGTTACTCCCTATGTAAGAATGCTATGAATGCCTCAAGATACCTTTATGTCTTATTATTTCTATGATTTATTCATGATTTGATGAGGTATGTTAATGTGCTTATGTTTTATGGGTAAAGTATGATCTAATCCTTATGTATATATGTACCCATGTTTCCTTTCCATATTTTTATAATCCATACTAAGCTTTTTATGCTCATCCCAAGTTTTTTTGAAATGTTTTTCACAGGTCAAGGGAAAGGTACATGATATGATGATAGTGTCAATGAAGTGTCAAGAATGAATCCATGTTTATTTTAAATATGTTTCCATTAATGGGAATGAAGAATACTATCATTATGTAACCACTTTGTTTATATGTGGAATGTAATGCACGTTTTATGATCTAATTCTCTAAAACTCTAAACCTGAAAAGATCCTCAACGTGTAATCTTGTGATAACTCAAGATTATGTAAGGTTTATGGCTGGGGCCTTATAGTTGGTATTAAAGGTCGGTTTAGATAAATTTAGGAGTTAGAATTATATTAAATGATTATCCAAAAATATTTTTTTTATGGTCAAATTGAAGTGATATAGCATTTGAAGATTACCATGTTGCTTCATCTAAGACATGTTTGTTCAGAATGGTTTTCCACAGAGCAAACAGGGAAGCAGTGCTAGGAAGGAATACAGAAGGAAATAACCTTCTGAATCAGCATCCTGAGACGGTCAGAATTGGAACTGAACAGTTTTTTGCAGTAATGACACAGTAGACTCAGGCTATAAATGGTGGTGGTATCCATGCACGAGGTCAGCCAGACCAACCACAGAAGAACATGTCAGTGGTGGAACATTTCATGAGGAAACATACCCCATCATTAAGAGGATCATCTGACCCTGTGATAGCTGAAGGGTGGATTAGAGCACTAGAGAAGATTTTTGATGTCATGGGTTGTTCAGACAATCAAAAGGTTAGTCTTGCTATTTACCGTTTGGAGGGTGAAGCAGATGAGTGGTGGTCTATGGTTAAAAATATCAGGGACGCCGATGAGATTGATGCTCTGGATTGGGATTAATTCAAAGGTATGTTTCTTGAGAAGTATTTTCCTAAGGTTGTTCGACTTAGGATGGAAAAACAATTCTTGGAATTGGGGCAAGAGGAAGACTCAGTGGCTGCCTATGAAGGAAGGTTCACTCGATTGGCAAGGTATGCACCAAATTTTATCTGAGACCTTGATAGTAAAATCAATCGTTTTTACTCGGGATTAAATCCAAAATATCGATGGGCATTAGCTTCTTGTGAGTTTAAAAGTTATGAAAAGCTTGTTTGATGTGCTGAGAAGGTGGAAATGGAGTTTTCCGATGACCAAGTGTTCTATAACAACCAGTAGAAGAAGAGACCGAGGTGGCAGGAGAAAGGTAAGAATTCTTCAAAAAAGTCTGATGGTAAGAGAACTAAGTTTCCAGTTTGTGATAAATGTGGCAAAAGGCATGCTGGGGAATGTCTTCTGAATTCTGGAAAGTGATACCGATGTGGTAAGATGGGACATAAGGCTCGTGATTGCACTGAAAAGGATCAAGGTGAAGGTAAGACCAAATTTGATTTACAGTTAGTGAAATGTTATAAGTGAAATGAGATGGGTCACTATACAAACGAGTGTCCGGCAAAGAGCTTGAGTGATGGGAAGCAGTTAGACTACATGCAGAAAGGGGTGGTGAAATCCTTTGCAACTACTTCAGCAGATGTCGGGCCATCAATTGAAGTTGTATCAGGTACTTTGTTTGTTTTTTCAGATTATGCTAGTGTGTTGTTTGATTCGGGGTCTACACATTCTTTCATCTCTGAAACCTTTTCTAGTAAAATGGGAATACCATCTCAAGAAATGACTCCTGAACTTTTGGTAAAAACACCTGGGGGAAATGTTGAGGCAAAAAGAATTTATAAGAATCTTCCTATCCTTATCTGTGGAAAGAATCTACTTGCAAACCTTATTGTTCGACCTCTAGTAGAGTTTGATGTTATCCTGGGTATGGATTGGCTCTCTATTTACCATGCTAAGTTTGACTGTAGAGCTAAAGAAGTTTCTTTTCAGAAAGACTTTCAGTTTGTTTACAAGAATGAACCCTTACTTTTGATAACATATCTAGAGGCCGAGAAACTTGTAAAAGATGGAAATGAATGTTACCTTGCACATGTCGTTGAAAATAAAGGAACTTTTCAGATTAATGATGTGCCAGTGGTAAATGAGTATCCTGATGTTTTTCCTGATGAGTTGCCTGGAATAATACTAGATCGGGAAGTTGAGTTTACTGTTGACTTAGTTCCTAATGCTATGCCAATTTCAAAACCCCCTTATCGAATGGCACAAATTGAAATTTTAGAGTTGAAGGAGCAATTGAAAAATTTATTAGAGAAAGGTTTCATTAGACCTAGAACATCACCATGGGGTTCTCCTGTTTTATTTGTTAAAAAGAAAGATGGTTCTATGAGACTTTGCATTGATTATAGAGCCTTGAATAACATCACTGTTAAGAACAAATATCGTTTTCCTCATATCGATGATTTGTTTGATCAGCTCCAGAGAGCTCAGTTTTTTTCAAAGATTGACCTGAGATCGGGGTACCATCAGATGAAGGTAAAGGAGGAAGATATTCCAAAGACCGCGTTCCGTACGAGATATGGCCATTATGAATTTGTATTAATGTCTTTTGGGCTAACCAATGCACCTGCTGTATTCATGGACTTAATGAATAGAATTTTCCATGAGTTCTTGGATAAGTTTGTGGTGGGTTTCATTAATGATATTTTGGTGTTTTCTAAAAGTAAAGAGGAGCATGAAAGACATTTAAGGGTTATCTTGCAAACCTTAAAAGAAAAGAAACTGTATGGGAAATTCAGCAAGTGTGAGTTTTGGTTGAAACAAATTTCATTCCTTGGTCACATTGTTTCTAAAGATGGAATAACTGTTGATCCTGCAAAAACAAAAGTTGTGGAAGAATGGCCAAGACCCACAAATGTAACCGAGATTCGTAGCTTCCTTGGGTTGGTGGGATATTACCGAAGGTTTGTTAGAAAGTTTTCACGGTTATCTAGTCCAATGACTAAGCTAACTCGGAAGGGTGTTAAGTTTATCTGGACAAAAGAATGTGATGATTGTTTTCAGGAATTGAAAAGAAGATTGGTGAATGCTCCAGTTTTGGAACTACCTTCCAGGAATGGTGAGTTTGTTATATACAGTGATTCCCATTGAAAGGAATTGTTTGCATCCTAATGCAGAATGATCAGGTAATTGCTTATGCTTCACGACAGTTGAAAACTCATGAGGTAAATTACCCTACACATGATTTGGAATTAGCTGCTGTTGTTTTTGCTTTAAAAATTTGGAGGCATCATTTGTATGGAGTAAAGTGTTAAATATATACCGATCACAAAAGTTTAAAGTATATATTCACTCAGAAAGAATTTAACATGAGACAAAGGAGATGGCTTGAATTAATCAAGGATTATGATTGTACAATTCATTACCATCCGGGAAAAGCAAATAAAGTGGCTGATGATTTGAGTCGAAAAAGTAATTCTTTATAAACAATGTTGTGTTTGGAACGTGATCCTTTGGTTATGGATTTGATAAACTTTGGCATAGAAGTTATTGGTGCAGGATGTCCTTCTGTTATGTTTCAGGTATCAGTGAGATCATCTCTATCAGATTGAATCAAGCAAGCACAGAAGCAAGACAGTGAGTTGCAGAAAAAGGTAGAGCTGGTTCAGAAAGGTAAGTTGCATGAATTCAACATTGATAACGATTGTGTTTTGAGATTTGGGAAGAGATTGTGTGTGCCTTTTCATTCACAGTTGAAGAGAGAGTTCTTATGTGAAGCTCATAGTTCTCCGTTTTCAGTTCATCCGGGCAGTACTAAGATGTATAGAGATCTGCGGGAGTATTACTGGTGGGATGGAATGAAAAGAGATATTGCTGATTTTACTGTGACGTGTTTGACTTGTCAGCAGGTTAAAGTAGAGCGACAATTACCGAAAGGGATGCTTCAGCCTTTACGAGTGCCAGAGTGGAAATTGGAGAATATATCCATTTTCTTTGTTGTGGGATTACCGAAGACATCTCGAGGTAATAATGCAATCTGGGTTATTGTTGATCGCTTGACCAAGTCTGCTCATTTCCTTGCTATACGAGATACTTTTTCCCTAGATCAACTTTCCCATTTGTATCTTAAATAGATAGTCAGGTTACATGGAGTTCCTCTCTCCATTGTATCAGATCTTGACCCCAGGTTTACTTCTAACTTTTGGAAAGGCCATCAGAAGTCGTTGGGTACTGAATTAAATTTTAGTACAGCTTTTCATCCTCAATCAGATGGGCAGACAGAACGAACAATTCAGACATTGGAGGATATGCTACGAGATTGTTCTATGGATTATCAGGGAAGTTGGGACCAACATCTTTCTTTGTTTGAATTTTCATATAATAACAGTTTTCATTTCATTATACAGATGGCACCATTTCAGGCATTATATGGGAAGCGGTGTCGAACTCCAGCTTTCTGGGATGAAGTGGGTGAAAGGAAGTTGATGGGACCAGAATTGGTAGAAGAGATGGCAGAAAAAGTTCAGCTGATTCAGAAACACATGAGAACAGCTCAGAGTAGGCAGAAGAGTTATGCGGATAACCGGAGGAAGGATCTATCTATCGAGGTAGGTGATCATGTTTTTCTCAAGGTTTCTCCTTGGAAAAGTGTGATGAGATTTGGTAAGAAAGGAAATTTGAGTCCAAGGTTCATTGGACCATATGAAATTCTGGAGATAGTTGGATCAGTTGCATACCGAGTGGCTTTACCTTCGAGTTTATCTCAGGTACACAATGTGTTTCACATTTTGATGTTGAGAAAGTATATGCCAGATCAATCTCATATTTTGAGTCCAGAAGTTGTTCAACTGGAGGAGAACCTATCTTATGAGGAACAACCAGTCCAGATTCTTGACCACAGGGAGAAAGTGTTATGGAATAAGGTGATTAATCAGGTAATGGTTTTTTGGAAAAACCACATGATGGAAGAGGCAACATGGGAATCTAAAAATGCAATGAGGGATAAGTACCCCCATTTATTCGATAAGTAAATAAATTTGGGAGACGCAATTTTCTAAAGGGGGAAGGATGTAACATCCCATGTAAGTAATGAATAATAGATATTTTTATCTATGTCTATTAATGATTAAGATATTATTTTAGAGGCTTAAAATGAAAATAAATTCCATCTTAAGCATGGAATACACTAATATTTTTAAAATATTTTTTACTGCCTTTTGAAGGAAAACCATTTTTAAATCTATCTTTTGACAATATTATAAGCTATTTTTGTCAAAATAAACTTATTATTTATGATTGGGACATCAAAATTTATTTTTTGTGAATTTGTGGTATTTTTCTAACAATGTTCATTTTTTAATGAATAGTGAAAAATACTGCATTTTACATCAAAACTGATTTTTAATCTAATTTATTTATATGATTAGATTATCTTTTGAATTTGTTTTGAATTGAAATTAGAATAATTTTTTACCATTTTATCCAATGATGGTCATTGGAATCAATTTCACTTTGAAATTAGACTTAAACTAGTGTCAATCTTTTGATACTTATTGTTTCATAAAAACATGCTATTTGCTCTGACAGCGGGAATTAATTATTAAATAAATTAATTTGAATTATATGTATTGAATTTTGTAAAATAGACATCATTTTTGAATTCGGAATATCAAATATATCTTAGGGTGAATTTTTGGTAATTTTCTGAAAAACTTCAATTTTTGATGAATAGTGAAACCACTAAGTGGTACTTATAAAAATTGATTTTCCGTTTAAATGAAATTTTGCCATCATTGTGTTTTGAATTTAAAAAAATCCGACATACATGGTTGTCATTAAGAAGTAAAATGTGGTTCAATGGGATTAAAATAATTTTTTTGGTGAATAGTAACTTATTAAGTTTTTAATCGCGATTAGTGGTAATTAGGGTAGTTTAAGGTATAAATAATGCTTTAATAAAATTAAATGACTGAGAAACATGTCCGAACATTATTTTCTGTGTCATGGCCGACCAAGACAATCCATGGGTCAACTTGGGGACCCCATGGAGACACTTGGGTTGGGAAATGACATAAATAACTTTTTATTAAATGTTAAAGTAAAAATGACACAAACAAGAAATGTTTTACTAAAACAATTTTTTCATGGGGTTATACAAGTCAGATTTTTGATTATAAATATTCATTGGAAAGATAAAAAGATTCCCTACGTCATAGTAGTTTTTTTATAATTTTTAGACTCTAAATAAATTGAATTATTTATGACATAATGATGATGCAGCGATGACCTCATTATTTAACGATTTAAATAAAATGGAAAGATAATGAAAAATCTAAAACCTACACATGGAAAAAACCAATTGGATGAGTGGATTTAGAAGCCTTATCACCTTATCCTCTAATTATAGAAATGTGGGACCTTTTTAATTCTAAAATCTTTTTAAAATAAAGTATCTTATCTTTACCTTCCAAAAGTGCCCCTCCTCTCCTCTTATAAAAGGCCCCCACCTCTACCTCATTTCACACACTACTCAAGCCGTTGGCTCGGCCAACCCCTGCCCATTTACTCTCTCCACATCCCCCTCCTCATCCTAGAGGATTCCATTTGGTCAGAATCCTTTCAAAGGATGCCTTTAGGCTCAAATCAAAAGGCGTTACACTTTTAAAGGTAATTCATTCTCTCAAGTTCATTTGTTTTATTTTGCTTCTCCATCCCCCTAAACTATTTTTATTTACTTCTTTTGTAACAACACCAGTATCTTAAATATACTAGTATGTTGTTATAAGATTTATTTGAGCTAAACTCTCACAAAACTACATCAAATGGTTAAATAACATACGGTTTCCGTGGATGGCGAAATTCTGCCTCCCGAAACGATGATTGTTCAATACTCATTTAACACCTTCAAAGGTGGCCATTATGATGTCACTATTTTTATATATGATATATAATATGTTTATGTTTTCTTTAAGATTCTGTTTTTTTTCATTTTGGGCATACCTTTATGGTTTCCATTATGGGTAAACACGATATCTTCATTTTAGGAAGTGCGGACTACCGCCCCCTGAAAGTGATTTGATTCGTTAATACCATATGTGGGATGTGTAAAGGATAAAGTTAATGATATTATATATGTTATTATACTGGAATTATAATATACTCTTATATCATTATGATTCCATTCCAGAAAATATGAAATAGAAATGGAAGTAGCGTTCATGCGTACGTACAGCTTACCGTCTCCATGAACGGTGCATTTCATTTCTTACCTCTAAATGTGATGTAATATTATAAATACATGTATATGATGAATATATATGATATATATGTTATCCAAATCATTAATATCAATCTGGATATAACAAACCTTTGACCAAATTAACAACATGTAAGTGTAAGAAGTCTATTTTTGACTTAAGAACCAAATACCGAAAAATTGAACATTATTAACATAAATGATTACATGATGTCCATAACATGGTATAAAAGGGAATAATGAACTTGAAAAAGGTTCTTAAGCAAGTAGAGATTAACTCAAGTTTATTATTCAGGTGATTAATGAACGGTCGGGTCAAGGCGGATATGAGGTATGGGACTTCGTCTCAATCTGCTTTCATTGAGGCATATTTTATTTTATACACAACTTTCTTTTATACGGTGTATAAACCCCTTTGACTTTTACGTTTATTCAAAAGGAATATTTTTTATATGAAGCGTTTACTAAACGACAAAAGGGAATTTTTTTGTCGTACGTATGTGGTGACAACGACTTCTCCGCCATCGTGACCGTTATTTGAGTTTCGGCTTCCTCTACAAGCCATACCTTCTTTTTAAAAGAAAAATAAATACCATGTTTTACTTTTCTATTATTTTGGTATTGAAAATGGTTTTCACAATGTTTTTTGTGTTGTATTGATATCTTGTGATTGAAATGTGGAAATTATATGTTTCCTTTATGCATGTTTTATGTGATACGATTATGTTATGGTTCTTGGGCATTATTATGAAGACGGGTGGTTCCATGACAAACTAAGGGCGGGTGAGCCCGATATAGCTCTCCAATGCATTGGGTAACGCGAAGGAGTGAAACGTTATGGTTTCTCCAAAGAGATTTAGGGAATATACTGTGATGGGTATTCCAAACGTAACCAAGAGGGTTACTCCCTACGTAAGAATGTTATGAATGCTTCAGGTTACCTTTATGTCTTATGATTTCTATGATTTATTCATGATTTGATGAGGTATGTTAAAGTGCTTATGTTTTATGGGTAAAGTATGATCTCATCCTTATGTATATATGTACCCATTTTTCCTTTCCATATTTTTATAATCCATACTGAGCTTTTTATGCTCATCCCAATTTTTTTTTGAAATGTTTTTCACAGGTTAAGGGAAAGGTACATGATATGATGATAGTGTCATGGAAGTGTCAAGAATGAATCCATGTTTATTTTAGATATGTTTCCATTGATGGGAATGAAGAATACTATCATTATGTAGCCACTTTGTTTATATGTCGAATTTAATGCACGTTTTATGATCTAATTCTCTAAAACTCTAAACCTGAAAAGATCCTCAACGTGTAATCTTGTGATAACTCAAGATTATGTAAGGTTTAAGGCTGGGGCCTTATAAATTAATCATCTATATATATATATATATTATCTCTTTGGAATGTAATTAGATGATTAAAACATATATTTTATTTATACTGTAATTTATTAGTGATAAAGTTATTAAATATCATCCCAGAGAGATATAGATTTATAAGTAGGTATTGATTATGTTTTCCTTATTGAGATACCAAATTTAAAAGATTAGTGTGAAAATAAACTAATAAATTTGTGACATTAAAACATCCTTAACCAAACCATTTCCTTAGGACATGTTAAATGTGCTACTGACCATAGGTGACATCCCCAACACACAAATGGCTATAATGAAAATCAAAGATATTAACAAATAATGGGGGGAGGATTTCCCAAATGAATAAACAAAACATAAAAAGTCAATATAAAAAAACGAATACAATTATAAGATGAATGTGTATAAATTATATACCTCAAGTGAGAATACAATAAAACAATATTTCTAGTATAGCTATGACAATGTATAATAAGATAACTCATGAAAACCAACATATGACTATACACCACAACAACAATGGGGTATGAATCTATCTGAACCATGATATAAAATATATTATCATAATACACCTATGTAATTAGCATCATGATGCACCACTAGAGAAATTTTATACCTTTATATTACCTATTTCAAGAAGAATGTAGTATGAATTTACACTAGAGGGATTATTAAGGGGGTGATTAATCATACACGTTAGAAATTTCCAAATTGGCTTCCCAATTAATAACCCAAATACAAAAACCCATATTTTTAGAGTAAAAAATAATTTTTTTATCAAATACAGAAACAACAAAACTATTTTCAATAAAAAATAATTTTTACTAAATGTATAATTATAATTTTAATATTAACAAATGGAATTGCCAAATAAAATCTATCAACTCAAATATAGATTCAAGACACGAGGCATTCCCATAGTCAATAGTGGTTACTCAACAACCCCACAAGTCAACACATGTTTATAATTCTATTGGTTCCTCTAGTCAGCCACCACGACACTTATTTAGAGAAATATAAAATGCCAATGATATCACTCCAACCATGTTTTCCAAGTTATCATATAAATTTATTCCACATTAAATATATCGTATATTTAAAACATTTCATCAAATATCAACCATTCATAAAATGAAAACCATAATTTAAAATTATAAATCAAGTTTTTTTGGAAAAAATACATTTTAATTAAAATGTTCCAAAATCATAATTCAAAATGTTTTCCTTCAATTAGTAATTACAAATTTCCTTTGAAAACCCCGGTAATTATTTCTAATAAAAAAATCTTTCCAGTTTGACAATATTTAAAAAAGAGATAGATGCCACCTAAATCAAAATTGGAAATGAAAATTGTGAATTTCTCAATTAACCCTATATATAAATGCACAAAACCTCATTTTGTAAATAGATTGAAACATGATATAACGAAAACACACCATTGATGCAAAATTTATCTATAATAGAGTATATATAACTTTTTAGGTTATAAGAGTAGATGAGATCTAAAGATAAATAGTGAAAATTGTGAACAACCATTGATTTTGGATATCCAATGTTGGGTGATCCATAAAAAATAGTTTTTGGATAATGAAGAACCAACATGAACTCCTACTTAATGATAAGAGTTCGATATTCTAAGAGTGGAAGAAAATTAGAGTTTAACCGTGAAACCCTGGTTAAAGATTATTTTTTTAAGAACTAAATGCATTTTTTATTATTTTTCCACATGTCTTGGGTAACCATATGCTGATTGTGTGCATTCCACATTCCCCAAACCTCCCCCTCATATGATTGTCTCACTTGTTTTGACAAACCAATAACAACCCATGCTATTTCCCTCCATATCAACCCACACAGCTTCTCTTGGAACCCTCTAGATTTTTTCAAACAATGCACCAAATGTACACCTACATTGTAACACCTGTAATCTATTGCATGATTTTTGTGGGAGGTTTCATGGATTCCCCTATACATAATCATTCTATGTACACATAAAAAACTATTAAAACATTAAAAAACAAACCAAAACTACAAAAAATAAACTAATATATTATATAAAATAAATATATATATAATGGTATGTTCCTTAAAATCTATCTAGTTATAGGTAGGTACCTAGAATATTATAGTGATTTGATAAAGATAGTGATTATTGTTTTTATTTTATATTAAATTACAATAATTTGACCACTATAAAATTATCATGATGGATTGATTCTGGCTGGGATAAGTGATTATTTTGTTAATTATAAGGATAATTTGCATTTATATGATGATATTATTTGGTCCACAATAGATAGATCGTGGTCATATATTTATATATAGAAATGTATAATTTAGTTGTGGTGGTATTGTTCCCTAAAAAACTATCAATCCTTTTAAACAATAATGTAATGAGAAAAGAGTTCATATTTCATATATGAGGCCTTCTTTTTTGTAGATTGTATTTAGTGATACTAGGACCTAATAAAATCAATATTTGATTTTGAAT
Source organism: Viscum album (assembly GCA_963277665.1). Lineage (NCBI taxonomy): Eukaryota > Viridiplantae > Streptophyta > Magnoliopsida > Santalales > Viscaceae > Viscum > Viscum album. Next base: position 2,012,761,112 of record OY728120.1, read on the forward strand.
TTAATTTTACTTGAACATAGATACTTTAATTTAGTTTCTTATTGGATCTGTAATTTTTTGAAATAATGGTATAATAATAATTTATTAATGTTACTGTGATGAATGATAGTGTAATGAGTAGTTATGATTTTTTAGAATTTTTAATGATATAAATTTTTATATGATCAACATATCATTCGATGTTGAATTACTATATAGAAATTGGAGTAGAGTATCTTAGTTGGTGTTTTTTGAATTTTTGTATGACACAGTAATTAATAAAAGATAGTAATATTTAACAAATTAATTGTAACCAATGAGATTTTTAATTTTCTACTTTTTTTTGTGATAATATTGTGTTTTTAGTAAATTTTGGGAATTTTTATATTTGTATAAGTGAAAACCCATTCAATTATTATTCCTTTTCAATGAGGTAAACAAGTGGTGATGATATTTTTAATGTGATTTTTTTTGATTAATTTTTTAAACGTCATTATATGGAATTGAGTTATTTGAACACATTTCCCAAGATAAATGGTAGAAAAAAAATTCTCAATATAAATTCCTATCAATTTATCCTAAATTTCATTATTTAATAGGTAGAAAAAATATCATATATCCAATTAAAATAATCTGCATCTATATTAGATATACATTAAATGATATTGGTTAATATGGATTCTTTAACATATACTTCATCTTATAATATCCCATTTTCATAATCACATGGAATAATTTTTTTCATAATTTTCTAAATTAAAATTAAAAATTGTAATAATATGTTTTATTTAAGAGTTTTATATAAATTAGTTTTCTTATGGATGATATTATGTGGATCCATTATGGTAAAATAATGAATTTATTGATTCATAGTCTATTCAAATGAATTTGATATTTGGATTTTATATTTATTTATTTTAATAAGAGATACACCCTTAGGATTCTTTATAATAGTTTAGAGATAAATGAATTTTAATAGAGATGGTTAAAGCTAAATATCAGCATATGATTAAAAATGTTGAGAAAATGTCATTCTCTTATTATATGAAATTTTTATAACATTTAATTTCGAACTTGATATACAATCATTTTATATGTTTAGTGTTATTTATATTTTCCTAATTTTAGGTAGATTTATTGTCTATTTTTATTGTTCTCCAATGGAAATATCCAGGGATGTCATGTCAATAATTTACTTTTCATAAATTGTAGTGATGTGTTGGAGGGATTAATAAATCTCCTAGAATAAGATAACATATTATTCAAGGATTGATTAATTAGAAAATACATTTCATTTTTATTTTAAAATAGTTTTCATGAAATGTTTTTTAGATTATAATTAATAATAAAAGTCAGGCATGATGTGGAAAAATTTAATGTTGATTAAAAGGAGATAAAAATACCTTCCTAATTTCTATGAATATAAAAATAAAAAACATTTAGTTTTATATGCTTCCATATGGATTTCTTAATGTTATTGATAAATATTTATTAGTGGTAAAAACAAAGAGTGTATTTTTCTATAATTAAGGATATGTAATCCCTGAAATGGGAGACACATGTAGTGAACATTCATTTGATTACATGCATTATTATGGAAAATATGATATATATTTCTTGTTTCAATATGGATTTCATATTAACTTGAACACTTAATCATATAATGTATCACTTATATTGTTTTCACATAATCGAATATATTTCCTATTAAATTGTGGATTGTTTTGTTAGAATAATATAATTCCATATAAGTTAGGTGACATTAAAATCAATTATATTTAACATTTTTAGATGTTTCATTCATCTAAGAAATAATTATTTTACATAAAATGGGTATCTGATAATCTAATATTTTCATTATTTCTTTTTAAGGTTAAAGAATTTAGAAGGTTTCTATAAGGTTCTGAGGATGATATCTTTTTATAACTATCTCTCTCTTGGTTAAATTTTATTCACCTCTACATAACTCGATAATGTAATTATCCCCCTCATTCTCTTTTTTTATCATCCTCCCATATTGATTCCACACTATTCAAATGAAATTGAATCTAATTATTGTGATAATTTCATATAACTGTTCTCCCAAATTATATTTTTTGGGGCTATGGTTTTCTAACCCCATTTAAATCATTTGTTACTTTCTGGGGCATCTAACCATCTAATTTTTTAATGTTTTTGTAAGAAAATATCTCAATTACATTCTTGATAATAGTTATTTATTTTTGGATAATGATCAATTTCATTGAGTTTGGACATTGGAATTTAAACTCTATTCACTATTATATCATTGTTCCCTTTTTATTTTTGTTAATAATTTGGGTTTTTTATTTCCATTTATACTCTTTGGTATACATTTCACAAAATGTGTTATATAACATCAATATCTAGAGTTCATATTAATTGGGACCCCATAGTATTGTTTCTAATAAAATTTATTATAAAATTTATTTCATTCTATAGTGGGATCATCATGATCTTCTTTAGTAGATCTCTTAGACCACAATGGAATTTATCCTCCTTCCTTGACTAAGGAATTTCATGGTATGTTTACTTGGTGTTGTTCATCTAGTGGTTTTCGCTTATTTAATATTTGTAGATTATAGGATTTGATTCCATGGGTGAATATTATATTTTTTTCGCTTCGTATTTAGTGGTTTTCTTGAATCCTTATCTTCGTTGGGTTTTTAATGGGTTCCATTCGCTATCACCTATTAATATTTATTTTTTACAATTTCCCAAGGTGTTGGTTTTAGTGGAATAATATCAAGGATTTTTTTCCAATATTCCTTTGATGGTGTACTTAACATTGGCTCATGGTATCTTTGGATTATGATGGTGGTGATGGATCATAAAATATATGTATATGTATATGATATGACACAATATAAGAGTGGGTGAATTGTATGTTTAACAAATTTGTATTTAAACACTTAAGAATGAACTTAGCTTAAGAGGACATAAGAAAATAAAATTCACAACCAATACAAATGACCATACTCTTCTCACCTAAATGATTATAACATACAATGTATAGAATCTCATAATAAAATATGTAATGAATGAATCGTAATTGAAATAATTACAATAGAAATGAATATGAATAGAAAGCATAAACAAAGTGATTCTTATTATATTACAAATAGTTGTAGAAATGTAAAGGTATTACAATTCTTTTATCCCAATGTGTATGGTATCCTTTCACCTAGGATAAAAGGTATGTCTTACCACCACCTTGGTAATACCTCGATATAATGATCGACACGACTGGCTTCTTATCCACAGAAGACCTTGAATAAGAAGGTAATAAGGCCATTGTCCTTCAAACACTTCAAATCCCTTGATATGATGATTTGAATCACGTCTTCAAATCCCCAGAAGACCTTGATCTTAATCACAATGATTAGTTGCAAAGAAAAAAAATAACTTATTGAAATACAAGAACAGGGAAGAAGTCATTAAATTCTTTTATTTTCATGGCTTCATACAAAGAACAAGATAATTCTCACTATCTCCCTCTAGAACATGATATTAGAAAAAGTTGTGTATTCTGGATCAAATGGCCTCCTATTTTTAGGACACAGGTTCCAACGGTCATATTTCCTACAATGGTCATATTTCTCCGAAAAAATCAGAGGGACTTGGACAACTAGAATTAAAACAGTCAAAACAAATAGAATAAAAGAAATTGTTTTGATTGGTAAATAACCAAAATAACGACATTGTTTTAGTTAGAAAATAGTAATTACAGTAGTATGAAATAATCTGTTTGAGAAACATGTAATCAGATTTGAAGTGTGATAAGAGTGTAATGTATTTCATAAGTACAATACATAACATGGTCACTAGGCTTAACATGATAATAATTAATACCAGGATTACAATTTTTAACCTAGTTAATATTCTTAATATGAATATGATACATAACGTGGTTATGATTCGTATCATGGTTAAGATTCATGATATTTAATCTGAATATGATTCATGAATACAATGCATAATAAGAGTATGATATATAACATGTTTAGGATACATAACCTGATTATGATTCATGGCCTGCTTACAATAGAAGAGTTGGTTATGATATATATTGTCAGGACCCATCCACGGGACCCATTCCGTGACTACCCCAAGCCCGCCTTCCATAGGTCAGGGGCTAGAGACTAGCACCAGAGGCGTAAATCCTGATATAAGGGAAGGCATTCACATTATGTAAAAAAACAAACACCATAGAGTATGCAAGAAGAAGTAAACACTATGTAAACTGAGTATAATAGTAAGTGCTGGAATGTAAATGGTCCAGTATACAAACCCAACTGAAATTAAAGTAAAAATGAAAAGATTGTATAGTAGCAAAATGGTAAAGCAGCAACACCGAGCTGTCCTCTGGAATTCCCCCCTGAAGGGTGGGTACGTATAGTCTCCTCAGCTCCTCGGCTCTAGCTCTCCGCTCTGTGTACGTCTCGTCCAGTGATCCACCTCCAGGTACCGTCCAGAACCACGAGCTCCTACCTCGATCAGTGAAGTCCATCGTCTGCATCCAACACAATGTAGTGTGGGCATATCCCGTGCATGGTTTATTATACGCTACTCAGTAGGGACCCCGAGACCCCCGAAGGTCTCCCAGAATCCTTGAAGGATAAAACAACAAGGAAAGATACAGTCACGAAGTAAAAACCAACTCTACTTAGGTATATGACCAAACATATACCTAAGTCATCATTTCCATTTCGGCTCCATCATCTGAGCCTAAGTTCGATCTAGTCCACACAGGATAGCACGATCCAATCCACAAAGGATAACACAACCCAATCCACACAGGATAGCAAAACAATCATATCGAAGATAATAATTGAAAGTCAAGACTCAACTCACACATGTATACTTCTTGGTAAGATGAATTAGATGATCATATTTAGCCACTAATTCATCTATGCTGCCGGACCCACACAGGATACAAGACCAGCTAAGCTGTCAGACCCACAAAGAATACAAGACCAGCTACTCTGCCGGACCCATATAGGATACAAGTACAAAGTAAAATATTTCTGGACCCATGTAGGATACAAGAACTGTGGTCAACTACTGCCAGACCCACATAGGATACATGAACAGTAGCCATCGCTGTCGAACCCACGGAGGATTCCAGTACGGTCATCGTCGCTGCCGAACCCACGGAGGATCCCAGTACAGTCGTCATCGTCCTTTTAGTCGCAGTCAGCTCTTGGGTTCCCGCACACAGCATGCTCGATTCTGGGAGGGTCTGCTCCACGATCCAAGAGGGGTCGATACATCAACTAACACAATGTTTAGAGTTGATGGATCCCAATGTTCCGTCTCGTCAAAAGGGACTCAATGTGATAGACGACGCGTCAATCAGACGCCCGGTCTGAGAGTTGTTGGCTTTTTCGTCCCAGGGGCCCTGTTTGATTTTAAGTCAAAACCAACCTGACTGTACACCAACTGCGTCAAAACCTTGAGCAGAGTAATCCAAAAGAAACACCTCAATAATAGGAATCCAACAAAGTCGACGACACGTCAATCAGACGTCCGAAGCTCATGTTATAACCTTTTCCGCTCTGAGGGCCCTGTTGGTTTCGTGTTCGAACCAACTCAGCCATTCCCAAAGTTCTCCGAAACCCCAAGTGTATTATACCGAAACGACCATCTCAATCCATGGATCACAGCTCAACTGACGGTGCGTCGATCGGAGGTCCAAATCCCATGTTATGTGCCTTTGAACGTAGCTGTCTGATTTTAGTGGTTTTGGGCACGGACCGACCCGACCCACGAACCCCTGGGGCGGCCCAGAACGGGTCAACCCTCTTAGGCGCGGATCGGCCCAGCGGCGTGGCCTGGCCTAGCGGGCGCGGCCCGACCCAGCGAGGGCGGCCCAACCCAGCGCGATCGGCCCGACTCGACTGGGGCGCTCGGTCTGTGACCGAGCAGTGAAGAAGGGGGGGCACATCCCCCCATCAATGACGAAAACGGACCCCTTTGGGGAGCCCTCTGATGCCACCTACCAAGGGATATGAACCTCGTTCATCCGAAATCAGGCTGGCCGTAATGGCCGGCCGGTTTTTTCCGCGGGACCTGCTGGTCCTGCCCCCTGAAGCGCCAGCGGCCGGAAGTCTGGCCTCCCTCCTCTACATTTCCACAACCATAGGCCGCGACCCTTGTCCGACTGGCATGGCATGACACCATCGTGCCCCTTCACCGCGATATACCTCATTCCCACATGGTGTCGTTGCACCACACCACCTCCGTTCAAAGCCACAAAAAATTCAACAACAAAAGGGGAGGAGGTTCATCCATGTTTGTGTGGTCTGACTTCCTCCATTATTTTGATAACAGGCGGCCAAAGAATTAACAAATTACATCAATTAATTTCAAATGTAAAAACAAACCCTAACTCGAATAAGTTTTTGAACGATGATCGTTGTGGAAAAACAGTTTCGCGGGGGTGGTTTCGATGACGGCATTGGCGAGCGTCAAAGAAGAGGATGACATCTAACACCAGTTGTAGAGAAGGGAACGATTGACACAACGTCTCTCATTGGTGCTCTGGTGTTCTTCATGTTCTTCAATGGGAAAAATGATATTCTTCAAGACTAGAGCTTTCTTCTCCAATCCTTAACACAACCAATTTAACCCAAAAATAAAATAAGCTCCAAATATTATATTAAGTCATGCCATGAGTTTAAAATTTAAAAACTCAAATCCATTAATTGAATTAATGCATTGGCTTGATTAAATGATAGGAGAGGGAAATTCACATCATTAAATACAAGAAGGGTTTTAAAAGGAGAATAAAGGGGTTATGGGGACAGTGAAATGGTGGGGGATTTTGTGGGCCCCACCTCACTAATATCCTAACCAGAAGTTAGGATCACATATTAGAGAGAAATAAAGTTGTGACACAACTTAATTTCACTTAACAGTTAAACCACATAGTAAATAAATAAAATAAAATTCTAAAACAATTATATATTTTTATTCCTCGCATTTTTAACATCACCTCCCATGAAAAATAAAATTCAAAAAATGTGTTCCTAAGAAATTATCGGCACTGCGGTTTCATCGGTGCCCTCAGATTTCGATTCTGGGCACCCGTTCAGATGTTAGGAAAACTCGCTCGTTCATTCAGTGAACGTACCCGAGCTAAACTTCAAAAATTGATTCTGGGCACACTAGGCCTCGGAATCCGGTTCTGTCAGAAACTACGTACTCATAAAATCTCAAAGAAATTATGAAAAAAAAATTACATGAAATTTACGGGTATTTACATTACTCCAACCTCAGGGCTTTACGTCCTCGTAAAGATACATCACAAACAAGGAGAAAAACTGAGGGTACTGAGCACGCATCTGAGCCTCTCTCTCCAAAGTTCTCTCTTGGAGGTTCCCATGCTGCCACCTGATGCACACTAGAGGAATCGACCATCCACATAGGAACCGCTCCTATCGATCCTCGATCTCCACCAGGACCTCCGCAAAAGTCTCCCCTTCATCAATTTCCAGCTCCCAATGGTCGATGATTTGTGTCGGGTCGTTCATATATCTCCTCAGTTGAGATACGTGGAAGACGTCGTGAACCCGGTGCAACTATGGTGGTAGAGCTAGGTGATAAGCCACCTCGCTTATCCTGCGGATAACCTGGAATGGTCCGATAAAGCACGGAGATAACTTGTCACCCCGGGCAAATCTCCATAATCCTTGTCGAGGTGAGACCTGTAAGAAAACTTGGTCTCCATCCTCGAACTCTAGTGGTTGCTACCACATGTCATCATAAGACATCTGTCAGCTATGAGTTGTCCTCATCTGTCGTTGGATGTACAGGACCTTCTATGTCGTGGCCTGGACCATCTCTGGTCTCACAATTGCTGACTCCCCAGGGTCTGTCCAGCACAAATGTGATCTGCAAAGTCATCTGTAAAATTCCTCGTATGGTTCCATCCCGATTGTGGAGTGGTAGCTGTTGTTGTACGCAAAGTCAACCAAAGGTAGGTGATTCTACCAGCTGCGACCACAGTCGAGAACACTTGCACGGAGCATGTCCTCGAGAGTCTGAATGGTCATCTCCGTCTGACCATCTGTCTGAGGGTGGAAGGAGTTTCTCAGACGTTCCTGCGTCCCAAATGCCTCCTGAAACCCCTTCCATAGTCGGGAAGTAAAGTGATCATCTCGATCGAAGATGATAGATGATGGAACATAATGAATCCTTACGATCTCCTGAACTTAGAGGCCTCCAAATATCTCTACTGAGCCCTGCTCTCTGATAGGTAAGAAATGAGCCGACATGGTGAGTCGGTCTACAATCACCCAAATGGAGTCGTGTCCTCTGGAAGTACATGGAAGCCCAGTCACGAAATCCATATATATCCTGTACCACTTCAACTCCAAGAATTCCAAGGGCTATACCAAGCCTGCTGGTACTTGGTGCTCTACCTTCACCTGCTGACAAGTGAGGCATCGAGAAACGAACTCTACTACAGTCTTCTTCAAACCCGGCCACCAGTGCTATCGTCTGAGATCCTGGTACATCTTCTCCACTCATGGATATACCGCTAAAGGGGATGTATGAAACTCTCTCAGCACCTCCTCCTATAAATCAGATCATACCACAGTACGTCCTCTGAAAAGGATAACATGCTCTCCTCCTACATAAAATCCATCAGGTGCCTGTCCTGTGGAAATCTGTGCACGTCGCGTCTCACAGTCAATGTCCCCACGTTAGGCCTCTCTGACCTGTTGATGTAGTGGAGGAGTGACTGTGAGTGACTATAGAAAGGCTGCTCCATCTCTATCCACGAAGGATATTTACAAAGTGTCTAGCTGCTTTGTCGCCTCTCCAAGAAGTTGAATGCCCATCCTCCTACTGAGAGCATCAACTACTACGTTCCCCTTTCCAAGAGTATAGACTATCTCAATGTTTTAGTCCTTGAGGAACACGAGCCATCCTCGTTGTCTCAGGTTCAGGTCCTTCTACGAGAAGATGTACCTGAGACTCTAGTGTTCATAATAGACTCTAAAGTACTCACTGATCATATAGTGCCGCCACATCATGAGAGCGGAGACAACTTCTATAAGGCCCCAGCCTTAAACATTACATTATCTTTAGATATTTAAATAATACACATTGAGGATTTTTTCCGGTTTAGAGTTTTAGATAATTAGATTATAAAACATGCATTACATCCCACATTTAAACAAAGTGGTTATAATAAAATATAGTATTCATTTTTCCCATCAACGGAAACATATTTAAAATAAAACATGGATTTTTTCTTGACACTTCCTTGACACTATCATCATATCATGTACCTTTCCCTTGACCTGTTAAAAACATTTCAAAAACATGGGATAAACATAAAAAGCTCAGTAAGGGATATAAAAATATGGAAAGGAAACACGAGTAAATGTATACATAAGAATCATTGATATCATACTTTACTCATAAAACATAAGCATGTTAACATACCTCATCAAATCGTGAATGAATCATAGAAATCATAAGACATAAAGGTATCTTGAGTCATTCATTACATTCTTACGTAGGGAGTAACCCTCTTGGTTACATTTGGAATACCCATCACAGTATATTCCCTAAATCTCTTAGGAGAAACCATAACGTTTAACCCCTTCGCATTACCCAATTCATTAGAAAGCTATATCGGGCTCACCCGCCCTTAGTTTATCTCGGAACCACCCGTCTTCATAAACAAAACCCAAGAACCATAACAAAATCGTATCACATAAAACATCCATAAGGGAAACATAAAATTTCCACATTTCAATCACAAGATATCAATACAACACATCAATATAAAAACATTATGAATACCATTTTCAATACTAAAATAAATGAAAAGTAAAACATGGTATTTATTTTTCATTTTTAAATAAATGTTATGGCTTGTAGAGGAAGCCGAAACTCAAATAATGGTCACGGCGGCTGAGAAGTTGTTGTCACCGCATATGTACGAAAAAAAATTCCATTTTTCCGTTTAGTAAATGATTCATATAAAAAATATTCCTTTTCAGTAAACATAAAAGTAAATGGGGTTTATACACCGTATAAAAGAACATTGTGTATAAAACAAAATATGCCTCAATGAAAGGAGATTGAGATGAAGTCTCATACCACGGGTCTGAAATGACTTGATCGTTCTTTAACCTCCGGAATAATAAACTTCAGTTGATTAATACTTTCTTAAAACCCTTTTTCAAGTTCATTATTTCTTTTATATCACTTATTAACATGTTATGAACACTATGTAATTATTTATGTTAATAATGGTCGTTATGTCGATCATTGGTACTTGAGTCAAAAATAAACTCTTTATAATTACAAGTTGTTCATTGGGTAAAATATCCATTATATCTATAATAATATTCATGATATAAATATCATATATATCATATATATCCAGTATATACATGTATTTATAATATTACATAACATTTAGAGGTAAGAAATGAAATGCACCATTCATAGAGACGGTAAGCTGTACGTACGCATGAACGCTACTTCCAATTCTATTTCATATTTAATGGAGTTAAAACATAATGATACACAATATTATTATAATTCCAGTTTGTTATAATATATAATATAATTAAATCTATTCTTTATACGTACCGCAAATGGTATTAACGAATCAAATCACTTTGAGGTGGTGGTAGTCTGCACTTCCTAAAATGAAGATATCACGTTTATCCATAATGAAAACCATAAAGGTATGCCATAAATGAAAAATATAGAAAAATAAATAAAACATAAACATATTATATATCATATATAAATATAGTTACATCTTAATGGCCACCTTTGAAAGTGTTAAACGAATATTGAACAATCATCGTTTCGTGAGGCAGAAAATCACTATCCACATAAACAGTATGTTCTTTAACTATTAGATGTAGGTGTGTGTAAGTGTAGCTAGAAACATCTTATAAAAACATACTAGTATATTGAAGATACTGGTTTTGTTACAAAAGAAATGAAAAAAAACATTTTAGGGGGTTGGAGAAGCAAAATAAAACAATATAACACAAGTGAAGACATTACCTTTAAATCGGGTAACTCACTTTGGTTTGAACCAAAAGGGTTTCCTGAAGAGCATCCTTCCTAAGGTAAGGATTCTAGGATGAGGAGATGCATTTGAAGATACAAAAGGAGCTGATCTTTGCCAAGAAAAAGTCTAGAGAGGTGTGGGTAAGGAGGTATAGGTGGGGGCCTTTTATAAGAGGAGAGGAGGGGCACTCTTGGAATGTTATAAAATATTACTTTATATTGAAATGTGTTTCAGATTTAAAAGGTCCCAAATTGTTATATTTCGAGGAAAAGGTGATACGGGTTTGAGATATACTCATCCAATAGGTTTTTGACAAGTTTATGCATTATAATATACATTATATTTTCATTTTATTTAAATCATTCATTAATGACGTAATCATTGCATCATAATGGTGTCATATATAATTTAATTTATGTAATTTCAAAAAATTAAAAAAAAATACTATGATGTAGGAAGTATTATTAGATTTACAATGACAATTTATAGTCAAAGATATCATTTATGTATTCAAAATTAAAAATGTTTTACTCAGGTGATAAATTCTTTGTTATATTTACATTCTTCAAAAAAATAAAAAGATAAAAAGTCATTTTCACACAAAAGTGATTCCATGGGGACCCCAAGTTTGGTAAAAGGAATCCCATGGTCTTCCATGACCCAACCAGTAGAATTAATACACATTTTGGTGTCATTTGCTATTATTATGAAATTATTTTATTATCCTTAACTACCCGATTACTAATTAATCAAGATAATTAACGATAATTGTCGTCATTACTATTCACAATGTCCCAAAACAAAAGAGTATTAATTACATAATTTGTACCTTCTGATTAAAAATATTGAATCCATTTTACCAAATTCCAAACATAGTAATTACAATAATTAATTTAAAAATAATTCTCGTTGTCAAAACAATTAGCTGGTTTTTTTGAAACAATATCTATGAAAAGTGTGGCATTAGTTTATGCCCAATTCCAAAGTGAAATTAATTATAATGACCAAAATTGGATTAAATGGTAAAAATATATTCTAATTAAATTTTAAAACCAATTAAAAATATAATCTAGCTATATAATTAAATTAGATGAAAAAGCATTTTTGATGTAAAATGCAGTATTTTTCACTATTCATTTAAAAAATTAATATTGTCAGAAAAAAACAAAATATTTATCCAAAGTAAATTCCAATGTCCAAATCATAAAGAATATGTTTATTTTGATAAATAGAGCTTATAAAATTGTCAAAATATAGATTTAAAAATGCTTCATCATCAAAAGGTGGTAAAACATTCTTTAAAAAAATATTGGTGTATTCCATGCTTAAGATTGGATTTATTCTCATTTTAAGCATCTAAAACACTATCTAATTCATAAATAGACATTGATAAGAATATCAATTATTCATTACTTAATTGGGATGTTACATCCTTACCCCCTTTAGAAAATTGTGTCCCCGCAATTTATTTACTTATCGAATAAGTGGGGGTATTTATCCCTCATTGCATTTTCAGATTTCCAGGTTGCCTCTACACTCTTGTTGTTCTTCCACAAAACCTTTACTTGATGAATCACCTTATTCCACAACAATTTCTCCCCATGGTCAAGAATCTGGACCGATTGTTCCTTATATGATAGATTCTCTTCCAGCTGAACTACCTATGGACTCAAAAAATGAGATAGATCTAGCATGTACTTCCTTAACATTGAAACATGAAAAACCTTGTGTACCTGAGATAAACTCGGAGGTAATTCCACTCAGTATGAAACTAATCCAAACCTCTCCAGAATTTCATATGGTTCAATGAACCTTGGACTCACCTTTTATTTCTTACCAAATCGCATCACACTTTTCCAGGGTGATACTTTGAGAAAAACATGATCACCTACCTCAAAGGAGCGATCCTTCCTCCTGTTGTCCGCATAACTCTTTTGCCTGCTCTGAGCTGTTCTCATGTGTCTCTATATCCGCTAAACATTTCCTGCCAACTCTTCTACCAATTCTGGTCCCATCAACTCCCTTTCACCTACTTCATCCCATAAAGCTGGAGTTCGACACCGCTTCCCATATAATGCCTCAAATGGTGCAATCTATATATTAGAATGAAAACTATTATTATATGAAAACTCAACCAATGAAAGATGTTGGTCCCAACTTCCCTGATAATCCATTGAAAATGCACGTAATATATCCTCCAAAGTCTGAATCGTTCATTCTAAATGCCCATATGATTGAGGATGAAAAGCTGTACTAAAATTTAATTCAGTAGCCAACAACATCTAAAGGCCTTTCCAAAAGTTATAAGTAAACATGGGATCATGATCAGATAAAATGGACAGGAGAACTCCATGTAACCTGACTATCTCTTTTAGATACAAACGAGAAATTTTATATAGGGAAAAAGTATCTCGTATATCAAGGAAATGAGAAGATGAAGTCAAGAGATCAACAATAACCCTGATTCAATTATTACCTTGAGGTGTGTTCGGAAATCCCACAACAAATTGCATGGATAGATTCTCTCATTTCCACTCTGCCACTGGTAAAGGATAAATAATCACTTTTGGTAACATCTGCTCTTCTTTAACCTATTGACAAGTCAAACACTTCACAGTAAAATCAGCAATATCTCTTTTCATTTTGTCCCACCAGTAATACTCCCGAAATCTCTATAAATCATGGTACTACCACGATGAACTGAAAATGGAGAACTATGCACATAATAACTCCCACATCAACATTGAATCACAAGGCACAAACAATATCTTCCCAAATCTCAAAACACAATCATTATCAATGTTGAATTCAGTCAACTTACCTTTTTGAACCAGCTCTACCTTTTTCTGCAACACATTGTCTTGCTTCTGTGCTTCCTTAATTCTATCTGATAGAGAAGATTTCACTGATACCTGAAACAAAAAAGATAGACATCCTGCACCAACAACTTCTATGCCAATTTTCATCAAATCCTTAACCAAAGGATCACGTTCCAAATGCAGCATTGTTTATGATGCAATACTTTTTTGACTCAAAGCATCAGCCACATTATTTTCTTTTCCTAAATGGTAATAGATTGTACAATATAATCCTTGATTAATTATATCTATATCCTCTGTCTCATGTTCAATTAGTTTTGAGTGAATATATACTTTAATATTTTGTGATCGGTATATATTTCACACTTTACTCCATAAAAATAATGCCTCCAAATTTTTAAAGCGAAAATAACAGCAGCTAATTCCAAATCATGTGTAGGGTAATTTAGCTCATGAGTTTTCAACTGATGTGAATCATAAGCAATTACCAGATCATTCTACATTAGGACACAACCATGTCCTTTCAATGAAGAATCACTATAGATAACAAACTCACCCGTCCTAGAAGGTAGTGCCAAAACTGGATCATTTACCAGTCTTCTTTTCAGTTCCTAAAAAAAATCATCACATTTTTTGTCCAGATAAACTTAACACCTTTCTGAGTTAGTTTAGTCATTGGACTAGATAACCGTGAAAAATTTCTAACAAACCATCGGTAATATCCTGCCAAACCAAGAAAACTATGAATCTCGGTTACATTTGTGGGTCTTGGCCATTCTTCAACAACTTTTTTTTGCAGGATCCAAAATTATCCCATCTTTAGAAACAATGTGGCCATGGAATGAAATTTGTTACAATAAAAACTCACCCTTGCTGAATTTACCATACAATTTATTTTCTTTTAAGGTTTGCAAAATGACCCTAAAATGACTTTCATGCTCTTATTTACTTTTAGAAAACACCAAAATATCATCAATGAAACCCACTACAAACATATCCAAGAACTCATGGGAAATTCTATTCATAAGGTCCATGAATACAGCAGGTGCATTGGATAGCCCAAAAGGCATAACTACAAATTCATAATGGCCATATCTTCTACGAAAAGCGGTCTTCGGAATATCTTCTTCCATTACCTTCAACTGATGGTACCCCGATCTCAGGTCAATCTTTGAAAAAAACTGAGCTCCCTAGTAATGATCAAAAAAATCATCGATATAAGGCAATGGATATTTGTTCTTAATAATGATGTTATTTAAGGCTCTATAATAAATGCAAAGTCTCATAGAACCGTCTTTCTTCTTAAAAAATAAAACAGGATCACCCCATGGTGATGTTCTAGGTCGAATGAAACCTTTCACTAATAAATCTTGCAATTGATCCTTCAATTCTAAAATTTCAAATTGAGTCATTCGATAAGGGGTTTTGAAATTGGCTTAGCATCGGGAAATTAGTCAACAGTAAACTCAACATCCTGATCTGGTATTATTCCTGGAAACTCATCCGGAACAACATCAGCATACTCATTTACCACTGCCCCATCATTAATCTGAACAGTTGCTTTGTTTTCAATAATATGAGAATGGTAACATTCATTTCCATATTTAACAATTTTCTCAGCCTCTTGATATGTTATCAATAGTAAGGGTTCATTATTGTACCCAAACTTAAAGTCTTTCTGAAAAGAAACTTCTCTAGCTCTACAGTCAATCTTATCATGGTAAATAGAGAGCCAATCCATACCCAAGATAATATGAAACTCTAATAGAGGTAAAACAATAAGGTTTTCAAGTAGGTTCATTCCATGGATAATGATAGAAAGATTCTTATAAATTATTTTTGCCTCAATATTTCCCCAGGTGTTTTTACCACAAGTTCAGGATTCATTTCTTGAGATGATATTCCCATTTTATTAGAAAAGTTTTCAGTGATGAAGGAATGTGTAGATCCTAAATCAAATAACACACTTGCATAATCTGAAAAAACAAACAATGTACCTGATACCACTTCATTTGATGGCCCAACATCTTCAGATGTAGTTGCAATAGATTTCACCACCAATTTTGGCTTATAGTATGGCTGCTTCCCATCACTCGAGATCTTTGTAGGACACTCATTTGAATAGTTACCCATCTCATTGCACATAAAACATTTCACTCGTTCATCGGTAGCACTTTCCAGAATTCAGAAGACATTACCCAGCATGCCTTTGACCACATTTATCACAAACTGGAAACTTAGTTTTCATACCATCAGACCTTTTTGAAGAATTCTTCCCTTTCTCCTGCGACCTCAGTCTCTTCTTCTATTGGTTGTTATAGAACCCTTGATCATCGGCAAACTCCATTTACACCATCTCAGCACATCGAACAAGCTTTTTATAACTCTTGAACTCGCGAGAAGCTAAATCCCTTCGATAGTTTGGCTTTAATCCTGAGTAAAAACAATTGATTTTACTATAAAGGCCTCAGATAAAATTTCGAGTATACCTTGCCAAACGAGTGTACCATTCTTCATAAGCAGCCAATGATTCTTTCTCCTACCTCAATTCCAAGAATTGATTTTCCATCCTAAGTCGAACAGCCTTAGGAAAATATTTCTCAAGAAATATACCATTGAATTCATCCCAGTCGAGAGCATCAATCTCATCAGCATCCCTGATATTTTTAACCATCGACCACCCCTGATCTGCTTCACCCTCCAAAAGGTAAATAGCTAGACTAACCTTTTGATTGTCTGAACGCCCCATGACATCGAAAATATTCTCCAGTTCTTTAATCCACCCTTCAACTAGCACAGTGTCAGATGATCCTCTGAATGATGGGGGATATTGCCTCATGAATTGTTCCACCACTGATATGTCTCTCTGCGGTTGATCTGGATGATCATGTGCATGGATACCCCAACCATTTATCGCATGAGTCAACTGCGCCATTACTGCAACAAGCTGTTCAATTCCAAATCCGACCATCTCAGGATGATGATTCGGAAGGTTATTTCCTTCTATATTCCTTCCTAGCACTGCTTCCCTATTTCCCCTGCGGAAAACCATTCTGAACAAACATGTCTTAGATGACGCAACATGGTAATCTTCAAATGCTATATCATTTCAATTTAACAAAAAAAAATATTTTTGGATAATAATTTTATAAAATTCTAACTCCTAATGTTATCTAAACAGACCTCTGATACCAACTATAATTCCCCAGATTTAAACATTACATAACCTTGAGATATTTCATGAATACACATTGAGGATCTTTTCAGGTTTAGAGTTTTAGAGAATTAGAACATAAAACATGCATTACATCCCACATTTAAACAATGTGATTACAATAAATGATAGTATTCATTTTTCCCATCAACGAAAACATATTTAAAATAAAACATGGATTCTTTGTTGACACATCCTTGACACTATCATCATATCATGTACCTTTCCCTTGACCTATGAAAAACATTTCAAAAACATGGGATGAGCATAAAAATCTCATTAAGGGATATAAAAATATGGAAAGGAAACATGAGTACAAGTATACATAAGAATCAATGAAATAATACTTTACTCATAAAACATAAGCACGTTAACATACCTCATCAAATAGTGAATAAATCATAGAAATCATATGACATAAAGTTACCTTCAGGCATTCATAACATTCTTACGTAGGGAGTAACCCTCTTGGTTACACTTGGAATACCCATTACAGTATATTCCCTAAATCTCTTCGCAGAAACCTTAACGTTTAACCCCTTCATATTACCCAACAAATTGGAGAGCGATATCGGGCTCACCCACCCTTATTTTATCATGGAACCACCCGTCTTCATAAACAATGCCCAAGAACCATATCATAATCGTATCACGTAAAACATGCATAAAGGAAACATTACATTTCCACATTTCAATCACAAGATATCAATAAAAACCATCGATATAAACACATTATGAAACCCATTTTTCAATACCAAAATAAATGAAAAGTAAAACATGGTATTTATTTTGCATTTTAAAAAAATGTTATGGCTTATAGAGAAAGCCGAAACTCAAATAATGGTCACGGTGGAGAAGTCGTTGTCGCCGCATACGTATGAAAAAAACATTCCATTTTGTCGTTTAGTAAATGCTACATATAAAAAATATTCCTTTTGAGTAAACATAAAATTCAAAGAGGTTTATACACCATATAAAAGAATTTTGCGTATAAAACAAAATATGCCTCAATAAAAGGATATTGAGACGAAGTCCCATACCTCGGGTCCGACTTGACTCGATCATTATTTAAATTCCTGAATAATAAACTTGAGTTAATTCCTACTTTCTTAAGAACCTTTTTCAAGTTCATTATTCCTTTTATATCACTTATTACCATGTTATGAACACTATTTAATTATTTATGTTAATAATGGTTGTCTTTCGATCATTGGTACTTGAGTCAAAAATAACCTTTTTATAATTACATGTTGTTCATGGGGTAAAATATCCATTATATCCAGAATTATATTCATGATTTAGATATAATATATTTCATATATATCCAGTATATACATTCATTTATAATATTACATAACATTTAGAGGTAACAAATGAAATGCACATTTCATGGAGACGGTAAGCCGTACGTAGGCATGAGCGCTACATCCATTTCTATTTCATATTTAATGGCATTAAAACATAATGATATATAATACTATTATAAATCCAGTATGGAATCATATATAATATCATTAAATCTATCCTTTATACATACCACATATGGTATTAACGAATTAAATAGCATTGAGGGGGCTGTAGTCCGCACTTCCTAAAATGAAGATATCACGTTTACCCATAATGGAAACCATAAAGGTATGCCATAAATGAAAAATAAAGAAGCTTAAGTAAAACATAAACATATTATATATCATATATAAATATAGTTAAATCTTAATGGCCACCTTTGAAGGTGTTAAAACAATATTGAACAATCATCGTTTCGTGATGCAGAAATTCACCATCCACAGAAACAGTATGGTCTTTAACCATTAGATGTAGGTGTGTGTAAGTGTAGCTCGAATACTTCTTATAAAAACATCCTGGTATATTGAAGATACTGGTTTTTTTACAAAACAAATGAATAAAAAGTGTTTAGGGTGTTGGAGAAGCAAAATAAAACAAAAGAACACAAGTGAAGAAATTACCTTTAAATCGGGTAACTCCCTTTGGTTTGAACCAAAAGGGTTTATTGAAGAGATTCCTACCTAAGGTAAGGCTTCTAGGACGAGGAGAGGGATGTGGAGAGGAAAAATCAGTAGATCTTGGTAGATCCAATGGCTTGAGAGGTGTGTGTAAGGAGGTATAGGTGTGGGCCTTTTACAAGAGGAGTGGAGGGGCACTCTTGGAAAGGTATAAAATGTTACTTTATATTGAAATGTGTTTCGGATTTAAAAGGTCCCACATTGATATATTTCTAGGATAAGGTGATACATTTTAGTGATATACTCATCCAATAGGTTTTTTACAAATGTATGTCTTATATTTTATATTATCTATTCATTTTATTTAAATCGTTCATTAATGAGGTAATCACTGCATCATCATGGTGTCATATATAATTTAATTTATTTAATGTCTAAAAATTATAAAAAAATACTATGTTGTAGGAAATATTTTATCCTTACAATTAATATTTATAGTCCAAGATATCATTTATGTAGAAAAAATTCAAAATGTTTTACTCAGGTGATACATTCTTTGTTTTATTTACATTCTCAAAAAAAATAAAAAGATAAAAAGTCATTATCACACAAAAGTGATTACATGGGGTCACCAAGTTTGGCACAAGCCATCCCATGGTTGTCCATGACTTAACCAATAGTATTAAGACACATTTTGGTGTCATTTTTTATTATTATGATATTATTTTATTATCCTTGACTACCCGATTACTAATTAATAAAGATAATTAATGATAATTACCGTCGTTACTATTTACAAAGTCAAAAAACAAAAGAGTCTTAATTACATAATTTGGAGCATCTGATTCCCAATATGGAATCCATTTTTCCAAATTACAAACACATAAATTGCAATAATTAATTTAAAAATAATTCTCGTTTTCCAAACAAATAACGGGTTTTTTTTTGAAACAATATCTATGAAAAGTTTGGCATGAGTTTATGCCAAATTCCAAAGTAAAATTAATTATAATGAACAATATTGGATTAAATGGTAATAATATATTCTAATTACATTTTAAAACCAATTAATAATATAATCTAACCACATAATTAAATTATATGAAAACACATTTTTGATGTAAAATGCCGCATTTTTCACTATTCATTTAAAAAATTAACATTGTCAGAAAAAAACAAAAAAATTATCCAAAGTAAATTTCAATGACCAAATCATAAAGAATATGTTTATTTTGACAAATAAATCTTATAAAATTTTCAAAAGATAGATTTAAAAATGGTTCATCATCAAAAGGTGGTAAAACAATCTTTTAAATAATATTAGTGTATTCTAGGCTTAGGATTTGATTTATTTTCATTTTAAGCATCTAAAACACTATCTAATTCATAAATAGACATAGATAATAATATCTTTTAATAATTACTTACATGGGATTTTACATCCTTCCCCCCTTTAGAAAATTGTGTCCCTGTAATATATTTACATATCGAATAAGTGGGGGTATTTATCCCTCATTGCATTTTCAGATTCATATGTTGCCTCTACAGTCTTGTGGTTCTTCCACAAAACATTTACATGATAAATCACCATATTCTGCAACACATTCTCCCTTTGGGAAAGAATCTGGACAGGTATTTCCTCATAAGACAGATTCTCTTCCAACTGAACTACCTCTGGACTCAAAACATGAGATATATCTGGAATGTAGTTCATTAACATTGAAACATGAAAAAAATTGTGTACCTGAGATAAACTCAGAGGTAAAGCCACTCGGTATGCAACTGATCCAACTATCTCTATAATTTTATATGGTTCAATGAACCTTGGACTCAGCTTTCCTTTCTTACCAAATCACATCACAGTTTTCCATGGTGATACTTTGAGAAAAACATGATCACCTACCTCAAAAGAGAGATCCTTCCTCCTGTTGTCCACATAACTCTTCTTCCTGCTCTGAGATGTTCTCATGTGTCTCTATATTAGCTGAACTTTTCCTGCCAACTATTCTACCAACTTCGGTCCCATTAACTTCCTTTCACCAACTTCATCCCAGAAAGCTGGAGTTCGTCACCGCTTCCCATATAATGCCTCAAATTGTGCCATCTATATACTGGAATGAAAACTATTATTATATGAAAACTGAACAAAAGAAAGATGTTGGTCCCAACTTCACTGATAGTCCATCGAACAAGCGTGTAGAATATTCCCCAAGGTCTGAATTGTTCGTTCTGAATGCCCATATGATTGAGGATGAAAAGTTGTACTAAAATTTAATTCAGTACCCAATGACTTATGAAGGCCTTTCCAAAAGTTAGAAGCAAACCAGGGATCACGATCAGATACAATGTAGAGGGTAAATCCATGTTTCCTGACTATCTCTTTAAGATACAGACGAGAAAGGAGATCTCGGGAAAAAGTATCTCGTATATCAAGGAAATGAGCAGATGTATTCAAGCGATCAACAATAACCCAGATTTCATTATTACCTAGAGGTGACTTCGACAATCCCACAATGAAGTCCATAGATATATTCTCCCATTTCCACTTTAGAACTTTATTTTCTTTTCCCGGATGGTAATGAATTGTACAGTCATAATCCTTGATTAATTCTATCCATCTCCTCTATCTCATGTTCAATTATTTCTGAGTGAATATATACTTTAAACTTTTGTGATTGGTATATTTTTCACACATTACTCCATACAAATGATGCTTCCAAATTTTTAAAGCGAAAACAACATCAGCTATTTCAAAATCACATGTAGGGTAATTTACCTCATGAGTTTTCAACTGACGTGAAGCATAAGCAATTACCTGATCATTATGCATTAGGACACAACCAAGTCCCTTTAATGAAGCATCACTGTAGATAACAAACTCACCATTCCTGAAAGGTAGATCCAAAACTGGAGCATTTACCAATCGTATTTTCAGTTCCTTAAAACAATCACCACATTCTTTTGTCCAGATAAACTTAACACCCATCAGAGTTAGCTTAGTCATTGGACTGGATGCCCATGAAAAATTTCTAACAAACCTTCTCTAATAGCCTGCCAAACCATGAAAACTACGAATCTTGGTTACATTTGTGGGTCTTGGCCATTCTTAAACAACATTTTTTTTGTAGGATCAACAGTTATCCCATCTTTAGAAACAATGTGGCCAAGGAAAGGAATTTGTTACAACCAAAACTCACACTTTCTGAATTTCCCAAACAATTTATTTTCTTTTAATGATTTCAAAATGACCCTGAAATGACTTTAATTCTCTTATTTACTTTTATAAAACACCAAAATATCATCAATGAAAACCACCACAAAATTATCCAAGAACTCATGGAAAATTCTATTCATGAGGTCTATGAATACAACAGGTGCATTGAAGCCCAAAAGGTATAACTACAAATTAATAATGGCCATATCTTGTATGAAAAGAGGTCTTCGGAATATCTGCTTCCTTTACCTTCAACTGATGGTATCCCGATCTCAGGTCAATCTTTGAAAAAAACTGGGCTCCCTAGAGCTGATCAAAAAAATCATCAATATGAGG
The DNA here is from genome assembly GCA_963277665.1 of Viscum album. Taxonomy (NCBI): domain Eukaryota; kingdom Viridiplantae; phylum Streptophyta; class Magnoliopsida; order Santalales; family Viscaceae; genus Viscum; species Viscum album. The sequence goes on from OY728120.1 coordinate 2,012,783,712, forward strand.
CAGAGGATATTTGTTCTTAACAGTGATGTTATTCAAGGCTCTATAATAAATGAAAAGTCTCATAGAACCATATTTCTTCCTTACGAATAAAACAGGATCACCCCAGGGTGATGTTCCAGGTCGAATGAAACCTTTAACTAATAAATCTTGCAATTGATCCTTCAACTCTAAAAGTTCAATTGGAGCCATTCGATAAGGGGTTTTGAAATTATCTTAGAATCAGGAATTAAGTCAACAATAAAATCAACATCCTGATCTGGTATTATTCTATGAAATTCATCAGGAAAAACATCAGGATACTCATTTACCACTGGCACATCATTAATCTGAACCGTTCCTTTGTATTCAACAATATGATAAAGGTATCATTCATTTCCATATTTATCATGTTTCTCATCCTATTGATATGTTATCAATAGTAAGGGTTCATTCATGTACACAAACTGAAAGTCTTTCTGAAAAGAAACTTCTTTAGCTCTACAGTAAATCTTAGCATGGTAAATAGAGAGCAAATCCATACCCATGATAACATGAAACTCTACTAGAGGTAAAACAATAAGGTTTGCAAGTAGGTTCTTTCCATAGATAATGATAGAAAGATTCTTATAAATTCTTTTTTCCTCAATATTTCCCCATTTGTTTTTACCACTAGATCAGGATTCATTTCCTGAGATGGTACTCCCATTTTATTAGAAAAGTTTTCAGATATGAAGGAATGTGTAGATCCTGAATCAAACAACACACTGGCATAATCTGAAAAAACAAATAATGTACCTGATACCACTTCATTTTATGGCCCATCATCTACTGAAGTAGTTGCAAAGGATTTCACCACCCCTTTCTGCTTGTAGTCTGACTGCTTCCCATCACTAGAGCTCTTTGTCGAACACTCGTTTTCATAGTGACCCATCTCATTGCACATAAAACATTTCACTCGTTCATCGGTAGCACTTTCCAGAATTCAGAAGAAATTCCCCAACATGCCTTTTACCACATTTATCACAAACTGGAAACATAGTTTTCATACCATCAGACCTTTTTAAATAATTCTTCCCTTTCTCCTACCACCTTGGTCTCTTCTTCTGTTGGTTGTTATAGAACAATTGATCATCGGTAAACTCAATTTCCACCTTCTCAGCACATCGAACAAGATTTTCATAACTCATGAACCCACGAGAAGCTAAATCCCTTCAATATGTTGGCTTTAATCCTGAGTAAAAACGATTGATTTTACTATCAAGGACTCAGATAAAATTTGGAGAATACCTTGACAAACGAGTGAACCTTTCTTCATAAGCAACCATTGAGTCTTCCTCTTGCCTCAATTACAAGAATTATTTTTCCATCCTATGTCAAACAACCTTAGGAAAATATTTCTCAAGAAACATACCTTTGAATTCATCCCAGTTGAGAGCATCAATCTCATCAGCATCCCTCATATTTTTAACCATCGACCACCACTGATCTGATGCACCCTCCAAACGGTAAATAGCAAGACTAACCTTTTAATTGTTCGAACGCCCCATGACATTGAAAATCTTCTCCAGTGCTTTAATCCACCCTTCAGCTAGCACAAGGTCAGATGATCCTCTGAATTATCGGGGATATTTCCTCATCAAATGTTCAACCACTGAAATGTTCCTCTGCGGTTAATCTGGCTGATATCATGCATGGATACCACCACCATTTTCCGCTTGAGTCATCTGCACCATTACTACAACAAACTGTTCAGTTCCAAATCCGACCATCTCAGGATGCTGATTCAGAAGGTTATTTCCTTCTGTATGCCTTCCTAGAACTGCTTCCCTATTTCCTCTGTGGATAACCATTCTGAACAAACATGTCTTAGACGAAGAAACATGGTAATCTTCAAATGCTATATCATTTCAATTTGACCATAAATTTTTTTTGGATAATAATTTAATATAATTCTAACTACTAAAGTTATCTAAACCGACCTCTAATACCAACTATAAGCCCCCATCCTTAAAAACAACTTAATATTGAGATATTTCAAGAATACACATTGAGTAGCTTTTCAGGTTTAGTGTTTTATAGAATTAGAACATAAAACATGCATTATATCCCACATTTAAAAAAAGTGATTACAATAAAAGATAGAATTCATTTTTCCCATCAACAAAAAAATATTTAAAATAAAACATGGATTCTTTATTGACACTTCCTTGACAATATCATCATATCATGTACCTTTCCCTTGACCTGTGAAAAACATTTCAAAAACATGGGATGAGCATAAAAAGCTCAGTAAGGGATATAAAAATTTGGAAAGGAAACATGAGTACATGTATATATAAGAATCAATGAAATAATACATTACTCATAAAACATAAGAATGTTAACATAACTCATCAAATCATGAATAAATTATAGAAATCATAAGTCATAAAGGTTACTTGAGGCATTCATATCATTCTTACGTAGGGTGTAACCCTCTTGGTTACATTTGTAATACCCATTACAGAATATTCCCTAAATCTCTTCGACGAAACCATAACGTTTAACCCCTTCGCATTACCCAATGAATTAGATAGCTATATCGGGCTCACCCGCCCTTAGTTTATCATGGAACCACCCGTCTTCATAAACAATTCCCAAGAACCATATCATAATCGTATCACATAAAACATGCATAATGGAAACATAACATTTCCACATTTCTGTCAAAAGATATCAATACAACCCATCGATATAAATACATTATGAAAATCATTTTCAATACCAAAATAAATTAAAAATAAAACATGGTATTTATTTTTCATTTTAAAACAATGTTATGGATTGTAGAGGAAGTCGAAACTCAACTAATGGTCACGGCGGCGGACAAGTCGTTGTCGCCACATACGTACGAAACAAAAACATTCCCTATTGTCATTTAATAAACTATTCATATAAAAAAGATTCCTTTTGAGTAAACATAAAAGTCAAAGTCGTTTATACACCGTATAAAAGAAAGTTGTGTATAAAACAAAATATGTCTCAATTAAAGGAGATTGAGACAAAGTACCATACCTCGGGTCCGACTTGACTCGATCGTTCTTTAAACTCCCGAATAAAAAACTTGAGTTAATTTCTACTTAATTAAGAACCTTTTTCAAGTACATTATTCATTTTATATCACTTATTACCATGTTATTAACAATATGTAATTATTTATTTTAATAATGGATTTTTTGTCGATCATTGGTACTTGAGTCAAAAATAAACTCTTTATAATTACAAGTTGTTCATGGGGTAAAATATCAATTATATCCAAAATTATATTCATGATGTAGATATCATATATTTCATACATATCCAGTATATACATGAATTTATAATATTACATAACATTTAGAGGTATGAAATGAAATGCACATTTCATGGGGACGGTAAGTCGTACGTACACATGAGCACTACTTCCATTTATATTTCATATTTAATGGCATTAAAACATAATGATACATAATATTATTATAATTACAGTATAGTATCATATATAATACCATTAAATCTATCCTTTATACGTACCACATATGGTATTAACGAATCAAATCACTTTGAGGGGGCGGTAGTCCGCACTTCCTAAGATGAAGATATCACGTTTACCCATAATGGAAACCATAATGGTATGTCATAAATGAAAAATACAGAAGCTTAAGTAAAACATAAACATATTATATATCATATATAAATATATTTACATCATAATGGCCACCTATGATGGTGTTAAAACAATATTGAACAATCATCGTTTCGTGAGGCAGAAATTCACCATCCAAAGAAATAGTATGGTCTTTAACAATTAGATGTAGGTGTGTGTACGTGTAGCCTTAATCCCTCTTATAACAACATCCTAGTATATTGAAGATACTGGTGATGTTACAATAGAAATGAATAAAAAGATTTTAGGGGGTTGGAGATGCAAAATAAAACAAACGGACACAAGTGGATGCATTTCCTTTAAATTGGGTAACTCCCTTTGGTTTGAACCAAAAGAGTTTCTTGAAGAGCTTCCTGCATAAGGTAAGGCTTCTAGGATGATGAGAGGGATGTGGAGAGACAAAATTAGCAGATCTTGGCATATCCAAAGGCTTGAGATGTGTGGGTAAAGAGGTAGAGGTGGGGGCCTTTTATAAGAGGAGAGGAGGGGAACTCTTGGAATGGTATAAAATGTTACTTTATATAGAAATGTGTTTTGGATTTTAAAGGTCCCACATTGATATATTTCGAGGATAAGGTGATAAAGGTTAGTGATATACTCATACAATAGGTTTTTGACAAGTGTACGTCTTATATTTTATATTATCTATTAATTTTATTTAAATCGTTCATTAATGAGGTAATTGTTGCATCATCATGGTGTCATATATAATTCAATTAATATAACATCTAAAAATTATAAAAAAATACTATGATGTAGGAAATATTTTATCTTTACAATTACTATTTATAGTTCAAGAGATCATTTATGGAGACAAAATTAAAAAATTTTTACTCAGGTGATACATTTTTTGTTATATTTTCTTTCTTAAAAAAAATAAAATGATAAAAAGTCATTATCACACAAAAGTGATTCCATGGGGTCCCCAAGTTTGGAACAAGGCATCCCATGGTCTGCCATGACAAAACCAGTAGTATTAGGACACATTTTGGTGTATTTTCTTATTATTATGATATTATTTTATTATCCTTCACTACCCGACTACTAATTAATCAAGATAATTAATGATAATTACCGTCATTACTATTCACAAAGTCCAAAAACAAAAGAGTCGTAATTACATAATTTGGACCTTCTGATTCCCAATATGGAATCCATTTTACCAAATTCCAAACACAAAAATTGGAATAATTAATTTAAAAATAATTCCCGTTTTCAAAACAAATAGCAGATTTTTTTGAAACAATATCTATGAAAAGTTTGGCCTTAGTTTATGCCCAATTCCAAAGTGAAATTAATTATAATGACCACTATTAGATTAAATGGTAAAAATATATTATAATTAAACTTGAAAAACAATTAAAAAGATAATCTAACCATATAATTAAATTAGATTAAAAACATTTTTGAGGTAAAATGCAGTATTTTACACTATTCATTAAAAAATGAACATTTTCAGAAAAATTCCAAAAATTTATCGAAAGTAAATTTCAATGTTCCAATCGTAAATAATAAGTTTATTTTGACAAATAGAGCTTATAAAATTGTGAAAAGATAGATTTAAAACTATTTTGCTGTCAAAATGCGGTAAAAAAATCTTTTAAAAGTTATTAGTGTATTCCATACTTAATATTGGGTTTATTCTCATTTTAAGCATCTAAAAAACTATATAATTCATAAATATACATAGATAATAATATCTATTAATCATTACTGACTTGGGATGTTACATCTTTACCCCCTTTATAAAATTGTGTCCCTGCAATTTATTTACTTATCGAATAAGTGGGGGTATTTACCCCTCATTGCATTTTTAGATTCCCATGATGCCTCTTCACTCATGTTGTTCTTCCACAAAACTTTTACTTGATGAATCACCTTATTCCGCAACAATTGCTCCCTGTAGTCATGAATCTGGACCGGTTGATCCTCATTAGACAGATTGTCTTCCAGCTGAACTACCTCTGGACTCAAAACATGAGATGGATATGGCATGTACTTCCTTAACATTGAAACATGAAAAACATTGTGTACCTGAGATAAACTCGGAGGTAAAGACACTCAGTATGAAACTGATCCAAATCTCTCACGAATTTCATATGGTCCAATGAACCTTGGAATCAGCTTTCCTTTCTTACCAAATCACATCACACTTTTCCATGGTGATACTTTGAGAAAAACATGATCACCTACCTCAAAAGAGAGATCTTTCCTCTTGTTGTCTACATATCTCTTCTAACTGATCTGAGCTGTTCTCATGTCTCTCTATATCAGCTTGAATTTTCCTTCCAACTCTTCTACCAATTCTGGTCCCATCAACTACCTTTCACCTACTTCATCCCAAAATGCTGGAGTTCGACACCGCTTCCCATATAATGCCTCAAATGGTGAAATCTGTATACTAGAATGAAATCTGTTATTATAAGAAAACTCAACCAAAGAAATAGGTTGGTCCCAACTTACTTGATAATCCATCGAACAATCATGTAACATATCCTCCAAAGTTTGAATCGTTTTTTCTGACTACCCATCTGATTGAGGATGAAAAGATGTACTAAAATTTAATTCAATACCCAATGACTTCTGAAGGCCTTTGCAGAAGTTATAAGTAAATCTGGGATCATGATCAGACACAATGGAGAGGGGAACTCCATGTAACCTGACTATCTCTTTAAGAAACAAATGAGAAAGTTGATCTAGGGAAAAATTATATCGTATAGAACGAAAATTAGCAGATTTAGTCAAGCGATCAACAATAACCCATGTTGCATTATTACCTCGAGGTGTCTTTGGCAATCCCACAGTGAAGTCCATGTATATATTCTCCCATTTCCACTCCGGTACTGGTAAAGGCTGAAGCATCCCTTTCGGTAACTGCCTCTCTGCTTTAACATGTTGACAAGTCAAAGACATCACAGTAAAATCAGCAATACCTCTTTTCATTCCGTCCCACTAGTAATACTCCCAAATATCTCTATACATCTTAGTACATCCAGGATGAACTGGAAACGGAGAACTATGAGCTTCACATAACAACTCCCACTTCAACTTTTAATCACAAGGCACACACAATCTCTTCCCAAATCTCAAAACACAATCATTATCAATGTTGTATTCAGTCAACTTACCTTTCAGAACCAGGTCTACCTTTTTTTGAAACTCACTGTCTTGCTTCTGTGCTTGCTTAATTCCACCTAATAGAGAAGATTTCACTGATACCTAAAACAAAACAGGAGGACATCCTACCCCAACAAATTCTATGCCAAATTTCATCAAATCCATAATCAAAGGATCATGTTCCAAACTCAACATTGTTAATGAAGTATTATTTTTCGACTCAAAGCATCATCCACTTTATTTGCTTTTCCCGGATCGTAATGAATTGTACAATCATAATCCATGATTAATTATAGCCATCTCATATATCTCATGTTCAATTATTTCTTAGTGAATATGTACTTTAAACTTTTGTGATCGGTATATATTTCACTGTTTACTCCATACAAATGCTGCCTTCAAATTTTTAAAGCGAAAACAACAACATCTAATTCCAAATCATGTGTAGGGTAATTTACCTCATTAGTTTTCAACTGACATGAAGAATAAGAAATTACCTGATCTTTCTTCATTAGGACCCAACCAAGTCCTTTAAAATAAGCATCACTATAGATAACAAAGTCACCATTCCTAAAAGGTAGTTCCAAAACTGGAGCATTCACCAATCTTCAATTCAGTTCCAGAAAACAATCATCACATTATTTTGTCTAGATAAACATAATACCCTTCCGAGTTAGCTTACTCATTGGACTAGATAAATGTGAAAAATTTCTAACAAACCTTCGGTAATAGCCCTCCAAACAAGAAAAATACGATTCTTGGTTACATTTGTGGGTCTTGGCCATTCTTTAACAACATTTGTTTTTTCAGGATCAATAGTTATCACATCTTTAGAAATAATGTGACCAAGGAAAGAAATTTTTTGCAACTAAAACTCACACTTGCTGAATTTCCCATAAAATTACTTTTCTTTTAAGGGATGAAAAAAGACCCTTAAATGACATTCATGCTCCTCTTTACTTTTTTAAAACACCAAAATATCATCGATTAAAACCACCACAAGCTTATCCAAGAACTCATGGAAAATTCTATTCATAAGGTACATGAATACAGTAGGTGCATTGGTTAGCCCAAAAGGCATAACTACAAATTCATAATGGAAATATCTTGTATGAAAAGCGGTCTTCGGAATATCAAATTCCTTTACCTTCAACTGATGGTACCCCTATCTCAGGACAATCTTTGAAAAAAATTGTGATCCCTGGAGATGATCAAACAAATCATCAATATGAGGCAAATGATATTTGTTGCTAACAGTGATGTTATTCATGGCTCTATAATCAATGAATAGTCTCAAAGAACCATCTTTCATTTTAACAAAAAAACAGGAGCACCCCATGGTGATGTGCTAGGTCGAATGAAAACTTTCACTAATAAATATTGAAATCTCTCCTTCAACTCTAAATGTTCAATTTGATCCATTCGATAAGGGGGTTTTGAAATTGTCTTAGCATTAGGAAGTAAGTCAATAGTAAACTCAACTTCTCAATCTGTTATTATTCCAGGAAACTCATCAGGATAAACATCAGGATACTCATTTACCACTGGAACATCATTAATCTGAACAGTTCCTTTGTTTTCAACAATATATGCAAGGTAACATTCATTTCCATCTTTTACAAGTTTCTCAGCCTCTTGATATTGTATCAATAGTAAGGGCTCATTATTGTCCACAAATTGGAAGTATTTTTTAAAAGAAACTTCTTTAGTTCTATGTTCAATCTTAGCATGGTAAATAGAGAGCCAATTCATACCCAGTATAACATCAAACTCTACTAGAGGTAAAACAATAAGTTTTGAAAGTAGGTTCTTTCCACGGATAGTGATAAAAGATTATTATAAATTATTTTTGCCTCTCCGTTTCCCCCAGGTTTTTTTACCAAATGTTCATGAGTCATTTCCTGAGATGGTATTCCCATTTTACTATAAAAGTTTTCAGAGATGAAAGAATTTGTATATCCTGAATCAAACAACACACTAGCATAATCTGAAAAAACAAAAAAAGTATCTGATACCACTTCATTTGATGGCCCAACATATGGTGATGTAGTTGAAAAGGATTTCACCACCCCTTTTTGCTTGTAGTCTGACTACTTCTCATCACTTGAGCTCTTTATCGGACACTCGTTTTCATAGTGACCCATCTCATTGCACTTAAATCATTTCACTAACTGTAAATAAAATTTGGTCTTACCATCACCTTGATCTTTTTCAGTTCAATCACGAGCCTTATGTCCCATCTTACCACATCGGTAGAACTTTCCAGAATTAAGAAGACATTCCCCAGCATGCCTTTTACCACATTTTTCACAAACTAGAAACTTAGTTTTCTTACCATCAGACCTTTTTGAAGAATTCATTCTATTCTCCTGCCACCTCGGTCTCTTCTTCTGTTGGTTGTTATAGAACACATGATCACCAGAAAACTCTATTTCCAACTTCTTACCACATCGAACAAGCTTTTCATAACTCTTAAACTTGTTAGAAGCTAAATCCCTTTGATATTTTGGCTTTAATCCTGAGTAAAAAAGATTTATTTTACTATCAAGGTCTCGAATAAATTTGGAGCATACCTTGCCAAACGAGTGAACCTTTCTTCATAAGCAGCCACTGAGTCTTCCTCTTGCCTCAATTCCAAGAGTTGTTTTTACATCCTATGTCGAACTGCCTTAGGAAAATATTTCTTAAGAAACATAGCTTTGAATTCATCCCAGTCGAGAGCATCAATCTCATCTGCGTCCCTGATATTTTTAACCATCAACCACTACTGCTCTGCTTCACCCTCCAAATGGTAAATTGAAAGAATATCATTTTCATTGTCTGAACACCCCATGACATCAAAAATCTTCTCCAGTGTTGTAATCTACCCTTCAGCAAGAATAGGGTCAGATGATCCTCTAAATGATTGGGGATCTTGCCTCATGAAATGTTCCACCACTGAAATGTTCCTATGCAGTTGATCTGGATGATCTCGTGCTTAGATACCACCACCATTTATCGATTGAGTCAACTGTGCCATTACTGCAACAAACTGTTCAGTTCCAATTATGACCATCTCAAGATGCTGATTCGGAAGGTTATTTCCTTTTGTATGCCTTCCTAGCACTGATTCCCTATTTCCTCTAGTGAAGAGCATTCTGAAAAAACATGTCTTAGATGAAGCAACATGGTAATCTTCAAATTATATATCATTTAAATTTGACCATAAAAAAATATTTTTGTATAATCATTTAATAGAATTTTAACTCCTAATTTTATCTAAACCGACCTCTGATACCAACTATATGGCCCCAGCTTTAACCATTTCTTAATCTTGAGATATTTCAAGAATACACATTGAGGATATTTTCAGGTTTATACTTTTAGAGAATTAGATCATAAAACATGCATTACATCCCACATTTAAAAAAAGTGGTTACAATAAAAGATAGTATTCAATTTTCCCATCAACGGAAACATATTTAAAATAAAACATGGTTTCTTTCTTAACACTTCCTTGACACTATCTTCATATCATGTACCATTCCCTTGACCTGTGAAAAACATTTCAAAAACATGGGATGGGCATAAAAAGCTCAGCAAGGGATATAATAATATGGAAAGGAAACATGAGTACATGTATACATAAGAATCAATGAAATCATACTTTACTCATAAAACATAAGCACGTTAACATACCTCATCAAATCAGGAATAAATCATAGAAATCATAAGACATAAAGGTAACTTGAGGCATTCATAACATTCTTACGTAGGGAGTAATCCACTTGGTTACATATGGAATACCCACCACAGTATATTCCCTAAATATCTTCGGAGAAACCTTAACGTTTAACCCCTTCTTGTTACCCAATTCATTGTAGATCTATATCGGGCTCACCCACCCTTATTTTATCACGGAACCACCTATCTTCATAAACAATTCCCAATAACCATAAAATAATCGTATCACATAAAAATGCATAAAGGAAACATAACATTTCCACATTTCAATCAAAAGATATCAATACAACTCATTAATATAAAAACATTATGAAAGCCATTTTCAATACCAAAATAAATGAAAAGTAAAACATGTTATTTATTTTTCATTTTTAAAAAATGTTATGGCTTGTAGAGGAAGCCAAAACTCAAATAATGGTCACGACGGTGGAGAAGTCATTGTCGCCGCATACGTACAAAAAAAACATTCCCTTCTGTCATTTAGTAAATGCTTCGTATAAAAAATATTCCTTTTGAGTAAACATAAAATTCAAAGAGGTTTATACACCGTATAAAATAATGTTGTGTATAAAACAAAATATTCCTCAATAAAAGAATATTGAGACGAAGTCCCGTACCTTGGGTCCGACTTGACTCGATCGTTCTTTAAACTCATGAATAATAAACTTGAGTTAATTTATACTTTCATAAGAACCTTTTTAAAGTTCATTATTTCTTTTATATCACTTATTACAATGTTATGAACACTATGTAATTATTTATGTCAATAATGGTCGTTTTGTCAATCATTGGTACTTGAGTCAAAAATAAAGTCTTTATAATTACAAGTTGTTCATGGGGTAAAATATCAATTATATCCAGAATTATATTCCTGATGTAGGTATCATATATTTCATATATATCTAGTATATACATGAATTTATAATATTACATAACATTTTGAGGTAAGAAATGAAATGCACCTTTCATGGAGATGGTAAGTCGTATGTATGCATGAACTCTACTTACATTTATATTTAATATTTAATGTCATTAAAACATAATGATACATAATAGTATTTTAATTCCAGTATGTTATCATATATAATAACATTAAATCTATCCTTTATATGTACCACATATGGTATTAACGAATCAAATCACTCTGAGGGACGGTAGTCCGCACTTCTTAAAATGAAGATATCGCGTTTACCCATAATGAAAACCATAAAGGTATGAAATTAATTAAAAATACAGAAGATTAAGTAAAACATAAACATATTATATATCATATATAAATATAGTGACATATTAATGGCCACCATTGAAGGTGTTAAAAGGATATTGAACAATCATCGTTTCCGGAGGCAGAAATTCACCATCCACAGAAATAGTATGTTCTTTAACCATTAGATGTAGGTGTGTGTAAGTGTAGCTCTAATAAGTATTATATAAACATCCTAGTATATTTAAGATACATTTTTTGTTACAAAATAAATGAATAAAAAGAGTTTATGGGGTTGGAGAAGAAAAATAAAACAAAAGAACACAAGTGAAGACATTACCTTTAAATCGGGTAACTCCCTTCGGTTTGAACCAAAGGGGTTTCTTGATGATCTTCCTGACTAATGTAAGGCTTATAGGATGAGGAGAGGGATGTGGAGAGACAAAATGAAATGATCTTGGATGATATAAAGTCTTGAGAGGTTTGGGTAAGGAGGTAGAGGTGGGGGCCTTTTATAAGAGGAGAGGAGGGGAACTCTTGGAAAGGGATAAAATGTTACTTTATATTGAAATGTGTTTCAGATTTAAAAGGACCCAAATTGATATATTTTGAGGATAAGGTGGTAAGGGTTCGAGATATACTCATCCAATAGGTTATTTAAAAGTTTAAGTCCTATATTTTACATTATCATTTCATTTTATTTAAATCGTTCATTAATGAGGTAATCGCTGCATCATCATGGTGTTATATATAAAGTAATTTATTCAATGTCAAAAAATTATAAAACAAATACTATGATGTATGAAATATTTTTACCTTTCCAAAGACTATTTATGGACTAATAGATAATTTATGAACACAAAATTAAAAATGTTTTACTCAGGTGATACATTCTTTGTTATATTTACTTTCTTTAAAAAAATAAAAAGATAAAAAGAAAATATTCACACAAATGTGATTCCATGGGGTCCCCATGTTTGGAAAAAGGCATAAAATGGTAGGCCATGACACAACTAGTAGTATTAGTACTCATCTTGGTGTCATTTTTTATTATTATGATATTATTATATTATCCTTAACTACCCGATTACTAATTAATCAAGACAATTAACGATAATTACCATCGTTACTATTCACAAAGTCCAAAAACAAAAGAGTCTTAATTACATATTTTGGAACTTATGATTCCAAATATGGAATCCATTTTACAAAATTCCAAACACAGAAATTGCAATAATTAATTTAAAAATAATTCCCGTTGTCAAAACAAATAGCAGGTTTTTTTGAAACAATATCTATGAAATGTTTGGCATTAGTTTACATCCAATTCCAAATTGAAATTAATTGTAATGAACAATATTAGATTAAATGGTTAAAATATTTTCTAATTATGCTTTAAAACCACTTAAAAATATAATCTAACCATATAATTAAATTAGATGAAAAAGCATTTTTGATGTAAAATGCAGTATTTTTCACTATTCATTAAAAAAATGAACATTGATAGAAAAATAACAAAAAATTATACCTAGTAAATTTCAATGTCCCAATAATAAAGAATAAGTTCATTTTGACAAATATAGATTATAAACTTGACAAAAGATAGATTTAAAAATTGTTCTCCAGAAAAAGCCTATAAAACAATCTTTTAAAAAATATTAGTGTATTCTATGCTTAAGATTGGATTTATTCTCATTTTAATCATCTAAAACACTATCTAATTCATAAATTGACATAGATAAGAATATATATTATTCATTACTTACTTGGGATGTTACAACTACTTCTATTTTCAGTTCATGGGTAGCGTAGTTCTGCTCGTGCTGCCTCAACTATCGTGATCCATAGGCGATCACTGCCCGCTCCTTCATCAAGACACAGCCAAGTCCGGTCGCTGATGCATCATAGTAGACTACGTACCCTACTCCCTCCTTCGGTAGCCTCAGGATGGGTGCACTGGAAAATCTCTGCCTCAGCTCCTAGAAGCTCTGCTGACATCTATCTGACCACATGAAGGGTCTCCCCTTCTTCGTCAAAGAATAAAGTGGTGATGCTACTCTAGAGAAGTTTGGCACAAATCTCCGGTAGTACCTAGCCAAACCTAGGAAAATCCACACCTCCATCACACTCTTGGGTGGCTCCCAAGCTAGCACTGCCTTGATGTTCGCAGGATCCACCACAACTCCCACCTCAGAGATGACATGCCCCAAGAAGTGGACCTCATGTATCCAGAACTAACACTTCAAGACATTACCATAAAGCTGGTGCTCTTGGGGTGTATCCAATATAACCCGCATGTGGGAGGCATTCTCCTCCTTAGTGGTCGAGTATATAAATATGTTGTCGATGAAGACTACAAAAAATCAATCGAGGTAAGGCTGAATGATCCTGTTCATGAGACTCATTAACACTGCTAGAGCGTTAGATATTCCGAACGGCATAACCGAGAACTCATATTGGCCAAACTGACACCTGAAAGCTGTCTTCTGCACATCCTCGTCTCTAAATCTGAGCTGATGATGGCCTGACCTGAGGTATATCTTCAAGAAACATTGTGCTTCCTTGAGCTGATCGAAGAGGTCTTAAATCCTCGGAAGTGGATTCTTGTTCTTCATAGATACCTGGTTCATGCTACGGCAATCAACACAAAGTCGCAAGCTCCCGTATGCCTTCTTGGCGAAAAAAAACGGGGAAGATTAGGGTGAAACACTTGGTCGAATGAATCCCTTGACCTACAAGTCCTCCACTTGTACCCGTAGCTCCCGAAGCTTAGCAGAAGCTATCCGATTTGATGGACTAGATATTGGGGCAGTCCCGGGGTACATGTCAATATAAAAGTCAACCACTCTGCGAGGAGGTATTCCTGGTACGTCATCAGAAAAAACGTCTGCATACTTATCCACCACTACAGGAAAACTCGGACTCTGCACGTCCACTGCTCCTAGGATGAGGCTAACCGACTGATGAGTGATAGGATGTCCAATCTTCTGTGTGAGTCCATCCAGCACTGCAAAGGCTCCCTTCTCGCCGGTGAAGGTGAACCTGCTCCAATCGTTACGAATACACCGCACCTTGTGCCTAATACAGTCGATCTGAGCATGAACTGTAGATAACACATCCATGCCTAGTATGATGTCGTAAGGCCTCGACGCTACTACAAGAAGATCCCAGCTGAAGCTCTTACCACCTAGATTAAGTTCACACTTCCGTCACCAGTGTGTAATTGTCGATTCTGCTCACGTTGGAGTCTCTAGACATAAGGATCGAGCCAACGGCTCTTTCAGAATCTCCGAGCTCCGAAAAAGGGCAGTGGCAATGAAGGAATGACTCACTCCTGTGCCTATAAGAACTGAAGAAAGGGTGGAGTAGACATAGATAGTACCTCGAATCATCTCTGGTGCGTCGTGGTCATAGGCCTCCGCTACCTGAAGTTGAGCCTACCTCTTCCTGCCAGCTTCCTGTGGTCGGGGTGGACCTCCTTGTGGTGGTGGTGGTAGAGCCTCAAAGCGTCCCCCACCACCTGATACTCTGCCATCTCCTCTTCCTCGTCCGCCTGATGGTCTGGTCCTCTTGGACCCCTATGGCATCCGTCGACTGCCAGCTGCCGAAGACTCTGCTACGTGTCGGCCTGTGGTAGGTCTCGCTGCTAGTGTAGGCTCAACAAGAAATCTCTCTACGAGAAGGGCGCACACCAGTACTGATGCCTTCTTCTGAATGCTGGGGGATATCATCGATGCCCTAATGTCATGCCTCTATCCATTCTCGATGGTCCGGGCTCGAAAGAATGGGTCTCATACCATGTCTTTGGAATAGCACGATAGATCAGTAATTCTCGCCGAGTACAGGGCTACAGTCATGCTGCCCTGCCGCAGCTATAGTAGCTCCTAAACGCGCACTGCACGGAGGGTGGCTGGGACGAACTCCGAGTGAAAGATGCTCTCAATGTCTGACAAACAGAGAGATGCCTCATTGTGCACCTAGAGCATCGTGCTCCACCATCTACCTACTGACGCGTGCAGGAGACTCACAACAAGGATCACCATGAGGTCAGCTAGTGTCCCTACTAACCTGAAAACTCGTACAATAGCCTCCAGCCAATCCTCTGCTACCCGAGGGTCTGTCTCCCCATGGAATATGGGTGTTCTCGGATGCTAAAACACGTGTAGTGCACTAAGGCGACGTGCACTCTCAGCGGCTGGGGCTGGTGGAATTGGTGGCTCAGTGGGTAAGGGTACCGCCAGTTCCTCCGCTGTAATAGGGACATGCACCGAGGCCTCGTCGGTCGGTCGGTTGTCATCTCGCACAATGCTCTGAACCCTAGCTGGCTGCCGTCGTGGGGCCATCATGAAAAGAGACAGGTGAACCATGGTCAATACAGTATACTTGGTGAGATAAAACAAGTAATCACAAAGAAAACATTGAAACACACATGAAATCAATGTAATCGTGCATTGAGTCGGGAATCAAAAGTCTGGGTCCTGGTGTATGGATATGTCGGCCATCACACCAATATTGGACTCCCTGGACTGATTACCACACTCAATACCCTTAATGTTATTTCTTCACAAAGAAGAAAGATCAAAGTCCTGAGTTATACGGTAGAACCGAACTCCTCTGATACCAATTTTTCACGACCCGTCCTCGGGACCCATGCCGTGACTACCCCATGCCCGCCTTCCATAGGCCAGGGGATGGCGACTAGCACCAAATGCGTAACTCCCAATATAAGGGAAGGAATTTCCTTTATGTAAGAAAACAAACACCTCGGAGTATGCAAACAGAATTAAACACTAAGTAAACTGAGTATAATAGTAAGTGCTGGAATGTAAATGGGACAGTATACAAACCCAACTGAAAGTAAAGTACAACTAAAAAGAGTGTACAACAACAGAAAGTTAAAGCAGCAACACCGATCCATCCTCTAGAATTCCCACCTGAAGGGTGGGTACAGATAGTCTCCTCATCTCCTCAGCTCCAGCCATCCGCTCCATGTATGTCTCGTCCAGTGATCCACTTCCAGGTACCGTCCAGCTCCATGGGATCCTACCTCGATCAACGTTGTCATTCGTCTGCATCCAATACAATGTAGTTCGGGCAGAGCCCGTGTAGGGGTGAGTATATGCTACTCAGTAGGGACCCCAAGACCCCCAAAGGTCTCCCAAAATCCATGAAGGATAAAACACAATGGAAAGATACAATCACGAAGTAACAACGAACTCTACTTAGGTATATTCCCATACATATACCGAACTCATCAATTCTAGTTCGGATCCATCATCCAATCCCAAGTTCGATCTAGTCCACATAGGATTACACGATCCAATCCATACAGGATAACACAACCCAATCCACACAGGATAGAAAAACAATCATATCGAAGATAATGATTGAATGTTAAGACTCAGCTCACACATGTATACTTCTTTTTAAGATGATTGAGATGATCAGATGTAGCCACTGATTCATCTATGCTGTCATTCCCACAAAGGATACAAGACCAGCTAAGCTGTCTGACCCACAAAGGATACAAGACCAGCTACTCTGCCGGACCCACGTAGGATACAAGTACATAGTCAAATACTACCAGACCCATGTAGGATACAAGAACAGTGGTCAAGTTCTGCCGGACCCACAGAGGATACAAGAATATTAGTCATCATCATCAAACCCATGGAGGATTCCAGTATGGTCATCATCACTACCGAACCCACGGAGGATCCCATTACATTCGTCCTCAATGTAGTAGTCACAGCCAGCTCTAGGGTTCCCGCACACAACATGATCGATTTTGGGAGGGTCTGCTCCAGGAGCCAAGAGGGGTCAATGCATCAAATGTCCCAGATTATGGATTTGATGTATCCCAAACTTCCATCTCGTCATATGGAACTCAACACGATAGACGGCGCGTCAATCGGACGCCCGGTCTGAGAGTTATTGGCTTTTTCATCCCAGGGGCCGGATTGATTTTTAAGTCAAAACCAACCCGACCATACTCCAACTACTTCCAAAACTCGAGCGGAGTAATCCAAAAGAACCGTATCACTAAGAGGAATAAAAAAAAGTAGGCGGCGCATCAATCGGACGTCCAGAGCTCATGTTATAAGCATTTCCACTCTGAGGGACCGGTTGGTTTCATGTTCGAACCAACCCGGACATTCCTAAAGTTCTCTGAAATCTTTAGTGTAATATACAGGAACGACCGTCTCGATCCAAGGATCACATCACAACTGACAGTGTGTCTATCGGAGGTCCATAGCCCATGTAATGGGCCTTTGAATGTAGCTGTCCAATTTTAGGTGGTTTTTGGGCCTAGTGGCATGACTTATGTTATATGATGGGGAGAGGGAACAACCAGTATTCAATTCTAATTTGGACTAGTTTCAAGTATTGTTTCATGGGGACATCGTGGGGTTACCACCTGAGAGATGTTCAAAGTAAGATAAATTTTTTTCTTATAGTGGAACCAGTCTCCATCACACCCTATGGCATGGTACTAGAAGATCTCCAAGAATGGATAGTTCAGTTAAAGGAATTATAGCGTAAGGGGTTTATTGTTTCTAGTACATCACCTTGGGGATCTCTAGTTTTGTTTGATAATATGGTTTATTGATTAGTGAGACTGTATGTCAATTATCGGAAGCCAAACCAGATGATATTTTACAACTGATTCCCTTATCCTATATTCGATGACTTATTTGATCAACTCAGAGGTGCAACGGTGTATTTTATGATCGATTTCATATTGTGATACCATAAGTTGAGGGTGATATATTATAACATACCCCAGACATCATTCAAAAGAAGGTACAGGTTGTATGAATTTCAAGTGATTCCATTTGGTTTGTCCAATTCACCAACGATGTTCGTGGACTCAATGAACCATATATTCCACCCCTATATGGATCAGTTTTTAGTTTTATTCATTGATGACATCTTGGTGTACTCCAAAACTCACGATGATCATTCCAAACATCTTGAAATCATCTCTAGTACAATAAGAGAGCATAAAATTTACGCCAAGATATCAGAATACCAGTTTTGGATTGATGGGGTGCACATTCTGGGACACATCATATCTGATTCAGTTGTGTCAGTGGATCCAAAAAAGGTGTGGGTAGTGGTGTCATGGGAGCAGCCCAATAATGGTTCTGATATTATCTATATAAAAAATATATTTCTTACTAAAAAGATAATGACACCATGTCTTCAAATTATAGACCATAGTAGCTAATTCCAAATCATGTGTTGGCTATTTCTTATCATGGAATCATAACTACCATTACCCATAAGAAATAAAATGATCTCTCATATAAGAATATATCCCAAATGAGATCCCAATGCTTCACAATAGACTACATAGCCTTATCCAGATTCATAAAACAAGAGGATACGTTATTATGTAAGTCTAACCATTTTATATTTGAAGGTTTTATTAAATTATTCATTTCATTGGAAATTTACACCTTTCCTCATATAATTTGACATTGGTGATTTCAAATGTGAAACATCATGTAGAAAAAAATTTAGTATCCTAATAATCCAAGGAAACTACATATCTCAAAGTCATTCATTGGAAATTTCCAAGAGATGATATTACAATATATTTAGAAAATATATAAACTCCTATTTCAAAAATTAAATTATCAAGGAAAAATACCAATTGAATCCACAAATCACACTTGGATAACATAGCATACAAACAATGATTCTCTAAGATACCCGACATTATAGAAAAGTGTTTCTAATGTTCTTTTTTTTGTCCTTGAATTCACTTTTTTATCACACAAAAACACCTCTAAAAAATAATCATGATACCTTTGAAATATTTTATTCATAAATTCTATAAATATAGTTTCTGAATTCATAAGACCAAAATGCATAACAATGAACTCATAATGGCCATATATACTTCTGAAAACATTATTTGGAAAATCATCTTTTGGAACCTATAGTTGGTGGTATACCAAACCTAATTCAATTTTATAGACCCACTAGGATCCCCTCAATTGATAAAATATGTCATCAATTAATGGAATATGATACCAATTATTAATCAGAACATGGTAAAATATATGATAATCTACAAAAATCCTAATATTTTCATTCCCTATGTAAAAACACGTATTTCCCATAAATATATACTTGGTTGGATGAAATATATAATTTCCAACTCTTCCAAATGACCCTTAAATTCCCTCAATAATATTTGTTACATAAGATAAGATGGATGGGAGATTAGAATAGTCATTTTTTGGAGATCAAATATAAACTCTGTTTCTATTTTTGGAGGAAATCCTGAAAACTATTTCAAGGAAAATTCCAAGACATTGTTCCACGATGGTAATAAAATATGTATTCCTAATCTCATATATTAATTTCAATGAAACACCTATCAACTGGTAGGATATATTTCCAACCACTGGTACTAAGTATCCTTTTCTACTTGAATCCAAAACCAAAACTTCATTAAATATATTCTTAACACCATTGAATGATTTGAAACCCGCATTCCATTAATAAAAAATGATATGGGACTCAAATTTCATTAGCCAATCCATTATCTAAATCAAGTCATAGAAATCCATCTCTATCCTAGATATATTATTTGACAACTCATTCCTTTCAATTGTTATCAAACACCCTGCACATTTCAAGGATCCACGCTCTTTTTGTCGGAAAGGTGTTTGGTGGATGAAAATAAAAGGAATAATATCAATGAGTAAAACCATCAAATAAAAAACATGAGAAATAATATAGGAATAAGACACATCTATACAATACAAATATTTCATAATAGAAGAATTTAAAATAATCAATCCTATCTCCATCAAAGGACCGGATTGATAATCCATAACCACTTTCTCAGCTCCATTCAATTTCATACTCACTATACTTTTCTCTTTATTACATTTTTTAGATATCATAGTTTGGGGAGTCATGATGTTCCTCAAATTTTTAAGTATTTATAGCTTCTACTGATGAGATATATTATACTATACTCATACAAACAACCATATGATTCTTGAGAAACATGAGTTGATTCCTTATCACCTAATCTGGGAGAACTGTGATACTAGAATTAAAGATATCCTATCTAATTAAAATTGTGACAATATCTAGGTGGTTTCATACAATCTCATTTCATATTCTCAATGTAACCACACTGAAAACATCCTGAATTACTCTTTATTCAAAGAGGAATGTTGATCGATCCTATGGTCTCATTCTGTGATATACCTCCCCATTGAGAATAGGTTTCCCTCCTCCACTTCTTTCCAGCATTAGAGTTACCACTATTTACCATAGGATTAAACATTATTCCTATGAATGTGATATAAATCATGTATCTTTCTTTTATAAACTCCCTATTGACCATCTCTATATAATATGTTATACAATTCATGGAAAAATTGGTGGGAATTTTTTATTTCAACTCCGAATCGAAAATGTGTTCCTTCAAGGACACACTTACAGCAACATCTAGGGAAAATCAAACAAAATTCATAAATTTATTTACATACTAAATTATCGAGAGATTCTGATACATCAAACTAACAATGTTCATTTTTTTTATAAATTAGGAATATGTGAGGATATAATTTATTTGGTTAAATAATCAATCAAAATTCTCTTATTCCATGTATGGGTTTAATTTTTCATAAAATGATAAATACCACCATCGATATTCCAGATCATACATCATATACAACTCCAACTTTTCATTAAGTTATCATGGTGTTCTATGGAAATCAAAGATTAAATTCATCCTATTTAACAAAAATTATTCTTTTTCTGGCTCTGAATCACATTGAAATATTTGTCGGTTTTATTTTTGGAAGTAAACCAAATGATACACTTTTCATGGATCTTCCAATATTATCCCTCTATCCATTCCATGAAAATCCAAGAAAATAATTTTGACCAACTATTGATTCATCTGTGGCCTATGTTGAACCACATTCATAGTATCAACTTTTGGTTAGTTCATACATCACCTTCTAGGATTCATATTCTATAACCAAAACAAACTCCATTTCATCTCACTCATTGGATACTAAAGGATTAGTAATTTCTAATTATGATTGAAAAAAGTTCCACAATAATTTTTATCCAAAAAAAACATTGTATTTATTTTCAAATTACCCCAATCAATTCTTTTCAAAATATTACCATTTGAAAACATTTTCAACACTTTTAAAAGTATTACTTCATACCATTCTCATAAATCATTAAATCAATATTATTAATTGTTGTCCTATTTTGAATTCATTATATAAATTCATGTTATGAAACATTCATATGATAAACACATGGCGATGAGGTTAAAACATACATAAAAGTGTCTTTAAAACACTAATGTACCAGAACACACTGGTAAATTGAATTTCCGCACAAATAGGTTAGTTAGAACATCTTATTCTCTACATTTAATGTTATGAAAATTCTACACCTTGCTACAATCCAATGTTATAGATGGACATATCCATACCGATAAAATTTCTAACAATATGGTTGAATTACCCTAATAACCAAGGATGAAAAATACATATACCATTTTTAACATCTTTACCCTTACCCATTTTCTTGGAATGATGTGGTGGATGTTACTTACCTTAGTGACATTCCCAAGACACCGAAGGCTGGATGTAAATTTCAATGGATTCATGAACATTTGTGGGATGACTTTCCCTTTAAATAAAATCATAAAATCCCCAATACAATATCAAAAAATACAATATATGATGCATGAGTACATGAATACTACTGAAAACATAATCAAACCAATAAATCATTTCAGAGTACAAGAAGAATCCAAGAGACAATAACACCCAATGGCATAGAATACATCAAACCATTAACTCCCAACCTACTCCAATCTCTAACTCGTCAAGGAAGGTCATGGTTTCCAAGAAGTATTACTAAAAAATATATAAATTTTTCCTTTACTTGTGTCTCGATATATAACATATTAAAACACACAATATTTCCTAGTAAGGGGTGAGTCTAATCTTAGTACTATTTCCCCAATAAATTCTCATTTCGCGCCACTCAAAAAAAATGTTTGGACAATTATATGAAACAGTTTAAAAAGTTAAACTAATTTTAATCAAAAATAAAATATTTTTTCATGGAAATATATAAAACACTACATTAAAAAGATTCTAAAATATATTTGGATTACTGATTCCATGATCCCACAAATCCACACATTCACACATGCATGCCTAGGTAATAGTTCCATTATCTTGAGTGGTCTCTTGTCAATATACCAATTCATCAGAAGGAAACCAATACTAGGTTATAAATTGGAACACTACCCTAACATAATATTGTGTATAATAAAAATGAACCAATTCCAAACATGTAATCTAAAACCAAATCCAAGACATTTCACTTAAACACATTTTTTATTTAATATTTTTCAAATATATTTTTCCATGTATCATATAGAAACCAAAATTTTAAAATCTCTATTTTAAAAATATCATCAAAAAGCATAATTCAAAAAACCATCCAATTTCCACAATTTCTCAAAACCAACGCTAAAGAGGTTTCCAAAAAATTCACACACATATTTCACAATCATTTCAAAGAAATGATTTATTTCAAGCAAAGCCTTATAGTTATAATTAGGAGGAGTCAAGAGAGAATCCACATAACACCCAAATTTTATTGAAAAATAATAATTTCTCAAATATTATCTAGATCCAATCATGAACCACCTTCATTTCACTATGTCTAATCACAAAAAAATCATTATTCCCATCCAAGAATAATGACATGCACCTAGAATATTAGATATAAGTTTCATTTGAAAGAAAAGGAGAATATATTTATTAATAATTGATAATAATAAGCACTTACCAGTGATTCTAGATATAAAATAGGTTTTAAATCGGTTAAAATTTTCTATTATATCAAAGGGAATAATCTCTCAATCCTCAGGAGGAAAATGAATTGCAGTTATTGGATAATTAGTGGAAATTAAAGAAATAAATGGATCAAATCAAAATAGAACCACTAATTTTCAAGGATCAGATATATGTATAGAGGTTCGACTATTGATTTCAGAAAACCATGCACCAACCATGCAGTTTCTACTATATCAAGAAAACCCCTTGCATGGTCGGCTCACACAGTTAGTAAAACTGTGCACCAACTGTGATTTTACCTCTATCTAGTATTTCACAGCTTCCCATAGACATCAGCATGGCTTGGAGAAACTGTGCACAAACCACGTGGAGATCCATTCACAAGTGACATGGTCTCCTATATAGGGTTGACAACTTATACAAACCATTCTCATACAATGTGCCTCAAAACAAAGCATCCAATGAATTCCGAAACACCTCTGAACCTCCCAATGAATTACCAGGTCATTATATATAGTTAAAATAATTAAATAAAGTTACATGTACTAGAAATAGGGGTGATTCATTTGTGATATTACTTATATTGATTTTTTGATTTAATTGTAGAGATATATTATATAAATATTTTAATGATTTTTTTAAAAAATATAGAATAACATAAACTAAATAATAATCATATTGAAATTAATTTATCATTACTCATATCATAATGAAATTAATCATAGGAGAATAAAATTTTTTCGATTTGAATTAAATATTTCATGATATTGAATATAGGTTATTTGCATTTTTCAAAATTTTATCAAACATTCTATATATTTTTTGATTCATCATTTAAAAAAAATAATTTTTTTGATTCAAACAATATTAAAAACCTAATGTCAAACTATATACTCCAAATGAATCATTATATCACTAGTTTTTAGGTTATTAATTGTAAAACATTATAGAGGTAACTTAAGAAATATTGTGTGGAAAAAATGGTTAAAATTGATCTCTCCAATTATTGACTTATTAGTAGGGGAGAGATTTATGTAGCATTTTACTGTCCTCGGGGTGTGTGAAATAGTAGTAGGAACATATTTTATTATGTATATCTAATAAACATGTTGTTTCAAGTAAGGTAATTAACAATTAATATATTCATTATGTTGATCTATTCAAATTTGATATATTTCATATTCGGGGCATGATGATTTAATGATAGTAGATGATAGAAAATTGATGAAGGTGATGGGTGAGCATAATTTAGAGAAAAATAATGTGTGTGTAATACAAGAACATGGATTATAAATGTCTTGTTATATATAGTAGTCATGGGAATGTTAGTATTCTAAATGGAATTATATCACTTCTAGAGAAATACTAGTAAAATTAGAGGTGTGTGTGATATCATAATTGGAAGAAATGTTTTTTGAACTTATTTTACCCTATTATAAATAATTAAACATTATTTAGAATACTTTACTAGTGTTTAGTATTCTGTTTTGTTTAATTTTTATCCTAAATGAATCGTGAGATAATGATTAATTCTTTTCTTCTGTTCATCAACCTCATAGTTTTATTTGTGTTATGGAATTTGAATAGTGTTTAAATTTAGAACATAATTCTAAAATAGAGTATAATTTTTATGGATTGATTGATTTATGTTGGAAATAAATAAATTTATCATTTAATTAATAATGACGTTATTAATTTAGATTTTGATGTATTCTGTTACGTTTAACTACTATGAAATTTTATTAGAGAACATGAGAATCCTTCGATGACATGGTTTGAAGTGGTAGATCATACATTACATTTTATTATGTAAATAATAATTAATGATAAAACTATGAACATAAAACTATGATATTAATGTTAAAAAATAAAGAGTAACATATTATTCATATGATTTTCATGTAATTATTTAATTAACTTACGTGAAATAAGAGGTTCTATATTTTGATGATATAATGATGATATTTTATTTTATGATGATGTATACTTCCTAGGAATAATGTCATTTCTTTTCAAATTCATGATTTTTATACCCTTATTATGTAATTAGATACATAATCATTATATAGTTGATGAGGATATTTTGTGACATTGATGTTGAAAGGAAATATGAAAATATTTTAAGATGCGGATTGGGATAATTAGTGAAACCAATATAATGTCATGATTACATCATATTACTTTAATAAATTGTGGACAACTAATATGTGATGTGTAATTCATTAAATGGTTGAGAATTATTATTTATTAATTGTGTATTTTGATGTGGTATATTTTTTAAGATAGAAATAGATATAAAATATTATTATGGAATTTGAATATCCAAGTGAAATATTGAACTCCTCAGAGCGATGTTAGATTAACTTTGTGATTTGGATATTGAAATTTTTACTTGGTGTTTTTTAAATTATTATACCCTGTTAAATTGAAATAAAATTTAATTATATTTTTAATTTTAAAAGGATATGATAATCTATGAGAAGGATATGATATCTCTTTGTAATTATCTGGGAATTGTTTTTTGATTGATCAATTTTTAATTGATAATGTTGTTCGACATTTTATTTAGTCAACATACGTTTTACCTGTGATATATAATTGATTCTTGTAGATTTAAATGATAATATTACATTGTATTTTTTAATACACTACTAGCTTATAGATAATAGTTCATGATAAGGGATGAAATTCAAGCATTTACTCTATTCATACCCACTACACATTATTAGAGACTCATGTTATTGTATTAGTATAATTATTAACATTATTGGCAAGACCACTATGATAGAGACTACAAATGATAAAATATGTATTTATTCGAATTTTTAATCATAATTAATTGTTTTGTTTAGATGATTATTCATCCTTGTTTTCCTAACATGTTTCTTCCATGTCATTGTGATCATGGACGATGTTGATACTCCATGTAAATAATCATTACTCACCCACATCCCAATGTTTGATGTTGAGAAACTACATAGTTTTTTCCACACCATGAGGCTAGCTAAAGGGGTTATACTCTTAGATGATAAGTGATTTATCTATATAGAATAACCACATATAGTATTTTTATGGCATGTAACATATAAATAATTATTTTTGTGTTCATTGTTTTGATTTGAAAATAAATTTTTTTAGGTATATGAGATTAAATATTCATTTCAATTTATGTATATTGATTATCCATATGGATACATTGTTTAGGAAACTACCTTTCACCATGTCTAAGAACTATATATAGGAATAGGCTAATATCATGAATTTTTATGGACCTCAATAAAGTTTCATTTCAAGATGATGGCATCTAAATACGATGATATAAATCTTGAGTACATACTAATATAATATTACAATTATTTGGTGATCATGATTATGGTGATATTTTATTATATATTATATGAAATGAATTGTTCATATTAACAGTCTCATTGATGATATATGTTATGGTGTCTAGTTTTATATAAAAAAATATGATTATTCTTATACTAAATGGTGGTTTATGGACATCAACTCAGTACTTGGTATAACTATATAAAGTAATGATACTCACCCCTATTTTCACACATTTGTATTTTACATCCCTTATATTCATGATGAATAGAGAATGCAATCACAAATGCTAGATATATGAAGGTAATGTTTTAGATTTTTTCTTACAAACCTAAATAGGATGACCACTTTTGTGTCATCTTCCATTAGTACGTAATTTGGTACATTAGTTTATGATATGAAATGTAATGACTTGTTTCTACTCAGAACACTACATTACTATTTTTTTGTTACTGAGTGTTTAAAGTATTCCCTGGAGGGTCCATTGGATTTGGAACTATAGTTATGTTGTAGTAAGCCATTAACATTGTAAAATAGGATTTTACAGTGAAATTGTTTATTATGGGGCTTGTGTGACTTTATAGTTTATAGCTTGTTTTAATCATTGAGTACAATGTAAAACTGGTTAACCCTATAAAACTAAAATTTATGGCATGAGTAAATTCGGTTCTATGATCCATGTTTTTAGTGTGTCCTTGTTTTTCAAAAAGGTTACGGTGTAATATCTTGTTTTACAACTTATAATATACAATGATGAGGAGTTTATCTCATAAACATGTAATATATTTTGTAATTATAGTAAGTTTCACCATATATATAACATGATGTCCTTGTAAAATTAGTTCATTTGGTCATCAAATCCTATTTTTTTGTGGGTGAACCCTTTAGAATTTAGAGGATACCTCATCCATGCCTTGTCCATCGATATTGGTTTCTAGTGGTAGGTTGTTTGTGATCATTGGTGAGTTATTATCCATTATCTACTATTTTCAATCATTATCCCCCTGTATATATTCAATAGTGTTTTGGTTTTGGTTTTATGTATATTTGCGATGTGTTTTGATTATCCCCTAATGAGGTGTTTCCTGATTAGTGGTTTCCATGTGTGGGTGTGGTCTACGAGCTATTTTTTATTCTCCCTATGATGCATAGTGATTCTAAAATATTCTACGAGGTAGGGGATCCTAATTCACTTAATTTTTTCATTCATTGTGTTCATATGTCATGATTTGTCTTCCCTTTATGTGGAAGGTAGGGGTTTTTAAAATAAGACAATAAATTGTGGTCAACAAAATTTGTGTTTGTGTTGGAGATATCACATGATTTACAACATATTTATATATTGTTCATGTTATTATTCAGGATTTTAGAAAATCCTGAAAATAACAGCTATTAGGTGCCTTTTTATTGTTGTAGATGACAATTATTTAGACCCTTATTCTATTTATGTTTGATCCCACCTCAAATAATGGTTAATGAATGTATATTTGGATAATAATTTGGTTTCACATGGAATCATTGTTCTGTGTGATAACAACCATTAAAATTAATGATGTAATATTACAAAATCCTTGAATTAATTATCTAATATGGATGTGTTTATATTGTTATTACTTGAATTTTTTGTGTAACCCTTCATGGTTTGGGTTGTCATGCATAATTGAGGTGTGTTTCTAGGGTTCATGATATATGGTGGTTATTTTTTCATGGAGTGATGTTGGTAGTTGTGGTTGTGGTTTGTAGTGGCGTGATGCATGGTGGTGATGATATGTATTAGTGTAGTGATTTCTTTTGGTGTTGTACGATGTGTTTGTGGTGAGTGATGATTTTCCTTGTGATATAAAATGGTTATGGACCATTTTTTTAGTGTTTGTGGTGTGTGGTGGATGTGAAATGTGGTTATTGTGGTGAGTTGGTTTGGCTAGTGCAACATGATGATGACAGTAGATGTGAGTAAGGCCAGATGTTTTATGTGGTGGTTTTCTTAGTTTCCATGTAATCCTTTTAAAAAATGATAATGTATAATGAAATGAATAAATGAATTTAATGATATCATGGGTGCTATAAATTTCAGATAAATGGTTGTGAGTAATGTTATTAGTGTGTTGTAAATCAATGCGAAAAAGTGTGGCTTTGCATGGTGGTTGTGCAGTGTGTTTCACATAGTGGTAGAGGTGGACATGACAGATAGTGTATTGTGTGGTTTTGAATTTTTTGTATGTCTAGTTTAGTCAACATGAACCCATAGATTGGTATTTAGTTTTATTTATATGTTATGTAATTTAATATTATTTCTATGCATTCCCCCTCCAGAGTTAGATAAACTAAATAATTCTTTGATGTGTTAAATTACAAGTGTTTTCCCCAATATCTTATATGATGGTGATGCATATTTCTAGCTAACCCCTCTTACCCTTACTTCCTCCAGTAGTCATATCCCAGCTGTATTCAAGTGAGATTTGGTTTCATGACCCATGTGTTTTCCTATGAGATGTGGTTTTATGAGGTTGTGGTGTGGTGTGATATATAGTGGGATCCATATGTGGAAGGAGGAGGGGAAAAGTTTGGAATCCTTCTTGGTCATTTTACTATTCTTCAATTGTTACATGATGAGATATGGTGTGATGGACTAGGTTTCTATGTGGGAGATGTGATGTGATGGACCATTTG
Organism: Viscum album; assembly: GCA_963277665.1. NCBI lineage: Eukaryota > Viridiplantae > Streptophyta > Magnoliopsida > Santalales > Viscaceae > Viscum > Viscum album. Next base: position 2,012,813,293 of record OY728120.1, read on the forward strand.
TCTATAACCGATATTGGATGTGATGAACTAGGTGTATACTTGTGATATATGATGTGATGGCCCTATTTTCTATGGGAAGTATTTGATATGAATTCTTATATTTATTCAAGAATGATGTAATGATATGTAATGTGATGGGATGTGTATGGAATGGATGGGACTACATGACACATTACATTGGGTTGTGAGAGAGGAAAATTAGCGGTGAAGTGGTAGTGGGGTGGATTATTTTATTATGTTCAAGATTTTTATGTTACTATATTGGATGTGTGATTGGGTGAGTAATCGATGGTAAGATAGGAATTTGATAGCTGACTAGTTTAGGTTATTATTGGCTCTTATATTTATTCTTTGTTGTTATCAAATTCTCTTTTCATGTGTTCACTAGTATCCTAGGGTAGGATTATATCGAGTATACATGTATGCTCACCCGGTATCTTTAAACTATTTTTCAGTTTTCTAGGAGGAAATTGGGGAATGAGTTATAATTTTCTCTCTTGAGTGATGGATTTATTGTACAGCCTCTGTTATAAAAATTTTATATTTCTAGTTTAGATTGGATAATTTTACTTGTATCTCTTGAAATTGATTATGCACTATGGGATGCTATTATGTTTATTTTATAATATCAACAACATATTTTTAGTGGTTTTTTATCCAAGATATCGTTTCTATATTATTTTAGACGATAATTACACCCACATGTGTTATTTTATACCCTCCGTGTTTATCACCAACCTGATATTTACTAGAGGTGAGACTCGAGGTGTCATTATCTCTCTTCCTTAATTTTCATCATTAGAGGGGTATATTTGGAGGGAAGGTCCATGATATAGTGGTATCAAAGTCTCTGGTTGGGAGATAGAATGTAGTTTGGAGTTAGGAACTATGAATATTTCATTTATTGGTAGGGAGACTATTCTAGTTGGACTTGATGCATGAAAAATTCCATGGAGACAAGCTATGAAATGGGATTTTCCCCCCAACCTTTTGATCTAATGAATGGTATCTAAACATATTGAATGATCATCCAAGTGAGGTGGACCTATTTGTGGTGTATACTTAAAGGATTGGTCCATTAATCATTATTGATTGTGTTCATGTTTGAATTAGGAAATTACAGAATGTTAGCTATGAAAAATAATTAATTAATTAAACATGTGACTTAATCGCATGATACTAGTCTTAGGGTGGTCTATTGTCATTAATGGAATGGATCATGATATTTTCCATGAGTGGCTTAAGCAGTCGAGTTTCATCTAGAAAATCTAGTTCGTCATCAGAGGATTGGAATGATTGAGGATGATAATTCCCAGAATAGGGGATTTCATTCCATTATGTGGAAGCGTTTGAGAATATATTAGGGGGAATCCCATATTTTTAGATTGAGTATTTGTTAGAGGTGAATTCTATCTCATTTAGTATGATCCATGTAAGGGATGAGTTATAGATTTCATTGGCTGTTCTTTCTTTGTGGGGAGTAATGTGTCATTGATGGATGATATATCATAATGTCCCAAAAAAGGCATATGTGTTGAAGCTAGACATTTAGAGGTAGTTCTGTTCATATTTCTTATCATCTACAACAACAACAACAAATTTGAAGTATTTTCTCCCTCTTCGGAAGGGGATACTGTGTGTGAGGGAGCTTGAGATCAGTATTAAGGGCATATTGTGCTTTTCACTAAATTTTTTTCTTGATGAGGATTATAGATAATAGTGTTTGAAGGAGGATTTTCAACTAATGATCAAGTACGCAATGACCCTTTTTATGCTCCCTATGTATCTAGATTTGTAGAATATTGGATAGTTTATCAAGCATATTATTTTGATAGGAATTAATCCTTGATAGAGTGGCTTGTGGGCTGTCTCAAGGATTTTGTACTTAGAAAGTGGAAAGTGGGTGATGAGGCATTCATGGTTCTGGAATGTTGGGATCTTACAATAATATATCTCCTTCTATCCTTTTGAGGTAGTTTGATTATTATAATTGAAAGGAGGCTACCCGTTTTCATGAAATATATTCGGGGTACATGAGATTCTCCACCCCTAGTGTCTGACAACTCAGGAAGGACAATATAAGGTGGGTGTTCATGCCCATTTTTGGCAGCAACATAAGTTTCCTCTGAGGCATTTTCAACAATATGAAGCACTAGTTATTATATAGAAGCCATGAAAAGGTAGAGTTAGATGAGGTAATATTCATGAAGGCCCCTATCAACAGGGACCTAGGATAGTTTAGGGCCATGGAGCTTGGTAGTACAGAGGCAAATGAGATGGGAATGATTAGATGCACAAGTTAGAGGATACATACCAAACATAACCAAGAGTTGATTGAGTTACAATTAGTTTATTTTTTACCCAGGTTTTTGACTTGATTGATTTGGGAGACACACATTCCATTGTTTCTCATACATTGGTTTTAAAATTGGTATTGGATGTGGATGATATTATAGTTCCCCTGGTGTTATCTATACAGGTTAAAGGTTAGTATTCTTTTTGTGTGTGTGTTCGGGATGAAGGGTGATGATGTGGAAACGCCATTCTATGTATGACTTCAAATTACTGTAGATACATCCATATGATGTTATCATTGATATTTATTTTCAATAATAATTGATTATCCAATAAAAACAAATATTTTTATTACATTTTAATGATATTAAATGTTAATTTTTGATCATATTGGCCAGAGTTAGTGGATTTTAATTTTGAACATACATTCTCATCATTTGTGCACTTCATGCCTAATATGCATCAATTTAGGCCCAATGTTTCCTCTGATTTTAAAGAATGTAATTATACATATTTTAATATTATATTTTGGGAAATGGATAAAACATAAATATGAACATTTTTTTTCAGGGATCAATAGATGATTCATAAAGGATGATGGGGATATTTTGCGATTAAATGAAACAATTCTTGAGAAGGCAGATTGGATATCATCCCACTGATGGGAATGTGAGGCCCAGAATATAGGCCCAATGAAGTCCCAATTTCATGGAAGTCTAGAAGACATATAGAGGAACACATAATTCTGAGGAGGAAAGTGCTAATTCATCTTAAATGGTCATGATTAAGGCGTCCCAAGTTGAAGATTTAATTCTGGGCCAGATTTTGCAGCCCAGAAAAACATCCCACTATTTATATCATATCTCATGAACAGATTATTATTTTGGGCTGAAATTTTACAGGATGTTAGGGTAAATACGGGTTTCATTTAATTCTTATATGGCCCACTCAAATTCTCACTTCTATAAGGTCCTTTAGGCGTGTTTTTCCGGTGGATGCAATATGGCTGCAACTTCGGGAAAAGAAGTGGAAAAGTCTCTCTACATTAATGTTACACCCAATATTCCACAACAAAATTAATTAAAGGAAAATGGGATGTTGGGGGATCAGAAAAGGATTCCTTGTTTCTTATTTAAGGTAGTAGTGGTGCATGATTAAAGGATCTTTGATGCTTTGTTTCATTGTAATGTTTTGTTGTCCATTTGATGTTTTAATCGTTCTTCATTCTAATGTAAGTTGTTTGAATCACATTAGTTATTAATAAAAGTTCTTCATTTTATATTTTTCTATTCTTATTATTATCACTTTGATATCGTTGCTTCAAGGTGTGAATTTATTCACACCAAATCTGGTGAAATTTATCACACAAGGGTGAAGTGATCATTTTTGTTGTTGTTGTTTTTTCTTCTTCAGTTCTGCCCCTATGAGTCTACTTTCCCCTTCCTTTGAGATAATAGAATCAATGGATGGATAAAACCTTATGGGTTGGTCCTATGGAGTTCCATGGGGCAGATTGGATGTTATTTTATGATCTAAAATTTTGTAATCATTTAATTAATTTAATATTTCCATTTGATGTTTAATTTCTTCTTCATCATCGCCAACTTTAACAATGACAAATTTCAAGTGCTGGTATGATCCAATTCCTGGGAGTGATAAATAAATTTATCCTCTATGTGAATTGGTGATTATACTTGTAATTTTGTAGGAATTAAATCGGTGAATGATTTTCAAGAATTATATCACTTTGTGGATATGTATTGAATTAGTGAAACGAACGTCATAAGAAAATAAATATATCCAATCTAACCCTAGTAGCAACTTAGGATCAACTCGTATCAATTAATTGGTTTAGACTAAGTAATTGTATGTTTTAAATTATTTTATTTAAATTAATTCGGTAGTTATTCAAATCAAATCAATCCAAATAGTTGGCCACTCCATAGCCAAATCCTTACAAAATTAGAGTGTCTCTAGGTTTTTTCTTCGGGCCCTGTGGATTCGACCCCTACCTATACTACGAAGACTGCATACCTGTAGGGTAAATTTGGGCACAACCAAATTTTGCTGCCATTGACGGGGACTCAAGTAAGTCACCTTAGATACTCACTTTATTTTCTCACCCCAAATTTTATTTTTTCACATCCATATCTCTTCTCTCATTCAATGTCTGTTTTTCTATGTCCTAAAAATCCGAAATCCAAATCCATCTCTAATAAAATTGATTGTCTTCAGAAATACCCCAACATATAACCAAGCTGGAATGAAATGGAAAATAAATATTGGGAATCAAAAAACTCAGGGAATTGCATTGATCAACCCTTGAATGATTACCCCACACCGAATGAGATGTATAAGCAATGGGATAATGGATGCTTAAATGATCAATTTACTTCCCTCTGGAGGATGATTAAAGAGTCCAATATTATTTATGTCCATAATGATCAACATCCCATCCTATCTATTCCTCAAAAACTTCATGAACAATTGTGTAATAAAATGAAGATAATGAATTCTGAGGATTCATCTTTGAGGTTACCACTACAAAACATTAAAACGTGCGACGAACCCACTTTAGAGTCTGGTAAATCAGAGTTAGATAATGAAGTGAATTGTCGAAGTAATGTTGAATGTCAAGATGAAGAATGTTTAAATCCAGAAGAAATTGATTTTTTGAATTCAAAAGATAATAACATGACATCATGCATTGAGTTTCCTAAACATGGCTCCGTTAGTGAATTTTTAGGACCACCGATCACTAAACCATTGGATGAAATCCAAAACATTGGGCTCATACCCACTTCTAGAATTAAAATGGACACTTTTGTGGATGAATCTTATTTTTATAAGGAACCTATTCATTCTAAAAATTTTGTAGAAGAAACTGATATTGATTCAAATTGCCAATCTGTTTTAAGAAAATTCAATCAATAGAAACTCAAAATCATTGTCTTTCCTTCCCCACTCGAGTATCCCATCATTTGTGTTAATCAAGAGATTGGGTTTTTAATTCATTCATCTCATGAAACCCAAAAGGGGGGGGGGGGTTGATCTTTGATTTATTATGAAAGACTATAGAAGAAAAAAGATCAACCATTTCTGATACTCCTTGCATTTTTCCATTCATTTTAGAAAATATGATTATTCATGAATCAAATTAAAAACCTTCATACCAACCACAAGGGAGACTCATTCTCAATCATGTTGATGAGAAGAAAGATGAGGTCATTAAAATTTTGAATGTTGGAGTTAGATAAGTTGTGGGGTTCAAGTCGAGCTAAAGACATTAAATTAAGCGTCACACGGGAGGCAACCCATGGTTTTCATGTTTCCAATCATTGTGAATCATTTTTTTTCATATTGATTTTTTTATAAATGAAATTATATTGGTTACCTATTATTCTTTTATGAGTATATATGTGTATGAAAGGGGAGCACCGTATTCTTCTGTGTCACACGGTGTGATCCCTGAGTAATACCGTACCTAGAAATTTAAAAGGTGAAAATGTATCATCTATTTATTTTATTTTATTTATGTTTTTTAGGTATTTTAAAAAAATATAGACTGTTAAACTATTCTTATTTTATGATTAAGGATGGGTATTAAAGGGAGGAATAGTATTCATCCGTGTCATGCGGTGTGATCCCTGAGTAATACAGTACCCAGAAATTTAAAAGAAGACAATGTATCATCAATTTATTTTATTTGTATTTATGTTTTTGGTAGGTTAAAAAAATTAGAATATTGACATGTTCTTATTTTATAATTATGGATGGGTATGAAAGGGTATCACCGTATTCATCCGTGTCATGCATTGTGATCCCTGAGAAATACATTACCCAGAAATTTAAAAGAAGACAATGTATCATTAGTTTTATTAAAAAAACAGGGAAACCCATAAAAATGATGATACTTGGAAATAAATAAATCGTTGTGTTGTTTGTTTTGTCTGCTTTCTCATTCGTTGTTTGGTTCAAGGAATATTTTGGGTGTTGCAAATTCGACCAAGGAGGTGCCTACATCTCCCAAGCGATCAAAGGAGAAATCTGGAGCATCATGAACTTCAACATAAAAAACCAGGTGAATTTGTTCCATGTTTATTGTTTCAAATTTTTTTTAGAACACATCTCATCTACCTTTACCCCCTCTAATCATTCTTTTCTTTAAAAAATGGAGACAATGTTATTTTAAGTTGGGGGGAGATGAAAAAAAATTCTTCTGTGCAAAAAAAAATGTTTGGATGGAAAAAATTTTCATTAACCTTGAACATGATAACACACATTTTAAAATCTTAAATTGGATATCAAAGAATTTCTCATGCCTTGATTTTTATTTTAATGCAAGTTTAGGTTCATGTGCATAGATTTTGGAAACTGCGGTTGTTCGAAGTGATTTTTCACTGTTATATTTGCATCCATTTAATAAAAAAACAAAATGAAAATCCCCTAGATTGCGGGGTTTTAGTTTGAGTTCTTGGGGACCCATAATAAATAGCATAGAATTGGCTATCATTTTAATTTTAACTTTTTTATTCAAAAAAATCAATTTCATGTAGAGAAATGAATTGACCTAATGTGTGACTTTCGGCACTTGGAGATCGTGGCTCCACTGTTTTCTGTCCCAGAGTTGAGAATTTTATCTCTATTTGTGGTAATTTGAATTTGGTTTTGATTGAGTTAACATGAGATGATGCCCGAGTAAGTGAGCTTCACTTGGTGCCCTAAGGTCATTGAGCCAATGAGTCATCGGCAAAGTCTTGCTACATGGGTTGACTTGATTGAGTACAATTTCAATTACCATGGAAAAATTGCAAAAAAAAATTAAATTACAAAAATGAGTACTCAACTTACTATTAAAATTTTATTTCTCCTATCGATTCCATATTTTCTCCTTCGAATGAAAATGAACCCCCATGTATATTGTGACACACAACACTTCATCATGGTTAATTGAATTTAGATGAAATATGGAGATGAACTTGAACAAAGGAATGAGCTTGGGCTTGAGATATGCCTATAGAAATAGCTTGTTTTAAATTATTTTTATGGATTTCATAATTGTTTGGTGTGAGATCCTTGGGTGAGAAATGTGTATTTAAATGTTTTTGGAAAAGGCCATTCGAATTTCATTTTTGTGAGATATATTTTGCTCGGGACTAGAAAAACTCAAGTTAGGGGTGTGATTTGACAATAAAAACACATATTTTGATGACATTTTAATGATATTAAATTTTAATATTTGATCTTATGGGCCTGAGTTTGTGGATTTTAATTTTTAACATCCATTCTCATCATTTGTGCACTTCATGCCTAATATGAACCAATTTAGGTCCAATGTTTCATCTGATTTTAAATAATGTAATTATCCATATTTTAATTTGATATTTTTGTAAATGGATAAAACATAAATATGAACATTTTTCATTCAGGGATCAATTGATGATTCATAAAGGATGATGGCGATATTTGGCGATGAAAAGAAACAATTCTGGAGAAGACAGATTGGATATCATCCCACTGATTGGAATGTGGGGCCCACAATAAAAGACCAATGAAGTCCCAATTTCATGGGAGGATATAAGAAATATATAGGAACAAATAATTCTACTAGAGACAGTGCTAATTCGTCTTAAATGGTTGTGATTAAGGCGTCCCAAGTTGAAGATTCAATTCTGGGCTAGATTCTGCGGGCCAAAAAAACATCCCACTTTTTATATAATATCTCGCGAACTGATTATTATTTTGGGCTGAAATTTTACAGGAAGTTAGGGTAAGTCAGGGTATTAATTTATGTATTCTATGGACCACTCAAATTCGGCCTTCTATAAGATACTTTAGGTGCGTTTATCCGATGGATGCAAGCTGGATGCAACTTCGGGGCAAGAATTGGAAAAGTCTCTCTACATTAATGCTCCACCACATTTCCCCAACAAAATTAATTAAAGGCACATGGGATGATGGGGGCTCGGCCAAGGAATAATTTTTTCCTATTTAAGGCAGTAGTGGTGGAGGATTTAGGGATCTTGGATGCTTTGTTTCATTGTAACGTTTTGTTGTCCATTTGATGTTGTAATCATTTTTCATTCTCATGTATGTTGTTTGAATCACATTAGTTCTTAATAAAAGTTCTTCATTTTATCATTTTCTACTCTTCTTATTATCACTTTGATATCTTTTCTTCAAGGTGTGAATTTATTCACACCAAATCTTGGGAAATTTATCACACAATAGTGGAGTGATCATTTTTGTTGTTGTTGTTTTTTCTTCTTTAGTTCTGCCCCTATGAGTCAACATTCCGCTTCCATTGAGATCATAGAATCCATTTAGGGGTAAAACCTTATGGGTTGGTCCTACAGAGTTTCATGGGGAAGATTGGATGTTAATTTATGATCTAAAATTCTGTAATCATTTCATTAATTTAAGATTTCTATTTGATTATTAATTTATTCTTCATCTTCACCAACTTTAACATTGACACATTTCGAGTGATAGTACGATCCAATTATTTGGAGTGATAATTAAATTGATCCTCTAAGTACATTGGTTATTAGCCTTTTAAATGGGTAGGGATTAAATTGGTTAATGATTTTGAGAATTATATCATTTTTTGGATACATCTTGAATTAGTGAAACGGATTCCATAAGAAAATAAATCTATCCAATCTAACCCTAGTAACAACTTAGGATCAACTCATCTCCATTAATTTTTTTAGACTAAGTAATTTTATGTTTTAATTTATTATCATTAAATTAAATCTGTAGTTATTCAAATCAAATCAATCCAAATAGTTGGCCACTCCATAACCAAATCCTTTTGAAATTAGAGTGTCTCTAGGTTTTTTCTTCGGTCCATGTGGATTCGACCCCTACCTTTACTACAAAGACCGCATACCTATAGGGTAAATTTGGTCGCAACCATTAATTGTATGCATTCATAAAATATTTACAAATGATTGTTTTTTCTGATGTGACTTGCTAGTGAGTGTTGTTTTTTGGAAAGTGAGGCTATTAGATATGTGGTAGGAAATAGGAGCCACTTTTTAATCATTTTGTGTTGTTTTTGGTCAAATATCAGACAAGGGATGTTCATAGAGTTTTTTAAGAGTTCATGTTTGTTTTCTTGGATGAGGTTATGACACTCGCCTCATAAATTTATGTTGAGTTAAATAATGATATGAAACCAAATGGGTCATTAATTATTATTTCCCCCTATCGAATGGATCATATGGATCTGTGAGTGTTTAATTTCTAGGTGGGTGATATGATGCATTAGGGTTTCATGTGACCTAGTGTGTCACATTGGGGTGATCCAGTGTAGTTTTCCAAGAATTCAAATGTTATTTCATATTATTGTATAGATTATCAATAATTGAATCAGGTGATAGAATATAACCTTTAATACTCATAAGGATCGATGATCAATTCAACTAGTTCAAGGATTCCAGTTAATTTTTGAAGAATGATCTAGGGTCTGGATATCAATAGTAAATGGTGAAGGATAAGGATATCTCAATGCATGGATTCATATTCATGTATTGGCACTTGGAGTTCATGTGATTTCATTCAGTGATAAAAAATCACTAGCCATGTTTATGGCGATTATGAACAATGTTTTCCGGGAATTCTTGGACATGTTCATCATCATATATATCAATGAAAGACAATTTACTCAATGTGATAGGAGAGAACATAGAGCATCAGTGAGTTATTTTTCTAGTCCATTGAAAAACTCACATCTATTGAAATATTTTCATGTGTATATTTCTGATGTGATAAGATAATTTCATTGTTCATGTGGTGTCCTAACAAGGTGTGGTGGTAGAGTCATTGAAGGTTGATGAAGTTGTTTCTTGGGAACTACAAAGGAACATTGCATAGGTTCAATGATTCATTAGTCTCACAAGATATTATCAAAGGACGTTGATCGATTTCTCTCATGTTTCGGCCCCAATAACCATGTTGACCAAGATGGACCATGATTTTATGTCGACTGATCATTGTTATATATAATTTGATTTTCTGAAATGTATATTGGTCAGTACACCAGTTTTTTATTTTTATGAGGAAAGTGTGATGTTTGAGGTTTTCTGTGATGAAAACCATCAATTTTTGGGATGTGTGTTGATAAAGTTGTGATAACTAATCTCGTATGACTTTAGAATTCATATTACCATAATAATAATAGTTGCACCCATGACATGTAGATGGAATTAGTTGTTTTGATACTGATGTTGTGACATCATTTTCTTATCGGTGAGGACTATATGGTTTTCATGGAGTAAAGATGCCTGAATATATTTTCTATCCAAATTATCTGAATATACTTCTATATAGGTTGATACATATTTTCAAGGATTCTGTTTTTTATATCTCCTATACCACATGAAATGGGAATTTTGATACCAAATTTTTGAGTCAAAAGTCCTGAGCAGATGTGGTTTGGGAGCCTGTTGATATTTAGACTGCATTGGAAGATCATGTATGAGTGATTCTTAATTTTTTAATGAGTTGTGGACAAGGTTGTATCAGTTATATTATTTTAGAGTCATATGTTATGTGGAAGGTAGTGGATCCTTATTAGTGATACATAGAGTTTTAGGTGACATGTGACTATGTGGGCCATGGATATTTTCTGAAGGAAGTGTTGAAGGATAGTCAAAACCATGTTTTTATAGGGAGGTTGTTTTAAAAAAAAATAGTGTATTTAGAGGTTCAAAACCAACCCTTGGTATTTATTCATTGGGTTCAATTGATGTATCAAGGATTTAGGGGGCACCTTTGGTGTCTGGGTATGACATGATATATGGCAGAGTATGTGGAAAAGTGTATAGTTTTTTAGTTGGTGTAAGAGGATCACCACGTTCCTAGAAGAATATTCTTGTGTATAGCTGTTCCCTAGTATAAATAGGAAGCCATATAATTGGATTTTCACCACACTTTACCCCTTAATTTGGCATATTCTAAATCAGTTTGGTTGATAGTGGACTGAATAATTAAGGTGGATCATTTTCTCCTGATCTATGAGTCATTATTCAAGGATAACCTATCAAGGTTGTGTATGGATGAATTATTTAGCGTATACATGGTACTTGGTGCTATCATCTATAACCAGCATCCTCTTTTATCCTCATAATTCTTTTGGGGATTTAAGCATTCTTTGGGCTCCAATTTCTACATTTTCAACACATTCCACCATAAAAAAAATCGGTCGATGGAGCAAACCATCCAAACACTAGAGGATATGTTGTGAGCATTAATCTTGGATTATGGTTGTCATTGGTAAGTCACATGCCTCTAGTTGAGTTATAATAAAACATTTATCACTCATCCTTTAGGATGGATGAATTTGGGAATTGTAACTGTGACTATTTCATTCCACATTATGCTAGACATAGGTCTAAGAGTGACAAATTTATTATCCCGATGTGGATCAGAGCATGGCATAAAGGATTCAGTTTGTTTGAGATGGGATGAGTGTATTGTATGACCTTCAGTAGGCCTATTCTTATCATAGGGGCCATGGTGTTTTAGGATGGAAAAAATGTGTTCTTAAGTGTTCCCCCTTGACATGGGAACCATAGGATTTGTATAGGTAGTAAAAAATTTATCTAGTTTTATGATCCCATTGAGGTGTTGGGTGTATTAGTGAGGAGGAATATTGATTGGAACATCCACCATGGGTAGAGAGGATCAATGATGTCTTTTTTGTGTTTTATATTCATAGGAATCTTCATTACGACTCCCATATTATAGATAGTAGAGAGTTAGATATTGAGGATAATGTGGAATTTGTGGAGTGGCCTCTAGAGATCCACAATTGATGATGAAAGGTGTTTTAGGGATTAACCATTCACTTTGTTCATGTATTGTGGAGTCATGGTGGGATGTAGGGGAGTACATAGGATCCTGTGATGTAGATGTGTTCCTAGTACCTGGAGTATTTTTTGAAGTTTATCCATTATTTTTTCCCATTGATGATGTAGTGTTTGGGCCTTTCTCTTTTATTAGACATATTTGTTTGATGATGTTTTGTAAAGTGATAATGCTTTTGGAATACAAAAAAAGTAATTCCACATTTTTAATAAAATTTGTTATAAATTTACACGATTAAAACCATATAAGGGAGTCTGTGCCACCCAATGTAGATAATATCTTTATATAGAAAATGAATTTCCAATATTTTTTTTAGGAATTGATATGTGTTGGTTTTATTGGTTTCTAGTTTTGGATTTGTGGATTTTGATTTGGTTGTTATGGTGATGCAGTTATGCGGTGATGTGGTTGTGTGTAAAAGTGGTGGTTTGTGGCTGATACCATATCATGTGTTGTTGTTCCCAGTGAGAAGTAGTGGAGTGGTATTGGGTGTGCTTATGGGCATTACAGTTTGTTGAGATTGGATATTTCTTTTGTTTGTGGTGTAACAAAAACCATGATATGTATCTCATAGGATGGTTGTTCATATCCCTTTTTTCTTTTGATTTTTATTGTTTAAAGTGAGAATCATTTTAGGTGTATCTAACATAATTTCCACTGCCTTATCATCCATTAGAATTTTTATTATTATTAAAGACTATATATAGGTGTTCCCCCAGGGTCCATAATTTTTTAATGTATATTTTTTCTACAATAAGACCTGTATACCATAAAAATTATTTTTCAACATAAGTGTGCAGTTACCAACTTGTTTTGATTGATGGTTTATAGATTATTTTTAATGGAAAGTATTGTGTGAAATGAGTTTATGTAATAAATCCAATGTTTATTATGTCAATCTATTATATCTAAGGCCCTATGATTTTTGTGTGATTGGGGATTTGAATAGTATAAGATATAAAATATGGTTTTTAGCGTATAATATATGGTCCCATGGAATTTATATCACAAACATGTAATTTAAGACATAAATATGGTGAGTTATACCCTATATATAATGTGATAGATCTACTAAATTCTTTCATTATTCCACTGCTTCCTATCACATTTTTGGTGAACATTAGTACATTTGGAGGATCCATCAATCATATAACCTCTTTCTTTGAACATATGTTCTTGTGGTTAGTCATTGGTGATTGATGGTTTGATCTTCACAATTATCCTTTGTTTTCCATCAGTCTTCTCATAAACATCTGTTACAACATTTTTGGTTTCGATTTAGGGAAAGATAGGATATGTTTTTGTGAACCCTTTATGTAGTGTATGATGACCTATGGCTTCCATGTGTGGTTTTGGTTTCTATCTATTAAATCTTCTACATTAAATGTGCGGTGAGTCAAAAAGCTACTTCATTATAGTGGATCATTATTCTCTCAATTTTTCTATCTATTATTGTGGAATTCATGATTTAACTTCCCTTTTGGTGGATAATAAGGGTTGTTGTAATAATATAAATAATAGGGATATCTAACATTGACTATCATGGGGGAGATATTGCATACTTTATAACATTGATTGATATTATTGGGGTTAATTTTCATACTTGTTTCCAATCCGAAAAATAACTCTTATTAAGAGCCTTAATTTCTCTATAGATCAAATGTTATACGACACTTATGGAGTTTATATTTAATCAAAACATAAATAAAAGGATATAAAAGATATAAGTTTATAAAAAATTTCTTTCTTATGTAAAGATTGGTTATTGTGATTATAACATTTTAAAATAAAGAATTAATGTTATAAAATCACCATATGGATTTTGGGAGCTGTAATATATTGTAGTTACGGGTATATTTCATTGTTGTGTTAGCCTCTGCGGTGTGAGTTTTCACTGAGGAAATATGTGCCTGACTGGACTATGGGATTTGTGGGGGTGTGATGCTGGGGTTGGTCAGCCTGGATTTGAAGTTGGAAATTGTGGTTGTGGTGTGAAGTGGTGTGATATGTGGTAGTGATGATATGTGGTGGTTTTTTTCGATTTAATTGTGGTGTGTGATAGTTATGGTTGTGATGTAAAATTTCTATGGAATGTATTGGTTGGGGTACATTGTGGTTCTGGTGTTTTAGGGAATAGAGGTGTGGTTGTTGTGGTGAGTATCTTTGGCTTGTGTGGTGTGGTTATGATGGTTGATGTGATCTAGGAAAAATGTGATGTGGCAATGTTTTATTTGTTTCCTAGTTAACCATCAACTAAATAATATAACTGATTAAATGAATTAATTTACAAAATTAATGAAAAGATAAAATAAATGTGAGTGGGATTATTGTTAATAAAAGGTATTGATGCATTATTAATGAATGTTGAAACATGTTTCATTGTGTGGTGGTTGTGCGGTGTGTCCAATATAGTGGTCTAAGTGGCTGTGATTATTGATGTGTGGTGAAGTGGTTGTGATGTGTCACTTAATAAGATAATATTCATTAACACATAGGTCAAGTATTGTATTATATATATATATAGTGTAATATTATGTTATTTTAATATTCTCTCCACTCAATTTGGATAACCCTACCAAAGATCACATGTTCTAGGATCCTAGTATTTTTTTCACCATTTGTGATGGTGGTTATATGGATGGCCAACTACGCCATCTTCTCTAATCATCCTTCAGCAGCGTTGGATCAGGAGTATTAGAGATTTATATTATGTGGTGGCCCACATATATCCAAGAGAGATTTTATGTGATGATTCCATGGTGTGATGAGATTATAGTGGGGGTCACACATTGTATGATGAGAACATGATTTTGATGTACTTCACATTAATGATAACTGAAGGCCCTAGTAATGTGATGAGATGATGTTTTATGGCTTATTTTACTATGGGAGACTTATGATGGACCTTGTGTCAGTTGGTGAGATGTGATATAATAGAATAGGTGTCTTTAGGAGTGATGTGATGTGATGACCTGTGATTATTCTAGTGAGATGTGATGTGATCTGATGTGTGTGGAAGGAATAAGAGAACAAGAAGAACAACATTGGGTTGTGGGAGTGGAAGATCATTCTTATGGTGGTAGTGTGGTACATTGTTTTTTTAATTTTATTGATTGATATATTACTATATTTGATAAATTATTTGGTTAGTTAGACATTGTGAGGCTGGTATTGGATAGTTGACCTGTTTAGGGGCTTGTTGGTTCAACTATTTTTTCATTTTCTCATTAGTATTCTCTTTTCCCATGAACAATTAATACCTTTGGAATGATCCTACTAAGTATAATTGTATTCCCACCCTACATATATATAATATATTATTGGTTTGTCAGATGGAATTTAGGGGCTATGTTGTAATTTTCAAGATTGGGTTTTAGAGATGTAGTTGAGTCTCTGTTATGGGAATTGTCTTTCTGTATTTTATATTGGAAACATTACTTTGAATGTATAGACATTGATCATGAATTATATGATGGTTTTTAGTTTTTTTATAATTTGTACTTGAGATGTATGGGGTTTTTTTATCATATCCCCTAATCATATTTTATTTTAATGGGTTATTCCTCTAATTTTTTAGATTTAATACCCTTGGTTCTTTTCTTGAACCCATCGAATACTGGAGGTGGTAGATAAGGGTCATTATCTATCTTCCTTCATTGTCGTCCAAGAATATGTATCTTTGGAGGGAGGGATCATTAAATGTTATATATATTGATATTAATTCCAATTTTGTATTGAATTTTTATTACATGGTCATGATTTAAAATTACTTTTATGTTATTCCATTTTACATGGTTGGAAGTAATTTCATCTTAGAACTAGATATTTTATTTTTATAAGTAATTCCTATAATTA
The DNA here is from genome assembly GCA_963277665.1 of Viscum album. Taxonomy (NCBI): domain Eukaryota; kingdom Viridiplantae; phylum Streptophyta; class Magnoliopsida; order Santalales; family Viscaceae; genus Viscum; species Viscum album. The sequence continues at coordinate 2,012,829,316 of OY728120.1, forward strand.
TTTTGAGTAGATATAATAATTCTATTTGTTTTTTCAAATCGTATTGATGGTGTGTATAGGGATTACAATTACCTGAATGTATGGATGTTACATCTATCTTAAAATTAATTTTAAATTTTAGAATAGTCACTCTTTTTGATCAAAATTCCAACTCCCATTTTTATGGTCATCAAAGCCACATTTACAGTAAAATTTATTCATTGAGATCAATGTTAAATATATTTAGTTTTTTCAAAAATTAATTAAATTATCATTTTAATGTGGAAATTTTTTATTAATACATTTCCACCCATTAGTCCATCTTAATGATGATTTGTAACTCAACATTAATCAATTTGTTAGATAAAATTGTCTAGGATTCCACTAAATAATAGAATTATATATATTGTGCTCTAAATTGATTAAACTATTATGTTGAATTGTTATTTCATTCTTCACCATTTTATCTTTTCTTGTCCCCATTAATCCTAACTACCTCCATAAATGAAAAAATATATATTTTAAAACATATAGTTAGTTATTAATAATGTTTAATTAAAAATTTCATTGTTATAATGTTACACACACCCATACATATAAATATATAGACATATAAATAAAATAAATTAATATATTTTTTAAATTCTAAAAATATTGATTATATTTTATTTACATTAAATAATAAATATATTATATTAGAAATGCTAGTGATTATAAATTATAAGTTTAATACTTACTATATATTTAAATAATAAATTTAACATTAACAACAGAAGCATTTATATTTAATTAACATGGAATTTAAGATCACACAGCTAATATAAATTTAAAATTTTCATATAATTGTAATCATTTTTAAATATTTTTATGTTAGATAAATTTAATTCTATATTAATCTCAAAATTATAATATTACGTTATTTTATAATAAATCATATGGAGTTAATAATAATAGAAGAATAATAAGAATACATACTTTAGAATAAATATTATACTAAATCAATTAAATTATTATAATTTTATTAAAATGTAAATATTATTAAAATATTACAAAATACATTATATATACTATTTATCACATATTTATATCAAATATCTATGTTAAATATTTATAATATCACTACATAAATTTACATTGAAATATAAATATATATTTTTTTAATTAAAAATCTTTATAAATTAATTCTAAAGTATAAAAAGTGATAAAAAATTTGTAAAATTAACAAAATATAACAATATATATTTAAAAATAATGATAACACTGATGTATAAAATTTACAAAAAAAAATGTTATTATATTATATGAGTATTTATAATTTTTTTGTTTTATCAAAAGATATATATTATATAATTTTTTTCAAATAATATCAATAAATATAATAAAATGATTAAAATTTATAATTATATAACATATTTATATAAATATTCTGTAATACATATATATTATTTCTTAAAAATCACTTTAAATAATACTAAAATATTCCATAACATTTTTTTCCAAAAAAAATTGTTCTAAAATAAAGATCTATCATTATCATATATGTTTCAATTATTGATTTAAAAATGGATATTTTCAATATGTAATTATTTATAACCTTACCTATATAATATTTTTACATTTTTTAAGTTCATGAAATATCATTTTTTGGTGAATGTAATAATACATATAATAATAAATCCACATTTTCAAAACAAAACTCCTCATATAGACAACCCTTCATTTTAATCATCCTTTTGTGGTTCAAACATTTTATTTTAAATGGGAGATAGGGATTCACCTCGACCATTGATTCAACCTCCATTAAAATATACATTTGTCTGTGTGTGTTACTATGATAAGGGGACATTGAACTATTGGACAAACACTTCTACTTTTAACTTAATGTATATTATGGTTTGTTAACATCATTTAAAAATATTATCTCTATATTAAATAATTTATTTTATTCACTAACAAAGTATTTTACATTTATGGGTTTTAAATCATGTTATTTCAAAGGGTGTACAACTTATTTTACAACACATTATTACTATGACCTTCTTCTTCACTCTATCCAACATGATTATAAAACCTCCTCCACTCACACCAGTGTAAGATACTTATTACATGAAGAGTTAATGATGCATGTTTTTCACATATATGTTTTAGGATTCACAATCATATGGATAATAAATTGATCCAATCAATGTTATATAACAATAAAGGAGTTTAATATTATATTTCCTATAATATTGTATTTATTTTCCCCATATTTAAATTTTTAAAAGTATAAATGAATTATATTCATAATTTTTTCATGCGTGATAAATAATGTTCACTTGATGAGTAGTTAGATTCATGACTATCAAATTAAACTCTATTTCAATTATTGAATATAAAATATTATTATGAAAATAGATTTAATTATCAATATAGTAAGTGTTGATACATGCATCAATCTTCAAATGAAAACATGAAACGATTCCATGCTAAGTGGGATATGATAGATATTGAATACATATCATTCAATGATATCTATATCACTAATTATACCACAAAAATGCTATTGGTATAATAAAATTATTTATCCACATTTTCATTTTATACTCAAAATATGTTTAAATTTATAATTATTTATAAATACCCATGATATCAGTGATATTTTTCATTATTTTGATTTAATAAGTGTTCTATTTTTTACCTCCTTATTTATCATATTTCTAATTTTTAAAATATATAAATTAAATGAATAATTTATGATGAAAAATATAAATATATTATATTGATATCCATCCCTTGCATGAATTGAATTATTTAATTAAATTATCATGTTAACATTTTGAAGACACCATAATACTAAATCAAAGAGTTATATTTTTTCAACGAATTGAATGAAAATGTTTATTAAAAAATATATTACATTACTCAATGTTTATATAAATAAAATTTAATTTTTTAATCATTGTTTATGGGAATATGATATATTATGATGATCATTATTTTACTATTTATAAATAAAATTATCATATAATAATAATATAACCACCATAACTGAATAGATGGAAAACATATTTATAGAGAAAAATAAATTTTATGAATATTTATATATTAAATATTATTCTGGTAAATTTTTTTATTAAAATAATAAATTTTTTCTGTATGTTGAGTTATATTAATATAGATAAATTTTTAGGGATGTAATAGTAATATAAAGAGAGTAATAATATTAATCTTGTCCATAGGGATCATCAATATCATCTCATTTAATTTATTTGACATTATCACTTTATGTTGATGTTATTATTCATATAATTCCTAAATGAGATGATAATGTTATATGAAATTAACAATCCTATTTATTTTTTGAAATTATATTTACCACGTGAAGTGGTAAAATAATGATATTGTTGGAAAATATAATTAATATTTTTATAAAATAATATAAATACTTCTATGTAATGAATAATCATTCATAAACCACGAATCATGAAAACCAATGACTGAATTTGTTCACCAATGTGAATGAAATTTTCTTTGATTTATTTGAATAATTAAATAGAATGAGGTTATTACTAAAAAATAAGATATAATTTTTGTAAAAAATTTATTAATTTTTATCATTAATATTAAATTTCTTATAATATTTAATTAAATTATTTCTTTATTATTTGATGATTGAATGTCTTGATATTTTTTAATTTATAATTACAGTAGAGATGAGGTTTGTGTTTTGAACCCATTATATTCTCATACATAATTTATCATTACTTATTCATCCACATTAAAATATATGGGTCCACCTCTATAGACTAAATATATTTTATGAAAATCTAGACAAGATGTTTCAAAACAAAAAATATCTTCTTGGTGATCGGACCGCCACAAAATTATTATATTGTGAATTTATTCCTTATCCAATGTTCAACCAACAGAATATGAAATCTTATTGATAATAAAAATATTTTATACTTTAATTATATTGTAAAAATTATTTAAATGTTAAAAATAGAGGATCATATTGATGTTATATTTGTCTTTCATGAAGCATATTTTCTAAAATAATAGTTCAATTAATGTATTTACATTAATTGATATATGTGCTTTAATAATAAAAATTATTTATGATTAATTATATTCTCAAGAATTTACCATTACCATTAGTAAAAAAATAACTAATTACTCTACAAGTGAATATATATTCTTTTTAATAACCCACGATTAAATTAAATACATTTCCATAAATAAATATCATTTTGAGTATCTTGTGTTAAATATAACACCAAAAAATAAAAGTGAATTATGTTAATAAATAAAATTTATTAAGGTTGGTATATTAAATACATCAAATTGGAGGGCATTAACATATCTAACAACCTTAAGCAAACAATGTAGAAAATGTATATTAAATTAATCGTTGTTTTTTATATTCAAAATAATTTTATTTTTCACAAATGATTGAAAATATTAAAATTAATTCATTTAGAACATTATTTTGAAAATTTAAACATAATTTTTTAATTCCATATTCTAATTTGATAATTATATGATTTTTTTCTATTTTTTTGATATAAGATATTTTGAGGTTGCTTGTGAAAAATATAGTTTTTATTAAAACCGTAGCATTTTTTATAATATCAAAAATTAAATATATCATAAAATAATATTAAATATTTTTCATTATAAAAAAATATATTTTTTACCTAAATATGTGAATTTATATAAACTATTATAGATTTTAGAAACCCATTTTCAATATTTATAAATTTATGAAAAAAATTTATAATTAATTTTTTTTAAGTTTTTATTTACATATTTTTACACTTGGTGAAATTTGGATTTATATTTCTTTTAAATTAACATAACTATCTATTGGATAATAATAAATCAGTTTTTAAATTATAATTAACATTATTGACAATGTTTTCCTAAATAATATATTTTTTTCTTAAAAATATGCTTCTTCAAAAAATGGGTTTTTATTATTTAAATGAGCTATTATTGAAAATTATTTATCATACACATATAAATTTATATACAATTGATTTCATATTTTTAATAACTTTTTGAAAAATATTTATCAATAACCATTTTTTCTTTATTATTTAAAATTAAATTATATAGGGAAAAATTAATTACCACAATAAATACCAAAAATGGTAAAACCGAGTCATTTATTTCTTAAAGACTTAATAAAATGTTCACTAAAAGTGTAAAAATAATTTTTTAATTGATTATAAACCTATCACTTTACCAACATTATTTTTATCCAACATTATATCTTTTTTTACAATTAAATAGTTATTTATAATTTATATTATTTATAAAAATGATATTTCACACACCAATAAAAGGATCTCATTTCATTCCAATTTCATTACTCATTGTAAAAATTATCTCAATAAATACACAACCTTAGTCTACCTTTAACATTCCCCTCTAATCTTAGAAGCATTTTTTCCTTTTAATAGACTATTGTATGGATGCTTAACTAGTTACCCAAAGGAGAACATTCATTAGAAGATGTAATTTTCTTAACTGAACTCTTTAAATTCGTTTTATTTTATCATTATATAAAATATATTCCATATAGGAATATTTTATAAAATTATTATTATTTATATTCTAAAAATTTTCCATGTTAATGGATTATCAATTTTCCCCTTCCCGAAAAAATTCAAAAAATGCAGTCATCATTAATATTACCAATAGAGAACCACATCCTTCAACACCTAACGATATATTTTACTACTATCATACACTTCTTATTATAAAAGTGTGATTAATGTATTTAAATTATTTTTATAAGATTATTATGATACAAAATTTATAATTCATTCCCCATATTCATCCCTGAAAATAGATAATGATCGCATCACCCAGACATTCATATTTAATATTGACTCCATGATAGTGTCATATTCCTTTTTTAACACATGATTTTTTTTATTTGTCTATATATATTAAAACAAAATTACACACTTTGAAACATATAAATAATATCAAAATTATTATATAATACTAATATTATTCAAATGTAATCAATTTCTTTACCACACCCACCAATATATTATTTCTGGTTCTTATTTGTGTCTTTTATGAAATAAAATGACTATATAAAAAAATTATATCATTCGTAATAAGTTAAAAATTAATACTACTGATGTAAGACAATAATAATTCTATAATAATACATTTTTTAATGGTAATGGTAATATTTAAATCATTATTATAATATCACCTACTATTCTTGAGAATTACCAATATAAGATCATCACCAATATCATCATGGAGAACGGTTTGTAAAGAATATATGAAATGAAAAAAAATTATACGTAATTATTAATCATCTGTTATGGTTTATAAAATTATCCCATAGTGATTTATCTTAATCTATATTCTATAATTTATATCTCCATTATGAAAATAGTACTAAATACTCAATTTATATTGATATCAATTTTTAATATAGGGAAATATATCTAAAATATATATTTTCAATAATAATATAATTATAAATAAAAATTATAAAGGATTATAAGCATGGATATATTTAATAATATGTGATTATTATTGTAATTTTTTTTTAAATTTCATACTACAATGTTCTATGAGTCTAGATTTTAAGTAAGTAGAATTTCGTGACTCATCCTCTATTATTGAGTCATAATTATTCTTTCATGACATTTTTCATTATATTATAGATTTTTTCTATTCTATGTTGATAATATAATTCCACTAATCTTTATTTTCAAGTAAATTACCATAATTAAATTATTTCATAATAAAAGTTTGTATTAGTCAGAATAATTCTCATGCTTTAAAAATGATATATTATTTATCCCTATTCTTATTCAATAATCTACTAAATTTTCACTGTTCTTATTATTAAGAATAATTTTTTTTTATTTATATTAATTATAAAAAAAAATTTGAAATTTTCAAATTAAATTTTTATCAACACTTTTTGATTTGGGATTTAATAATTGTATTTTAAAATTATTAAAAGGGATTTAAAATTTAATATTAATTTTTATAGTAAAAATTTCCTATGGAAAACCATTATGTATTTTTCATATTTATGATAATTAGATATCTTTTAATTTTCAGTTTTCTAAATTTATTACTATAAACATAAATGTTTTAAGTAATTGAATGTTTTAAATATTTTATATCGATATTACAAATATTTTTTAGAGATTATTTTTCCATCATTTAACTTTTCATTTCCAAAATATTATCAACATGGAAACCTAATTTCAGAAGTTCGCCAAAAAATAATTTATGAAATAATACAATTTCTTGAATTTAATTTTTGATATCAACCGATCTAATTGATAAATTCATTTTAGATAATATAATTTGTAATTGTTTGAAAACCCATTTTCATTCTGTAGAAATCCATGTTTTATATATGTAAATTTTATATCTTATTATATGAATATTGATTACAAGTCAACATGATCCAAGAAATAACTATAATGGTTTAGTGTGTTTGGAAATTAAGATAAATGTTAAACTATTCCATCAAAACAAATATAACATCCACCACATTGTTATTTGGAACAATCCATATTCTTATACATACCCTAAATAAAACATTATTCATAATCTATGGAAGGAAACATAAGGAAGGGTGATCTCAGATTCTCAGTATGGTTAAATATTATATATATATATATATGACTATAAATGATCATAATAAAAAAATAAGTGTATTATAAAATGGTTATAATATAAAAATGTCATAACAAAACATTGAAGGATCATTAATCTTGAATCATAACATAAGGATCTATCATAACAGAATAAATATTTCAAATCAATTTATAATCGTCAAAAAATTCATGAAAACATAACATAGGAATATGGAAAATAATTTTATAAAAAACCTAAATATATAAAACCATTTCATTGTTAAAGTATCCCTAATATGACTATAATAGTGGATCTGGTTCACTTCCTATTACATCATTTCCAATGCTTCCAATCACTCTTAATATTATCTTATAAAAAAATCTATCGTACCAATGTTGGTTACCTATACATTATATAATTAATCATCCCATGAGATATACATCATAACCCAATTCATTAAAGATATATATAATTCATTTTCCAGTAATACCATAATTACAATCATTTATATCGGTTCCACATGATAATAAAACATTAATCGTATCATCATATCATAACCCACATAAATGGTATGGGTTTAATAAACATTTGATTATAGTATTGAGAAACCATAATTTTAATTAATAAATATGGTAAAAATGTATATGATCCATTTTAAATCATTTAAAACACAAATTGATTTTGTTATGGTTGAAAAATCAATTAAAATACCACTAGAACATATCATCATGAAAATAACATTTTCATTTTAAAAACAATTATATAAAATAAAAAAATATATATAATAAATAATAATAAAAATCTATGAAAATAAACAAGGAAACATACAATGGATATATCAATTAAAATATTATTCATGATTTCATAGAAAAATGTTTACGGAGTGTACATTAAAAAAATATTTCACATTTTCGATAAAATGATAGATATACATCATTATGAAAATGATGAAATGAATCATATGTAATATTTATTTGGAAATTAAAAAATGAATATAATTTACATTATTAAATTATTATAAAATAAAAAAATATTCTTTACAAAATATAAAGTAAAATATGGACATAGATGAAAATATTCCCAATAGAAGAGAGAAATAATATAGGTTTTCATAAAAAATCAGTATATTGAGTACATAGTGAGTGGGAAACGAAAGGAAAACATATAATATTTATAAATTACATGATTATATTAAAGTAAATAATATTTTGGAGATATATATCAAAATATTTGATCATTGAAAATTTAATCATAAACCATCATGATAAAAATGTGATGGAAACATAAAACCCTTACCTAGAGCTTTTCATTCATCATAAGTGATCTAAAATCCTATGTAATAAATTGAATATAATTTTAGATAAAAAAATTATCCTCATTAATACCCATAATACCATAAATTTTTTTGTATCATCTTATTAGTCATTCATTAATAATTATTCATTATCATCACCATTTTGGGTGTTAATTTCTTTGCTTTTCATGTATAATTTTTTAACAGTTATATTCCATTAAAATTGATCATGGATTATTCATATCACTAATTATAATAATGAAATAAATATATAATATATTCATTATATAAATCATTATTTAAATTAATCTAAAAATTTGTGACAACAAATGAATTACATCATTATGTAGAGACAATATTCCGTACATATGCATAAGTGATTTTTCAATTTTTTTAATCATGAAATGAAGGAATTGTAAATAACTATTAAAATTTATATAATATATATTATATAATAAATATAACATATATAAAATTAATCTATTCTCATAACCACCCATGAAATAAGGTGGTGGAAAATGTGTCGTATAGCTATGTTGAGGCATTAATCATGAAATATGCATGAGAAAATACATTCATCTCACATTTGATATAGAATATATGGTAAATTGGTGATACATCATAATAATAATATCTAATTATACTTATGATACTTTATTTATGCTTTTTTATCGATAAAATATATTTATAGAATGTGAAAGAAGAAATAAAATCAAAAGTGCTCAGTTGAGATTTAAACATTTTATTTCAGAGATTGACTTTGTCATACACTTTAGTCCTTAGTGGAATTGTTTTAGGAAAATACTAGTTGCTCTATGATGGAGGGAATGAATCTAATAATGTATTTAAATAGTTTATGTGTGTGATATAAGGCTGACATGGTGTGAATAAATAAGGAGTATATGTTCCCTTTTATAAGTCAGTGGAGGGACACACATAGAATTCATTAAAAGATTTCAATGATATATGGTCACATTCATGATAATGTGACACCAAATAGACCTTGATTAGAATATATTATAAGATTATGTAGACATATATTAAAAATATATGAAAAATACCAGTGTTTTTTGAAATGAAATTGTAATCTATTGGTTTATACACCCCTCCCATGTAAAATTGTTTAAACCATTACCGTAGTAACAACAATTTTCTATTTATATATTCATCCTAACCCAAAATTATTTTTTAAATATTACATTATGTAAATTATATTTATTCAAAAATTAAAATCCACTCCACTAGATTCAATTTTTATTAGTGGTAGAATATAATTTTAAATGAATCTATGCACCAAAACAAAAATCCACATAAGAAAAACTCAATTTTTAGTATAAAACCAATTTTACAGTCATTAATTTCATTATAAAATATATAAAATAAATATTAAAATGTATTATTTAATAAATAATAAATAAATTTTACTAAAACCATGAATATATATAGATTAATCTAATTTATCCTGGTAAAAATTCATTATACTCATAAAAATAGTTTTAAGAAAAAAAATGTTTTGAATCCCAGAAGTAAACATATAAATAAATTAGTTATATTTTCCATTCCTATGTTATCAAATAAAATATTTCAATTTAATTGAGTTTTATTTTATTTTAGTATAAAATTATGAAAATAATAATGAGACACTTATAAGAAATGATATTTTATTTCTTTTTTAAATAAATTTTCTCCACAATTGCCCTAAAAATAAATATTTTGTAGAAAATCATGAAAAATCACACTCAACTAAAATTTAAAACAATATTTAAATAATAAAATTAACTTACTACAAATAAAATTAATATAGTAATAAATTATATTGTTCTTGTATGAAATTTAATAAAAACAATTTTATGATTTTTTTTAGAAATATAAAATTACTTAATTGAAAATTGTGACTAATATATTAAGAATTAATGAATAAATTTGAATTATTTAATTCCCATAAATTTTTTTATAAATTGGTTATTAATATTCATACCTTATAATTTAAAGGCTCGGTTATAAATGATTACTTAATTAATTTTTTTAGTCATGGGATTTTGTATGAGGCATGATATTTAATACATTAAGATTATTTAAAATAAAATAATTGTAAAAAATGGGAAGTTATATTTTTTCCCCATACAAATGAGTTTCAACCTTGAAATTAAACCACTTTACTATAAAAATTGATGATATCACTACTTCATCAACTCCTCATTCTCCATTATAGCTTTCTCAAAATGTTGATTCCTTAAGAGAACATTGTCCTGATGAGCAGTATTAGTCTTCAATAAATTTTCTTCATGTGTCATTATTTATTATTGGTGTTATTCATTATATATATCATTATCTAGAGTTTACACCATTGAATTTAGTACATGATAATGATAAGGTATGTACTTCCCCAAGAGATATTGATGGAACACATCACGACATATGGAGATGTTTGGTCAGAGTGCTGAGTGAAATGAAATAATACCAATATGATCCATAATAACAAAATGATATGAATACCTAATTCATATAATTTCCTTGTTTATGAGACTCCTAACATTATTCTATTGATAAATTCATAGGAAAAAAATTCTGACTAATATTTAATCCCATATATCAGTGATGATTGTTAGAATAATTCTTCTATCGACTCTGAGGTTCCATGATGTTCTCTTGAATACATCTAAGATTATCTACAATTTACATAACTATATCAGGTCCCAATTAAATTATTTATCTATATTCATCAAGAATGTTAGAGTTCTATAGTTATTTCCATACATGGATTCATAAGGATCCATCTAAATTCTCGAGTGAATGTTTTTATTATTAAGGAATTTTTCTAGAAGAAATTATTGATCTCAACCACCATATAAATCTACTGAACTAGATTTATACATTTCCACCAGGGTTTAAATGGCCATATCAAATTTAAAATCATTATTTAGTATAATATTATGTACTAAAACACAACTATATATCTAGATCATGTTGATTAATTCTCCAAAATGTGGAGGTAAACCTCGCATCTCGGTCAAATACAACAAAATGTGGTACTCCATGAAACCTTGCCACTTCATCAATGTATATCAACAAAATATGGCCAAGAGATAAATATTTTAAAATATAAATGAAATATTCTAACATCATTTTGTGATTGACTATAACATGAATATGATTTTTCCTTCTAATGTTTTGGAGAGTCCAATGATAAAATCAATAGCGGGTTTTTTCCAAATTATATTGAGGTGTTTGTAATTATGGTATCATTACCTTGTAATTATATCTCCAATTTTTAACATTATATCATACCAAACTATGAGATACATACACTATAATATCTCTATTATTCTTCTCCCACTAGAAATAAACTTTTACAACTTTATACAAAATCAATGTTCATAGATGAATAGATAAAAGTGATTAGTAAAGTTCATACAATAGCTAATTATTTATTTGTTGTACTGAGGGGATGAAAACTATGTTCGTGAACCATATCATTCAATCATAATTATATTTGATCACATGAACATTTCTCACCTTCTATTATATAACTACATTATCTTTTATATGACCATTTAATCTTCACATGGATAGATGTTTGAACACACATTTGAGTAAGATAATATTTCTCCCCTAACGCCAAAATTTCATAGTGCATCCAATGCAAATTCATAAATATTTGATATTTGTTTATCTACATCATAGATAATATAGAATGATCCTTTCATCATAGAGCATCAACCACATTGACCACTTTCTTAGGTTAGTATACTATTAAGTATTCATAATATTTAATCATGTCTACCAATATCCTTTGGGAATATTCAACTTTTTCTAGGTGAATATATAAATTAAAAGTTTATATTAACTATATTTGTAAAATACTTATCCAAAAATATAATTCCTCCATATATTTAATGAAACTATTTCCTGCCCATCTCCAAATCATGAGTAGGGATATTTTATAATGGAACTTAAATTAATGTGAGGAATAGGTTATCACCAGATCATTCATAATAAGAACACATCCTACTCCATTTTTATGCATCAATATAAATAAAATACCAATATGTATATTATGGTAGTGTGAGAATAAGTTATTTTACCAAACATCATTTCAGTTCCATGAAATTATCTTCACATTCACCCTTCTAAATGTAATTAAATACCTTATATGTTTACATTATTAGTATATTAGTTACCCATGAAAAATCCATAAAAAATAACCAATAATAAAAACTATTGTAATAAAACTACAAGACCTCAGTCATAGTGGTTGGTCTATTATAATGATCAATGAAATTCACATTTTATGGATCCAATGATATAACATTTCTTGATATTATGTGATCCAAAAGTAAAACCTTATATATCCAAAATTCACATTTGGTAAATGTTTCATAAAAAATTTCATTACATATGATCTTCAGTACAATCCTCATGTGAACTTCTTAATCCGACATACCCTTTGAATATATTAGAATATTTTCTAAAAATACTACTATAGGCTGATCATGGTAATTTCTAAAGACTCTATTCATTATATCCATGAATATAACTATAGAATTAGAAATAAAAATTGGAATCACTCTAAATTCATAAAGTTCATACCTCAAATAGAAGGTTTTCTCATGTATGTATTCCCTTTTAACACGTAATAAATAGTATATAGATAAAGTATCAGTATTTTAAAATAAGTGGGATCCTCATTATTATTCAAAAAATACATCTGTATGGGGTAGATGATACATATTCATGATAGTGATGTTTTTATGTTCTTGAAAATCCATGAGGAGTCGCATTGATCCTTCTTTAGGCTTAAAAAAGGATCATGTTCACCATAATGCAACTCACACAGCTAAATGAACAACTTATAAAAATACCCTAGTTTTCTTCTTAAATTTCCACAGTTCACATGGCACTATTCTGTAAAGAGTATTTTAAATATGTCCAACATGATTTATGAGTTCAATTGAAATCACATCTTCAGGATTCGTAGAATGACAAGAACATAATCTAGAAAGATAAAAATAATCTACCATCCAATAAAAATATATTTTATTTCAATTTTATTTACATCCATCTATGATATATAAAATCATAGAATATGAACTAGGTCCAATTAAATGGATTCATTTTCACATAGAAGTTCTTATTTATACTCATACAATAAAAAATTAATTGGTTTCTTTGAAATATCCAATATTATTTCTTTATTCTATAAAATTATAATGGATTAATGTAGAGAGATCAATCAATTCTCAAAATCACGTAAAATTACACTAAATATTGAATAATTATTTTTCATAGGGTACATTATTACCATCATTCACATGACATCGTAATATTTAGAGTAGCGGATAAGCGTTTATTAACCATTATGATCCACATCAATGATTGTCAGAGAATAGTACCTTATGTGGTCTAATAGTTATCCCTTAGGTTAGTGAAATTTCTAGGATAATTACCATGTTCCTCACACTTCAGACATTAATCTATAAATGGTACTTTAGTATTTACTTTATTTCTCACCATCAAACTAGTAATGTTTACTGGACAATTACATTCTCTATTCCCCTCTTTTTAACACATGAAACATATTATCATTATTTTAGGAAGTTAACCTTTTTGTTTTATTCATCATTCTCAACATGTATAACATTGAAACCTATTTCTTTCATGGAATTTTCAAAACTCATTTTTTTTCTTATTAGGTGTGTCAAAATACTCATCCCAGTTGAAAATTTTAATCATATAATGAGATAAATGATTAACCATCATCCTATTGTTTCACATTCTTACTCTAGTTACATTTATTTATAAATAAGTATATTCATGGGATTGTAAGTCACATTAAGTGATATTAAGGATTATTTTTATCTCATATAATGATTGAAATAAAAAAATTCATAGTATAAGCAACAATAATCATATTGGGAAATAATATAATCATAATAATCATTTATATGATGTCTAAATATTGACACCTTATTATCAATATATGACACCCCATGCATAATTAATGTTATCCAAGGTGAATATCTAATCAAATACTTTATAATGGATTTTTGAAGCGTTTTTGTTATCATAGACCCTTATCTCCAATTTGGAACTTTCATTTGACATGATTATTCATATGTTCTAGTTATTTATCACATTGACTCTATCTTGTGTGATCATCAGACCATAGGTTGGTTGTTACATTATCATGATTTAGAAAAAAATGAATTTAAGAGTTAGGAGAACTCATTTTTTCATGATAAATGACTATAAACTAAACATACCCCTTTATCATATATGTACTATTTTACAATACATGTTTAATATCATTTCCATATGATGTTAAACTATAAGGTAATTTTCTTATCAAATGATATAAAACCATGTGATGAATTTCCCATATTTGTCCAAGGGTGGTGACTTCATTAAAGTCAATGTTACATTAATTAAGTCCAGTTTACACATCCAAAAATTCGTCTTCCATCGAAATAATCTATTTAAAATCCATATATTTTTATAATTCCACAAAATGGATAACAAAAAGTGTCTTTATTCTAAATTGAAGCGATATATGGTGAGGCCCATATATACTATCTATGGCCTGTCCATATGACTCATATTGTTCCCTACATAATCTTAATTCATAGTAATTCTATAGGGTTACCTTCTACTATCCTTATTCAAATGAATATCTTTTTCTATAAATATGGTTAACACTATATGATCATAAACTATCAGATCCTTGGAGTCAAATTTGTATGGCCATAATTTCATTCCATGTTGGTCAATTCATTAAGACAAAAAACAACATTTACGTACCCAAGATTTTATCCATATTTTCACTGAGATCCTAAATGAAATTGGTTATATACAATCATCATTGTTAAATATGCTTCATCATGGCTTGTCGTCTAATTAGAATAACCTTAAAAAGATTCCCATTTGGCTTAAACTGAATGACATTAAAGTCCATTATTGATTCCTAAATTCATGATTGTAATGTCACATATTTATTATATGATATGATGTATTAACCAATTATCACCATTTTTTATTTTACCATCAACTATGAATCGCCTAGATCATCGTTCACCCCTTCTTAGAGAATGATCAAACTGTGTTCTCATGAGTCACAATGAATATTATTTTCTATTAGAATATCATTGTTCATTCATTCAATCTATCTGATATACCCCATTGATATATATAACCTATAATTAATTAACCCTAAGAGTTTAGAAACTATTTATAAACACCCACTCTTTCATAGGAACACATTGTGATTCTTAATATAGATCGACATCTGCATTTATTTCAGAAATTACTTATATGAGGTTATGGAACAACAAACCAATCTCTTCCCACCTCCCATTGGAAGATAACATATAGGTGGAACCACACTTAGAAATTTTGAATAGACTCCCCTATGATTAAAGAACAACACCCCATAGTCTTCCACCGAATTTAGGAATGCATCCTAAAGTAAAAAATTTCAGAATTATGGTAGTGTAACCTATATTATGAATATTGTTACCGTTCATACATAACACATATTTCTTATTAATCATTTGATCCTCGATACAAGTGTCCTAATTTACCTTTATCAACTTCCTCTTAGATTAAGGATAATTTTATCCCCCTTAGTAATGAACCTTGTGAAACCATCACATTAATCAAGTTAGCCAAGAATTTGGAATCACCGCAACTGGATTCTCTATCTTCATGGGTTTTCCATCAAGGTGGTTGATATGAAATTTTAACCCTAACATGTCTTCCATCTCTTATAACTATAATATTAGTGTGTATTATTCTTTTATCTATTTTTTCTTACACAGAGCATGACCCATGTGGTCATAGAAATTATAGATTATGGTTCATTAACAATATTGGGATGTAGAATTCAAGACATGTGAATAAGAAACATGTAGTATTTTTATATATCACTAAAAAATAGATGAGGAAAATCATTCATAGATTGAATCTTCTCCTTTATTACATGGTTTTACAATTTTTATTCTTGATCCATTGAATTTTTATGGTTTTTAAAAATGTGCGGTGATGATTCAATGGATTTCAATAGTTTTTATTAGAAATACATGCCCTTCCATCACTTGTAGATGCCCATAATCCACTCACACATGATGAATTCCAGGATAGAATATCCACTCAGACACTACATGTATTGAATGTGGCAAATCATCCTCATCCATTAAAATTTATGCATTCAAATGGTTGATGGTCTTTCCCCTAAATGTGAAGATACACTAGTACTATAATTCCAATTATTCTAGAAGGGATATATACAATTTAGATACTCAAAGAGACGTCACAACAATGAAAATGGAACCATACACAGTGAAATAAAATTTAAACTCCCCCAATTCCAGGTTCATAGCCAGTTGATCACTATTTGTCGAAAAGAGGTTTCCATAGTCAACATCAATAGTCCTTAAGAAAAATTTGAAATGATTAGGGGATACCATCATGTTTATTATATATAACAATGATGTGTGGGTGATGATGTTAAATATAATTTTCATCACCTTGTACCAGATCACCTAGTTCATCTTCACTATATATTACCTTGATATATCAATATATAATATATAATATTTTATTCTTCGTAGGATGAAATTTGTTATTAACAACATAGAACATTACGCATTATATCTGATGATCTATACTACATTTAGAGTGGAAGGATTGATTCCCAAGATCATTCATCTAAAACTATCTCCCCTAATAACCCCATACATAGTAAGTAGCTCCCTCATTGTATTCATAGTCTCCCCAAGGATGGATAGAACCTCATTATTCCAATATCATCAAAAATTATTTATTAGTCTCACCATAACCCATGTTTTATGGTTTTCAGTTCCTACTATATCCAAATGATCGTTTTATGGGTGAAATGAATATTCTAGATAGCTCAAATATTGGGGAACAATTATTTGGTTGGTAATTCTCTAATGGATACACTATAAAAATATTTTAGGGATTTATCTATTGTAGTAACATTTATAATGGCTTGTGATATTCAAGGGTTGGGGACAAAAATGCTATGAATAGAGTTTTTATTTCACTTTTTCCAATAATATGAGGCCCCAATAACCTTGTATCTATCATCCACTTCACCTTATTTAAGATTGAGGTTAAAGGTTCCTAGGAAATGCACTAACACCCATGATCCCTTAATGTGAGTTGATTTATTTACATTCAATCTGGGAGATATCCGTTTTTGATATACTAACTCTATAAGAGGGAAATAAAACTATTCAATTTAGAGTATAAAAAATATGCACAAAACATTGATGAATGTTATAATATAAAAAATAGATCTATTTGGTATGAATATTTGGAGATTTATTAGATGAATTTCATTATTAGAATATAGACGTATCCCACAGGTGGTTGGTGTAAATCCTACTTCTGTCACATGACCACTCAATGGATGTCTATTGTCCTTAATTAAATCTTACACTAGGCTATTTATGGATACCCCACAAATAATGATTCCTAAAATGACCAATATAACAATGTTATTATTGAATGAATTCAGGTAGTGACACCATGGATCTATAAGTCTCTAAAATTTCCACAATAATCATGAGATCCCTTGATTCATCTTATGGAGTTATATTTTCACCATAAGGTGATGAATTAGGAATCCCAAAAATACTTCTTCTAGATTCTCCATCACTAGACTCTATCTTATAAACATTATAGGCCAGCATATCCTTATATCATGCCATGCCTTTTATGTATATTTAATTTTTATCAACGAGATTATTTTTAATTAGTTTATGTAGGGGTTTCCTTCATGAAAATATATTATTAATGCATATAGGCCATAGATATTTCCATCACTTCATATTGGGAGTAAATTGGTGAAACTGTAGTAATCCTAAACACTAGAATGTGTATTGAAATGGTTTTGATATTCAGAAACAATTTCCACTGAGTAATGGGAAACTAAAACATATTCCTGTTCCTCAAAAACATTATGAAAATTGATTTTTGTTAATTAATTTTTGGTCATGCATGTGTTTTATAGGAGGAAATCTATAGTAATATGTACAAGATTATGTTGTATCATTATACTCTTAATTAATCTTCCTATGTATGCATCATATTCTATATGTCCCAGATTCAATAAACTCACCTTTTTTATGATCATGATTTCTTATAGATACCTCAGTAAAAACTACTAACTATATTGAATCCTCCTTATTAGATGGCATGCACCTCATTTTTCATTATGTATTCTGCTTAGTTTCTCATATCATACCCTAATGGGTCCTATCGAATCATTTTCTTCTTTTGTTACACATGTGGATATTCCACCACCCATATTTGTAGACAATAATATAATATCCATGTGACATTTCAAAATATTATAAGTGTGATACTCTCGTCGGATCCCTTAATGTCCATCATATACCTAAGTTGTCTCATTACCATGTGGTTCACCCTTCCATTACAGGACATCAGTTTTCATCATTATTTGATTCTCCCTCATCAATTATCTATTATCAACAAAACTAGAGTGGGGAAAGGAAGGAAGATAAGATGATCATGAGATTTATACAAGTTAACTAACATTGTTCCATTTATATATAGTGGCTAAATCCAATTTATGTTCTAAAGTAAAACCAAATGAGTATCTATGTCAGGGGATATATTATTATCAATACTCATAACCCCAATAATTCACAGTGACAAATTCATACTGTAACTAGAATTGGACACAAAGGAACATTGAAATGTATCTCTATCAAGCTAATACTAACATGTAAAATAATATTCATAGAATTTGTACAACTTGGTCTATTGAAAATTTATTTTCTAGTAGTGCCTCTATGATGAAGATCTTAGGATACACTACCATGTTTCCTTCTAAAGTTGGAAGAAACCATTCACTGATGTTTTATACTAAGAACGCCACTATTCAAATCTATAGGGCCTATTCATTAATTATAATTCAACACTATGTATATTTTTCTTCCTCCATGATGTGCCGATATGAACCCAGTATTTCATAATGATGTGACTCGAGGCATTGCATCATCCACCATGGAATCTGGCAAAGATATATGTTCAAAATGAGCTAGGACCATGTCTTGAATTAAACATATTTATAGATATGAGGTAATATCATTTTTTATCCTATAACTTTCTTCAAAATTTATCTAAAGAGAAACTAAATCTACTTTAATTCTACTTAGGTATTAACTATTGAGACAAACTCATTAATATTAACAAAACAATGAGGATCCATCAGATATGATATTAGTAAAAAACTGATTCTACCCTACCTATTATGTAATTAGATGGTGTTCTTGTTAGGTTACCACTAACATAGCATCTCTAAAATTACATATATAAGGAATTAAATGTAGAAATATAATTTATCGGAAAATCATAATGAAAAACTAAGTGAAACGCACCATAAGATAATTCACAATTTTGGGGGACAGTGTTGTCCAGGGCCCATTTATTATTTTTATTTCCCCCTAACTGCATGTCCTAGACATAAAAATAGTTCAACCGACAATTTATAATACCGACATGTAAAATGATACTATATTTTTTTGTAGAAACACAATAATATCTTTTTGTGAAAAATCTATTATCCTTTTTTATTTCAGATCATGAAAATAATCCTCAAACGATGGTCCTTCAAGGATTGGATGATAGTAGAAACCTTACACAATAGATCTATTTTTGATCCTTTAAACCAAATACATAGATTTTTTATATTAGCTTATTTTAGAATGAAATTTTTATATAGATCATACCTATATAATGTAAATCAGTGTCTCAAAGTACATTCCCTATACCCCCATTACTAAATTATTAACTATACAGTGGTTGGTTTTGATCTTCTCACTCGTAGAGATCTCTGTGTTTTTTGTTATCTCTTTCCTATGAGCCGCAAATGTATTAGGATATGAAATATCCATTAGTTGAGTACTTGATCTATTCATCATGTTTTGTTGTCATAGTTCTAATTCATTCATCATCCCTATCTCATGTTTAACACTACATTGGTGAATATCCATTCAAATAAATAAAATGGTTTCATATGTTTTGATGTAGATTGAAGTCAAAGGATCCATGTCACATGAAAATTTCTAAAACAATATTCCATAAAAATAAAGAATCAGAAAATTTTTCAAGAAGTAAATTTGGTTTCATCGAGAACACCATTGTTACAACGTGATATGTTATGATATATTTATCGTCAAATAAATTTAATTTTATTAATAGTATTCTTTACACATATCCTTAAGTCCAAATGGCTCATAATATATTATATTATTACAACTAGGAAATTAAATTAGATGTAAGAATAATAATTAAAATATTACGATAATAATGTATAATTGTTTTATATAATTTAAATATTTTAATAATTCATAATAAATAATTACTCTATTTTTAGAAAAACAATTTTACGATTCAAATTTTTGTTTTATTTAAAATGGTTTTCATTACATCATGGGAATGAATTTTATATATAATGTTTTAAAAATTAATAAATTTTATTTTATGAAAATCATATAAAATTTTAAATCTTTATATCATTATTTTCATAATTTTATATTTTCTTATTTTTTTTGAAAATAATATTTTTTTCAATGAAAAGTGATAAAATACCTATATTATAGAAAATTGTTTTTTCCATTAAAATATTAAAAAAAATCATATTTGGTTATTAATTGATTTTAAAATTTAATTAGTTCTATTTTGTAAAATATAATACAATAAATTTCATTTTAATTTAAATTACTGTTAAATTTTGTATAAAAACATTTTAATACATAAAAATTAATTTTTCTAGAAAACTGTTTTTTAGTATGTGTTGGGGGTTTATTTTTAAATCAATTACTTCCAAATATATAAATTTAATTTAATAAAATTTACTCTATATTTGTGATAATCATTATTAAATTTATCAATGAGGAACATTTTATTTTTAGTCAATAGGAATAGTAAGTTTGGTAAATAAATCATTTTGATTGTAAGAGTTAAACCGAGATAAAAGTATCGACACAAAAAATATAATGATTAAAATAACCTTAAAACTAATATAATTTTAATATAAATTACATATTTACACCTTATAAAATATCATCTTTTATGATGATTCATTTTGAATCCATTTTGGTTTATTAAGTCATTAATTTAATTTAATATTTTAAAAATATACTTGTGCATCTCCTCCCTTCCATATAAATGGAAACATAATGCCCTATCTTACTCACAATTCAATAGATTGATACATCATCTGATCCCTTACCATAAGCTTACAATCAATCCTATCAAGTATATATATGTCTGATATTGGTAAAAATACTATACTTAAAAGGATTATGGTGGAAGATGGTGGAGATTGTCCAAAGAAGAGTACAAGTTCCTAACACACTATTTTCATTTTATTTATACTCATACCTCATTAAATTATATTATTAGCTTGATTATATAGTATAATCAATATTTCAAATATATTGTGATGTTATTATGATGATGTTTCAATATTTATTCATCTCCATCTCCATTAAATATGTAATGAATGTGTCGCTGAAGCGTACGTGCGTACTACCGTATCCTTGTAACAATATGATTCACCTTTTCATTATAATTAATTATTGGTTATTATGATATATTTAATGACTATATATGATATTAATGAAAACATTATGTTTTAATAATTATGTTTTCTTATCTACCCTCCTACATTCCAATATGTTATGTAACAATAATGTTGCTCATGTGTTTTTGTGGAATACCACCTCCATAATGTGACTCGATGCATTTATCATTTATATGAATAAAATTTATGGTGATTTAGATAGATTTAATAATTATCATAATTATCATATAATAATAAATCTATAAATGATAATTATTATTTATATTTCATCTACTCCATCCATCGATAAGTAGAAACATCACTCTTGTGTAGGTACATGTTACTATCTCCATGAAGTGATGTAACTCACTTTTTTTCAACACATTATAAGAGTATTTATAAAATTTTATTTTATGATTAAATAATAAACATATTAATGATTTAATTTTTTTATATGATGTATCCATGATCAATTTACATGAACCAAAACTTCCATATCAAAATTTCCTGTGAAACTAAATAGTCATCACATTGAAATGTGATTATAACATAGAATTTTTTACAAATGGGTGTGGAGATGTAGTATATAATTAACATAAGGTATGAAGCTTTTAAATTTGGTTCTATAATATATTTATTAAAAACCTATATTTATTATACATGATTTTTTAATCCATATAATGTCGGTTTAGACTTTTGGTAAGGGATTATGTTAAAATCATTTTTATTATTGGGATTATTTATGCTAAAAATTCATTGAGGTATATTATATGGATATTATCATTTAAAACCTATATATATTTTTTAACCCTATGGTTATTAAGGTAATTTTCATTTTATTTTACCATTTTCTCTACTTTTTGTTAAAATGAAAGATAAAATATTATTAAAAAACTAATCTTTTTTCCTTTAGGGACAATAAAATTTTTATTCTATATTAAAATTGATATTCATAATTTTTTCTAAAGACTAAATTGTTTTTTTCAAATAACTGTTTTACCATAATTAAATTCCTATAAAATTATTAATATAAATAGAATTTTCATTCACCAAACTAGGTAATTTTATTAATATTTTGGATGGGATCATTATTTTAATGTATACCACATGAACTAATTTTTCCTCCATCATGAATATCATTACATTAATGATTACGTTACAAGATTACATTTCTATTTTCAAGGAAAATATTATTCCAAATATGTTGAATATTTTTAGATTTTAAATAAGTGACTTGAAAATTGAAAGTGAATTATCCTTATGAAATCACTCGATATTCATTTATTGTTATTTATATATATGGTAACATCCATTGATTTTACATACACATTGATGGACATATGTTCCAATTAAGTAATTATTAGTCATTCTTATGATGTTTTAAGATTATCATAAAGAGATATTTATGTAATCAATTTTTGATTCTATGGTTTAAAATTTGAATAAATTATAATTGTTTTCATGATATTAAGGAATACATATGATTGGATTGTGTGATGGTTGGGTCTTTTATTTTCATCCAATGCATGTGGTAGATATAGGTTACTCTTGAGACAACATATTTATGTGGAAAACTATTTTCTTGTTCACAAGATTATGTGTAGACCATTTTTCATATCCATACGAGGAGGTGTTATCCAATTTTTATGTCCATATATTTAAATGTGGGCCTTATTTTATGTCTTTAACATAGAGATTAATCCATTTAAAATTTTTAAATGTTCACAATATTATAATCTAATAGTTGTGCCCTATTTAAATGTTTGTTTTATGGTCTCCTAGATCATGATTAATTTTTGATGATTCATTACTCTAATAACAATTTTTTTTGAATATGATTTATTATATCAACCATGATTAAATATATTTAATTGGTTGGGAATTAATTTATTATATTATTATCATGTTCGTGTACCCTTATTCTCATGTATGACCATTTAATGACATCTACTACGATAACCCATACTAGGAATCGGAGATCACCCTTTATTATGTTTCCATTTTCCCCATGTTAAAAAGAATGATTTTATGTATGATGTGTATAATAATTTAATTAAAATAGAAGAAAAATATAGTATATATTGAATTTATATTAAAAAATATATTTTTTTGTATCTAGTATCTAAAGGCACTAAACCTTTTCAGTTTTGGGGTGTTAAAAATTTTATTATGTATTGAATATCCATCTAAAATTATGAAATATTTTTATATGTTATATATTGGTCTCCTCATTAGGTATCATAAAAGGGTTTAGTTATTCTATGAGAATATTATAAGAAAACATTAGTGAACATTAAATTGATATGTATTTATATAGGATAACATCATAATATTTTTATAAAATTGAGAATGTGTATTTTACAAAAAAATACATCCATTTCGGGATACTATAATTTGAATGTACCTTTTTCAAAAATACACCCAGGGGTAACAATGATAAATGGGGTAGATTGGATATTCACTCGATCATCACTGGTACATGATGAGTGGGCTTTTTACCGCACACCAAAATAGGCACTCTCAGGGGGATATGATTTGGTTATTTCAAAAATCACTTTATGATAAATTAAGAAGTATTTGAATAGATTATGACCATTGATCACATATTTTATGCTGAAACTGTCATAGTTTTATAATAAGGAGTCATGATCTAGGACATATCATGAATAATTTTCATGAATATATAATTCTTCCCTCTGATTATTATTGATTTATTCTTATATTAGGATTTTGGTTTCACTGAATAGATGGAAACAAAAGGGATCATACAAAAATCGAATGTGAGATCTAATAATTCAATCATAATCATTAGAAACCATATGTATTTGAAGTTGTGATAAAAAATATTATATCAATACAATCTCAACATTCTCAATATTCTCATGGTATTACAGACCTTATTATGATTCCAAATGCCATATGGAGGGAGAAACATGATATATAATCCTTTAAGTGGGAATGATTTCATTGTTTATTTTGGTTTTTTAATGCATTAGTTAGTATGAAATGGATCAATGTGTTGTAATAGATACTGTCTATTATACATTACTCAAACCATGAGATATTGTTTCAGTAGTTTACCACTAAAAATGGGAAGAAAATAAATTATGTATTCTTATCATGAATACAAGAAAAGAAAAATCAATATACTATATGGAATGGAATAATATTGTTAAAGTATTATTATATAAATAATTACCCTAATATAATTACGCTAAAATGGAATGTTATATTCTAGAGATGAAGAAAAATAATGCTGAATCAACCAGTACCAAAAAATAAGACATTGAAATACTTATAAATTACTCTTCTAGTTTTATCATCAACAATGAAAACTGGAATGTTCAATTTTTTAGTGTTTGGAACTAGGTTTTCAAAATGAATTATACATAAAGTAAATTTAAATACTTAATAAAACTATTTTATATTTACTAAATATTGAAATAAAAACAAGAAACCATAATTTTAAAGGTTATCGTGATAAGAAAAGGAAGGTGGAGTTTAATGGATTCTCTAGTAGAATGTTTTATGGAGTGAAGAATATGTTTCACCCTCACACATGCCTTAAATGATTAAATGATCACCCATGTAATTTCGTGAATTTAATGAGAATATTATTTAGGTTTATCAGTCCTAATCATTGAGAAAATTAATTTTAATGTAATGTAAATAGGAGAGACAATGAAATGAATGGGGATAAGATTCAATAAAATACAAAAATGACACCATGGTGCTTTAGATTTGAGGATATTGGTATTTAAGAAAATCAATTCCCTAATACAAGGGTTAATGATGATTATAAGACTCATTAAGAACTAATTCCAAATGGAAAAGTTAAATCTTATGTAATCATAATTACCAAAGTAGTATATGGGAATGATTTGGTGAATAGTACACCTATCATCCATAATGATATTAATAATTTTTTATTTTCAATAAGTTCTACCCACAATTGTTTGTCTAAATAATTTTATAAGGTTATAACACCAATTAAAAACATTTAGTTATTGATTTAGAAGTAAAAATTCAAAAGGACATGATGATCACATATGATACCTATATCTTCTCCCTAATAAAATATTATGGGAATGTGATTCAGAAAAATATTGATATTTTTTCTCTAATTTAATGATTTTTTATTTTGGTCATGGAGTTTCTACCATAGTATAGAGGCCATGTTAATTCATGAGGAAGGGATGTTATATTAAATATTTTGAATAAATATAATATCCCATATTGGTGTGAGGATAAATGTGAATTCCCAATGGAAATTACTTCCATAATATGGGTTTTAGTACCTATTAGGGATGGATATATATAAAAAATGGTTGGCTAAAAAATAGACCTTGAAAATTTTCCTACTTTTTGAAATATATTGAGATATTTCATGAAGACATGACAATTCTTCCCCCAAACCATGATGTTGATATTTAAATATTCCTTATACCCTTGTGTTACACCTAGTTCAATTAAATTATATAGAATGTCCCTTATTGAGTATTAGAAATGGAAGAAAACTCCAAAAGAATCTAGATAAAGGATTTATTTAGCTTAGTGTTTCACTATATGGTTAACCTACTATTTTTGCTATGTTAAAATATGGATGAATCCATATTAACAGTGATTTTTTCAAAACATAGAGCAGTTACTATTAATAACATGTTTCCCACAACATGTATTAATGATTATATTGATCCTTTACATGTAGCTAAATATTTGTTCATGATATATATTCAGTATGGATATCATCATCTAAGGGTCAATGAAGTTGATATACCTTAGATAAAACACTATATGAGGTATGTTCATTATGAATTTAGAGTCATGGAGTTTTTATTTACAAATGATCCTTTAATCTACATGGATTTAATTAATAGAAAATTTAGATAATACTTTTGTGAGTATTTTTATCTATACAGAAGATAAAATTATATACTAAAGGGGAAAAGAATATCACGAATAACATTGTTGAACATCACTAAGGATATATATAAAAAATAATCCATATTTAAAATTTACCATGTTTGAGTTATATCATTATAAAGTCTCAATATTGGGTCATATAACATCATTTGATGATATATCGGTTGATCCATTCAATAAAAAATTTAGTGAACAATTTTTTGGACCAAACATTGTGCTATTAATCAATATTTTTCATTGGATGTATGGATACTATTAGTAAATTTTTTATGGAATTTCTCATTTATATATATTCATATACGTATTTTAATTCATTTAAGGGAGACATATTCTTTTTTTGTTAATGTTTAGAAATTTTCAAGGGGTTGAAAGGAAAGTTAGTTATTGATCCTATGATAATTTTACCCCATAATGTGCACTATTTTGTGATAATTAGTGTTTCATCAAAGATGGGACATGGATATTTTCTCACACAAAATGATATGGTGATATCTTATTCCACTCGCCAATTAGAAAGAAAAACGAAAAATTACCAAACTCATGATTTGGAGATGGCACTACTATTTTTTCCATTAAAAATATGGAGGCATTATCTATATATTGAATTGTGTGATATATATACTAATAATAAAATCATTAAGTATGTATTCTCATAGATAGGGTTGAATATTAGCCAAAGGATAAGGTTGAAATTGATTAAAGATCGAGAATTCATAACAAAATACCACCTTGAGAAGTAAAATAAGGATTTAATGCCTAGATTCTGAAAGATGATTCTTGTTTTTCCATGATTATTATTTATTAATATCCAAAATATATGTATTTATGATAGATTTATATTAAAATCATTCAGAATGGAGAAAAATATTAGATTTCACAAATGAATATTAATTAATTCATCAATTAGAGGATCAATAAGAACCATAATGGTAATATGGATTTATAGAATAGGGTGATGAATGATAATAATATAAACTACAATTGTGAAGTAATGAGAAGTTTCTATATTCGCTTATGTGTCATATAAGGTCCAAAAAAGAATATGAATAGATATTTTATAGAGTATCTATAATGGGATTACTTGAAGACTTATATTACTGAGTATGTCTCTTGTTGTTTGGAATGCCATCAAGTTATATATGAGAAATCAAATTCTAGGGTAATCTTACAACCATTACCCATATCTAAATATATATGATTAAAAATAACCAATTAAATTTTTTATAGGACTCCTGAAGACACTAAATGAGAATAGTTATATATGGGTTGTATATGATTTATTTATGGAGATATAACATTTATTTTCTGTTAGATAATATTTCTCTCTTGATTAAATTACTCATATATTCATTATATATTTGGTGATATATCATGATGTTCCACTCTAAACTGTATATGGTATGTATCTGATGATTACCTAAATGGTTTTTTAAAATATTCATTATGATTTGGAAGTGTAGTTGAGTTTGAAATATTAATACTATCCTTAGATATCGGTTCATCATTAGAAGAAAATTTTTACATGTGAAGAAATATCGATTGCTTTTTCTATCGATTTCAATGGTTGTAGTGTTGAATAGGTTCCTTTGGTAGAATTTTGATACAAAAATAGTTTTAAATCAAGCTTTTAGATGGATCTTTATTATGACTTCTATAGAAGGAAGGGTATAACTCTAACATGGTGGGATAATTATGGAGAAATAATGATATAAAGACTTGATATAGCTAATTTAACGGTCGATAAATTTAGATCCATTCAGATGTAAATCTGGATAGCTCAGAGTCAATATAAAATTAATATTCACAATCATTTGAATAATATATATTTCAATGTTGTTGGAAATATATTCCTATAAATATCACATTTTTTGAAGGTTGTGAGATTTTGAATTAATGTAACATTAATCCCTTGATATATTTTTACCTTCGAGATTCATTCCCACATCATTATGGATTCACATCATTTAGGTCTTCCCCTAAATATCTCTTTAGTTCATGATTTGTTCCATGTATATCTCAAGAGGATGTATATACCTAATACTTCACATGTACTAAAAATATAGGTTTTACTAATATATAATGATATCTATTATCTGGAAAAATTGGTGGAGATTATAGATCTAAAGAAAATATTATTTCAAAAACAACCATATAGTAATCCATTGATTTGAGGAGAAACCATACATATAAGGAACCTATTTGTAAACTCGAGTTTTTGATAAGGAAAAACTATCCTCAGTTTTAAAATTATATTGGAGAAATTTAAAAGTTAATTTTTTTTTTGGTACATTGTATCTCCTGTATATTTTACTGTAAATTTATCCTTAAATAAATTTAAAATATTTGATAGTTTTCTTTACATGAAACACTACGTCCACATTAACCATGATATGGAATACCATTATATCATAGTTGTTAAATTTTATATAGGTTATCCAATATACAAATTATGAATAAAAATGAAGAGTTGATTTATATAATTAAAATGGATTTATTAATGTTTTATAAATAAGTAATCAA
The DNA here is from genome assembly GCA_963277665.1 of Viscum album. Classification (NCBI taxonomy): domain Eukaryota; kingdom Viridiplantae; phylum Streptophyta; class Magnoliopsida; order Santalales; family Viscaceae; genus Viscum; species Viscum album. Next base: position 2,012,859,261 of record OY728120.1, read on the forward strand.
TTTTTAGTATAGTTTTTTTATGTAGAAAAATATAATTTCTAAAAAAATGGATTTTATTAAATATTTAAAAAAGATATATAATTAATTAATATTAGTTTTAGAGATTTTATTTTATAAATAGGATGTTATTTTTAAAATTTTCATATCAATATTATACCAAAAATATATTTGATTATTTTTATAAAAATAATAAGTATTCGATAAACAATGAAAAAAATATTTTATAGAAAACTCTCTTTTTGCATTAAATTATTATATAGTTACTTTTTTATTTTGAAAGCATTTTAAAATTTTATTAATTTCATTATATTAAACATAATATTATTAATTTTTTTTAATCAACATTATTCTTAATTTTGAAAAAAAATATTATTTGTACATAGAAATAATATTTTCAAGGAAACTGTTTTTCATCCATTATTGATGATTTTCTTCTTAAATTTATTTATGAGAGTCTATGATGCAAAAAAAAGTCATTGTTTAGTGAGGTTGTAGTCTTTTTTACACTTGAAGGACAGTTACATTTTCCATTTGATGGAATAAGACGATGGATTATGTTTATGAAATTTTCATAATAACATATCAGTAAACGGTATATACTTGTGTTATTATATAATAATGTTTATAAGTGTTTTCAATTAGTTAGAAGAATAAATTGAACTAAAACAATTTTGTTAAAAATAAATACATCTTGATGAAAAAAATCTATTAAATTAAATAATAATCCCTCTAATATAGATATTATTTCCAAGATTATACCCATAGTACATTGTCCATGATCTAGGAATATATTTGGTCATGAATTTTCAAATGGTTCCTAAAAGGTGTGTCGAAGAGAGGAGAGGATGACACATTTTATAAGTGATGGGACAGTTACTCATGGAATTACACAATTTAATAAATGAATATAAATTAATATCCCTAGAATAGGGGAACAATGTTGTTATATTTTGAATATAGTATGTATATGTGTCCAAATACCCTTATAAAATGAAATTTAAACATGTTTGGGTAATTTTTTCTCCCTTATCTCTTTTTAGTCTCTTGTTAATCATTTTTAAAATTACAAAGTTGTCAATGTTTTTTAGTCTTTAGAGTTAAATAATGTTATAATAAAAGGATAAATGACCCATAAATGTAACATTTATGATATTTTTAACTATATCCCATTAAAATGGATAAAAAGTTGACTTTTATGAATTTAAAATTATTAATAAAATAACCCTTATTATAAATTATCATTAATTTCATTTTTTGTAACAATTCAATTACATTGATATAAATATCATCATGATAATAGTGGAATTAGAATTAAGAAAATTAAGACATACAAACTATTTTTTATTTATCTTTAAAATAAATGGTACTCTATAAATTTCTCATAAAAAAATACTTTTAGGTTTTTAAGAATCATTTACTTTATTTTTTACTACTTGAATAAGAACTATATTGGCATTTCCTAAAGAAGTTAATGTAATCATTTAATCAATAAAAATTAAAAATAAATTACTATAAAAAATTTTATTATGATAAAAATTGATTATAATATTCATTATAAAGTCATGTTATCATTTTTTTAAAAATATATAATAAATTTTTAATCAAAAGAGTGCCATTTTTTATTTTTTATTTACTTAAAACAATATATAATTAATTTTCGAAGAAAAAATTCACAAAATGTCAATAAAATTGAATCATTGATTATTATTGTTTAACCCCACTAATCAAATAGATTAATGAAAATTATTATGGTTATATTTATTCCTTAATAAATTATTTTTAACTTAAATTACCTGATTTATCCATACCATGTCGATAAATATTTCCATGATTACCATTCATTATGACCAAAATTATAATTGATTTATTTTAAAAATGTAAAACTCATTATTCAAAATATGGGATAAATTATTCAATATTCAATTACAATATTAATTATAAATAATTTTTAATTGTAATGATTAAACCCAATGAAAAACAATTTTTGGAGAAAATGTAATTTAATTGAAAAATGAATATTTATCGAAAAAAAAATCAACGATGATTCTAATTTAATTTATAATATTATATATAATTAAAAAATTCATATGTAAATTTAATATAAAATTAAATTCCTAATCATACATTACAATGAAAATAAAAGTTATTTTTAAAAACATCATTTTTCTATCTTTTTATTTAAAATTGAATATTTTCAAAAAAACCAAAAAAAAATAAACTAAGATAATTTTGATATTTTGAATTAAAAAGTTATATATTTTTTATAAAATAAAATATATAAAAGTTTCATAAATTAATTAAATTATTATGTAAAAAATTATAAAACCCATTTTTTAAGAAAATGCCTTTCTACGAATAAAACGAGTTTACTAAAAATTCAGTTATTACTTAAAATGAATTTTGAAAAAAAATTAGAGAGTAGAACCTAATATATGTATTTCCTAATGCAGTTTTCCCAATTCATATCATCTAATTTAAAATCATGTTTATTACTTTATTATTTAAATAATAAAATTTCTTTGTTCATTTGAGATCAGTATTACATATTATCTATGTTATCAAATATAGTCATATATCAAAATCATAGGATACTGAAACTCTTCACTCCTAATCTTTGTATGACCTAACTCCTTTATAGTTATCCACATTCCAGGTGACTTTATTCATCCTTTATATTATTATTACCAAATGATTGGATGTAATTGTATGTGCCTTTGGTAATCCCATGTGTAAGCCCAAAGAACATCTTCCCCCATAATCCAACCATTCTTCTTTGAATTTCTATATACGGGCTAAATGTGAATGTATTCATCATAGGGAATCCCATAGACAATCCTAAATATGTTATCATGGAGTTATATCAACTGTAAACAACAAAATTTGACTCATATACCTTACTAGCCATCATTCTTTAAAGGGTCATATTCCTAGTTTTTCATTATATCCTCTAGGAGGCTATATCCACAGTGGAAATTTATAAAATGTATATATTCCCTACTATTCATCATTCCAAAAATGTCCATATACCCCTAGATTCATCAATACCTCAATAGGACATTATACCCTATGACCATTCCTCAAATGGACATATTACATTTGATTCATCACTTTTATTAGGTAAATATTCTCTAGGAATCACCATATCCTCCACATACCACATTTCCTTTGAGAAAATTCTTCCTCAATAAGATTTATTCCCTTTCATACAGTCATTACCTCTCAAATTTTGTTACTCATTTATAACATGATATACAAATTTTTTTTCTAGTGTATGCCTTACACAAAACATTACCATACACCATACACCTATTTTTCAAAGCTTTATGAATTTTATCTACATATCATAATGTAATTAAAATATGAAGTTAAATATAACTAATAGTTCCATTTTCATTAACATTAATTTTAAACCCAAATTTTTATGTGTTGTAATTAAATTTTACAATTATATATAGGACATATCATTGATGTTCGATCACAATACCCAGTAGTTCTTGTATAAATAACCTTAAAAGGTTATTAATTCAGTTATTTTTTCGATACCATAATATAAACCACATTTTTCTTTTCTAGAAAACCATAAAAGATACAACGTTTCCCAATATGTGGGACAAAAATATTAGTTTTTTCATTTCTATCATAGTTATATATAGGGAAGCCTCCTTCCAATGGGTATGATGAAAACTAAATAGAACATACCACCAACTTGGATGGATATAAACTTTATTGTTCTTAAAATGTCGGATTTAAAACTTAAAAACATTCGAACTGAATTGAATATAGAGAACATATGATATATAAATATGGCCTATCATTGTGGAACCAAATATATAAACAAATATTCCTATTAATAGAGAGGAATATATATATATATATATATTGATTTTCAAAATGATGTATTCTAATGGTAGATAATGTCATAGTGGTAACCTGTACCTCACATTTATTTGCAACAGATTCAAGATCATGTTATAGAAAAATAATAGTCACATAATATGTATTAATTAAACCCAATGTTTTATAGAATCTTGAAATCCCATATTTTTTTATCAAATCACAATCTAAGAATCCTTGGTAATATCACACTGACTACCTGTCTCTTCAAATAATCTCTATACTAGGTAAAAATAATCATTGGAATAATAACCATTAGAAAAATAATGAATGAAAATAAATTTGTTATCAATAAATGGTTTAGTGATATTAGGAATCATTCATTATATTCATAATGCAATAATCATTGGGTAACAATACATAAGAATTTAAATGGTGAATCCAATATTATTCAGTTACCTATATGGGTGATAAATTTACCATTCTCTTAAATGAAATTTTTTATTCATGGGTTTCTTATTTGTGGTCATTGATCCCAATAATAATGTTAAGAAACACATTAAGAACTATATCAAATACAATAAATTTAATCATCCTGTATATTATCATAGGTTGAACCGATAATAAAAACTGATAACTAGAATAGGTATCCCTATACAATTACTCTTGTAGAGGCTTGATACCTATACCTCCATTATAATGAATTTGACGCCCTAATGACCAAGGATAATGATATTTTTAGAACTAAATCTTCAATATATGGTGGTAAAAACAATATTGAAAGAGTTATACATTTATATTTCTATTCTAACCTTACAGGTAGTATAGTAATGAATCCATGAAATCAATCCCCATTGACCATATCACCAACATATTATTGAATAAAAATTAAAGGTACTAATAGAATCATCGTACTTATTTAGTAGACTCTCCCGGTTCGATGACAATAATCATATACCACACCATATGGAATAGTAGATGTATGTATGCACCTCCAATGATATTCATGAGCATAATTTATGAGATCATTCTACAATCCATAATGGTTTCCAACACATAATTACATCAACCCCATAATAAAATATAGAGGAGGTCTCCCTTGAGATATCATCCATAGCTTCTAAAACCAGGACATCCAAGTGGATGTCATTCTAAAGGAGTAAAAGAATCTGGGAACACACTCGTATTATTATTTCAAATGAATAATAAAATTAGTACAGATAAGGGAGTATATAAGTGTAGTCCAATATCACAAAAAATACAAATGAAGTCTGTTATCATATTCTAGTAGTATCTGATTGAGAATGCCAATGCATCCCTGAGTAGTTAGGGATCATGACCAAATTCTTATTTCTATACTTGAGTATCATTATTATTTTCACATAGAAATTTATTATTATTATAATATTCCCACTCATGCATTTAAATTCTTAAAATATTTCATGGTTTAAACAAAATACACCTATTGGTGTATTTCATCGGCTATCAGGGGGATGCCCGTATTCTTGTTCCCGCTAACATCATTGGGGGTTTTCATTATATCCATGAAGTTACTCGTGTGTTTTAACATATACCATCTCCCATTACTCTGGATTTTTGGGATATCTCTACGAATAAAAAATCAATAGAGATCTCATATTTCCATTAATATAGGAGTTTTATGAAATATCCTTACTTCCTTTAGTGGAAGGAATATATCCCTCCCTCCACTGTTGGTGTTTGTTGGAATATCCTAGAAATATCATAATAGGAGAACCATATATCTTTACCCAATATAATATATTTAAAATACATATTATAGATAACTAGTTGTTATGATTACATTGATTTCCTTACATATGAAGTCTATACTCAAAAACTGGTGGGTCCTGTCGAGGTGAAGGCCCATATTCCTTCCTACAAGAATTAGTTATAATGTAACAATACAACATTGACTGATAGAGAATGGAATGTTAATATCCCCATCCTTGATGTCACATGAATGAAGTGATATAATGTTATAGTATACATCCATGGTGGACATCAATAATTTCATATGTCTGGTTGGGGGTCACCTATGTGTTTTCTTATGCACGATGGCTATTTCACATACTGTCAAAATATGATAATTATAGAGGTTGTGACCCTCATAACTCTACTATAATGATAACAAAATATATTATTAATATAATAATATAATCTATTAGAATGATCATATTACAACCACAACAAAAATTGACACTCTAGAGTGTCCTCAGTATCTCACAATATCAATCCAAGGATTTTTCATCAGTTTTCTAATAGGAGAAGGAAGTTTTTCTCCGACAGTTGATAAAAAAGTTCTATGATTTGATGATATGATGGTCTTATTTGGAAGACTCAGCAAATTTTTTTTGAGAAGACCCAATCATAAAATCAACAAATATTACAACATTTTAGATGATAATTCAACATATGACACAATTATACACCCTCCACGCAGAACTGTATTCGTTTAGTGTATTTTGATAGTTGAAACAAAAAACATATTATTTCCTAAATTCTCTTTAATGTATCCCATAATTTTATTCATATTATTATTCTTCAATACATGCCATACATTAAACCTTACATCCAAAACAATGGATGGAAAACATAATAATGTGTGATATCAAATTCTTAAAAAGGGTAAATATTTGAGATATAAAGAAATGATCATATATAGTAATATCATGAGTATAAATTTTTTATAAAATGTAACTTTTAATAAAAATAATACACAATAAATTAAATATCAATAATCATGAGTCAGGACATAATCATTTTCATAAATTAAATACACCTTTCAGAATAGTGTGGGGTCATTAAAAGTCAATCATGGTCAATGAGAGTTTATCGATTCATATACAACAGGAAAAAATAAAATATTTTAATATTTTAAACATGTATGAATATCAAATGGTTCAATTATTTAATTAAAGATATGAAAAATGGTCATCACATAAACATATGGGCATGAAGCTATGTTTTCACATAAACATATGGACACGAAAATGGTTATAATAATTAACTGATGGACATGATACTATATCTACGAATCAACTTATGGGAATGAAACATGGTTGACATAAAATATTGTGAAGGTAAAATCAAGTTCATTTAAAAAATAGTTATCTCACGAGTAATTCATCATTATCCAACTATTTGGTTGTCAATAATGGACCCCAAAGTGATACTAAACCTAAAACAATAATGTTCTAAAATATAAATATATCATTCATCAATTAATCATATCATAAATTGTGTAATTGAAAAATGTTTATTTATGATTTCATCATAATGTTGTTAATGCATGGAAAAAATGGAACTCATAGAATCATCCATTGATGAAAATAAAAAAAATCCTTCTATATAAATAATTTTGATGGTATCATATGACCATATCCCTTTTGATTCATAAAAGACCTTAATGGAAGTTAATATAGATGAAAAAAATCGTTAAAAGATCATTTGAAACATTCATTGAAAACATGGGAAAATTATTATTTTATTTTAATAAAAAATTCCAATAATATAAATAAAATACATTTAATTAAAAATAATAAATGATTCTTGTAAAGGAAGCTTCAACTAAAAGAAAAATCATGATAGATGAAAATTTTGTTTATGTCTTATATGTTAAAGAAAAAATTCCTCTCATGACTTTGTAAAAAGTCACCAAGGACTTTTTTTGGAAAATAATTTCATTAAAATATTTTATTTTTGATCTTTATTAAATAATTTCAAAGGTGATGAAAATTATTATTTTTTAATTAATTGTAAGTAATAAATTTCATAAAAAAATTAATTTTCATAGACATGGATAAAAACATTCAACGAATAAAACACAAATAAGGTCAACTAATCATTAAAAAGATATTAACAATCATTTCATGTAACAAAGAGTATAAAATGTTTATAATTAATATATATTGTTGGAATAAATATTAGAGAAAAAAATAGATGGTGTTTTAAATATAATATCCATATAATTTCCGCCGATCTAAATTTTTCATCTACAATTCTAAAAAGAAATGAGATTGAAACCTAAACACATACCTCAATTATTGTCCTTATATACAAACGTTAAAATCATATTTATTAGAAATATATATTTTTTATACGTCTATTATATTACAATGTTCATAAATAAATTATTTTTATCTCCCATTTCAAATTTTAGATAACCTTTTTATTAACATTTTCTTTATAACAAACAACATTCGAGTGAAAACCAGTTTGTTTTTCAGGAACATTTCAGTTCAATGGTTCAGTACATGAATCATAGTCATGGATTCATATCCTGAAGAATATTAATCATTATATAATTATAATATTGATTATTTATATAAACTGTTATAAACAATCATATAAAAGAGTGATGATAATTTGAATAACATCCCTTTACGGAGATGATAATCCATATATATGCTTGAGTGATGTTTCCTTATATTTATGTATTGAAATGAAGAATGGTAAATAAAATTCCATTTTATAGAATCATTATTATATAATAAATATCACACACACATATATATTAATTTAATAAAACCTTACCATTTCCCATTTAATGTGGAAATGAAAAGTGATTACTTTGCTTTGTGGAGGTTATAGTCCACACATTCACATGAATGATGCTTTTACGTTTTGATGGATGGAATAAAATAAATGTAATTAATAATTAACCATTATGAATTCATTACTATATCATTAATTGATATAAATTAATTAATGTTTCCCTTTTTACAGTCCTCTAAAATAGGAAATCAATAACATATTACATTACTTCATGGAGGTGGTTGTTTTCACAAACACACGTGTGATATTAAAATATTTCAACAGATAAAAATGTAAGAATGTAGATAACATATTATAATTATATATTCGTATTAATTTCAAAAATAATAATATATAACCCTTAAATTTATCATAATAACCACCCATTAAATATATTTACTAAAATAAAGATGCATTGCTTCGTTGGGAAGTAATCCATACATACATCGGAAAAATTATTTTGTTTCACAGTTAATCAAGAAAGAGGTTAATGAAGGATAATCAATTGAAATAATAAAATATATGTATATTTAAGATGATAAATTCATCATTTTATATGGGATACAACACGTTTAGTTAATTTGGTAAAAGAAATAAAATTGAGAGTACATCGTAAAGAGTTATACGTCTTCATTGAAAAACCACTTCTAGATTAAATATAATGCCTTGAAAGGGTTGTATTTTGATCAAATAATTTCATCAAGGATTATGGTAAGGATATTAATAAATTATTTAGGTACTTCATGGTCAATCTATGATGCACATGAAGTGTATACATTATAAGAGAGTAGGTTCCTTTTATATGTGGGGGAGAGGACACAACTATAATTTCATAAAATATTGAAATATAATATTGTCTTATTTATGAAAAAAATCCAAATGGGCCAGGATTCTTTGGTACGATAATATAGTTTATTAATATGTCTAGAAAATAGAATTTATACATTTTTAATTAGGAATCATACCATTATCTCGTAGTTTAACCCCCGACAAACACGATTTAACCTCAACCATGTTAACAAAATTTTAATATTTTGACTACTCATAGTGAAAAAAATGAACGTGGAATAAAAAAATTATATTATGATTAAAAATAAGTATTTCATTTAATAAAATTCAATTTTTATAAGTGGCAAAAATTACGTATAAAATAATACAGCAAAATGTGTCGAAAATTATTTTTCTAGAAGATAGTATTTTTAATTATAAAAAATTTTTTATAACAAAATTAATCATAATGTTGATTCTAATGAATTTTATTGGATTATTTATAATAAAATGTAACAAATGATATTTTAAAACCAATCATAACCAAATAGTATTTTCAAAATACTTTAATGGAAAACATTGTTTTCCTTAAAATCCATATTTGTTTACTATTCATTGAAAAAGCAATATTTTTTGAAAAATAAATAAATTAATATAATCTAGATATTATCTTTCACAAAATATTTTTTTAATAATAAAAATAATAAATGTGGAAAATTAATTATAATATCTATGAAAAAAATCCGAAAAAATCAATTTTTTGAAATCATATTTTTGAAGCATAAAACATTTTTACCGATGTTTTAGTACTTATTTATTATGAATTAAAATAAAAAAAATTATAATATAAAATAATTAGATATATAATCTTAATGTATTTATTTTTATTCATGCATCTAATTTAATATCACGTTATAATGATATACTATATTTTGGTTCATTTTGACTCCGGTTGAATGTAAAACATGCAACCAAATAGTTCAAGTTTATTTCAATGGAAAATATATATATAATTTTGTGGTGTTACATCCTCTATATGGATATATAAATACCAATAATAAGGATCCAACCAATAATAATTATAGTTAATTTATCCTTACTACATCTCAATTGATTGGAATGTTAGTCTGATGCTTTCCAAGTATTAAATGTATAGTAACCTTAAAGACCCACCCCATGAGATCAATGAATGTAACAATATAGGTTTTACCCATGGTTATCATAGTGGTATTCCAACACATTATGGAAACATATATTATAATGATGGAATTCCAAAAGGTTTCACTATATTATTCATGACATCATATTGAGTGGAGCATGAGAAATCAAGGCCAATTACACCAGGAGCCTCATCAATGGTTAAAAAAATATCATCCCAAATAAAATATAGTCTAAGGTAATAATTTTTATTTCACTAACCATAGATAAATCACCAACCAATGTAATATATGTTGTCTTGAATGACTCTTATCTCCTTTGCAAACAAGTAGTGAAAGTATCTTTAAAGTTGGAGTTGCTTATGGAATCCTTCTATTTGTACTAGGGTAATTAAATGGCCATGAGTAACAAGATGGATGTGGGAACTGTATAGTAAGTGTTTGGAAAGTTAAAACTCTTTAAGGATATATGTTAATTAAAAGAGGATTGTATTATTAATTTCAGAAAGAATATATGTGTAACTCTCCTCGACCTAAAGAAGAAAAAAATATCATAAGAATAGTATGATAACCACCTCAAGGTGATGAATGAGATCTATAATTAGGTCAAAATAACTAAATTTATAGAGGACCAAAACACTACTATAGTGATGATTCATGTTTTAATGAAAAAGTATTTTCTAAAAAATAGAATTAAGATCAAATAGATAATCATTATAATCTATAATATTGATTTCAATAGTGTTTTGGATGAATATTGAGTACCACACATTTCCCTATTCAATGGATAATAGAGTTTGTTTATAATGGTATTAGGAAGTTTCATCACCACATGTCACGTATCAGACCTAGGTTCTTCATATTCTATTTTTTTGAAAAACAATTCCATAGTATCTAAATCCCATAAATGGAAAACCATGTGGGAGAAAACCATTTATAGGATCTCACATCATACTACCAAGAAAGTCAAAAAAGGATCCTATGAGAGGTATATCAAGCATGAAGCTATAGTCAATCCTTAAATGAAAACCATATCATCCAATAAATGATGGAAATCCAACACATGTATACGTGAAATCGTAAAAATTATAAATGGAAATAGTTGGTATGCCTTCGGTAGTTGTATAGGAGAAACCCCAACCCACATAGAAAGGGTAAAATTTACCACCCAAACAGAGTATCAGACCCCAAGTCTCAGTAATATGTGATGATAGTGGAATCAAGTCAACCCCATACCATATAAAAATGAGAAATTATTACCTAATCCTACTATAATTAAATCAATGCTTCCCTAATTATGATAAACATCAAAAGAATTTCCTTTATAATTTATCCCGTAGGGTGATCAAATTTCATCAATTGGGATGAAATCTATTATTGATTTTCAGTATTCATTCACAATCACTATATAAATGGTATATTCAAGGGAAAATTGTCGAAAATTTTCATAGGGTCACATGTTTAGAAATTTTAAATAGTCTTCCCTGAAGAAAAATAAAAATAAGTATTACACTTTATCTCTTGATAAACATTCAGAGGGTAAATGATCCCCTATTACTCTAAGGTATATCAAGATATGATCCACATTCCACACCACTCATCATGGGATTCCATTTACATCTAACATGGATATATCATAGATCATGATATAAATATAGAAGAGAGAAATGATGAAGCATCAATATCAAACATGGCCTACACTAAATTTCACAAAGACGGTGTTCTCACATAGCATGAGAGTCAAACTCAAAATTATGGTGTTCCTTTGAATACTAAATTTCCTCCTATGTCATGTTATTTGAAAAATTATATGGGGAATTAGATGGATATTTCCTAACTTCCACCAATTGATATTGACCCTCTCTCTACCAAGGATAAATTCACTCATTAGAAAGCAATTTTGTATAGTTTAATGATACTCATATCTGAATAACGTATAGGAAATATTACTGTTTAGTAAATTATTGTAACCAATGATGACATTTAACTTCAAGAACATGATATACAGTACGAAGGAGAAACTCGTATTATTTGAAGAGAGTCTAAATACCCATCTATATTTGGGGATAGAATACAAGTTTATGTAAATCCATTGACCATAGAATTTTTAGATTTTCCCCCACTAGTTATGAAACCAAAAAGATTTTAATAAAGATACAAAATGTAAATATGAGTTACATGAAAATGGGATGTAAAAACAACATTACCATAACTAGCTTCACCATCTTCCCTCACCCAATAATTTTCATACATAATGGTGACACCCAAAATCTATTATTTTATTGAGTACATTTTTATTTTAATGTAATAAAAAATGGGGTGTTTTATTCTAGTATATCTAAAGTGGAATTTATCTCTTGAGTGGGTGGATGGGGATCCTCCCTCTCCCAACATTTGAAATTTTATTTTCCTAACTTTTAATGGAATTGGTGGATTGAATTAGAAATTGAGGTAAAATTTGTCTTGATAAGGCCTCTGAATAAAAAATATCAAATTTTAAGAAGAAACAAATCATATATTCCTAACCCATCAATTTATGGATCATTATCTATCAAGTATAGAAATATATAATCTTGTTTTGATTCAAATGTGGAATACATTTTTTCAAAATTACAGTAATAATTCACCATTATAGTACTAAATGTGAAAATTCATGACCATTAAAATTTTATACAATGAAGTAATGAGATAGTCACTTATTTAACCTCTATATTGTAGAGTTTAAATACTTCTTGAACATAAATCTATATTAAGAGTATCTTCAGGAGATATTGACATAATATATCTGTTATTATTTGAAAAAATATTTATTTCAATAATGTATCTAGGTGTATTTCATGACATTATGTTATTTACCGTGTGTTTGAATGATTATATATTATTCTCTAATACCAAATCTATACAAACATTTATGATAAAGTGAAATATGGATGGTAAAAATGAAACAATTATTGTTACTATCATCCTTGAACTTGTCCAAGTTATACCCAATTATCCAACATAGTATCATGTGGTGCTGCTCTAAAACCAAGGAAACTAATGGAATAGACTTTTTAAGAGTGGAAGAAGGAACAAAATTAGTAAAATATTTAATATATGAAGAATAAATCATGTTCCCTATGAAGAGAGAAGCTTTTAAGACACTTTACTACCAGTCTAGAGAATATAATTCTTAAATTTAAAAAGTATAGGAATCCAAATTAATTCGTACATAATTACCACCCTGGATATTTCCCATACCATTGAATATTTTGGCACAATATCTATTATTAATTCATATTTAAGGAAAACATTAATATAATGGATGTATTCATGTATCCGAAATTGTTTAATCTCATAACATATGTGACATTTGTCTATTACAAACCACCAGAGGAGAATGGAGAATGGAATGAAATCCACAACAAAGGAACATAAAATATTGATGAATTGATAACAAAAAATTAATCAACCAAGAACATTCCAAAATCTTGGATAAACTAAATCAACTAGTTGTAACCCCATTTCCCTCTACTATCCCTCAAACATTTTCCCTATTATCAATGTATTATGAGTGTCAACAAAAATGATTAATTTATAATTTTTCATGGGAGTAAGAAACCATATTGTCTACCAAGGGGTCCTTTTCTTTATGGACATCCAAAAAACATAATTGGGATGAAGGTAAATTAATTATGATATATGACCATAATTTTAGGAAGATTCATAATATAGATTGGTAAATTCCATCAATTTGAAATAATGCTTCACAGATGAGAAGAACTCATAAAATCATGTATAACCATTTTATAAATAGGGTAGAGGACATAGAGTATGAGGTGGTTGATGAAGATAAGATCAGAATAAACCAAGAGTATCATGAAGAATATTTATTAATTCCATCTATACAGTTGAAACAATGAGGTAATTAACCCATTTGATCCAAGAATGAATACTAATAAATTTATGATCCTACCAAGGAACATTTAGATCCAATCATAATGGATTATATGATAAAAGATGGGTATTTTGTTGGAAAATGTTAAAGTGTTGTATAGTTCTCTACACCCAATAAGAAAATGATAATAAATCCTTCAGGTTATAGCCAAGGAAAAGAGACATCAACACAAGTAGTTTCAACTCCTAAACATAAATAATGGAAGAAATGTAATCATAATAAGTGTAGAAACAAGGCATAAATGTATGAAATAATGATGAATAATTCTCATATTCAAATCAAGATACCAGTCAATGATGTGATCATATTTATTAAAAACATATTGATTCCCTCATCAATACACTATTATGTCATTGAGAGTTTTGGGTATATATAACCATGGATGAGGTGTATCTTGGGGGACTAATTCCCCCAAATGTCACTTGTTAATTTCATTAAATGAATCCAATGTGGATATTATATTGAATAGAGTATCAAATAATTATATATATATATTAAAGGTGATATAAAGAAACATCAACTTTGATGTAATTGATAATTGTTTTTGTATCAACCACATAAAAATTAGAAACCTCTGACTTTTTCTATATAATGTAGCCATCATTTTTCCTCTAATATATATATCAATGGGTTTGAAAATATTGAGCAAAAACTTAATAAAAGGATCAAGTTCTAAAAAAAATTCTTTAACTAATTTTATATTCTGAATTCATGGTTGTCCTCTAAGAAAAAACCATTAATTATTTTTAGGGGAGGTAATGGTTCAATACGTAAGAATTTTTTCCTTAATTAAATTAGTAGTTCCTAAAATATTAAATCAATATGAAATTTGAGGAACAATATGGAAATAAAACCCTCCTTCAAGTACTATATGTTCTAATTCATATACATGGGGTTCTAAAAATGTAAGGGGAAGTAGAAGGTGGTATAATGGTCTATCAATAAAAATTACATCAATTGTCCAGAAACTATCCCTATTTTTAAATTTTGTGAACTCACAAAATACTATGTGCTTCACATTTACTGGGTTGAGGTATAAAGCCCTAATATAAGACATAAGAGAGTCATGTATGTTCTATTAAATTAGAAAACCATCAATTCACCTCAATTTAAATTTGTTCTCATCTGAATAAAACCAGTAATAGTCCACCACCAAGGAAATAGAAGACCAATACATAGTGCATAAAAATAAACCTTGCCCCTGAGTTGAAATTCCTCCATGAATGTCTTACATTTCCTCAATCCTGAAAAACATAGTAATGAATCTTCAGCCAACTATTTATGAATCCCATAATTAGTATAAGAGAGTGATGTTTGGTAACATTTTCTCATGTCTTAATGATAGCTGGTTCATTGGATGAACCAAACCATTCAGAAAAATGGTGTAATTATGGTGGAATTAATATTAATAATCCCATATTGTATTTAGGATTTAATGACTTCCTTATATCACTATCAATATATTAATGATCATATTTCTTTTGTATCCATCATTAGTGTGGTAGAAATTTAGAAAGTAGATGAACATAGTGATACATCTTCACTATTTATGTAAGGTGTTTCAACTAATATTGATGAAGTATGATATGTTTTTTACAAATATATAATGTTTTGTGACCTATGAAGAGTATTTTTTTCATGACCAATTAAAATAAAGATATGTATACCACGTTCCATTAGTATAATCTAAATTTGATTGCACGAAAATATACCAAAAATCTAATGTTGGATCCTGATATGGATACACATCACATGGATTTATTAGATGACTATCATGGATATATTCTCATACCTAAGATAATGAATAAAAACTGTGATACTAAGGAAAAATATGGTAATTAAATTATAATAAAATGTCACATCATTCAAGGGGACCAATACATAAAATAAATCACCCATATTTTCCCAATAAATAAGATTAATTAGAAATTATATTTCCAATTCAAATATAGTGACATAAATCATCATTATCTGAAGGATTATTTCCAAATTTAAAAAAAATACATTGACATTGTTGTTGGATTTGAATCCATCCTTATTATTGATCAGTATTTAGGGTATACCAATATCTAAAATTAAACTAATAATGAGTAGGAATCATAAATCAAGGAACCCCAAGGGATATATTTCCACTAGGAAGTTCCCAATAGATTAAGTAATTCTAGTTCTACATGTCAAGAAACTATCAATCATATCTTCAATTCCATTGAGGGGAAGACTTATGAAATATATTTATATTATATGTTGGTCTTTTAGCATTAGTTATATAGTAATTTTTCCTATGTTGTTTTTTTAAACATGATTATGAAATATAATTTCATTATAAACATTTGGATATTTTAATTTGACATAAAATTATCAAAATAATTTGTTTTAGGGTATTTTTTGATTGTATAAATTTTTATGTGAATAAAACCACAAAAATCCATGAGATTAAATCCCCTTTGAATCATATGTGGTTGATACAAATATACTATGTTCTATATTTCATTAGTCATTTGATATCCAGTATCATAAACTAATTCTTACACTTTATGAAATGATAATGGATAGAGCCACCAATTATGAGGATGGAAAATTATGTTAAATCGATCAATAGCCATTAGAAATAACATCATCATATACTAAATTCATATAAATAATTTTTTGAAATCCCTTTATCCTTTATTTGTTTAATATTGATTGATCAATTGACATACTCTAATATAAGAAGAATGATAAAAAACTATTTTCATGAAAGGTTGATGTTGGATACAAAGACCCAATATTCTGACTGCAATAATAAATTCATGGAATTGATCTTCACAATGAAGAAGTCGAAATTTCATTTCCTAAATGATGAGGATAATATAATTTATCATGTCAATATACTTATGTGAATCTTAAGTTTACTAGTGTTAGTAAAGTGTCTACCACTGAGCCCAATCATTCTATAATAATTTGGAATCTGTTTTATGCCTCAAAAAATAGTCAAAAGACAAGAATTATAATATTGTGACATCAAACACCCTGCTATAGAATGAGAAATAGTTAATATATAGCAACCTAATTTAGATGTATTTTCATTACAAGAGACTATATAAGATTAGAACATGTAATATTATAACATTTTGAGGATCCCAATGTGTAGAAGGTGGGATAACTCAATAGAAAAGTACTATTCCTTAGGCATTATGTTTGTCTCTCTTGTAAAAGTAAAATGGCTAAAATCCTTCATACTTCTAGAAGGATAAAAAATTACTAATGGTGAATAAAAATCCTACATTATCGGAATATAATAGGGCTTAATGATAAAATAACCTCATTTAAGTATCATAGGAAACCAAATGTCAGTAATCAAGAAGATAAATGGTAAAATTTTTATTATAAAGGATAAATTTACATGATTTTTTCATTATGTTTAACGGTTTATAGGTAAATTCACATCATTCAAAAAATAGTCCCACAACCCATGTTCATATAAACCCTATGAATATGAATAGGTAATTGTAATTACTACCTTGAATAATCCCAAAAAAGAAGATATGGTCATTAAAATAACTCATTTTATGGTAGTATCACTATTCGCTAATATTTATATATATGAGATCCATGAATCCAACACCACCCAAATCCATTGTGATCTCATACCCTCTATAGTTGATTGAAAAATTGGATTGATGTCCCTCATAATGAAATATATATAAAATAGTATCCATTCAACAGATCAAGATAATAAATAATAGTTATAGTGGATGGGATTAAATTTTTGACTTAATGATCACTATGATTCCTATTATATCATTTATTTGTGAATATTTTATGGATTTCTCCCTAAATGTCTTGAAGGAGGATAAAACATCAATATTATGCATAAAGTCTATGACTTTCCTATAGTGGCCATTAGTCGGGATCTAAGGTCATATATCGAGTCAACAATCTTGGATACGTTTTCAATAAATGATACTAGACAATATGTACTTTATAATTAAATACTATGTTATTTAAATAAATTCTAATTATACCCATCAAACCATAGAGTAAATACGACCTGATGACTATATTTAGTAATTTTACATATGGGGAATTAATTTCATGGAGATATATCTGCCACTTGCATCCAATATGTTCATGTATTACCTTACTACCACTGATTTCTTATCTAAGTGGGATAAGGATATATCCCTATTGTAAATTGGACGAATGGATATTATAAACTTGGTGAATTCAAAAAGCATCCTTAAATTTGGTTTTCCATTAAATATATTGATGGGAAATGAAACCTATTTCTATACATCTATGTTTAAAAGGTTCTATATAGAATATAATATCTATTCAACCACTCAATCTATTATATCTTAGTGGGGAATTGATAAATTATGGATTTATAAGAAATACTATATAATATACTTTAGAAATAGGTCTAAAAAGTTAAAAAAATCTTGGATATATAAAACCCTTCTTGAATTGTAGTATTTCACACCAAAACCCAAACTTTAACTCAACATACACGATATTTTTTTTATAAATGGCATAGAGGATGTCCTTCCAAATTTGTTTCAACTTCCCTCACCCTATATCACCATCTTGATTGTAATTCTTATAGATAATCATTCTTATATATGACATGATGAGTTAGAAAAACATTTTTATAAAATTTTATAATCATTGGTTAACTATGAATTCCATTAGAACATATTCATCTGATCATTCAATAAAATCATCTTCCTCTGTCAATCATCCAAGGTGAATTCGTGGTGGCACCAATGACATTGATGATACCTCATTGGAATCGTCTAACATTAATTACAAAATGAAATGTACCATATGATACACATAATAAATACCCCATTAGAGAATAATTATAGATTATAATGAATAAGTAAATTTGTATGACCCCACTAACTCATCGACTCTCACAAAATACATATAAGAAATTCAAAGAGATTTCCCATCATCCTTAATAGAATTTTTCAAATTGTGTAAATGAATTCCATATTTAATGACTTTAAAAGTCATGGATTATGTTGTGAAAAATTATTATTGAACTACAAGATATTTGAGTACTAGAAACAAGGAATTGAATTACATCACATGAGTTCCACCATATATGTCCTTATGAGATGTTTGAGATATTGTGTTTTTTAGAGTATTGAGTAATATCTTTGTACGAGTTATGGAAACTTATATGATCATTCCATTTGTCAATATATACTGAAAAAAAATTCCACTATTATTTATAACTATTTTTGGATTGATTCTTATCATTCCTATATCTAAATTGATTTTACCATTTTCAATCCTAGTCCAAGACAAAAATTCTAGTCCATACCTACCATTTTATGAGTAATCTTCACTTATTTACATAATACTAAGATAGTGTTATCACATTATAATTATGGAAACGAATTTAATGTTAATATTAATTCATTTTAATTTCTTTTTAATACTTTATAATTATATTTTGTATAGTTATTTTCATTATATAAAAAGTTTCTAAATTTTCGACAAAAAAAATTAGTACATTTAATCATTCTAAAAAAATTTACATGTATTATATGTATTTATTTAAAATATTAATTTAAATTTTTTGGGATTTTAATTGTAAAATATATATATCATTATTTATGATATGTAATTTAATATTATCCTACAGTTCATTTTTTATAATTTTATGAAAAACATAATTTTTTTATAAATAGTAGAAAAGCTCGATTTTTAAGAAAAAAACTTTTTTTCATGTATTTATAAAGTCACATTACATTTTTATTAGTTTTAAAATATCATTAAGTATTTTTTATTAAAAATTATTCTATAAATTTTATTTCATTTAAATATTAAACTTTATTTTCTTCTAAAAACATTTTTATACTTAAAACTCATTTTTTTTATAAAAACGTTCTTTAGCACATTTTGTAGGTTTATTTTAGAAGTTATTTATATCAAATATATTAATTGAATTTGATAAAATATATTCAATATAAGTAACAAGTAGGATTAATTTGTTTATATACTTACCTTTCATATTTGTTCAAATTGAATATTAACTTTAGGACAAAAGTCATTGACCATAGTTGGAGTAAAAATAGGTTAAAAGTATTAGAACAAAATTTATAAGGGTTAAAATGACCAAAAACATGTCTATATATAGTTTTAGGTTCTTATTTATACCCTATATCATTATATATTTTAATATAACTCCTTTTGGAGGAATAATTTTTTTCTAATATATTAGTATATTTTACCCGTTTGAAAAATTCCATGTGTGTACTCTTCTTCACTTATAAAAGAATATCACCTCTTCTTTATTCTCCACACTAATTGATTTTTTGTCACTAAATCACATGGATTGTATATAAATGTGTATATATAGAAATAATATTATATTATTGATATTATCATATTTATATAATGATAAATTAATACATAGTGTCATTCTATTACATTTGTTGATGAATGGAAATGTTTCTCATGTGTACATAAGGACCACTATCAACATGATGTAATGTAATTCATATTTCATACCCAACATAAATGGTTTGTAATAAATGTATAATTAATGTATTAAAATGATAATTATATTAAGATTAAAACTCTATGAATTATATATTCCGGATCCATTTGACCATTGTCAACCAACCAAATTCATATTGGACATATGGGTTAAATACCTCAAAATGTATGACATGAACATAATTAAAGAAGCAATTGAAAATGAAACGGTTAATAGTGAAATAATAGGAATAATAAAATTGAAACAAATTATTATGATCATAAATTATTAATATGTGTTTATTATTTATAAATATAAAGAGAATAAGTTATGAATTAGACTTATGGTAAGGGAATTATTATCTCAATTCCATTTAATTTTGGTGTGATGTTATATGATTATACCATTATTGAAAAGATCTTGTGAATTATTCTTGATAAATTTGAAGATAATGTTTAATCAGGATAAGATAGAGATCCTGAACCTCCATCTCTAGATGATCAATAATGAACTCTCATCACATAAGGAGATGAGAGAAGGTCTCGATGAAAAAATAGGATGTTGGTTAGGAAATTTCATTCAAAGTCACCATGAAAGGATTGTCTTATAATGTTATCAATGAAGAAGATAAAAACATTGACACTAAATATGAGGTTAGTAAAAAATTATTAATTTATATATTTGATTACTAAAAATGTGGAAATAGGCATAGTAAAGTACAATGGGAATTTATTGTTAAATGTTTTAGTTGTAGAGTTATTAAAAATTATACCATAAATTTTAAGTGATGAAAAGAAGATGAATAAATTTATGAATATGATAGATAGTCAAAAATATCAATCAAGAACAATTTACAAATGTATATGCCAAATTTTAAGGGAAAGGAAAATAATATCTCTAAATACAAAAATAGAAACTGTTTTTCTATATGTGAGGAAATTGTGGCACTAAAGAAGAAGCTGATAAATTCAGTTAAGATGAAACTCAAAAACATTATATTTTAATAGTTAATGATGAAAAGTTAACCATTTATGAAATAAGTAGCTATTAATATGAATAAAAATAGACTCAAATGGAGTTTATAATCAATATATAGAAGAAAGAATGTTTTTTCAATATTCTTAGACTTAGAAGAGAGAAATGGAATTAAAATGAATAAATATTTATTCAAACAATCATGAATATTTTTTTAAAGGAATATATAATATTCTAAAATATATAATATAAAAAACTGGTTGATCATAAGAACCTCAATACCAATCTTAAGTAAATTTTAATATATAGGAGGAATAGTTAGAAATTTCTCACTAAAAACATATTAAAGTTGAGAAAATAATTAAAACCATTCAAAAAACAGTTATAGAATTTGGTGCTAGTTCTAAGGAATGTAAAACTTAATAGGCTCAACAAAATATTTCCTCAAATAATAGAAATAATGATAGATAATTGGAAATAAAAATTCATTCTATGAAAATAATTTTTATAGCCTAAATATTATGAGGTAAAAACATATTTTCTTTAATGTTTAAAACATTAAATACAAAGTTTCTACAACTGGATATTCTTTTAAGTGTAAGAAGATAATTTTAATAGGTAAAAAAATATAGGTTCACAATGAAATACCAATGTGTATGGGATGAGAGATGATGAAAACCATAAGAATAATACGAGGCAGTATGAAATTAATAAATTGAAATATGATTTCTTTAGTAATTTCATGATGTGTGGGGGATCTAGTCATCCATATATAAGCCCTCATTTTTTAATAAACATTTCATTTACATGGTATAAACCAAGGATATGTTAAATTTTAGTTTCATGGAAATCAGGAATAATAACACATGAAAAAAATACAAAATTATTCTAAACCATTTTAAAGGATTAATTATGGGTTCATCCTATGTATATTTACGAAATTACATATCCTAGTGAGAAATATCCAAGTAATGTTGTGATAATGAGGTTCAATAAGGGGAACCCCAAGGGAAACAATTTACATGTGATCACGGGGAATATATATATGAACATGAATAATATTATTACGGCATGGGAAACGGAACATAAGGCACATAATAATAAAAATAATATGAATAATACCATTTAAATGTGTCCATAACATTTAATTTAGACATTCAATATAATATCACCAAGGTTAGTCACTAAGGTGTTGTAGATGAAAATTACCAAGGTTATTCCCCAAGATATTGAAAAACATGGAATCTTTAGAGATTAAATTCGTTACCCTTTTCATTGGAGAGATATTATAGAAGACACATTATATGTATTAATTTCATGCGAGCCATTTATTTCATAATATATCATTTCATTAATAACCTATAGATATTGAAGAACATGTTTCTTATCAAATTCAGGGCACATAATAGTGCCAAAAGACAAGATCATTATGTTATTTTTAGGCCACAAAAAGGGAAAGTGTTTTTATTATTTATAAATAAGCAAATAAAATAAATCATTTTTATATCTATTTGAATATCCATGGAAAATAAAATGGTTATGGTATCCAAAAAATTAAAATAATTTCAATTTTCTTGAGGAGAAAAGAGAAATATTCATAAGTAAATTCTAATGTATAACGGATGTAAAAAATACTTTTAGAAAAAGGTTAAAATAAGAAGGGATAAGGGTCTCCCATTGATAAAACATATTTTTGATATAATTGAATGACTAAAACGATATTAAAAATATAAAACTTGACAATTATTATACACATACAGAATGAGGTTCTTGAATTGAAGAAAATGGAATGATAAATCCCTTACCTTGAAGAGATACTCCTAAATCACGAGGAATGGAACCTTTGGGGACTTATGACACATTGGGAGGGATAATTTTGCTGGAAACTACTACAGATTCAAGGGGGTGGATTTTAAGTGAAAGGAAATGGGGAAATGGGTGGGTGTTTATAGCAAAAGTGGGTGATTTGTTTAATAATTACCAAATATAGTCCTTGGAAATAGAGGTTGTGGGAAAAGAAAAACCACTTGCATACCCATGGATTTTGTCTACAGTTTTTGAAATTTGGGATATATTTTATGTTATTTTTACCCACATGAACTGATCATCATATTATATTAATTTGTTTTTCCTGGAAAAGTGATGTTTCCACAAAATAATGTTTTTAATGACAAGGTTTACATTTTAGACTTTGGAACGTAAAGTGTATGTTTAGAAGTTGATTAAAATCTATAAAATAATTGATATAAGTAAAAAAATATAGTATAGGATGAGTATTTTATATAATTAATTATTTCATCATTATGGTATACTTATGATGTCATTAAATATAACAAAAAACATACTGTATTTTTACAATTCACAGAAAAATAATTTATTTTATAAAATTATCATAAATTCACCTTAACCTATTTTTGGCATGATAATATTTGAAATGATGGTTTTTTATCAGAATAATTCTTTAAATATTATAATTTTAACTTTTCAACATAAAAATTTTTAATTATAAAAAAAGCATGTCGAATATGAATAGTAATATTTCCAACACATAAAAAATATCAAGGACATAATAAAATTATTTTAACATTTATATTTGAATAAGAGTGTTTTATAATAATATATCATTAGAATAAATATCATACATAATGTGTTTTTTTATAATAATAAATAGTACCATTCTTAAAACAATAATTGCTGAACAAAAAATCAATTTAACAAATTCAATCTCAATTAAACATATATTTATTTTAATAAAAACTATTCTTAAAATTTAAATTATGGATTAAAAATTTTATTAATAAAATGAATAATATTTTAATTAACTAAGGCCTAGAAATTTAATCACTTATAGCAGCTACATATGACCTAAGGGTAAGGTGTGTGATGGTGATAGAATCATGGGTTGGATCGACGATAATCAATTGAGTCATAATTTCCACTAACATGAACTTATCCCATATAAGATTTCGTTCTATCTTCACATGTTGAATAATGGACTCGGTTTTGTCAAAGAAGAACCACAATGATGTTATATTCCACTTATGTTCTGATAAATGGGCTTTAAATTCCATGACTCTACTGGTTGATGCCATTGCTTCTCCTTTCTGCATTAATTATCCTCTATCTTTCCTACCTAAAAACACTATTTATAATGTTTTTTTTCATACCAAGATTATCATTTCCAACAATTCAATTGACCAATGGTAATATTTTACCAACTATTGTATAATGTTCAAATCTCATTGGCCACATTTCGCTTTTTTTCTAGTTATAATTGTTGGTATTTGAATTGGTTTCATAATTGACTAATTTGATGATTATTATTGATGAGATAAAATTTTATTGGATTCCACCTTTTGAGTAAAATATTATATAATATAAAACAAAAATTTATCTAGAAAATAAAGCTCATTTAAAAATTATAATCTATTAAAATAATCAAATTTGATGGTTTGATCATAAATGTTACATTTAATATAGGATATACAAGAGGATATTATTGAGGGGAGTCAACCCACTAAAAGAAGGAAACCATATGAATTTATTTTGGAGGTAGAAAATAGATTCCAACTATTTGAAACTACCTTTAAAATATGTGACTAACTTGTAAAAATAAAAAAATATTTCTTATCAGGATTTTATTATAACAATTTTACACAACATATCTCAAAATATGCATGAAAAGAATGAAAAATTTAAGGAAAATGCCTTAGTTTTTAAACATCCCTCAAATCTACAAAAGGAGAATGACCATGGATATTAGAGGGTTATTTTTCATCACACATGATAGGATATTTTATGTTGTTGACGAATGTAGAAGATTATAAGGAATGTACACTAACTTTTTATAGTGATGATTCACTCATAATCAAAGGAATTTGATCAAAAAGAATTGGAGAAGAAAGTTAAAATCCAAAAGTTCCTTATAAGTTGATGGTCTAGAAAAAAATTTCATAAGCCCTTCACATCATTTTTATAATGTAAATAATGTTTTCTTCCTAAAATATAGATTTTTTATAAGATGATAAAATATGGGAAATTTGTAATGAGAGTCCAATAAACAAAGGGAAACTTGTTTCAAGTTGGCGATTCACAAGGTTTATGTTATCTAAAAATTATGGATGAAAATAAACTATGTCATAAAAGGATGGGGAATATGTGTCATATAAATGTGAGAATAATAAAAAAGAGAGAAAGTATTCGGGATATTCCTAACATTAATAGTAGATGTGATTGGTGTTATTCCATTTTCCATAAATGGAAGATTAGAAAATCCATACATTAAAAAGTTGAGATACATTTAACTCTACCCTTAGAGTGGATACATTCTAATATTTTTTGGTTAATGATTAAATATCCAACAAAAAAAGATAAATAATCTATTAATTTTAATACTATCATTACTCTCATTACATTTATTTTGTTTTTGAAATACAAATCAGAGGCTCTAAAAATTCTTATGAGTTTTAGGAGATGTATGGAAAAATAATTTTGATATTATGTGAAGAATATTTATAATAATAATCGTGGTGAATATATGAGTAGAAGTTTATATATTTTCATGAAAATAATGAAATTTTTCATGATTTTAGTGTGTTGTACACACCACAAAAAAAGGTGTTTCTGAAATAATAAATATAAGTTTAGTAGTTACAACATGAACAATGTTGATCGAACATAGTTCTCGGTAATATTTGAGGAAATAAATCTTAGTGGTAGTTTTTGATCAATAATAATGTTTCTATAGGCCATGCTCTGATATGACTCTTTATGAGATATATTATAATAAATCCCCAGGTTCTAACCACCTAAGGGTGTTTTGAAGTCCCTAGATAATAAAATTTAATGATGAGAATCATAGGACATTTTATCAAAGTGGATTTGATAGAATCATTATTTACTAACCCTATAATCCTAGAGTATATAGGTGTTATAATAAAGATATACAAAATTTTTTTAACTCGTAGGATGTGAATTATCTAAGACAGTATGATAATAATTTTTTATAGATTGTTGTGAGTGTGGAACAAATTGAATATGATGTGGTTATTATTTAACAACGTATCAAATATCCTTATTGTAATAACAATGCTGAAACTGATCAAGATGAAGATTCTGACTCTACTCTCACATGTGATAAGTTAAAATTACATTCATCTCATCCTAGTCACAGGAAGCAAGTAGAAGTTTATGAAATAATTTAAGATCAATGACAACATGTTTAAACCAAAATAACATCAAGGATTATTTCACATACTTACATAGAATCATAGGTTGATCCAAAATATGTTGATTACGATTTAGAGAATCGTTAGTGGATTTATATTATGAAGGATTAGATATATCCTATTAAGAATAATGATATATAGTAACAAATACCAAACAAAAATATAAAAATTTTATTGGTACAAAATGGGTGTTACAAAATAAGTTAAATTAGATAAGGTAATGTGATAAGAAATAAGAATGGGATTATTTGTAATGAATACTCATAAATATAATGTATTGAATTTTAGGAGACCTTTTTCTGTATTAGAAATAATATAAACTATGAGAATAATTCTTGTTATCACATCATATAGAAGATATAAAATATTATATATGGATCCCAAGCTATATTTTATATCAGTGTGTCTTCATGATATGGAAAGAGTAAACTTATGAGTAAAAGTTGGAAAATGATTTGTATGGGATAATGAAATCACTAATAGTTTTGTATTCTAAATTTGATACAAACATAAGGATGTCAAACTTCATGAAAGGAAGAGTTTACAATAACCTATATATAAAATAAAATCAATAGGTTTCCTTCATTGTGATTGTTTATGTTTACGATATCATATTTATAGGGAATGATAATGATAATTGTGAAAGGTTTTTCGAGGAGATGAAAAATATTTTCCAAATATTCAAGTTGAGAGAAATGAAAAACTTTCTTTGCTTAAAATTATCACAAAAGAATAAATATATTTTGTTATCTTAAAATAAGTATGTTGACTAACATTTAAGGATGACTTACATGGAATAATCAAATCCAATATCCACGTCGATTTTAGAGGAAATAATGTTTTCAAAGGATGAGGAAGGAAATAAGGTAGATTATAATGATTTTAGAAAGATGGTTAGAATTTTATTATATCTAAAAATGTTAATATTATATGCATTTTATGGTGTTACAGATCTTTGTAGGTATCAATGTTTCAAAAAAACATCTCTTTTCAATTTTGTAAAGATTTTTCTCATACATCATAATGGCACAACTGATATTGGGTGGAAATATTATAGTGTAAGAAAAATTGATTGGTTTGGTTTTACAAATTCAGAATGGGGAGGAATTAAACATTATAGAAATACACATCTAATTGATTGTTTTTCTTTTGAGAATGATGTGTTAACTATAATTCAAAGAAATATAATTCCATGAATCTTAGTATAGTAGAAGCTATGTTTGTTGTTGTCACTCAAGATGTCACAAAACATATGTGGATGAAGACATAGTTGAAAGATATGTTTTCTGATATGAGGATCCCAATTATCAAGGGTTGTGATAATCAATGTATTATAAATCTCAATAAAAATAATTTGAAACATTATCATTCCATGAAAAATGGTATAAAATATATATTCATCAATGACCATGCAGATAAGAATGAACTGGAGTTGGATTTTGTTCCTACAATGGAGGATGTTTTGGATATCATCAAAAAAAACATTGCCTAAGGAAAAATTTCATAAGCTGATGTTGATAATGGGTGTTAATCCACATTCCCATCAAGGCTATGTTATTTGGTATCTATCCCCTCTGAATGTTCTGGGAACATCAAAAGTGTTTGATGGGCATGCCCAACTTGGCCTTTTGTTGTAAACAATGATTAATCTGATATTTACAAGATGATAAACGTTTTGATCAACAAAATTAAATAAATGAATTTTTGTTGATTGGGAACATCCAAACCAAGAAATAGATCATGACGTATTATTTATAATTAATTTAAAAAATAAATAATTTACACTGTGAGAAAATATTTCTTCATTGATGGATCTGACAGTGTCTCTATGTATTTATATCATTGTGTTATAGGAATCAAGAATAAATTCACTCGGTTGGTGATCTAAGTGTTTTCCATGATCCTAAAAATTTGGTGATATGAGTCTTCTAGTGCTTGCATAGAAGATCCTAGCACTTACATCATTATTCATTAAACACCAAGACAATCGATTGAATATGGATTCTCTTAATCTCTCTAGACTAAAGAGTGGTGGTGGATGAGGATCTATCACTATTCTTTAGAGCATTCTTGGAGATTGATCTCTCTAGGGATTCAAGAGAATTCTCTCTAGGTGTTGTTGTCATCAACAAATGAAATGGTTACACAATAAAATAATACAATAGTGTTAATATACCTCTAGGGTTATAAAATAATAATTTCACCTACACCCTTATTATTTTTGCAATCACCACTGAACCTCAAATTATTATTATTATTATTATTATTATTATTATTTAATTTCATGTGCTAAACTTGTGAACTAAATTAAATAATATTTTTAAAATATTATTTAATATATATATATATATATAAATATATATATATATTTTCTTATCAGACATATAAACTCGATTAATCATTTATCCACAATATTTATTAGACTTTTAATAATAATTATTTATTTAATAATCCAATATCATTGAATTAGTCACTAATAAATAAATAAATATTATATTCACTGAATAAAACATAAATATTTATTAAATATTCAGATCACAAAATATAATCATGAATAATTGGTGATAGAATATATGTGATCATGAAAACATGAATAATTATTAAACCATGTATGGTAATATTATTTATTAAAAATTTTAAATAATAAATAATATTATTATTTAACTAAGATTTCCGATACACTTAGTGTGTGGCCCACTGGACCAGTTTCTCAGTGGAATTTGGTGAAGTATCCCATAGTCCATGGTTACTGCCTAAAAACATGACAGGGCACCCATGTAGAAATAATTTAATGCCACAATGATATAATACCTCATGAAAACACTTATTGTGTAAAATAACCCCTTTATCATGATATTTATAATCAAGAAGGATTCATGCCAGTGTTATAAACCTATATTCATAGTGTATCAATCTTGAATTTCAAGAAATTTAAATTTACTATTGAACACAAAGACCATGGATTTCATTAGGGTATATCATTTCCATAAAAGGGAATATGATACCAACTTCTATTAAAGAAAATAAGGGACAAATCCTTTCTTTCAATATTCATTAAAGAAATATGTCTCGTGACACACCATTTTTATACAACCTTGCTGAAATATATATCATCATGGTTTTAATCAATACATCAAAGTTTGAAACTCATAATATCTATTAATAATAATCATAAAGTATAAGGATCAATACACATGTTCACAGATAGGGACATCCAATGACACATATAAATGTGGAATTCCTAATATCGGGTTTTGTCCTTATAATATCCTACATTTTATATTATCAAGGGTGTACATCATGAGAATGTGCCTCAAATTCCAATGAGTCCTCACCCCGGATAACATGTATCATTTGTGTCCCATAAATGATTTCATCTGGATCTAAAACATATATTTAAGAAAATTGTCGTGGAACATCAAGGTTCTTATAATAGTGGAAAAATAATATGAAATTTCAATGCAGAAGCTACTCTTATGACATTATAACGTGTTATCTTATACGTAAGAACAATCATGATGTGATAAAAAATTTATTAATATTCAAAAACAATTATTACATGTTATCATAAAGTACATAGATGTTGGTTCTAGGAAACCAACTCCAATATAATCCCATTTTCATTAGATACAACTTCTATCAACATTCAGCATGTTTTCTATCACATGATACCCATGCTTATATTGAGATTTTCCTTTAGTCTAGGGGTATGACATTTTTTTTTTGAGTATCACAAATTACTGCATCTTCACCCCTCCGTGAAAAATCCCACAAGAGGTAATACATTCTACATATATGTTTTTTGGTTAGTGTGACCTCGGAACTTGTTCAAGATCCACTCTTATAGTATTATGATAATATTACGTGATAGGGTCATTAGATTTAGGCACCATATCAAGATCCTAGAAAATATTTCATATCCATATAGAATATTTGGAAATATTAGAATATTTTATATACTCATACTCCACTGTAGAATCCGAAAAAACTGGATTCTTTGAACTCTTCCAGCACATAGATCCTCAGTTGAGATAGAAAAAATTTCCTGAATGTGACTTTATATCAATATGATCTATTTTAAAACTACCATCAGTATAACCCCTAATTTCTATATCTACATCTTCTCCATAAACTAGTTATATATCTATATTTTTTCTCAGACTTTTAATGGTGGCCTTAATAGTAGACCAATGATGTTCCCCATAATCATCTTGATGTCATCCTGCTATGATAAATGGAAAGGAAATATCAAAAATAGTATATAAAATGACATAAAAGACTGATCATATCACGGATACGTATGAGATCTTTCTAATTCTACCAATCTATTATTGTGTCTGAGGACACATTTTCTAGGAAATATGTATACCATATGAAATTAGAACCAAACCCCTATTGGATTGGTCCATACTAAAGCTATTAACTGTATATTAAATATATGTTCCTTGAATTATTCTATGTAGTCCCTTGGATCATTCTCAAATGATATTTATCCCTAGAATATATGTTGTTTCATGTATGTACTTGAAAGAGAAACACTTTTTTAAGCAATACTTATAGGAATTTAAGATTGGAATGTTGTTTAAAAAATTTAATATGTTATAAAAATATACTACTAAGATAAAAACCACATCTCTATTAAACCTCTAATAAACACATATCTTATATTAGATCTTAACAAAAAAAATTCTTTTATATAATCTTCTAATTGAATGTTTCAGGACCTAGATTATTTCATCAATCCATAAAAGGATTTCTACAACTTGAAAATATTTTTGACATCATTTGGAGTCATAAACCACGCTGGTGGTATCATATAGACATCTTCATCATGGTTCACATTATAGAAATTACAATTGACATCCATCTTCCAAATTTCAATGTCCTGGTCAGGGAGAATAGAAAGTAGAATACTAATGGATTTGAACATGGGAATTGGTAAAAATAATTCATCATAGTTAATGTCTTGATGTTGTTTAAACTATTTGGAGATTTTTATATATTTATATGATCTTACTTTACCATATATGTCTAGTTTTGTCTTGAATACCCATTTCCACACATCATGAATTACATTAAATAGAATATTTACCAAAATCGAAACTTGGTTACAATCCATGAAATAATTTTTAGAACATATGTCTACATTCCCTAATATAGTTTATGATATCCCTACAGACTCTTGGTAGCACAATGGTTCATCATTTCAATAAAAAATTATTCACCATCTTCGATGATAAGAATATCATATCACTATAGTTATCATATCTCTCCAAAACACTTACATAGTACTCGTGTTTCTGGAACTACATCTTTTATAGGAACCAATGGAAGCTATTCTTGTACCAAATCCTTCATATCTTGATCATCAACATAATTGAAGTCAATTTTCTCCCACCATCCTTCTTGAGTATGTGTTCCATCTCAAGAAATATAGATTTTCTGGTGATAGTCACTTTCTTATCTGAGGTGTTTTATATGTACTATATCTTTGGATTATTTGGATACCTAATAAAGATAAGCTTTGTGCTATGGGGTTCTAGTTTGTTTCTTGATAAATCCTTAACAAATATCTCTTAACCCCATATATGTATATCCATTAAAATTGTTTTCTTTCCACTTCATAAGTTGAAGTTAGTTCTATTTCCCACATTAGTTGGTACTCAGTTTAATGTATATGTTATTGTTCATAATTCATATCCCCAAAAGTATTATGGAAGATATGTATGACTCATCATTTAACATACCATGGGTAATAAGGTATAGTTCCTCCTTTCACTAACACCATTCCACTTTGGTGTGTAAGGTGGTGTGAGTTAACAAAGAATCACAAACTCTCATAGAAGGTCGATAAACTGTAGGAACCACATCGATCATGTCAAAGATTCTTTATCTTCTTTCCCAGTTGATTCTCTATTTCATAAATGGTTTATTTGAATTTCTCAAATGACTCAAACTTATACCTCAACAAGTGTACATTGTCATATCTACTAAACTCATCAGTAAAATTTTATGAATTAAGAATAATCACCTCTAGATTACACTAGAAATCATCCACAGAGATCAGTGTGTTCCAATCCTAGAAGCTGGTGGCTCTATCACCCTATCCATTAAATGGTGGTTTATTCATTTTACCATGTAAAAAAAATCATGACATCATATAAGTGATTTATCTCAAAAAAATACTAAATATCCATCTTGATAAATATTTTTCAAACGCCTCTTATTTACATGACAAAGAGGGTGATTTCATAGCAGGTTATTATATGAATCATGTGAAAATTATTTATTTTCTATTTCTAATACATTTCTTTTTTAATTTAATACATAAATGTCATTATTTAAATGTGTCTTACTATAACATATGTTGTCCTTATAAAATTAGAACTTTTATTCCAAATTTATAATATAAACCAATTTGTAACTAATAAAGACTCAAAAATTTTGTTCTTGGTAACAGTTGGTACATAATATCAATACCATAAAAAAAAAATCATTTTTGTTGTAAAAAATGTGGTAGTCTCTAATGTCTAGAATGGCCATCTTTGCACCATTGGAAGTGTACAAATCCACCTTACCTCTAGTAAACATTCAAATTCTACATGTAAAAAATCATTTCATTTATTTAAGATGTATAAAAATAAATTTAAGGTAATATTTTTCCTTTTTTTAGAATATAAATATTAGATTTTACCTTTGGTTGTTTTTTGGGTGAAATTGGAGAATTTTGGAAGGTAGTGGGGTTGTGCACTGTTTCCCAAACATTGTGGCCAGCCCTGAAAAATATGTGAACCCAAAAATATGGGAATCACATGGATGGTGTGTAGTTTTTAAAATAATTTACTCTCTTAGGAGTAATTATGATACATGTCTGGGTGAGGGTAATGGTTAGGGGAAACTATACAGCCCATATAAGAAATTGTGCATGCAGGATTTTAAACCCCCCAAATATTCACTTGATAATTCTTGAACCCCCCATATTATATTCCTAAATGGCCAAAATCAACCCTATAATGTATATCCATTATTTTAGAAGTTCTTGGATGAATTCCAAGGCTTTCTTAACCTCCCATCATTGTGAATTGAAGATCTGTTGATGGATCATTAACTCTCTAGGTATGTGGTTTCTTCCAAATTATATCTCCCTCTCTCCCTATCCTCATTTTAAATAAATGATGAATGTTTTATTAAATATTTTCAAGGGTTTACATATAGGTTTCATGAATCTTGATTCACTTGATCTTGGATCTAGGTTTCATATCTAGATCTTTTCCTTCATCATGTTTCGGATTCTTCTGCTTAAATTGTGGATTTTCGTGGGCGATTGTTTGTCAATGATCTTGAGGTAAGTGGTCTAAATTAAAATATCATGGCCTTGATTTCAATTGAATATATGTGATGATATATTTAAACTGTATAATTTGTATGTTGAATAATTAATTATATTAATTTATTGATTTATTTTGTTGGATACATGCAATTAGATTAATTAATTGGTGAATTAATTAATTGAATGTTGATATTATTAAATGTGTGTAATTAGATTAATGAATTTGTGAATTAATTTGTGTAATTTTTTATTATGGTATTTTTAATTTTCTTATTGAAAATTTGTGTAAATTTATTGGTAAATTAATTAATTGGATTTTGGGATTGCAAAATTTGATTGATTACGTAATGAGTTAAATATTGGGATATCAGGATTGTGAAATAAGATTAATTAATTGGCCAATTGATTATTGGGATATTGTGATTGTGTAATTGGATTAATTAATTGATGAATTAATTAATGAGTTAAAGGGTTATATTTTTTCAATGATTCAAAACGGCTTATTGGTGATTTTCGCATTTTATTTCATGTGATAAAAGTATTGAATCATGATTTTTTTTCACAGTTGGAATGGTATATCATAATGTGAAATGAAATAATAGGGTTAATGTTGAATAACATTAGTTGATGTGATATATGTGAAATATGTGTGTTTGATTGGTAAACCAGTTTGGGATAGTGGATGAGGCTCCAAATACCCATGTGATATTCTACTTTGGGATATGGACTGAGGCTCCAAATACACATATGAGATCGTGAGTTTGGGAAGGTGGATGAGGCTAAAAATACCCATGTGATATTTTGGTGTGGGGAATGGAGAAAAACTCCAAATACCCATATTAGATAGTGGGTTTTAGATAAGTAATGAGGTTCCAAATACCTATATTAGATAGCGAATATAGGACAGAGACTGAGGCTCTAAATACTTATGTTTGATTGAGGTGTCGGATAGTGAAAGATGCTCTGAATACCCACATGGTGTTTGACACGATGTTCTATGCTCATGATTTGACATTAGAATATGGTTTCAATTTTCCGTGATATAAAGTGAAATTAAATTTTGAATGACAAACATAGTATTTTGATGTAGTTTAGACTATATCTTGGGACGAAGAAGGTATTGCGGTTTTGGGTGTCCTTGGTAAGCCCTGAGTTTATGTGGTTTATTAAACATTAATTGAAACTGTGACAACTTTTGTACTTATGTATTGTAATTTATTCATAATACAACACCATACATTGTAATATACTAGATCTTGTTTTATACGTCATTGGTGGTGGCCTATTGATCTATACTTAAATCCTATCTAGGCTTCTTGATCGACACCCAAACATATTTCATTGTTTCATGATAGGTTAAGGGGAAGGTTACTATGAAATATGACTAAGTCGGGATAGAGCATGGATGAGGGAACTAAAATTACTGTTAGGACCAGCTTCAGAGTCATCAGTGTCTTTTTTATTTTCAGTTTTCATTTTGAAAATTGACATGTATTTGGGATGGCATATCTACTGTTATGTTTGGATTGTTGTATTCACTATTTTTGTCATGATGTGATACATGTATTTTTCTTCTTGTTAATTGTTATCATCTAGTTCCTTTTTATATATTTAATCAATTACGATTCTTTGATAATGATGTTATTATATCCACATTATTGATATTAAACCATTGCTACTAGTTATAATCCTATTATGTACGGGGAGTCGCGCGTGAGGTTATTTGACCGACTGGATTGGGGAACTGGTGTTTTATACCCGGGTCCAAACATTACAAATGGTAGCAAAATGGATTTCCTTTTCTTTTATTTTCTATTACTTTTTTGGAAAGTTTGATAGGATAATATGATGATTCGTGCCTTGGTTAGGTCATTTTTCATCAAAGTAGCTAACCCATGCACGAAAATAAATTCTTAGTACCTGGGTTGGGATTGTTGTTATTGATGTGTATTCCTAAAGTTGATGCAATTTCACCATAGGTGATACACTTATTGTGTGATGTGATTATCATTTCAGAATATTTTGAGATTTTACTCATGGACTAGAATGTCTTGAGATTTGAGTATGCAAGCATCATTCTTGGCACACATAATTAAATTTTGACATGCATTAGTTTTAGGTGATCATGGGAAAATAGTTTTGGCAATGTTTTTTGAAATTGAATTGTATTTACTTTCTAGTGTAATTGAAATAAAAAAGGTGCATGATACGAATTAAGAATTGAAAAATGAGAAAATTTTTAATAAATTTTTACCTAATGGGAAACATGAAAAATGAGAATGTGTTTTACCCTTTGTTAACAATGACATAGATGCCTGATTGTTAAAGGTAGTGATATCCCCTTAGTTTGGATAGAATAGAAGTGTTTGGGGGAATGACTTGTTATGAACATATGTGAATGTATCATGTGTTCTTGTGATAATGTTGTGTTATGTGTTCTATTATGTGTGTTTGGAATTGTTGTGAGATTCCTCCATGACGATGGTTACTGATAGGATTATAAGGATATATGGCTTGAAATGATCCTCCATTAGTGGAACCTGAGGCACATATAGTGATGGGTGAGGGAGTCCAAGATATGTTCTCTGATAAATTCTATTTCTTCATGCAGTTTATGGAGAGAGACCTAATGTGGGTTGTGAAAATTGTTTCTGACCTGACACTAGAGTTTCAGTTATATAACCCTCCAATGTTCACTATAGAGGGTGGACCTGAGGGAGAATATTTCTTGATTGAGTCACCCAAGACAATTCATGACCATTTAGAGATTCCTTTTATGAATATTGGTTGATATGGCTACTTATATGACATAGGGATCGTCAAAACATAGTTCGAATGTTTAGGATAAAATAGGGAAGGCAGAAAGTTTTTTATTGAAGGACATTGTGGAGATGTTCTTGGTGAACTATTATCAAGATACATTGAGATAGGAGAGAGAAGTTGATTTCATGCAGCTGACTAAAGGAAGTATGTATGTGATGGTCTATGATGATCACATTACTGACTTGAATTTATTTTCTCTAGTGCTAGATTGGGATGAGAGAGCTATAGATTTGTGTTTTTTGGATGGACTTAAATTTGAGATTAAGCCCCATGTTAACATATATTTGTTGAAGAATTTTTCTGAGGTGGTGTGTTAGGATCTCATAGTTGAGAAAACCTGAAGGGGGTGTCCAGTGGACGACATATAGTTTTTACTAGGCAATCAGGGGGTACAACTTCTAAGGGTATGATGTGTCATTAACAGAATGTTGACCAAAGACTCAGAATGAAGAGTGGCCAGGGGGAAGGAACAGTCACTCAAGATCATAGATGAGTGCTTTTCCACTGGTGTTGAACACAAGGTCACTTTCATAAAAAATTTCAATGACCACCAGTTTAGTGTCAAGCTTACAACTGGATGGGAGATCTATATATGTTCTATAGGAACCAAAAATAGATTTATAATAGAGGAGGAGCTAGAAAGAAACATAGTAAGTGAAGGGGATCTTCTACACCGTACCCGAATAGAAATTAGTGTTACACTGGTTGATAGTGAGGATGGTTTGTGGACAGTTATAGTTACTATTCTTATATCTTTTATGCTTTATTGTTCCATAATTGATATTAGTGCCTCTCATTATTTCATATCATCCCATCTTTTAAAAGGGTTAAGCCTCGAAGTGGAGTTCATGAGCAAGGTTTTGATGATAGATACACTGTTGGGGTATAATTGATTGGAAAATTTTTGTGTAACGGTTTTTCTCTTGAGGTTGGGGAGTATCTATTTTTTTGATATTTACATTCTTAATATGTCTAGTTTTAACCTAATAATGGGTATAGATTGGTTAGTAGCGTATTGAGCCCACGTAAATTGTTACCACAACAGAGTGACTTTTACATCTCCTAAGGGTGACAATTATATTTACAATGGAGAATAGGATATCAAGGTTGTTTATGTTGCGCAAGATCATAAGAAATTGGGGGAGCTCACCGACTAGCTTTATAGTTTGTTACTAGATGATTTGGGTGCAAACCATAGTGTTTTTTCACCTAAAGTGGAAAGGTTATAGGACGTGTTTCCTGAGGACTTATCAGGGCTGCAACTTGAGAGAGATGTGGAATTTATTATTGGGCTCATGTCGAGGGATGAGCCAGTTTCTATTCGACTTTACAGAATGTCGCCGAAGAGCATAACAATCTCAAGAATTAGCTGGAGGAATTTATGGATAAGGGATTTATCAGTCTGACTATGTCACCTTGGGGTTATCATGTTTTTTTTCTAAAAATTTTATCAGGACTCGACACTTTTGAGTTGACTACTAGAAGTTGAACCAGATGATAGTAAACAACTTGTATCCTCTTCCATGTATTGAAGTCCTTTTTGAATACTTGAGGGTATATTGTGTTTTCTCCAAGATCGAATTGTTATTAGAGTATCACCAGCTGAGAGTCTGAACATTTGATATACCGATGACGGATTTCAAAAGAATATTTGGCCTATATGAGATCATTGTGGTGTCGTTCAGGATGATGAACAAATCATTAGTGTATATGGACATGATGAATAGAATATTCCACCCATACCTAAATCGGTTTGTGTTCATGTTTTTAGAATAGATCTTGGTGTACTCCAAGACTCTAGAGGATCATGGTCAACATATAGTCATCATCATGAGTACACTGATAGAGAATTATATATATGTCAAGTTACCCAAGTGTTAGTTTTTTATTGATTATGTACACTTTTAAGTGAACATCGTTTTAGAGGAAGGTGTGTTATTGAACTCGGAGAATGTTCATTCAGTTGTTTCATGGGAGAATCCCAATAATGTTTTTGATATCTATAACATTATTGGATTAACATGATTTTATTAGAGGTTTATCCACGAATTTGACCATTTTGAAGAACTACTTTTGGTATTGAATAGGATGGGGATAATGTTTCAATGTTAATAATAATGTGATAATGCATTATTGTAGTTGAATAATAGGTTTATAACAACACCAATGTAGATCCAAACCGATACATGTGAAGAAAATACAATGTTTTGTTACACTTCTGGGATCGGGATTGGAGCAGTGTTGATTTAGGGAGATCGAGTTGTCGCATATGCGACTAGGAAGTTGAGTCCACATGAACAGATCTACCCTACACACGACCTAGAGTTGGAATTAGTGGTTTATTATTTGAATTTTTGGTGACATTAAATTCTGTGTGAAAAGTTATTTGTATACATTGATCACAAGATCTTAAATTATATTTTTTTCATAGTGATATTTGATCCTTAGTAGTGGATGTGGGTTGATTATAAGCAGCCATTTTATTTTGAGATAGCATTTACACAGGGAAGGGAAATAGTGTTATTGAAACTTTAAGAAGGAAAACATAAACATGGGTAGTTTATGGGTCTAGTTTTGAGTGGAAACTAATGACATTATGGGATGAGATGTTTTTTTTGGTTCATGATGGTCAAAAGAAGATGACTCTCATACCTGTTTCAGTGGATTATATACTATTGAGACAGATTAGAGACATACAATATGAGTATCTGGAGTGTTTGTCCTTCAGGGAAAACCTTGATCGTGGGATTCAACTGCATATTCAAACATTGATGAGGAAGAGATCATCTACATTAGGAATTGTATTGTAGTGCCTCTAAGAAAGAGAGATGAGCTGAGGTGGGAATTTCATGCCTGGATTTGGGAATTGCATCTAGGTGTGGAAAAAATGTATTATAACCTATATCGATAGATTTGGTGGTCAGGTATCAAAAAGGAGAAAGCATGGTTTGTGACATGATGCTACACCTATCATTGGGTGAAGTCTGAGCATCAACGACCTAGTGGTTTACCACATTATTTTCTCATTACAGAATGGAAGTGGAATGATGGAACTATAGACTTTGTAGCAGGCCTTCTTAGGCTTCCGTGAAATAATGATTTTTTTGGCTGGTTCTGCACCATTTGAAAAAGGTAGTGTATTTATCGCCTATATGGAAGACTTTATTAGTGGATAGGTTGGGAGATATGTATGTTCGAGAGATATACTATCTACACATAGTACCACTATGTGTTGTTTATGATAATGACTCACATTTTACATTGTTCTTATTGATGTTCTTCAATAGTTTCTTGGTATATAGGTTTCACTATGTACAACATTAAAACCATAAACTAATAGGAATTAGGAGCATGCTATATTGTTTTTTTAGGATATGATATGATCATGAATCTATACATAAGTGGTTCATGGGAGAATATCCGAGATTTGGTGGAGCTTTCTTATATAAAAAATTATTAGGAAACTATACAGATGGAACCAGATGAGTTCTTTATAGTAGTTCAGGTAGACCACCTCTATGTTGGATGGAGGTAGGCGAGTCAATGTTGTTGGGACTAAGTCTTATTCGGGAGACGATGCAGCCTGTTCAATTAATTCAGAATCATATGGTCATGGAATATAGTTGGAATAAATTGTATGATGATAGATAT
The DNA here is from genome assembly GCA_963277665.1 of Viscum album. Classification (NCBI taxonomy): domain Eukaryota; kingdom Viridiplantae; phylum Streptophyta; class Magnoliopsida; order Santalales; family Viscaceae; genus Viscum; species Viscum album. The sequence continues at coordinate 2,012,899,990 of OY728120.1, forward strand.
CGACAACCCATAGAGTTTATAGTGGGTGATAATGTGTTCCTTTGGTTTTCTCCATGATTGGGTCACCATAGGATTCATAGACAGGGAAATATAGTGCCTAGGATTGTAGGACTTTTTGAGGTTATTGAGAGAATCAGAATGGTGGAATACTAATTGGATCTTTCATAGAGGTATTGTTCAATGCATGAAATTTTTCATATGTCACATCTTTGGAGATATCACCCCAATCATTCTCTTTTGATTTATGTGGATGATGTTGAGGTTAAAACTTATGTGTCCATTGAGGAGCCACAAATTTGTGTATTGGATCGAAGTGATAAATTGTTATGAGGAAGATTGTGTTGATGGTTCATATATTGTCAAAACGTGGATGTGTTCATAAGGAAACATAGGAGAGAGAAATGGATATTTGAGTTCAGTGGCCCAATATTACCATTTCAGAATCTTAATAATTCATGGTAGTATATCCCGAGAATGAGCGTTTATATAGTAGGAAGACTGTAGGATCCAGGTCTTTTCTGGAGACATCTTGAGATTTTTTATATATACTATTTTCCCTTTATTGATTATATAATGTTTGGGTTTTGTATAGGGATGATTTCTGGTGAAACTGGAGAATTTTATAACGAATAGAGACTATGCACGGCCGGCACATTGTCTTCCCAAACAATGGACCTAGCCCAGTAAACCATGTGAACACAAATAGAGGATATTCACTTAGCAGACGCATGGTTTTTCAAACCATTAACCTTCTTAGGATTAATCATGAAACATCCCTAGGTGGGGATCATGGTTAGGGTGCATAGTTATGGTAAATCATGTTCCCTGTATAGGAAACCTTACATGGGAGGTTTTAAACAAACGAAAATTCACCTAATATTTCATGAACCCCTATTTTATCTCCGTAAAATCCCAGGATCGACCTTAAAATGTCTTTGACCATTTATTGAGGTTCTTGAATGAATTATAAGGCCCTATAACATCATTTATTGGTGAATTGATGATCAGTTATTGGATCTTCACCTCTCTAGGTATGTGGTTTCATCCCGATTAGATCTCTCTCTCTCTCTCCTGCTACTCATTCTGAGTAAAGGAGAAGTGTTTTTTTCTTCTATGGAAAGGATTTACATATAGGATTAATGGATATTTTTTATTTTCATTATTGATATAGGTTCCATATCTAGATCATGTTATTTCTTCATGTTCTAGAATGTTATGATTAGATGGGGGATTTCGGTTGGTGGGCATTTGTCAACAATCTTGAAGTAGGTTTTCCAAATGCAATTCTCATAGTCTTGATTTCAATTATGTCTATGTGATGCTATATTTCAATTTTCACATTTGGAAACTGAATCCTAAATTAAATTAATTAATTGATTTATTAATTTATGTATACAAGAAATTTGATTAATTTATTGGTGAATTAATTAATATCATGTTTTGATTATTCCATGGGTTGAACTAGATTAATTAATTGGTGAATTAATTTATCGAATGTGTGATTGTCGATTTTTTTTGATTTTTGGATTATGGAATTGGATTAATTAATTAGTGAATAAATTACTTGGATATTGGAATTTCATAATTTGACTAATTAACTGGTGATTTAAGTAATGCGATATTGGGATTGTGTAATTTGATTAATTAATTTCAGAATTAATTAATGAGATATTGGGATTGAATAATTTGATTAATTAATTGATAAATTTATTAATAGGTTAAAGTGTTATATTGATTAAATGATGCAAAATGATTTATTGTCCAATTTCTCATTTTTAGGAAATATGAATAAATTATTGAAACATGATTTTTTTTGACTATTGGAATAGAATATCGTGATATGAAATGTAATAAGTTGGTTAATGTTGATTAACCTTGGATGATGTGATGTTTGAGATATATGTGTCTTTGATTGGTAACCAGTTTTGAGATAGGGATTGAGGCTCTAAATACCCATGTAATATTATGGTGTGGGATAGGGATTGAGGATATAATACCTATATTAGATTAACAGTTTGGGATACAGACTAAGGCTCTGAATACCCATGTGATATTGTGATGTAGGATAGGGACTAAGGACTAAAATACCCATATGAGATAGTGGGTTTGGGACATGGATGGGGGATCCAAATACCCATATAAGATAGCGAGTTTTGTACTAGGACTGAGGTACCAAATAATAATGTATCATTGTGGATTGGGAAAGGGATATATGCTCTAAATATCCATGGGGTGTTAGACATGACATTTTATACTCATGAGTTAGCATTGGAAAATGGTTCCAGTCCACCATGATATAATGTGAAAAGAAATGCTGAATGATAAAGATAGTATTGTGATATAGTTCAGACTCTGACATGGGTCAAATAAGATATTGAGGGTTTAGGTTTCCTAGGGAACTAGGGATTTTGGGTTTATAATTAAGGAATAATTGAAAATTTTATTATTGTTTAAATATTCATTATAGTCTATTATTTATAGAAACTCATACAATATTATTGGAATGATATTGGTTTAGACGCCACTGGTAGTGGCCCAGCGATTTCTACTCACACCTACCCAGGAAGTCCGATCGGTAGTCAAATAGGTTTCATGGTTGTAGGATAGGTTAAGGGAAAGTTCCCCATGTTAGATGATTGAGTTCAGATGGAACATGGATGAGGGAACCATACATGGTGTTGGGACCCTCTCAGGAGTCTTTAGTGTATTCATTTGTTTGGGTTTTCATTTGTATAATTGAATTTTATTTGGAATGAAATAGCTATTACTTAGTTTTGGATATTGTATCCCTCATTTTGTTCATAATGTGATACTGGTACTTTTTTGTTTGTTGATTATTTCCATCTAGTTTTTTAATTTATTTACGCTATTGTTATACTTTAATAAGGATGGTATATTCTCCATATGATCTATATTAGACCCTCGCTGCTATTCGTCAGCCTGTGGCATACAAGAAGGTGTGCCTAAATCCTATTGACTGACGGGATCATGGCACCAATGTGTGGCTTCTGGGTTGGGACATTACAACTTTTTTGCAGAATTTGAAAACATATGTGAGAGCCACAAGCTCTATCTAATACCCAATATATTGATAATATATTGATATTGAACGATGACACTGGATAACAAACACACCTTTAACATCCCCTTGCATCTGGGTGTTGTTCCTCTTCTTTTGGTATTTTTTCCCACATGAAAAACATACTACTTATTTTTCCTTAAACATCCTATTGATTTTCTTATTATTGGAAGGATTGTTTTCGGGAGCTTTAGACATTTTATGATTCTTGGGCCCCTTTTCCTTGTTATTCTATATCTTATTCACCATAAGGACTCTTGGTATTTCATACCTCATATCCTTTCCCACATGGTAAATCAGAATAAGATGTTCTGGATGACTCTTCTCATTATATATTATGTTATAATTGATAATAAAAAATGATATGATAATTAGTAGTGAGGAATGTTTGATATTTTTTCGGAAGACATCAAGGAATTTAATCCCTAAATAATCTAAGCATTCAATCTACACAATAATCTTGACTACATCTGGCCAAGTTTGCATTGACTCTCTAAAAATAGTTTTTAACAAATCGTTGGATATCTCAAGTCTCTCTTTTCTCACAACTTGATATAGATCCTAAAGGTGAGACATAGAGTTATATGAAATCATATATTTATGTTTCTTTATAAGATCATTGGTCAAGGATGATATCATGAAAAAATGAACATCAGCGGAATCATTCAAATGTTTCTCAAAGATATTTAAATTACATCACTATCCTCATTACCATGTGCTTCTAGAATAGGTTATTCCAACACATACAATTTTCTTTCATGGAATAGGATAACAAGTAATCACCTTTTCTACTCTTGTAAATTTGTGCCTATGAAAATTTAATCATTCACATGTATGGATCATGGTGATATATTTGAAGTAATTTATTTATACATAATAATAGAATTGTAGTACATTTTTTTATAAAATTAGACACATAAATAAATATTATATTTATTAATATCTCATTATTTTATTGAAACTCAATAACCCTAAACATTGGCATCAGAATGTCTTATTATTTTCTTATTCTAGTGGAATGGATTAATATTCCCATTATTATTACCATGAATTTTCTTCAGTCAATTTTTTTAAAAGTTTTAGATATATAATTTAAATTTTAACCATAATAACTCTTAGTTCCTTGAAATGTTGAGTGGACTCCCCAATCCTCAAATACTTAAAATAGATTTCCCCAACCATTTCATCTTAATTACACCATGTCTAGCTTTTTCAATCAACCCTTGATGTTAACTCTGTTGATTCAACCCAAAAAATAAATTTCGAATTCCTAAATAACTTAAATCACTCCAACATTGGCCTATCAAACACATTGAACTATGATTTTCTTTTAACTTAGTTAGAGGAAGGCTATACCCAATATCATGTATATAATTTAGGGATTTTATCTTTATGTCTTAATTTCCCATATTTTCATTATTACATTCATGTAAATTTTAAGTGGGTTTACTTAAGTGATTAACTGTGTCTTAAAATAATATTTACCCATTATAAAATTTATTTTAGTACTATATTCCATGCTCATCAATTCATTATTTCCTGTGATCGTGATATAACAGACAAAATAAACTAACCATGAAAATTAAAAGAAATAAAATAATAAATTGATATGATCATGGTATTTTACTAATTTTCAATTTATCTAGCAGATGATAAACTAACTGTCGTTATATAGGAAAAACACATTGAGCCATTTTAAGGTTCGTGTTGTAGATTTCAACATATCCACCTATATATATCTCTTGTATTGGATTCCCCACTGCTATAAACATGAACCTCCTCCAATAGATTGGGAGCTCCATTCATTACATTATATTTAACTCACAAGCATTTAAGGGGAACCAAAGGATTGATTAAGGGGTCTACAAAAAAGAAACAATGGGATCGAAGACCCTTAGATAATGAGAGGAGGTATTACATGCATGCCACTAATTTAATTATATAATAAATTAAAATGGAACCCAATGACCTTAAAAGATCTAGTATTTTCTCATTATCATCTATATGAATGGAAAAAATTATGTATTTACTAAAATATAATTCAATCCTAATCATCCTTATTTATATTAAATCGCGGTTGAATAAAATAATTATATTATTTAATTAATCAATTATTTTATCTTAATACTCATGAAAACTTTTTTGAGATTCTCATCCAGCCTAATTTTAACAAAAATAATTAAATTTATTTAAAATTAATTGTTTATAAAACACACACCTTCAAGGTAACATAGTGAGTAAAGGTCCAAACTTCCCATCCTTTATTATATTCATAAAATTTTCTCTCATGGGACATGTGGCATGCGCAAATTATCATGTAATTCCAAGGCATATACGTTCAACTTAATGACCACATGGAACATGTGGTATTTAAAAACCATGTTATGCTTCAATGTATGTAGAGTAATAATTTTAATATGACATATACAAGATACAAAGATCCAAACATTATGTTGAAATTAATTAGACATATATATAAATGTATATATAAATTGTTACATATAGTGTACTATCAACTTAATGAACAAAAAAAACAAATGTCAATAAGGTTTGAATATTATAATAAATTAATTTTAATTATTCATAATTTGGAAGAAGAATGTGGTGTGTGAATTTAATCTACATGTCGTATATTGTTCTTACTGTATATTTGTGACACACACATAGAGACCTATCATGTAATCAAGTCTTGTAAAATTTTGTAGTACATGGAAAAAATATGGGATACACAGTGTGTGGTCTCCGAGTTATTTTTTCACTAGTTATGTAGGTCATTCATGGTAATACATAGTCTTTCATTAACTAATGGACTACACGTCACATACAGAAGACACACAATGTGTAATTCAGATGGTCATGCGCTAGGATAGCCCGATAAACACATAGTGTATTTAAACACTAACCACGTGTAATAAATACACATGGCACAATTTAATTGTAAATTAATTTGGGGTGCATTAAACATAGTTATATGGCATGTACCTCTAGGCTTCATGGTGTGTGCTCTTGTATTGTTCAGCCAAAATCCTCAACACCTCTGAATGAGTTCTTTAAATGTATTTCATTCATAAAATTAATCGATTTGATTATAATTTATAGAAATGAAGTGAAAGAAAAGTATACATAGAAATTCTGATTAAAGAATGATTAATGTTTAATTGAAATCAAATGGAAAATGAGTAAATTAATTAAGGATATTTAAATAATTATAAATAATTATGTGACTACTCTGTTACAACTTGAAGGTTCTGGGAACAACAGAAGTATTGGATGGGACATACCCAACTCATCCTTTTCTTGTATTCAATGATTAATCTGAGATTTACACTTTTTTAAATTCAATGATCACAGTAATTAAATAAAATTGACGATTGAAAATTTTGGAACCAAGCTCAGGATTAGAACTTTTTATTTAATAAATAATTTAAATATGAAAAGAATTATCTATTGAAAAATTATGTCTTCATTGATGGATATGATAACGTATAAACATCGTTTGATAATTGAGTGGATGGAATAAATAGTATATTCCCTCTAGTGGTGATCCACACATGTTCCACTAACCTCTAAAAATCGTTGTTGGAATCTTCGAGTTCTAGTGTGGTAGATCCTAATACTTGTGTTGCTCATCTTCTATAGTCCTGATAATCACTTATAGAATGATTCTCTTGATATATCCTAATTAATCAGTGGTGGCGGTGGGTGATCGCACTCCGTTCTTAAGAGCATTCTTAAATAGTAATATCTCTAGGTGTTCGAGAGAATTTTATTCGAATTTCATTGTGAAAAACAAATGAAATGGCTACCCTTGAAAATAATATAATTTGGTTCATGTACTGCTAGGGTAAAAAAATAATAATTGTGCATACACCCATATTATTTTTGTAATCTATGAGGAACATCATGTTTATAATATTAATAAGAATAATAATATTATTTTTTTCATGCATTAAACTCAATAATTAAATAAAATATTATTTATTCAAATAATATTTACTAATATATTATTTCTCACCATACCTATAAACTCAATCATTAATTCCTCCACAATATTTATTGAACCATTAATAATAACTATTTATTTAACAAATAAATATCATTTTAATATTCACTAATAATGAAATAAATATTATATTCTCTAAATATGAATTAAATATTTATTAAATATTATACTCATAAAATATCCTCTCGAATAACTGATGATAGAATATATGTGACCAAGAAATCCAAATTAATAATTAAAATGCACATGAGAATAATATTTTATCAACTTTTTATATAATAAATAATATTGTAATTTAATTGATATTATGGATACAGATAGTGCGTGGCCAAAAGGCGTCTTTTTTTTAGTGGCATTAGGTGAAGTGGTCAAAAGTCAAAGGGTAGAGTCTAGAAACACATCAAGGTACAGAAAGAGAAATAATTTATTGTCACAATGAAATAATATATCATATGGATGATTACTGTGTAATATAATCCTTGTATCTCAATATCTCTAATCAAACAGGTTGTATATCAGTTTCATCAACCTATATGCTCAAACTCTGTATCTTTGAATTTCTGAAAACAGAACTTTCCTATAAAACACCATGGTCACGGATTTATTTAAGATATATCACTTCTATCAATGATCCAAATATATTAACTTCCATTAATGAAAAGAAGGGACAAATCCTTTCTCGAATTATTCATTAATGTGATATTACTTGTGACACACCTAGCAATTCCAAACTCACCGCAACCATATGTTGTTATGATTTTCATCAATACATCAATGTATGCAACTCAAAATGTCTATTAATAATAATCATAAAGTATAAGGATAGATACACACATTCGATGATAGGAACACACAATGACATATATAAATATGGACATCCTTATAGCGAGTCATTTTCTTATAATATCTTACATAGGATATTACTAAGAGAGTAAACCATGAGAAGGTGTCTCAATGCCCTATAAGTCTCCAACCATGATAGTCCATATCATTTGTGTCCTGAAATTTATTTCAACTTGATACACAATATATATTTATGAATATTGTTTTGACACTTATAGTTTCCCATCATAGTGGGGAACTATTATGACATTTTATGGTGACAGCTACTCTTAAGGGATTGTCGTATGCTATGTTATACAAAAGAACAATCATGATGTTATAAGAAGTTTTTTAATTTCCATAAAAATGAATATTTCTTATGTAAATGATTATGGATATACCATGGTATTCTTACTCAATGATTCTTATTTATTACGCTGAGTTTGGTCATGTAAGATATGTTTTATTTGATAAGTAAATCATTTCTTGAGTTATAAAGATTCTATGACTTCTGTTTCATGGTTGAAAAAAAAATTTAATGGGAAATAATGTTGGGGAAAAGTTGATTGATGGTGTTTTAAAAATGCAGGATGAATTAAGAATGTATTTTGGACAACATACCTTACAATGATGATGCCACTTCAACCTTTTGATCTTCATATTATATGTTGGTTAAAGATCACAAGAGTGGAGGCAGAATGACGACCCACCTATGGAGGTATCCACAGGTTATTCTTGAATCATTATTCGTGTGAATGGGACTCTCGTTAACCAAAAGTGTTATAACACATCAACATGATAAGCATAAAGAATATAGACTTGGGTTTTATGAAGTCTCAACCAATATTTATGAATCACGCACACTACTATAACATGATGGTGGCATTATATAAAACGGGGTGATTCTCCTTTCTGATACCTACATTAACTAATTTGTTATAAAACATTAGATATTTCATTTACTCACACGTGCATCATATACATGAATACATTTAGTTCTTGCATGTTTCATCTTATGAAACGTTTCTCTTAATGATATCCTAATTGAGAGAATGACAAGAATAAAGTCTCTATAGAGAAATCTAATTTCATTCATGTCTTAAAAGAGGAAGAATAGTAATGAAGATCATATTTTCATGTCACCTTTCAATATATCCTATTATATAATATAAAAAGGTTTTAGGGAATACATTCTTCTTCAGTTTTTGTGTAATGAACACCCACATTCGATTCTTTACATATTCTTACAAAATATGATAACAAAGATAAAATGGAATAAATTAATTCAAGGAGTATAGAGAGATCAATTTTTTTATCATCAATAGCATTATCATCTTCACTTTACTAGAGCTTTCACACCATAACTGATTCAATTATTTTTTCCCATGTGAGTCTAATTCTAGACATTTCCTTATGAAAATTTAAATCAATTGAATTTTTAGAATGAAATGCCCCCTTATTTAGGTTCATCATGAATGTATTCCTTTAAATTCACCACTTATTGGAGTAATATCATTGAGTCTAGAGGTATATAGTCATCCTCCCCTGTCATATGATCTAGGTACACTTCCTAAAAAAAATCATAAGTCTGAAGCACCACATCATCTATAATTTCATCTTTTGTGTTAATAATGTTGCCTTTTGAATATTTCCTTATTCAAATATAGTGACTACCTATGTTATAAGGTGATTTATGTCATATATGTTCTTAGGGCCAATTTTGATATGGATGTCCCTACTAAATATCCAACATCCACTAAAGAAGGTTTATATGATTATGAGGTGAATTATAGATTTCAGTTTCTTTAGAAAATAAGAGTTATCAGATTAAGGTAAATACTAATTATTAAAACAAAAAATAAATTAAAAAATATCACACTTATGAAATGTTATATAGGTCCTTGGGATACTATGTGCATGGAGAGAGCCCCACCAGGCGATACTTTCTTATTAGAAAAAGGGGAATAAGAAAAATAGTGATTCTATGAAAGAATGTTAAAGGGCCAGAAGAACTATCCAAGGAGTTTGACCTTGTCAAACTAGGTGATGGCAATGAACGACATAACATGGAGTTAGCATATTCCATTCCTAGATAGACTCACACACACACCTATCATTAAAGGATATAGAAACAAAATGAAAACACAAATGAGTGAATTACTTACAGAGCCAAATTTCATTACTGAAATTTGGTTATAAAGGAGAAATCATACCAGCAGCTACTGGGTCGTGTGTAAGGATCATCCAGGTGAAGATTCCCATCGAAATTGTCACTGAATCTCCACCAAATGGGATGTACAATTCTAAAATTCTAGAAAATCGAGCAATAAGGAACCACGAACAAGAGTAGGAAATTCATCCTCCACTATTCTTCTAGATTACCAGTAAACCTGATGGTTTTCTTCTATATCCAAAACTATCATCAAAAATCAAATGTAATTAATGAGAAAAACTAGAAAACCCCATAGAGTAAAATGGTAAGTGTGATGATTTCACATAAGAGGGAGTCACACAGCTAGTATAGAACCATCAGATGAAGGATGTGTGGATGGTCCAAAGGAAAGAGGTGGTTTGAATAACTGCAAGCGACATAGGTGGAAGGGACACGTGAAAGAACATGATTGGAGGAAAGGTGATATCATAGATCAAAATCATGGTGAAGACACACACCTAATATATATCAATGTTTTTTGAACAAGGCTGATCAATGGTCCGAAATAAATTCACTAATAAGCAAAATAAATATAGAATAAAAATGAATTGTAAATATTATTTGAGATAAATCAATTTATATAATATATTTATGATAAAAGTATTCTTGTAGACCACATGAAAAACATGAAAAACATAAATTTAATAATAAAAGGAATATTTGATTTAGAATATATTGAAACATGGAAAATAAAAAATGAACAAATCATCACCTTTCAGTTTAAATGATTCATGTTTGAGATGGTGTTCTCACAATTACTATTATTTAACTGAGACAAGGTTCATTATATTTAAACTATGGTAATATTTAGAAAAGAGAATAGCCTTAGTAAAACTATTGGATAGATTATCTCCTATGTGTATCTAGGTGACCCACACAATCCCAGATATAATAATATCCGTAAAAAAGTGTTTTCCATTGTTTATATTCTTCGATCTACCATCAAAAACTTATTTTATAGATAAATGTAAAGCTAACTAACTGTCATAGTTTACTACAACAATATAATAAGATAAAGACAACTCATGAAAAATATCGTTCATCCAAAAATCATTCTCAATGCATTTTTTCTTGGCTATTTACTCCGCCTCTGTGGTGAAAAGAGTAACTACCAGTGACTTGTTACATTTCCTTGAAATGGGAACACCATAAGGAAGGAAAAAAGAAATAATCGATTTATGAGTCTCTATATTAATAGAATAGTCTCAGTCTACAAAGCCAACATTGACATCATCATAACTTCCATTTTTTACAAAATGAATGAATAAAATAGAAAATAATGAGACATACATGAGAAGTGATTTTAAATCATATCAGTGTTCATTCCTAGGATTTCCCATAAACCTACTCATAATACACACAACTACAATAATATCGAGTCTTGAACAAACCATTACATAAAGAAGACTCCCAACAATGTTAGCATAAGGGATCATACTCTTAAAATCAATCTCAGATTCGATAACTAGGGATTGTCTTAAAGACAACATAAAGTGTTGACCTTAGGGTTTTCCTATTGGTTTAATCTGATGAAAGATGTATCATTTTAAAACCCTTTTATATAATATTTCACTGATAGAAACATACACATTTCTTTTCTATACAAATTGATATCCATTTTAAGAATATGTTTTATATTTCCCAAATCCATCTTTTCAGAGGCAGAATTCAATTGTGTTTTTATATGGAAAATAAATTTATTTTTTTTTTACAAATAACTAGCATGTCATCAACATAAAAATATAAATAAATCATGCCATGATTAACATGATTGTAATAAGAACAAGCATAAAATTTTATTTTATTGAAACCATTTTCAATCGTAAATGAATAAAAATGTTTGTACCATTTCCTAGAGGACTTCTTCAAACCATACAAAGGATTCTGTAATAAGAAAACTTTGTACAATTAGAAATATATTAAAAAAAATTAAAGAGGTCAAATATAAAATGTTTCATCCAATTTACCATGAAAAAGGAATTAGTTTAAACATGTAACTATTCTATATGGTAATCGTATTTAGCATCAAATGAAAATAAATCATGAATAGATGAATGTTTAACAACTTTGGGAAAATTTCACCGTAGTCTGCACCCTCACACTGGAGGTTCCTCTTGGAAACAAACTTGGATTAAATCATGTTTTTTAATTTTAATGTGTTATCCTCTTTCTTCTTGAAAATCCATCTGCAATATATAACCTCTTCATTTTTGAGGTTTTTTTACAATAGTACACGTTTTATTCTTCATAAGGGAATTCATCTCTTTATTAATAGTAGCCATCGACATTGGTCTCTCTTTCGATTTTTAATATTTCTTGATGGTTTGGCGCTAATCATTACACACATCATGAGAAACGCTAATGGAATAGGCATCAATGTAAATGTGGATGAATCGAGTATGTGATCTTATAAGCCTCCTCTCTTAGTCTCAGATCAACTAGTATTATCTATGATCACTCCCTTTTTCTTTGATTTTAGAACCATACTCATATTCCAATTCACCCTCAAGTTGTGAGGGGTGAGAAGCAGGTGTAGGTTTATGTTCTAACGTTTCCTAAGATTCAGGACCTACTTCAACACCTCAATGATGGGGTATACTAGTCTCATTGGACTCAATTGTCTTCTCCTTAGGAAGAATTGACTCTGTAAACCCGATATCACAACCTATAATGCATTTTTGATAACCTGGTTTGACTACCCAAATTTTATTCCCATTAACACCCAATTCATGACCAACTAAAACACACTTGATAGCCCTAGGATCTAGCTTATCATTTAAAGAATGTTTATAAGTTTTTGATCCAAAAACCCAAAGGTGAGAAAGACTATGAGTTTTTCCTATGCAATGTTCTTCTTGTTTTTTCATGGAATTTACTACGGATATAAATATATTAATACGTTACACAATTTTAGTGACCTCCTCATTCCAAAAGTACATGGAAAGGGAGATATATGAAAGCTATGTATAAAGCATTCTATGATTGTCCTATTCACTCTCTCAATTAACCCATTATATTGTGGTATTTCCATAGCAGTCTTATACCTCTGAACACCTTCAAAATTACTAAATTAAATAAATTTAGTGGATAGATACTCCGAACCATTATCAGTTCTATAATCTTTTAACTTATTTCTAGACATAGTCTCAACGTGAGTCTTCCAATTATCACTAGTTTTAAATGTATCATAGTTGTGTTTTAATATATATATCCATGAATTTTGGGAGTATCCGTCTATAATGTTCAAAAATTAGTAGCCTCCACCATGAGTGGAAATCCTAGAGGGTCCATAGAGGTCAATGTGTACACACTCTAATGGGATTCTAGCTTTGTATTATGACTTAATGAAACTAACACATTTGGATTTACCATACACACAATCCTCATAGCAAGGAAGAGTGTTAGGGTTGACATTGGTTAATATACCATGTTTTTTAAGATCATCTCTACATTTGACACTAATGTTACCTAGTCCTCCATGACATTAGGAAATAGTATCCATGTATTGAGAATCTAAATCCTTTAACTATTTTGTGTGATTTTTGTAACACCCTAATATTTCATGTTACGCTTCTCTTTGAATAATACAGTAGCGTGTGTTGTACGAAAAATCAAGTTCTAACACACATCACAACAAATCAAACTAGACCTTATGAATAGTAATACCCACTTTTTGAAATTTTATAAATTTTATCTTTCAAAATGAACTTCATCTTCAGATTTGAAATATTGAAATTATCTTAGGGTGAATTTTTGATATTTTTTTGAAAACTTTCAAGTTTTTATGAATAGTGAGAAACACTGGGTTATAGTTTAAAACCAGATTTTTATTTAAATAAATATTTATTTTAGTTCAAAATATAATCATAAAACCTATATAAGTTGAATGTAATTAATTTGAGTCAGTTTATAATAATCTTAGATATTTAAAAATTTTATTGAACTTTTCACCGCCTTTTACCTATCTCCTAGGAGAATTTGAAAATTTACATAAAACATAATTTTACAACCTCTTTGAGTGGAATTTAGAAAATCCCGGAGACACGGTTAATATCAAGGTGAAAATTTTGGTTCAATAAGATAAAAATAATTTTTGGTGAATAGTAACTTTTTACTTTTATTTACCACGGTTAAAAGTAAATAGGGTAATTAAAGGTAAAAATGATATTATTAAGACCCTAAAACATGTCCTAATTCTATTGGATAAGTATAGTTCAACCAAAAACAGCCTAAAGAATAAGATATTAACCACGTTGGTCCACTTGGATTAGATTAGGACCTTTATTGTTATTTAATTCAAATAATATTTAAAAGAGTTAAAATCAACATTTAATAACTAAAACATTTTTAATATAGGGTTATTCATAAGATAAATTTGATTATAAATATTCATTATAAATATAAAAATATTTCCCACATAATAGTATTTTATTTATATTTTTTAGACGTTGAATAATTTAATTTATTTACGACACAATGATGATGCAGTAATTACCTAATTAATGAAATATTAAAATAATTGATATTATAAATATCCAAATAAATGTAATTTGAGAAATTTTATGAATTAACCTTATTTTAAAAGCTAATATGACAAATTATAGTTTCTTAGAGGAATTTTTTTCAGAATTAATAATACTGTTATGAATTTAGCAAAAACAAAATTTCAAATAGTGTCAAAATTGACATAAAAGTGTTTTAAAATAAATATTATATTATCAATTGATATTCTATTTCTAAAAATCTATGGATTGGAAAAAAGAATTATATAATGATAGTTGTATCACTAATGAACATCCTGGGGTTCTCATTGAAGTATATAGTATGTTCATTAACCATATAATATAATAATACAATGAGACATGGTAAATGTCAAACTATTTAACTAAGAGTTAAATCTAAAATATGATGTTAATATAGTGACCCAAACCTATCTAAAATTTATTAGTTTGGTGGTTTTAGACCCATCCCCACCTTAGCCTTTAAATAATCCATTTTTGAGCCATTATAAACCAACAAGTATTTTATTATAAAATAATATTCTAGCTTTTCCTAAGGTGCCCCTCTCCCCTCTTATAAAAGGGCACTCCCCCTTCTCACTATTTCACACCTTCAAATCCATTTGGCCTGTCCAACCTCTGCCCAAATTCCCTATCAACTATCCTACCTTCATCCTAGAGACCTTCATTTAGTCATAAATCCATCTTAAGGATCCCTTTTGATCAAATCAAATGGAAGAACCTGAAGAAGAGATAATAATCTTACGACCATCGTTCAAGTTCTTTTCATCTTCCACTTCTTCATACATTGTTATTTCCATTAAAAAATAATAACTCCATTATCTTCTATATAATGTGATGTTATTATAAATATGGTACATCCATATTAATTATTCTATAAATCCTTCAAATAACATGTCACCATACATGTGTACGTATGGATTATTCTCTCCACATCGTGGTGTAATTGTTATTCAATAAATTATTATTTGAATGGGTATAATAATGATGTGTAATTAATGTAAATAATAAATATAACAAAATTATTTTTCTTTATATATGATAAACCATCCAATTATATGTTATTTTAATATCAAAAAAATGATATTGTCGCTCGTGCGTACGTACAGATTACCGTCTCCACGAATGCGATAAGATTCATTCCCCATCGTATCCATTCAAGACTAATTTTCATTAGATGATTAAAAATAACTTTTAAAGACTTGAGGTAATTCAAGATTTGAATAAGATACATCCCATCCATAACAAATATGAATCACATAAAAATGAATAAAAAGTAAAACAAATCTGTAAACACCCAAAACGACGATAATTCTAAGATATTATTAACAAAGTGATATTAAAAGATCATATATGATATCATATTAATGTATATGATTCTTTTATAATTTAATAAAAATTATATCACCATCATACAGGATGTTAACCTACCCTAGGCCTAGGTAAAATTGCAAGGTAAGGTTTAATTCCACAATCTCGTCATTATCCATTGTTGTTTGTACATAATTAAATATTGTGATCTCTTTATCATCCACATCCATGTTTTTTAAAAATGTATTTCAAAACATTCTTACTATTTTATATACTTTGGTTTAAAGTCATTTATACACTTGTGTGAATTTTTATAAGATGTTTATAAAGGAATCGTTCTGTCGTTTTCCAAACAAGGTCCTTTTTGACCTTTTCACCAAAATTAAGGTAACAATGTCTTTTTTTACTTATACGATGGGTGCGGCTATTTTCGGCCATTATAAAATCCCCGATGCTTCCCTTAAAAGCTTATAAGAATATTTTCAAATTAAATTTTTTCTTTTATAATTATTTGACTTTTAAATGATTTCAAAAAAGAGATATTTCTCTCAAATAGTTTTGATTTCATCTATGTCAACATATTTTGATGGATTTTAAGATTATTTGAAGTTGATTTATTATGATAAAAAACTTCCATATTGTATTGAAAGTTTTTGGATATGTTTGAATTCGGATCTGTTATTTTTATACCATTCATGGTTTATGGAGAATGTATTGACATTTTCTATGCTAGTTTTAATACTAATGTTTATGTTATGTTTAAACATGTTCATATGAGGAATGCATTGGACTTAGTAAGTGATGGGTGGAGCCCTCTATAGCTCCTTGATGCATCAGTAGGTCTCATGAGACAATCTAGTGTCTTGGCACAAGGCCTGGACAACATCTTATTTGTATTCTTGGAACAATGCCTTGACTATGTGGGTATGATAGCCTGGCATTATGCATTCCATCCTTATGAATGTGGTTTTTTATTTTTCATGTCATTATTCGACTAGAAGAATATCCATGTGAATAAGTAAATTTCATTATTTCATTTTATTTTTTTTATATTATGCTGAAGTTCAAGTTTAAAAGGATTTTGTTTTAGTTATACATTGACTTAAATGGTTATATTTATTTGTAAAAGTTTCTGCTATATTGTTATCCTTGCTGAGCATCTGATCTCACCCCTTTTTGTGTTTTATTTTTTCCCAGGATGTGAAGAAGTATTTTATGACTGACCTTCAAGGATAGTTTGTGTGGATATGAGTGTGGACTATGGAGACTATGTTGTTGTAGTTTTCCATTTTATCATGTAATGAAAGACTTATGAATGTATCTAGTGTTTCCAAGGCTACTAAACTAGTCGGTCTTTCAAGACTTGATATTTTTTTATCATGACAATGATATATAATAATGCACTGACTCTGGGTAAATAGGGTCAGGGCGTTATAGTTGGTATCTATGAATGTTTTGTACAAACCATGGAAGTTAGATTTAGATAAACTCTGATTAGAGGACATAGAACTAAGATGGACTTTAAGGATTAGTATAGAAAAAATTCCTTGAATTTTTGTATTGTAGAGATTTTGTGAGTCTTACAAGAAATACATCCCTGTCTGGATATGATCAGGTAGAGGCGACTCAGGTATAGATGTACCTTGGGGTAAAACCCAAAAACACCGCTTTGAGCTATACTCGAATGGGAACTGGTCCATGAAAACGGTCCTTGCTGCACTCTTTGTTACGACACTCCTAGGGGATATGCATGGGATAATTCTCATTTTCTTTACAAACCATTATGAAGGGTTTATGAGTATATACTTCCTCAAAGGAAACATTTTTATGATTATGGATTATATCCATAAACTTTTCAACTTATGGAAAGTGTTTTACAAGTTTGGATTTATGTATTGTGATTCATAAACTAATCTAGTGTATGAAATCATTTAGAAATGGTGCATAGTAGAAGGAATGGAATCAGTATCAATGCACACACTCCATGTATGTATTTACCTCATGCTCAACAAAATTATAGTGGAGTTAGTGATACAACTGGTGCTGATCATCTTATCACCATACTAGGACAACTCACTCAGGTTATGGATAATAAACATACACGTATGGAGCACCCTGATCCACAACGTGGAGGATCAATGTTAGATCTCTTAATGAGGAACAAACCACCAAAATTAAATGGGAGTACAAATCGATTGGTAGCTAAGCAATGTATAAGTTCATTAAAGAAAATATTCCTCGCCTTGGTGAGTAGCGAAAGGGAAAAGTTTTTCATGGCAGTTTACCACCTCACTGAAGATGCTGATCAATGGTGGTCATTTATTCAAAACACAAAGGAAGATGATGAACTATAAAATATGGAATATAGGATGTTTAAAGATCTTTTCATAGAATAATACTTTCCTCATGACCATCGAGCAGATGTGGAAAGGCAATTTCGGAGTCTGAGGAAAAAGGAGGATGAGAATGTCGCAAATTATGAGGCTAACTTTACAAGGTTAGCGAGGCATGCTACATATTATATACATAACCAAATAAGTAAGTTTGATAGTTTATTTGGTGGGTTAAAACCTTTTCTTCTTATAGAATTAGTCTTGAAATCCTTCCCATCGTATAAAGATATTGTCTCATGTGCTATCAAGACAGAAAAATAAGTCTCTAAGTCTTTTGACTTTAAATCAAAGCAAGAAAAGAATAGATCTACTGATCACTCTGGAAATGGAAATAAGGGTAATAAGGGAATAGTTGAATATCTATCCTATAGTAAATTTCGAAAGAAACACCCTGGTACTTGAATGAAGGGAATGAGAGTCTGTTACAAGTGTGGTGAAAAAGGCCACTAACCTGGTGATATCAAGGGGAAGAAAGAAGCTACCGATGTTCAATGCTACAATTTCCAGGAGATGGGACATTATGAAAAATGAGTGTCCTAAGCATCAGGGGAACATACCTAAGAAATGTCCAAGGGATCAAGGACAAGATTATGCTATCACTACTACTGAGGTAGATTCTCTGAAAGACGTGGTGGCAGGTAATTTAATGGTTTCCTCATGTTTACAAAATTATTTATTTGATTTTGGATCATCTCATTTTTTCATATCTTCCCAATTTGCTAATAAAATTAGATATTTCAAATTTGATTTAACAAGGGAGTTTTCAGTCAAAACTCCTAAGGGAAGTATAATTGCAACAATGTTTTGTGAATCCATTCCCATTAAAGCATATAAATGTTCTTTATCTGTTGTTCTCATCTTCATTCCTATGATTGAGTTTGATATAATACTCGATATGGATTGGCTTTCAGACCATGATGTGAAGATTTACTCTAAGAAGAAGGAGGATACTATTTTTGATGACAATGATTAAGAATAACTTATCTTCAGAGCCGAATCATCACCACCTAATTCTTATCTAGATCCACCCCCAATAGCTCAATTAAATTAAATTATTGGGGAGGAAGAGAATGAAATAACATTGGGTGAGGAATGGAATGTTAAAATAGAGGATGTACCTATTGTGAAAGAATATGTTGATGTGTTTTCAGAATAATTACATGGGCATCCCCATGAACGAGAAATTGAGTTTTCCATTGATTTAATTCCTGGATCAAGGCCCATATCAAAGACCCCTTATAGAATAGAAACTATGGAATTAGTGGAACTAAAGAAACAACTAGAGGAATTGAGTAATAAGGTATTTATTTGCCGTAGTGTTTCTCCACAGGGATCCCCTTTCCTTTTTGTAAGGAATAATGATGGATCTATGAGGTTATGTATTGACTAAATGGAGATTAATGCTATAACAATAAGGAAAAAGTATCCCCTACCTCGCATTGATGATTTATTTGACCAACTACATGGCGCTCAATACTTTTTAACGATTGAACTTCGATCTAGATACCATTAGTTGTGTGTGGAGAAGGAATACATTCCAATTATTGCATTTTAAACCAGGTACGTGCATTATGAGTTCATAGTAATGCCTTTTGGATTGACTAATGCACCCTCTGTCTTCATGGATCTAATGAATAGTGGTTTCAAGGAATATCTCGATTATTTTATAGTGGTATTTATTGATGATTTCTTGGTATACTCCAAAATCTAGGAAGAACATGAAAATCACTTGTGCATTATCCTAAAGACTCATAGAAGACATAAATTATATGGGATGTTTAGAAAGTGTGAATTATAGATTTAGGAGATTTCTTTTCTTGGCCATATTGTCTGTAAGGATGGAATCTCTAATGATACTTATAAGACAAATAGCAATCTAAGAATGGCCAGCACCAACGTGTATAACTGAGGTACACAGTTTTATTGGTTTAGCAGGTTGTTATCGACGTTTCGCCAAGAATTTTGCTAGGTTGGCTAAACCATTAACAAAGCTCACACGTAAAGGGGTTAAATTTGATTTTACAAAAGGGTGTGAAGAATTTTTTTAAGAACTGAATAGAAGATTAGTCAATGATCCTATATTGAATCTACCATCAGGGAATGATGGGTTCTTTATTTATAGTGATGCATTGAAGAAAGGACTTGGTTGTGTCCTTATAAAGAATGATAGGGTTATTGCCTATGCATCACGATAGCTAGAAATTCATGAGAAAAACTATCCTACTCATGATCTTGAGTTAAAAACTGTAATCTTATCTTTGATGATATGGATACACCATCTATATGGTAAAAAATGTGAGATTTATACTTATCACAAGAGTTTTAAGTATATTTTCTCACAAAAAGAACACAACATGAGGCAAAGGAGATGGCTTGAACTACTCAAGGATTATTATTGCACGATACACTACCACCTTGGGAAGGGAAATATGGTGACAAATGCTTTGAGCAGAAATTTTCATGGACTTTTGAACTAGTTGAGAGTTGAAAAAGATCCTATATACATGGATTTAGTAAAGATTGAAATGGGAAAAACCATGGAAGGTGAAACATTAATTTTATTCAAATGGTTTCTAAACCATCTTTACTAGAAAGTATAAAGAGTTCTCAGACCGGTGATGAAGAGTTTAAAAAGAAGATTAAAGCTGTGAATGAGGGGAGATTGAGGGACTTCGTGTATGAACATGGAATTTTGAAATTTGGTAAGAGGCTTTGTATTCCCGATATACCTGATCTAAAAAGGGAATTGTTGGACGATGCTCATAGTTCTAATTTCTCTATACACCTTATGATCACCAAAATGTATTGAGATTTGAAGAAACATTTTTTGGGGGACAACATGAAGAGGGAGATTTCTGATTTTTTGTTAAGATGTATGGTTTGTCAACAAGTGAAAGTTGGAAGGCAATAGCCTGGAGGACTCATGCATCCTCTTCCCATACCTGAGTGGAAATTAGATACTATTACGATGGACATTGTCATGGGACTACCAAAGACTCCTAGAAGGAACGATAAAATATGGGTCGTTGTTGATCATCTTACCACGTCAGCACGTTTTATTGGTATAAGAGATCATCTACCACTTGAACGTCTAACAAGACTATATATCAATGAAGTTGTGAGACTTCATGGAGTACCCATATAGATTTTTTCTGATCGTGATCCCTGTTTTACATCAAGATTCTGGAACAGTCTTTAGAAAGCCCTAGATACTGGGCTTTGTTTGAGCACTGCCTACCACCACCAAACTGAGGTTCAATCAGAACTGACTATTCAAACCATAGAATACATGTAGAGATCATTCGCACTTGACATTCATGGTATGTGGGATCAATATTTACCTCAGGTAGAATTCTCCTATAACAATAGCTTCCATTCCATTATTCAGATTGCACCATATGAAGAGTTATATGGAAAGAGATGTCGCACACCAACTTGTTGGGATGATGTTGGTGAAATAAAACTTTTAGGCCCAGAACTTGTTGAGGAAATGATGGAAAAGGTGAAGGTAATCCAAAACCATATCAAAGAAGCTCAAAGTAGGCAGAAGAGATATGACGATAACCAATGGAAGGATTTGGAATTTTAGGTAGAAGATCATGTTTTCTTGAAGGTATCTCCATGGAAGGGTGTTATATGTTTCGGTAAGAAGGGTAAATTGACTCCCAGGTACATCAGACCTTTTGAAATTCTATAATGAATTGGGGTTGTAGCTTACTGTTTGGCAATGCCGCCAAATCTCTCCATAGATCACGATGTGTTCCATGTATCACTATTGAGAAAATATATGCCTGACCCAACGCATGTAATCACCAATGAGGAATTAGAACTGGAACCCTATATGTCTTACTGCGAAGAGCCTGTCAAGGTTATTCATATAAGAAAACAAGTGCTGAGTAAATGGACAACTCGCCTGGTAAAATTTTTATGGAGAAACCATAAGATGGAAGAGGCAACGTGGGAACCCAATGAACTTATGAGGAAGAACCACCTGAGTATTTTTATGAAGTAATATTCTAGAAATTTCGAGGACAAAATTATTTGAAGGAGGGGAGAATGTAACACCCCAATCTTCCATAGAACGCTTCTCTTTCAATAATACAGTAGCGTCTGTTGTACGAAACATAGAGTTCTAACACACACCACAACCAATCAAACTAGCTGTTATGAATAGTAATACCCACTTTTTGAAATTTTATAAACTTTATCTTTTAAAATGGACTTCATTTTTGGATCCAGAATATCAAAATTAGCTTAGGGTGAATTTTTGGAATTTTTTTGAAAACTTTCCATTTTTTATGAATAGTGAAAAACACTAAGTTATAGTTTAAAACCGAATTTGTATTTAAATAATTACTTATTTTATTTAAATTTATTTTTCATCAAAATAGATACATATTACCTATATAAGTTCAATGTAATTCATTGAAATTATTTTATAATAATTTTAGATGTATAAAATTTTTATTGATCTTCTCACCGTCTTTTACCCATCTCCTGGGAGAATTTGAAAATTTACATAAAACATAATTTAACGACTTCTGTGAGTGAAATTTAGATAATTCTAGTGACACGGTTAATATCAAGGAGTAAAATGTGGTTCAATAAGATAAAAATATTTGATGATGAATAGTAGCTTTTTACTTTTATTTACCACTGTTAAAAGTAAATAGGGTAATTAAGGGTAAAAATGATATTATTATTACCCTATAACATGTACTAATACAATTGGATAAGTATATTTCCACAAAAACAACCTTAGGAATAAAATATTATCCTCTTTGGAACACATGGATTAGATTAGGACATTTATTATTATTTAATTCAAAGAAGAGTTAAAAGAGTTAAAATCATAATTTAATAACTAAAACATTTTTATTATAGTGTTATACATAAGATAAATTAGATTATAAATATTAATTAGAAAAATAAAATATTTCATAAATAAGGGTATTTTATTAATATTTTTAAAATGTTAAATAATTTACTTTATTTATGACACAATGTTGATGTAGTAATTTCCTAATTAATGAAATATTAAAATAATTGATATTATAAATATCCAAATAAATGTAATTTGAGACATTTTTTGAATTAAACTAATTTTATAAGTTAATATGACATATTAGGGTTGGTTATATGAATTTTTTTAGAAGTAATAATGCTGTTATAAATTTAGCAAAAACAAAATTTCAAATAGTGTCAAAAATGACATAAAAGAGTTTTTAAAACAAATATTATATTATTAATTGATATTCTATTTATAAAAATCTAAGGTTCAAAAAAAAGACTTATATAATGATATTTGAATGATTAATGAACCACTTTGGGTTCACTTAGAAGTATATAGTATGTTTATTAACAATATAATATAATAATACAAACAGACAAGGTAAATGTCAAACTATTTAACTAAGAGTTAAATCTAAAAGGTAAAGATAATATAGGGACCCAAACCTATCTAAAACCAATTATAGGAGTGGTTTTCGGCCCATCCTCACATTATACTTTAAATAATCCATTTTTGAGAAATTTGAAACCTAAAATGATTTTATTATAAAATAATATTTCTTGCTTTTCCTAAGGTGCCCCTCACCGCTCTTATAAAAGGGCACTCCCCCTTCTCTATATTTCACACCATCAAAGCCATTTGGATCTACCAAAATCTGCCCAAATACCCTCTCATATCTCCTCCCTTAATCCTAGAGGCCTTACATTTGTCAGAAATCCAATCGATGGAGCCCTTTTGATCAAATCAAAAGGAAGAACCCGAAGAAGAGGTAATAATTTCACCACCCTCTTTCATGTTCTTTTCTTCTTCCACATCTTCTTTAATTGTTATTTTCATTCTAAAATAATAAATCCAGTATAATCTATATAATTTGATGTTATTATAAATATGGTACATCCATATTCATTATTCTATCCATCCTTTTAATGACATGTCACCATACGTGTGTACGTACGGATTACCATCTCCACATCGTGGTGTAATTGTTATTAAATACATTATTATTTGGATGGGTATAATAATGATGTGTAATTCATATAAATAATAAATATAACATGATAATGTTTCGGTATATATGATATAACATCCAATTATATATTATTTTAATATCAAAATAATGATATTATCGCTCGTGTGTAGGTACAGATTACAGTCTCCATGGATGCGATGAGATTCATTCCACATCATATCCATTGAAGCCTAATTTTCATTATATGATTAAAAATAACATTTATAGACTTGATATTATTCTGGATATAAATAATATACATCCCATCCATAACAAATATGACTCACATAAGAATGAATATAAAGAAAAACGAATCTGTTAACACCCAAACCGACAATAATACAAAGATATTATTAACAAAGCGATGATAAAAGATCATATATGATATCATATTAATGTATATGATTCTTGTATAATTTAATAACAATTATTTCACCATTATAAAAGATGTTAACCTACCCTTGACCAAGGAAAAAGTGCATGTTATGGGTTAATTCTACAATCTCTTCATTATCCGAGGTTGTTTATACGTAATTATCTACTAGGATCTCTTTATCATCGACATCCATGTTTCTTAAAAATCTATATCAAAACATTATTACTATTTTATAGACTATGGGTTAAAGTCATTTATACCCATGTTTGACTTTTTATAAGATTTTTATGAAGGAATATTTACGTCGTTTTCCAAACAAGGTCCTTCTTAACCTTTTCAAAAAAATTAAGATAGGAATGTCTTTTTTTAATTTATACGGTGGGTGCGGATATTTTCCGCCATTATAAAATCGTCGAAGCTTCCCTTACAATCTTATAAGATTATTTTCAGATTAAATGTTATCTTTTATAATTATGGGAGTTTTAAATGATTTCAAAAAAGAGATATTTCTGTCAAATAGTTTTGATTTCATCTATGTCAACATCCATTGATAGATTTTAAGCTTATTTGAAGTTGATTTATTATGATACAAAAATTCCATATTGTATTGAAGGTTTTTTGATATGTTTGATTTTGAATATGTTATTTTAATACAAGTCATGGTTTATGGAGAAATTATTGAAATTTCATATGCTAGTTTTAATACGAATGTTTATGAAATGTTTAAACCTGTTCATATGAGGAATGCATTGGACTTAGTAAGTGACAGGTGGATCCCTCTATGGCTCCTCATTGCATCGGTAGGTCTCATTAGACAAACTAGTGTCTTGGCATAAGGCCTTGAAAAAATATTATTTGTAGTCTTGTCACAAGGCCGTGACTATGTGGTTATGATAGTCTAGAATTATGCATTCCATCATAATGGAAGTAGTTATTGATATTGCATTTGATTATTCGACTAGTTGAATATCCATGTGAATAAGTAAATGGCATTATTTCATTTTATTTTTACCATGTAATGCTGAAGTTCATGTTTAAAAGGCTTTTTTTAGTTATACATTTCCTTAAATGTTTATGCTTATTTATGAATGTTTCTGATATATTGTTATCCTTACTAATCATCTGAGCTCACCCCTTTCTAGGTTTTATTTTTATTCACGGGCTGTGAAGAAGTATTTTATGACTGACCTGCAGGGATAGTCTGAGGGGATATAAGTGTGGACTATTGAGACTATGTGGGTGTAGTTTTCCGTTTTATCATGTAAAGAAAGAATTATGAATGTATCTAGTGTTTCCAAGGCTACTAAACTAATCAGTCTTTCGAGACATGATCTTTTGTGATCATGCCAATGTTTATGTAATAATGCACCAACTCTGGATAAATAGGTTCGGGGCGTTACTAGTGGTATCTTCTAATTCATATATCCCATTAATAAGGTTTCTTTTCATAACAACAAGATAGCCACATGTGATTATAAAAAAACTAGGACTAGACATGATGGTCTAACCGTACTAGTCTAGGACTCACAGGGACCCAAGGTTTCTTTTAAGCTCGAGTTCCCACCAAACCTCTTCAAGAGTTTTAACCAGTCCATCATGAATTTATAAGGAAACTGAACCTATACCCATAATTTGAAACATCTCATTATTACCTATGTAGACTCTACCTGATTCATTCTCTCTTATCTCAGTGAAAGAATCCATATTTACACACATATAGAATGAGCATCCAGAATCAAGGATCCATTCCTCAAAGGTAAAATAATCACTTCAATTCACCACATCAGTTGTTTCAATGTTTTTTTCAATTAAAAAATAATGGTCACAATTGTTTTCATTATAGGTATTCTTTCTTTTATGACAATTACGTTTCATGTGCCCATGCTATTTTCAGTGAAAAAATTTGAACAATTTACTCTTAAGCTCACTATTCTTGGATTTAGACCTATGTTTTCATGGTTGAATCCTCTCTTTCCTCTTATCTCTCTACACAACTATTTCTCTAATATTTAAACTCTCAACTTAATTTTTAATGGTGCATTTCATTTGGATCTCTATAGCTAAATAAGAAGACATAACTTCTTCAAGAGTTAAAGAGTCTCTACCGTACAACAATGATTTTTTTTTGTGGAAGTTTATGATTAATATAATGATGTTAAAATAATTATTTTTTTCCTCATCCCTTATTTAAACATCTATGTTGGATAGTTCTATGATAATTATAATAAAATCATCAAGATGTGACCTGACTATAGATTTAGGGTTCATTTTGAAGGTATAAAGTCTCATTTTTTTATACAACTATCCAACTAAAGGCTTACTCATATATATGGATTATAAATTGAATAAAATACGAACAAAAAATGACTCAAAAGATACATTCCTGAGAACTTTATCCCCTAAAGGCAAGAAAACGAGGATTTGGGAATTATTAGGAATGTCATCTAAAACATCAAAAAAAGCAACAATGGTTTTTCCATAATGAAAAAAAGAGGTCACATTTTTCTTAGGACCATAGTGAGCATCAATTAATTCATTATGGTCTAAAAAATCAGTCATCTTAATTCTCTATATTTTATAATTGTTATCATCATCAATTATTTCTTTTTAAAACAACGTTGAACCCATTGTAAATGCTTCAGAAAGGCTGTAATCGAGGTTGTTGGGGGGCAGTGTTGATGTGGTAGTCCCAACTAAATGGACAAGATCAATTAAGGTGTTTTATATCGTTAAGAAGTGAATTAAATAATTTTTATCATTAGGAAATATGGGTTATCCAATTAAGGTGAATGCTCGTTATTAGAATAAAAAAATAAAGAAATAAAGAACCCTTAGATGTAACATGTATCAAATAATTGAGATCCTACGTGCACAACGAGAACACCACCAGTAGATACATTATTATTAGATAAACTGGAACAAGATAAATACATACTATGTACATGAAAGGTAAAGGACTATAGAAACTATCTAAGGAGTTTGGTCTTTTTAAACAATATAAATGTGATGAACCCTATCATTTGGAGTAGGCATCGTTCACTTCGGGACGGACTCACACACACACCCGACATTAAATGATATATTGATGGATCAAAAATAGAAATGAGTGAATAGTTTACAAAGCCATATTTCTATACTGAAATTTGGTTACGATGAAGACATCAAACCATCAGCAACCATGGTGTGCACAGGGATATTCCAGGTGATGTTTCCTATCAGAATCATTGTTAAATCTCCACTAAATGAGATGTATAGTTCTAGATGACCATAACTCAAATCACCAGGAAACCATGAAGAGGAGAATGAACTGAAGCCTCCTCTATACTTCTTTATAACTAGAAAATAAGATCGTTTTATTCTCTCACAAGAGCTCTCATCAAACGTTGAATGAACCTAATGATCCATATTAATTCCCCCTATATAGGATGATGAGCAGGGAATTGATTTTACATGATAGGGCATTGGGCTGCTTGCGTAGAGCCGTCAGATGAAGGACACATGGACATCCCAAAGGAAATAGGTTGTTCGAATAATTGCAAGCACTATAGTTGGTAGGGACACACGAGGTCACCCGATTAGAGAGGAGATGAAAAAACTAATTAACACTGTGGAAAATAAACACACCTGATATCCATCACAACCATTTGATCAGGGATGATCAATGTTTCAAAATCAGTTAACTAATAAGGAAAAACAATCCAAAATAAAAATGAATTCAATATAATGTTTTATATTTATAAATTTATAAAATATATTTCCCATAAAATTATTGGAGTAACCCCCATGAAAGACATAAAGAATATACATTTATTAATAAAAAGAATATTTGATTGGAAATATATCAAAACAAGGCAATGTCAAAATTAACCAAGGGAAACCTATTGATACTCTATGAATCCATATTTGTTATGGTCCAACAGTCCCTTATAACTAATAATAAAATTATAAGAATAAAGCACTTTTTGTAGCTTTTAAGTGTATTAGACTTCAAACCATGGTAATTCATCACTAAACAAAAATCCTATTTTCAATAGTCAAAATCAAAATGTAAAATAAAGAAAAAATTGAAAATAAATTTTCATGAGGTCCTGATAAATTTCTATTTTATAAGCCACACTAATGTAGCATAGAACTTCACTAATGGGATCATCTCTCAAAGATTTATTCTATCAATCTCAGTGACATTTTTTATTCTATTTTTATGTTTTTAAATATTTTTTAATAAAGGGAAATCAATGTTTCATGGTTATTGAAGAATGAAAATGAAATCTATAAGTATAGAAGGAATGGGATGTTGATGAATAAATGAAGTTCCATGAAAAAAGACTAGTCTTAGGAATGTCTACTGAAAATGTTTTAGTCTTTTATCTACAATTTATTTTTGTAAACTTGTCAAACAAAATTGAATGAGGGATGTATCAATTCATTCATCCTACTTCACTCTAATAGAAAGTTGAAATATCTTTTATGATGAAACATTTAATGCCTACAACTAGTGGAAACCTCCAAATGTCTGTATAAATTTAACAATTACATCCTCATTTAATAATTCACTCCATATATCCAAATTACATGTAAAAGGAAGCAATTATTTTGAGTGACTACTCACTATGTAGTCAGAATATGAATGAAGAAACCAATTGAAATAAAAATAATAATTCAAAACCACTTTCAAACATCCATCCATTGAAGTAGAGGATGACTTTGTTCTCCATGGTAGAATATCGGAGATCAAAAACACAAGGGAGAAGGAAAAAAAGATAAGCACAACATAAAGAAGAAGTAACGTGACACATAACAAAATTATAAGAATGAGAATATTATGAACACAAAAAACAGGTTTGATGAGTCCTCAAGGAAGCTTTGGATAGTAAAACACGATTACAAACAAGCAAGGAATAAACTGTGCGTGGTCACATGGCCCACTCCACCAAATTTTGCGGATATAAATTTAACGAAGTGGGCCACCCAATCTATTTAAAATATTGACTTCATGAAAAATTATCCTACCTGCACTAGACCTGTATACTCATGCATCATCGCATAGATTTAATAAAACTATATTCATCAACAACTTGTTTAAGTATTACAAATCATAATTTCTAATTAAAACTTTACATAACACTAAATTAAACCAGATTTATTAAATATTGACATAAAATAAAAATATGTTTTAAAAATGATGATAATATATATTTATGAATTGACTATGTAGTGGATGAGAGTCCAAGTTGACTTAGGTTGAAATTGTTTATAAGTCTTTTCAATTGATATGAAAAAATAAAAACATTTTTGGAAATACGTATGTGTTCATGTCCTTTAGCAAAGTGTTAATTTCAGTTTCATTATAACATGATTTTTTAAAATTAATTTTTTCATATGATTTTTTATTTTTTATCCATGTCTATGCTATTTATTATTTTTGTTGTTGTCCTCACAGGAGCCACAGACACCCGACAAGATAATTCATGCGGGTTTTGAATTTTGTGGACTCGATCATTTTCTATATTCGTTTATAAAATCTTAAATATACAAAATCTTATCTATCAAAAACTCATGGGATAGCAGATCAACCAACAAGTTTACTGGTTTTTTAAAAACTCTATTCATTCCAATGAAAAAAGTGATGTCTAGTATCCCATCAATTAACTCAAATATTTATTAAATAAAAACATTTATTTATGAAGTAGAAAATTTACAACAACTAAATTAAAGCATCTAGAATTAATGAAATAAAAAACACAACTTAGATAACATCAATACATGTACATATATAACTATTAAAATTCATAATTAAGAAATGATTTGCCACTATATTTTAAGATACATTTCTAAAATATTTAACAAAACCTGTGCTTTTACAATTCAAATTAAACATATATATTTTATTTACACATTTAACATTCCATGTTCATTTTCACAGTAAAATATATGTATTCAAACGATTTAATTTTATTCAATCAAAAACTACAAAAAAAAACTTAATTTTACCAAGGATATTAATTCAAGGGAGAATTGTAACGTCCCAATCCTAGTACTCCATCATGTGATCGAGCCAGGTTGGCTACGCGACCTCATGTGTGCCTCCCCTTACGTCAGAAGTTGAAGACTTGTAAAATGGGGGTAGGAAATAAAGTGAATAGACACTAACCTCTGATATATATATATATATGTATAGTTATATTTTTTATGCATATATTTATTCAAATATTAAAATATATTTAGTTATATATTTATTCATATATTAATATATATTTGTAAGATTAGTTTTAAATACATTTATAAAAAATGTTTTCTTTGTGTGTGTTTATGAATAACTAAATAAAAACACCCATACATATATAGAACATACAAACACATGTATATATATTATATATATGTGTATCTGTAAGTATAATAATAAATATCTATACATAGTTATATATATTTACATTATTATATATTAATATTTCTATTTATACGTTAGATTATATTGATTATATATATCAGTTTTCTAAAACACACACACTCTCAAATATATATATATATACACTATATAGGTATATAAATATTCATATTTTACATTTCAAATGAAATAGATATTAGTAATTATTTATATAAGGATTACCTATTAATGAATATATTTTATATGTAATAATGTTTAATTAATAATTTATAAAATAAAAATTTTAAGTGTGAATATATAAAAAATAAGTATATATTGTTATATATTTGATTATAAATAATATTACATTGTGAAAAATGATAAAATTTAAAAACTATTATATAAATATGAATTTAATACCTATGAATACATTTAGTCCCCCCAAAAAATGCAAAAAAGGCTCCATTAATGTGCCTAAAATCCATCAAATGTTACAAAATCAGGGTACAGCTACTAGAAACTCAGTTTTTGAGGCCTTCTGGCCTATTTTTTCTTTGAGAAAATTTTTACCGAGGTTTCTCTAGGTCAAAACGGTGTAATCTCATCGCAAGATTTGATTTTTTAGGATGTGGAGATCCAATAGACACCCAGATCAAAAGTTATAATATTTGAATTTTGAGTTGTTCTTTCAACTTAATTTAGATATTTTATTTATTTTATTTATTTTTATTATATTCCAATTGTTAATAAATTTCAATTATTCGATTAAAAGAAAAAAATTATAGTTTAAAAATATTTTCTAATTTATTTCATAAACATTTTTTACTAATATATCTTTTATATTTTGTTTAAATTTATATTTATTTGTATCCAAAACACATTTAAATAATATTTATTATATTTATATCAATAAAAATATACTTATATATTAATATATTAATATATTACTTTTAATTAATTTTATTTAATTATACCCTTTAACAGCGCTTGTAAAAATATCTCTAAAGGGGGTATTTTTACTAGGACTTTTTTAACGCTGTTAAAAGTAACCTTTATCGACCCTTTTTTGCAATGTTAAAGGGGTGGCGCTGTGAATACCCGAATTTTTGGTAGTGAAAACCCTAGTCTCAAACCCCATATTGGTATCATCACCAAGATCTAGCTCATCCTGTAATCAACAATCAACAATAATGCCTTTTACCCTTGTTCATACTAGCATCCATGAAATCTATTCGGCTACCAAACAGAAGCCCAAACATGGTGTGAGTACAACATAGTAAGTCAAAACCAATATGTATAAGAAAATCTAGTTTGAGGTATATAATGTGTTCAATAAAGAGATTAAACATGGGTAATAACTTATCAAAAATGCTGCACATGAAATCAATCCACTGACCCTAAAGCTCTAAGGTCAGCTAAATGTTCTTTGGTGCTATTATGGATATATTTGTCCATGGGTAGATCCTCCAACATCAGGTCAGATCACCTAATCAATGAAATATCCTTCAACTGACGATAAATCACACATATCATATCATGAATAGATGGTCCATACCCTCCGGATAACAAGAGTCTCACATTCAAACATCCATGAATATCACCCTCAGGCATCCAATGACTCTTCATCTTACACATCAGCGGATTGAATCCCATGCATCATACCCTCATGCAGTATAGAATACCATGCAACATACCATCATGTGGGAATATAAAAATTCACCTTACATGCATGTGTCACATATGGTGCTCAAGATCACCAAACATACACATAAGTAATATCGATCCAATGGTCAAACAAGCCATGAAACATTCCACCCATCGACATAAATCATAAAAAATGTCAATCAAACCCGACATTCCATAATAATCCACATTGATCATGTTATCTAATTACATTTTCTTTGGTCCATTATATTACATAGAACCAGTTTCCAAATTATCATAAAAATTATAATATTTTTATTTTCATCTATTAATTTAGCTCAAATCGATTAACATTAAAGTAAATATACCAATATCTCATCAGATTAAAACACCAAGACAATTAGATGTTAATTAACCAATTTTAGTTGATGTGGTTATATATTAAGAAATAACCAATGTAAGAACATGTATCTCCATTACAAGTGTGGATCTTTATTTCAGGTTTTTTTGTGGAATAAAGGATTTGTAAATTTTCTATGTACACACATGTACTCTTCAGTGCATACTGTGTACTTGGTTGCTGCGTTTAGTCGTGTACTCTCTGTGTAAATTCCGAGCACATGGCTGTTAAGGTGACCTGGTAGACCACCAAAAGTCGGGGATGATTGAGGGTAGTACACAATATATACATTAAATGAACAAGATGTGTACTTTTCATTTAAATTTATAATTATGAGAGGCATCACGTCTCATCTCTAGAAGTCAATTCTTCTCTTTGTGTTTTGTATTGAAGAGTGATGAATGGATTAATAACTTGGAGCTCCCTCTACTCTTCCGTCCGACCTCCAACTGAGATGTCTCTGGGGGCATTGGATTCCCACCAGTGAGTTCTCTCTTACCCAAGAGCATCTCTTCCTAATTTCTCACCTCTCATGAGTAATTGAGGATTTATTTTTTTTACCAATTTGTAGATGTACATCGTTATAGGCCAATTTAATGGTCGACGTTTAGGAGTGTTCATATTACAACATCAAGGTTGGTGGATTTTTCCTTTATTTGAATGTCTTTAGTATAAATTTGATAAATGTGCCGAATAACAATGTTTTGGGTATTTCATGTTTTGGAATTCTACCCCGTTAATTACATGATATTATTTTGTAGATTGATAAATGGTAATTGTTTATGCATAATATTATATACCTTGATAATGGTTGTGTTTCCCTTTTTGTAATGATTATGTTCGTTTCGTCTAGAATTACTATTAGGATTTCTTTGTTTCCATTTCATGAATTGTGTAGGATGAGGTTTGAATGATTACATGATATGCCAATTATTTGTATTGGGAAAGCATGTACAATGTTAATTCAATGTGAGAGATTCTCAAGTTAGGGTCATTTATGAATAATTATTTTTATATTTACCAAGAGGTATTAACTATGATAGCTATCAGGTGGTCATTTAATAGAGGGTTTAGACTATGAAAGCTACCCAGATGGTCATTATTAAATGAATGTTGGACCTTAGGGCATTGACTATGAGAGCTTCTATGTGGTCATTATAGGTTATTGTTTCTATGTATACCAAGGGGTTATTGATCGTGAGAGTTTCCAAGGTGGTCAATTGTAAATGATTTTTTCTATGTGGGACCAAAGGGGTTAGACTATGTGAGATTTCCTATAGGGTCATTATTTATTAAATTGATGATATGTTGAACTAGAAGGGTAATACATTGAGAACATTCAAAGTGGGTTTCTTTAGAATAGTTGAATTATTGTGATGAGATTGTCTAGCCAAATCACAATCATAGACTCAGTCTAATGTTCTTGTTTAGATGGTCTTCTGAAACATCTATTTTGTTACTATTATAAATGGTGACACAAAGTTTAGGCTAGATCCTAAGGTACAATTTTTCAATGGTTTGACCAATTAATAAATGGAAATGAATGTAATTAAAAACTATAGGATTGTTTAATTTTGAGTACTTACTATATTATTGTTTTATTTATGCATATTGTATGCTATATATATCTGTTGCATGTTAGGAATAGATATTTTGGTAGTTTTCTTCTGGGATCTATCTCACACCCTGTTTGGGTCATTCTTTTTAAACCCAACCAGATTATATGGTTTCAGGTATATATGAGGGAAAGCACCCTTGTTTATCAGGTACATGACAACTGTTGTAGGTGGAGGGAATGATACCAAGGTGAAGCTTGTGATGTTGATAGAGTTTAATACTGTTCTATATATTGGTTTTAGTATTTTATTTCAAACATTGTGACTAGTTTGGCTGCTTTCCTAGACACATGTGACATGCACCATTTATATATGTTCTCCAATTATTTTATTAATATCATTCTTACACTATTTACTCTCATCGCATGGTATTATTTCTTCCGCTAATGTTACAATTATTATTATATTGTGTATACACTGAAAATGAGGGCATATTTTCCCCACAATCACACTGAAGGCCCTATCTTCTAGTCGGTATCCTCTAGAGTTAAGGGAAATGTGCTTGAGGTCATGTAACCAGTCGGGTATGGGGAAACTTTGGGCGACACCCGGAACCAGGATGTTACAAAGTGGAATCAAAGAAATATTTCTTTTTCTTTCTTTTTGTTACAATATGGAGCCTATATATAGAGATTGGAAGGATTAGGTAGTTGGTAATAATTTCTTCGTATGAGTAGCTAACTTGTGTAAAGGTAAAAGGCCATTTACCTTGAATATTGAAATTTTCTGGTTTCTGATATTGTTATAATTGATATGATTTCACCATTGGGTGATTCACTTCAATTATGTTATTATCATTGACATTATTGAGGTTCTATTTATGTTTTATCCTGATAATATGAGGGTATTCCATCTCATGCATCATATAGGAACTTTCTAGAGATCACATGTAATGCATTCTAATCATGCCATTTATGATACATTACTGATTTCATGATATTGTGATAGAGGTTGTGAAACATATGCATGTTTTTTGATAGATTATGTGATAGAATACTTTCTATTTTGATAGGTTATAGGAATATGTATTGTTTCATTTGTATGGATGCCAAAATTTGATATTTGAGGAGTTATGTGCCACATTGACTTGAATTTGGTGGATCAGGTTTTAACTTTAATTGAATTTTTTCAAGTAATGATGTTAAAAAGGATGAAAAACATTGATTCATAGGGAGTATGGGCTCCCACGAGTTGGAATTTGTCATTCCTTAGAAAAATTTTTATGTTTTCTATGGTTCTAGAGAAGTTTCAGAGGCTTATTACCTGGAAACTCATACAACACAACATGTGGTGTTAAGAACACACCCCATGTGTTCTTATATTATAGAAGAAACAACTTTTCATTAGTACACACCATGTACTATATGTACATGTCGTGTAGTCTTTATTAGTGTGACAGACTGTGTGAGTAGAGACACGAGGTTGATAAATGTTTGGTAGAACACGTCACATACTAGGAGTAAACAAACTACCGTAATGATCATGTGACTAGACCTGTTCCCAATTACACAAGTAGATGAAACATGGGTTGTACACACCATGTCATTATGGAAAACATGGTGTAGAAGTAAACCGTGTATCCAGTCATGTGACTAATGACATGGGTGGTTGGAGATTAAGTGGTATACACTGTGTCTAGGTTGAACATGCCATGTAATGTTACGCTGATTGACCCCATGTGGTTTATCCATGTATAAGAACATGAGTAGGTGGTGGAATTCGAGTACATATCATGTCATAAGAGGAACACGCTATGTGTAGGGGTGTTACACGACCAAGCTTGGCAGAGATACATGCCTATTTAAGGCTTAAATCGATCACACCATGTGATAGTTATACACACCATGTATCCTTGTTTTTTAAAATGTTATTGTTTTATTTCTCCTATTAAATTCTTGTAAATCTATGTTATTATCATTAATAATCTTGAACATAGGTGTGCTCTTGAACTCGCATAGTCATGCCGCCAAGATTTCCTCCGGTTGTACGCCAGGTGTAGAGCGATGATCAGACATTGAAACTTGTAGATCAGGGAATACAATAAAATCCTTCGGTTATGCCCATCTTGGAACCAGCTGCTATACTAGACACAAGTGATGATTCATAGTTCCGTGAAGGCTTTTTGACGATGTTACAGACATTTCAGGGAGCACCGTATCTTACCTCATCTATGGAAGAGCTTACGTGGGTGTAGCAACAACATCCTCCCAATATTTTTAGGGATGGAAGACCACATGATACAAATTAATTGTTGGAGGCCATGTTTGCTATCATAGATCATATAGAGACTTTCCTAGAGAAGAGGGTGATACTTTTTACATACATGCTATGTGATTCTTCTATGAGATGCTAGGATGTTATCTCATAGGTGGGCCGTCCTCAGGATATGGATTGGGAAGAGTTTAAAATGAAATTCTATAACTATTTCTACCCAGAGATGTTGAGGGCCAATCGAGCACCAGAGTTCATGCATTTGGAGTAGGGCACTCTTTCAATGATGGATTACACTTCTCGTTTTACTGAGCTTCAACGCTTTCCACCTGTTCATGGAGGTGATGAGTTATGTTTGGCTAGGTGATTTGAGGATGGTCTCAGGTATGACAGTCGATCATAGGTGAATGTATTCTAGCTGACATCAGTGATGACTATAGTTATCCTGGAACTTATTACCGAGCACAATCTGAGGGAGTTGGGAGATGTGATCTTGGGAAGTTCAACATCCTCGGCTGGTACTCCTTCGATAGATATAATCAATCACAGTAGGGATCATTCACACGGTGTTACTTCACATTTCCAGGTGGTATGCTACTAGTGTGGAAAGAGTGGGAATACGAAGACCACATTTCCATAAATACCAATTCACGTGTCGATCTTGCAGCATGATGGGACATCTTCAGTGTTTTTTCTGGGTGTTCTCACCAGCAGTGAGTGATTGAGGCTCTGTTATGACTCCATATTGAAGAGAACCACCACTAGTTTCTCATCAGTCAGGGAACTGGAGTTTTTTAGGTGGTCATGGCTATTGTAGTTAGAATATATGTTCTCAACAATAGTAATGTGGGTCAACATAGGGTATTCAGGCAGGGTCATATGGTCATGGTATAGGTCAAACTTTTTTAGTGGGGAAGACCTGGCATGAGTAGGATCCCGAACCCTCTACAATTAGAGGTACGATTCTAGTTGCCTCATCTTTGGCCTCTTCACTTTTTGATTCAAGGGATTTCCCATAGTTTTATATCTATTTCCATTGTGGAGAGCCTTGGGCTCAGTATCTTTAATTATGAGGATGTTATTACGCTAGACACTCCATTGGGACTTATAATGACTAGTGTGCATCAGTGAAAAGAACACCCCATTAAGGTGGGTGGGTGACACTTATTACGGTACCTCTATGTCATAGATATGACAAGATTCGATTTCATTCTCGGAATGGACCGATTAGTCTCTTTCCAAAACTTTATTTACTACTATCACTATAGAGTGAGTTTCACATCAGTAGAGGTCAGGTATTTTCTACACAACAGAAAATGGGATGTCAAAACAGGATGAGCGAGACCTGAGCATTATGGATTGGGAGGAATTATAGACTTGATTTCATTTTTACATTTGGATGACCATGTGATATCACAGATGGACTTTACTCCAGTGGTGGGTCATTTAGGAGATGTATTTCCATATGACTTTTTGGGTTTACCTATGTAGAAAGAGGTACATTTCTTTATTGATAATTTTCCATGAGAAGAACTGGTGTCAATTCCTCCTAATAATATGGATACACCAACATTACAAAAGATCAATAAGTATTTAGACGAGTCATAGGAAAATGGTTTCATCTGACTTAATACTTCTCCGTGGGGTTCACCTACCATTTTTGCAACAAAGGCAGACTATACCCTCAGACATTACATGGATTTCTAGAAGTTGAACTATTTGATGGTCAAGAACTGATATCCCATTCTAAGGATTGATGTTCTCTTTGATCATCTTCAAGGATTTCGAGTGTTCTTGAAGATTGTCATGAGATATAGTTATCATATGTTGTGTGTTATACCATGATATATACCTCTTATTTTCTTTCGGAGCATGTATAGTCTACATGAGTATTTGGTTATGTCACTCGGTCTCACGAATGTGCTGATAGTTCTCATGGAACTTATGAACCGAGTGGTCCATCCTTACATGGATTTTTTTGGCAGTCTTCATGGATGATATCATGGTGTACTCTCACACTCAAAACGACCATACCAACCATATTGAGAGAATATTGAGTACACTTAGGGAGCATTTGTTATGTGCCAAGATTTCAAAATGACACTATGGGATGGACCAAATTAATATCTTGGGTCATTTTATATCAGAGAATGGAGTATCAGTACACCAAGAGAAGGTGAGAGATATGGTTTCTTGGGATCATCTGACGAACATCTTGGAGGTACATAGTTTTCTAGGGATTTTTGGTTTCTTTGGAACTTTATAAAGTACTTTTCATGCATATCAGCACCACTGACTGGCCTGAATAAGAAGGGTGAAAAGTACTTCTAGATTGATTCCTACGATTCAGCCTTTCAGGAGCTAAAATGGAGATTGACTCCATCACCGATACTGATATTTCTAGAGCTAGGAAAGAGTTACACCATTTTCTATGGTGAATTAGGTATCAGACTAGGAGGGGTTCTTATTCAAAGGGAAGGAGTTGTTCCATATGAGTCACATTAGTTGAGGCCACATTAGAGAAATTACCAGACGCACGATCTCATGTTAGCTGCATTCCTATATGATTTATGTTGTTGAATACATTATATTTTGGGGGAGCATTTTGTGGTATTCACTGATCAAAAAAATCTCAAGTATATCTTTACTCAGTGAGATTTGAATTTGAGATAGAGAAGGTGGGTTGAGTACCTTCAATATTGTGACTTTGAGATTTACTACATGCTTGGGAAGGGAAACACCATGGAAGATGCATTGATCCGGAGGACTCAGATACATGAAGATTACGAGGACAAAAGTGAGTGGATTCTTATGGATTTGTTCTCTAAAAATCAATTGGAGTTGCATGAAAAATAGGGGTAGACATTTTTCTCTCCAATATATATTACCTCTACTCTTTTGGATTGAGTGAAAATGAGGAAGCTATCAGATTCTAAAGGACTGGTCTTATGGAAAATTATGTTAGGATAAGACTATACTCTTGGGTGGACCATAGGTGATAATGAGATCTTGAATCTTCATTAGAATGTATTGGTGTCATTAGACATACATAAAGAGTTGATACTGAGATTTTCATTCCTTATTTTGGGCAGTTCATCCTAGTGTCACCAAGTGGAATCGAGATCTACAATGTAAGTATTGGTGTCCAGGCATGAACATGGATGTATCTATTTTTTTATGAGATGCTCCACCTGTCAGTAAGTGAAGGTGGACCATCAGTGACTGGAAATGATTTTACTGCAGCTACCTATTCCTGAGTGGAAGTGGTATGATGTCATGATGGATGGGTGTCAGAAGAACTACATGAGGAGTTGATACTGAGATTTTCAATCCTTTTTTTGGGAACTTCCTCCTAGTTTCACCAAGATTAATCGAGAACTACACTGTAAGTATTAGTGGCCAAGTATGAACATGGATGTTTTTGGTTTTGTTATTAGATGTTCCACCTATCAGTAGTTGAAGGTGGACAATCAGTGACCAGAAGGGATTTTACAGGAGTAACCCATTCCCGAGTGGAAATGGACTGATTTCATGATGGATTTCATGAAAGATTTATCAAGGTCTCCTTAAGGGAATTATGTGGTTTGGGTTGTTGTTGAAAGAATCACAATTTTCGAACACTTCCTTTCGATTAAGGAAACCGTCAGTGTTGCTGAGCATTGAAGGTATTACATCCAATAGATTTTATGTTTACATGGGGTTCCATACTCTATCATTTCAGACCGGGATGCCAGGTTTACTTCTCATGTCCGGAAGGGACTACAGGGGGATTTGGGTACATAGGTAATTCGGATTACATCTTACCATCCCTAGATAGATGGACAGACCAAGCGCACGATTCTAGTTTTGGAGGATATTATTCAGGCATGCGTCCAGGATTTTTAGGGTTCTTGGGAGAGACACATAACCCTAGTGGAGTTTACCTATAACAACAGTTTTCTAGAAAGGATTCAGATGGAACCTTATGAGGCTTTGAACGATAGACCATGCTAATAACCCCTATTTGGATGGAGATAGGATAGGCAGCTATGTTGGGGCCTTGTCTTGTCTAAGAGACCATGAATTAGGTGGAGTGGATTCAGAAGAGGATGGCTAATGCACTGTCTTCGAAGAAATCATATACCGGTCGATGGAGATGGTATATGGAGTTCAAGGTCGGAGATTAGGTTTTCATGCATGTCACACCGAGGTTGGGATATAGGAGGATTTATAGACAGTGGAATCTTTCACCAAGAATCTTCTGACCCTTTCTGGTATTGGAAAGAGTTAGGCTAGTTGCCTACCAGTTGCAGTTACCTTAGAGGTACTTGGCTAAGCACGACGTCTTTCATGTTTCTCACCTACGACATTACTTTTTAAACTCGTCTCAAAATTTTCAACCCAAGGAGGTTGGATTAGAGGTGGATGCATCCTTCATGGAGGACCCAATTCAGATTGTTGATCACATCACAAAGGTTCTCCATGGACGATATGTTCCTCTAGTATGGGTGCTATGGAAGTATGGGTGAGTACATGACATGACATGGGAGAGGGAGGGCGATGTTCAATCACAAGGGACAGAGTTGTGTGAAGACTCTTCATCAGGACCCTTGGAAGTGAAATTCGAGGAATAATTACATTAAGGGTGGAGTTTTTTAAAAACATAGATCTATATTTTCATGTATGGATATTAATTTTGGGTAGTTTTTTAGGAAGGAAAAGGATTTGGATTTTTTCTATGTACATGCCATGTATTCTTGAGTACACGTTGTGTACTCGATTTCCATGTGTAGCCATGTACTGGCTGTGTAATGGCTGAGTACATGGACATGTGGGTGACCTGGAAGACCACCTAAATCAAGGACCATTTGAGGCTGGTACACAATGTATACATTAAATGAAAACCCTATGTAATTTTTATTATAATAGATATGTTGGAGAGGGGTCACTTCTCATATCCAGAAATCACTTATTCTCTCAGTGTTTCATATAGAATATGGTTGACTGGACAAATAACTTTTAGCTCCTCCCATTGTTCTATTTCAGCTCCGATTGAGATGCTATTGGGTGTGTGGGATTCCCATTGGTGAGTTCTATCTTCCCCTAGAGCCTCTCATCCAGATTTCTCCTCTCTCATGAGTTATCAAGGGTTGATATTTTTTACCCTGTTTATAGATCTTAATTGTTCAAAGCCAATTCTAGGGCTGACGTTCAATATTGTTCATCTCACAACATCATGATAGGTGGTTTGTGAATTTATTTGATTGTATTTGGTATATATATGCTTAATGAGTTGAATACCATTTTTTTGGGTATTGCGTGTTTTGGAATTTCTACCATGTTTATTATATATTATGATTTGGAAGATTGATAAAGGGTAATTATTTATGCATAAGGTTTTATACCTTGATAATGGAAGTGTTTCCCTTGTTTTATTGATTATGTATATTGGGTATAGAATTACTATTAGTCTTTCTTTACTTCCATGCCTAGAATTTTGTGGGATGGAGTTTGAATGATTATTTGATATGCCTGTGATTTTCATTGTCAATTTTTGACCAAGGGGAATTGACTATGAGAGCTTCCTGATGTAGGGTCATTTATGTATAATTGTTGTTATGTGGACCTAGAGGTAGTGAATGTGAGAGTTGCTGGGTGGTCATAGACCGGAGGGGTTAGACTATGAGAGCTACCTAGAGGGTCGTTATTACATTAATGTTGGTCCCTAGGGAATTGACTATGAGAGATACCAGGTGGTCATTATAGGTTATTATTGCTCTGTAGACTAGGGGGTATTAACCGTGAATGCTGACCAGGTGGTCGTTTTTAACTAATTCATGCTATGTGAGACCAAAGGGGTTAGACTATGTAATCATTCCCAGAGGGTTATTATTGATTGAATTGATGATATATTGAACCATATGGGTTGGAATGTGAGAAAATTCCCAAAGGGTATCGTTTTTATAGTTTAATGACTGTGACGGGCCTACCAAGACAAAGGAGAATCTTGGACTCATTCCTAATTTTTTGTTTATATGGTCTTATAAGACATGTATTTTGTTAAAATTATACAGGGGATACAGATCTTAGGCTAGATCTCAAGGTTACATTATTCAATGGTTTGAACAGTTAATAAATGGAAATGAATGTGATTGAAAAGATTATGATTGTTTACTTTTGAGTACATCCTAGTTTGTTGATTCATTTATGAATATTTCTTATTATATATATTCATTTACTATTTGGCATAGCTCATTTGGTGGTTACATACTGGGATTCGTATCACACCCAGTTTGGGTCATGTTTTTGGACCCAAACATATTATGTGTCTGCCAGAATATATAATGGAAAGAACCCTTCATCATCAGGTATATGACTGTTGTTTGAGCGGGAGAGCACGAGACTATGCTATGGATTGCAATGCTATTTGAGTCTACTACTTTTCTGTACATTGGTTTTAGTATTGTATTTATAGAATTGTGAATTGTTTGGATTCATTCCAAGATACACATGACATGAATCATTTATATTTGTTCTCCAATTGTTTTATTAATATCATACATCCACTTTTTACTGTCATTGAATGGTATTACTAATTTTTCTACTATCACTACTGTAATTCTGTTGATGTATACTCTTCCAATGAGGGAATAGTTTCGCCACTATCAATCCCAATGCCCTCATTTCTAGTCGGAATCCTCTAGTGCTCAGGTAAATTCGCATGAGGCACTACAGAATATTTAACTTTTTCCAACAGGGACCTATCTGTTGGTAAAATTGCATTTTATGTTAGTAAAACGTTTTACCAACACATATGTTCCTGTCACTAAACTGTCGGTAAAAACTCTATCGCTAAATGTTTTTGTGATAGATAAAATAGTTCTATTACAATTATAATAATACCAACTGATAATATATACGTTGGTTAAAGTGGTT
The DNA here is from genome assembly GCA_963277665.1 of Viscum album. Classification (NCBI taxonomy): domain Eukaryota; kingdom Viridiplantae; phylum Streptophyta; class Magnoliopsida; order Santalales; family Viscaceae; genus Viscum; species Viscum album. The sequence continues at coordinate 2,012,943,876 of OY728120.1, forward strand.
AGCAATTATTATGACAAATTTTTCTGTTGTTAATAATATTACCAATATATAATATCTATTTATAAATTACATTTGAATAAAAAAATAAATTTTTATATTTATTAACAAATTCTATATAATTCATCTATTTTAAATATTAAACTGTAGACAATTGACAGGAATTTTGAAACATAGAATAAAAATAATTATATTAATAATGAAATTTAATACAAAAAATGTTAGATTCAAAAATATCGGATCCCCCACACCCCCCAACAGGATCACCTAGCAGGATACATCACACCCCCCCATGCCCCACCAACCCAAATCCAGCACCAGCGACCCATCCATGTCTCAGGACCAGTGATCCTCCAATTTTGAAATCAAAGAGCATATCCAGTAGTCGCTTATATGACACACCATTCAGCTCCAAGATCTACACCACACACAATCAAAGATGAGAACCACAAATTAGTGTCAAATACCAAAAGATAAAGCTAAATATCAAAAGAGAAATAATTAAAATTAATAAAAAATTATCCGTATACAAATAGATTCGAGAGATTAATAATTGAAGAACTCTCACACTTTCTTACAATAGTTATGTATGTTCATGACCTATATGTACGTTGTGTGATGTTGCCTTCTAACCAATTCAAGATACACAGGGGAAGAGATTCAGTGATCATCTCTAGCTAGATGCTGTCACCAAATGTGATCTACTACAAGATTCAAATTGTGATTGCATCTCAGACGATGGATATGATGAGAATATTGAATTAAAAATGTCTCTAATAGTGGGGAATACTAGGACCCTAAATTTATCAGCCACCAGTGATTTATTCTTTGGTGAGATAAAGTTTATAGGGCATAAATTTCTTCTTTCTCAGATGTTAAAGATCCAACATCAAAAGGAAAGGGATAAACAATTGGTTTAAATGGAAATGGTTCACACTATTTTCCATTGAAAAACGAATCATTTAGGCTTCTTGTTTGAAATTTTCTCATGGAACTAGTTTTATGAATGTGGATGGATTGAGTTCTGATTGAATTTTTCCATGATAATGAGTTCCTACTTAACAAATAAACTCATACAAATTGAAAAATAACAATGAGTTAATGCAACAAACCTCTATCATAAAACCAACCGAAGGAATGAAGAACAGACATGTCACTTGTACATCATGTAGCTGGACATGCACACCCATGAAACCACCTGAAAATCATACAATGATAGCCAATGAAAGTGAAATTCCATGAAAACAAATTAATTGAATATGATGCCAAAACAAATATAAACCAACCATCAATGAAAATGAATCCCTAGAACTGTCAATATGAAGCAAAAAATTCATTAGAAATTTAATCTTGAAACATTCAAACTGAATATAAAGAAAAAATAAATACCAACCAACCATAAAAAATTCAAACTGTTCTATGCGTTCATTTATCATAAACTATAAAAATAGTCATTTTTTATTTACACTCAAAACATTCAAAATGCAGCCCAAAAGAAATTAATATTCAGACAAAATCATAAACCCCTTAGTATGTCAAAAATTAGAATCAAATTGTAAATATGCATCCAAAACTGTAGGATATATAATCTAAAATACGTATATTTAAATATTTTCACTGAACATGGCATTTGAATGTGAAAACAAAGATCTAAAATACTTATATATAGATTATTTCACTGACTATGGAATAGGAATGTGAAAACCTGGTGTAATCATCTCAAATGGTCTAATCAATTTCAAAGCATCACCTAACCCTGTCTATGTTGAACATAGAATGTTGTTTTTGAATAAAAAATATTTGATAAGGAACAAGAAGAGACACATAATGAAACACAATTCATGCTAATTTTAAAACCATTTTTTAGGAAAAAACATACTGATTAACGTTTTCTACAGCAGATTCTCATATCAAAGAGAACCCGGAATAAAACCGCAAAATCCCATAAACAAAAAACATACACAAATAGAAAGTGTGTCATGGTCACAACTTACTTCTTCTAGAATTCAACTCCATTTGACCTCATATTACGAAGCAAATTAGCCATGTCCTCATTCTTCTTCTTTGCTCTCTTGTGGGTGCCAACCTTTCTCTTTGCCACCTTCGATGATAAGGAGAAAATTCAGCAACCTCCTAGATGAGAGACCTCGCAAAATGGACTCAATTACTTGTTCTAAAATGTCTATTATAAGGGTGTGGAGGAAATTCCTTCTTAGTTACAATATGACACTTGTTCAGACCCAAAAAATACTAGTATTTGGTTGTTAAAACACTGACTGGATTACATCATTTAGACCCTAATATCTCAACACAATCAATGATTTACTGTGTTCCTTGTTATTCATTATCTTTTAACGACCATGACTTGGTTTACATTAAAAAAAAGTACTGATTAGTAATATTTCATTATATTAAAAGATCATTACCAACATGGAATGACTTCTAAATGAATTTGCAGTCAATGAAATGTGTTTTCTGTGTCACAAAACATACATTTATGTGTATTATGTCAATTGAAATAATTACAGTGTTAAAAAAATAGAATTAAAACAATTAAGATGTTATGGAATTTATGGTAGTAGCACATTAACTATATTTAGAAACAAACATAAATATGTTACTTGAATTAACACTGTGAATCGGCCAGAAATAATGAAATATATGCTACAAAGAATAAAGAAATAAATGATGTTATGTATGATATTTTAAAAAAACTTTTTTACATGATATTAGATCATTAATTGTTCTACTTAATGAAACTCAAAAACTTCCCTCTATGGATTAGCAACAATGAAAAACACTAGGGATGCTATTTGAAAAATACATTTAAAGAAAGTTGAATGAACATTGAAAAGGAAACAGAATTTTTAAACCTTTAAATTCCAATTTGTTAGGCGAAGCTAGAAGAATAAATTTATTTCATTATTATAACCTAAAAAGTGGAAAACAATAAAAAAAGGTAATCAAAAAAATTAAAAATGAATATTTCAAATATAATTAAAACTTCCAAATACCTAAATATCGAATTATACTAATTAATTCATTATTAGCGCATAAGATAAATATGAATATCAATTCAAATGCATGGACAGAAACAATGTTGATAATACTAATAATGCAATCATATTTGAAATTACATGGAATAGATTAAAAACTAGGGTCCTAGAATCCCTATCCCATGAAATCCCCCAACCCATCCACTACCATCTTTATAAAAATAACATTCCATGATTTCCATTCTTTAACCAAAACAAGTGTTGTTCTAATTTAGTTATGACTTGATAGGTTATAGACAAGATCTCCTAACATTCATCATAGAAGATGTGTAAGGATTTAAAAACAATGTTTAAGACATTATCTTTTTGAAGTGTTCCAATTTCAAAGATAATAGTTTGCATGGGTTTTGAAAAAATAAAAGTAATGAAGAGTTTATGATTCAATGATTATGGAATGTATAAAAACGATGATGCTACTAAGACTCAAATGGAATACCTGTGATTTTTTACGTGAGCATTTAGTTATAATAAAAAGTGAATCTTATAGTCAAATTAAAGGCCCGTGAGTTACCCACATAAGTTTAGAGTTCAACTTGGGTCATTTTTGTAAACATACATAACATGAATGTCCAAAAATCATAAGCAAAACCGTATAAGATGGACACCCACCTTCAAATCCTATTTTATAGAACCTTCTAACCAGTTAATTCACTTATATACAAATACTTAGAAAACATAAAATTAATTTTAAAACTACATATCAAAAATAAGAAATAATTTGGAAAACATAGAAATACCTTATGTCTCTAGCCAGTATGATCAATGATGAAATGAAATGAAAAATTGAGAAACCTCAATTTGTCATATCAAAGGGCCTGAAATAAAGAACCATATATAATATTTATAATCATTCATAAATCATAAAAATAATACAACAATAACATTTTAATAATTCATTTGAAACAAAAACTAAAACAAAATAATGAAAAACATGAGTCTATTTTGTCTCAGTATTAATTTTCAATCCAAATTAATACAAATTTCAGACATTGGTAATTCATTGTATTATTTGACTTCTATGTCAAATTAATAAGGATCCATGAATCAAATAAAAATAAAAATAAACTGAAATAACGTGTATTTAACATCATTAAACAAATCTAAAACAACGATCCATTCCAAAAAAAATATATGAGGTAGAGAGAAAATATTCATTTTGAGACAAATTCTAGAAACTGTTAGATGATTTGTAGAGGGAGTACGATAATCAATAAAAAGAGATTCCGAAAAGGATTTCTTATGATTTGTAGCCTTACAAGGTTTTGAAATGGAAGTGGGAGGCTAGGTAACCACACACAAACCGTTTTAGTAATGGTATCATGCTTCATGAGAAAGGTAAACGTCTACCTAAAGACATGGAAATAGAAGGATTCAAGAGAATGTGTCTAATGTGACAAGATCCTCTTTGATGATGAAACAAATAAGAAAAAATCAATTCAAGTAGGGTGACCATTATGCGACACTACTTACATGAAAATACTTTAACATTATTATTAGAGACTTTCACCACAAGATGATGATGTTTAGGACATGGGATCAATAAAGAATCAATCGTAGAAGATTCTTTAGAAAATTCTAATGATAGGGAACCCCTGATGTCCTCCAATTCAATTTTTTTATTTTTATGGAAAGGAATATTTTTGGTTCAGTGGGAACTATACCCAATTAAAAAAAATAAAAGACATTTAAGCATCTCATAAACACTGAAAACAACCAATACAACATCACCCTCCCGGGTTTGGGACCAAAAAATAGTACATATTTCAGCATAACTAATCACCAGCTTCCCAAACTATCCACTATTGCTTCATCATTTCAGGATGTCTATATCATTAATCAATGCACAATAATTAACAAATTTCAGTTCAACCATCCACTCTAAGAAAACTTCAATTCTATCCAGTTAACTTGTTGCCCACTCAAAAAACAGAAAAATAACCAGTAACACATAGACTCAGAAAAATCAGATATCTTTGAACTCTAATTTGAAACACTGAACATGAAACCAACAGAATCGCCAACATATTTAGTGAAAAATTATACCCAATTGAATGAGCTACAATGTGGAAACATACCAACGATCACTAGAGAACATATGTCTGATCCACGACACCGAACCCTTCAGTGCAGCAGGATCCATTTTTTTCATGCACCAGAATCCCTTTCAAACAATACTAGGACCCCAAGACGCATCACCAGGCTTCACCAAGTTGAAAATCATCAACCACAACAACCTCAACAATAACTCGAAACCACCATAGATTCCACCGAATCCAAACAAAGTCTACCACCAACATGAATGGAAATACCACACGAGGGAAGCCAACAGAGGTCAAATAGGAAACAAGAACCACAGATATATTACCATTGAATACCCATGGAAGATTTATAAATTAATCAATTTCAGGATGATCTGCCAATATAGAAGATGAATCGAGCCCTTTCAGTGCGACTTACCCCTTGGAGACGAAGGAGGGTTCATGGGCACATCCATCGCCGATCTAGGGATCCGATTCATTAAATAAAATCCTTCAATGTTAAATTTACATATTTTATTTATAAAATTCATTTTGAATAAATTTAATTATATTTGTCATATTTTTATATAAAAGGAAGATTCTAAATATATATAGTGTATATAAAAATATATGTACATATATCAAATATTTTAATGATTTAAATTTATTTTTATAAAAATATATTAAAATATTTATTAAATGATGAAATTCGAAAACTATAGAGTAATTATATTTAAATAAAATTGAAAATTTAAATAAATTATTGATATATTTTAATAACAACAAAAAAGTGGATATTGAATCTAGTGTAAAAATAATAATATATAAAAAAATTGGTTTCTCTTGATTTGTTATTGATAAATATCATCGTTGTACTAATTAATTATAAAAAATGTTGACGATAATAGAATTTTTTGTAATAGTTATTATTAAAAAGAGATTTATGTGTTTGTACAAAATATGTTGGAAAGAGTAATAGATTTTACTGTTGGTAATAGATGTGTTGGTATTGAGTGATCAATATCAACAGATATATCCGTTGGTAAAATCAAGTGTTGGTAATTAAAATTAACACTATAAAAAATTAATAACTGTTGGAATTACTCATTTTTACCAACAGATATATTATCTAACAATATATTTCTGTTTTTATAAGTAATGTTTTTTGTACTGAGGCTATGTGACCAACCAGGAATGGGGAACCATTGGGTGGCACCTGAAATCGGGACATTACAACCACAAATCTCAATATATGCTAATTTATAATATTAAACCTAAAAAAAGTCAAATTATTAAGCCACATTCCTTATTATCAAGTCAGTATGTAAATTTTTATTTCATGGGTAGGCTCACCTCATGGTTCACTATTTCAAATATGGCCTTTAACGACACTATAAAGGTTTTATTAGTGCTTATAATGCATTGATATTTCTGGCGATGTTAAAAACTAAACTTTATTATGGGTTCATTTTTCACCGATAAAGGTTGACTTTATCAAGGGTGTTTAACAATGATAATGGAAATTCAATCACATAAAAATATATTCATGTAATTTCAGTCTGAATTCTTACTAAATTCTATGAGAAATGTCAAATTAATGAAATACTATTAGACACTATAAAGGACTCAAAGACCCTAGTATTAAACCCCATGTCGGTCCCATCACCAAGCTCCAACTCATCCAAAAATCAATAATCAACAATAATGTATTTTTCTATTTTCCATACATGCATTCAAGAAAATTTTCTGGTACCAAATGGCATCTAAAATTTGGTGTGAGTAAAAATTAGTAGGTTGACACCATCAGGTCTAAAAAATACAGTTTGATATATATAGTGCGTGCATTAAAGAGAATAAAAATGGGTAATCGTTTAACAATAAAATTTCACCTGAAATAAATCCAGTGATTGAGATTGAGATTAAACATCATGTTAAAATTACATGACATGAAAACAATAAACATCATGTAGATATTACAAGATGTGAAATTTTCAGACATAATAAAAAAACGGTGACTCTTTGATGTATATTTGCAATGTGATTTATTGTAAGAAACCTGGAAAACCATTTGTCCTCATTTTTGACCTAGAAAATCCTATGGATAACCAACATGCTTATAAATATGGGTTCTAATAAAGATATTTTTAATTCTATTCTAGACATGAAGCTCAACCACAGTGAGGCCATTGTTGGGGTTCTGACCAAGAGTTCTACGAACTTAGGATTTATTTATGATTTGTTGTTTTATTTTTTCATTTAATGTAATTTTGAATTATTTCTAGTTTACTTCTCATCTATATCTCTAATTCATCCTTTTTCACATACACTCTCATCTATTTTATTCACTATGGAATGTAGTTTATTCATCGTTGTTGATCACTCGATGAAGGTTGGCTAAATCCATAGTTGAGTGTGGAATCAGTCGAAATGGGTGCCTACAACATTGTTCTATTTATTTCTTCACTTGCGCAAATATTTTGTACAATTGGTATTGTGTTTTTATTCAATTTATTTGTATATATTATTAAATCATGGATCACATGTGTTTAATAGTTGAAAAAAACCAAAATTATTAATATTATTAATTCATGCCCATTATTTTTCTATAACTGTAATCTAATCTCAATGCACTTTTTATATTTTAATTTTTATGACCACAATGAATTGAGATGCTAGTGTATATTGATAGTGTTTGACCATCTCTTATATCAATTAAAATAGTTTTATTGCATAAACAATGAGTATTATTATTTTTCAAGTGCAGTCATGATTAATTTTTAGCCAAAATCCCCCTGGAAAGTAATTTCTCTCTCATCTTCTTTCATCTATGATATCATTTAAATTTCAATTATTTCATTAGTTTAATATAATCAATCTAAAATTTGAAAGATCTTATATTTAGTTAATATTTTTCATCACTACAGTCCACACTCTCTATGGGATCAACACTATATATCAACATCATAATGTCGTTGTAGTTTGTGTGGTTCGGATTTCATAGGAATTTCTAATATGATCATTCCCAGATGCATTAATGACATCTAATTGATTCATAAAATTTTGGTTCTGTTTTTCCGGAGCAGCACAACGTTGCAGACAACTCAAAACTAGTTTCTTGGGTCAATGAATTTTCTTATCCTATTTATATTGACAAATTTTAGAGTACGTACTTGTTTTTTCATTATATTTATCTATTCGATTATAAGTATTATTAATATTTTTTACATTATTATTTTGGTAGTTTTTGGTTTCGAGTAGGATGGAATACATGTCTCGTCATTATTATTCTATACCACCATCAGAGTACTTCGGATTTTAGCAGTATCTGACCACATGGTCAACATTAAATTCTGAATGGTGGTCAGATAAAGAAACAAGGTGGGATAAATCATATTTTTTCATATACAACTATTTCCAACCTCAAAATTTGGGAAACACCTATCATATATCATGTAAAGGATACCCTCATATTTTAAACTAATAAGGATGATCCTAGAATAAGAAACACTTAGAAGACTAACAAGTAATATAGCTCGCACAGTACATTGAATCGATGGACAAATGGATGAATTATAATGTGGCTATGCTCAATAAACAAGGAGAATTGAAAAATATCCTATCTGAAATCATTTTAAATTTAAATTATCTTTTTATTAGATTAGTAATAGATTCTAATGAATATATAGGTTGGGTTGAACAAGAATAAAATCTGGGGGAGTAAGTCCAAGCTGTTAACATAAAGAAATTTCAAGATCAATACATTCAAGAAGAAAATTCCTTCCAACAAACATAAGAGAATAATTCAGATAAAAGACTAGCCACATTGTTCCAAAAGTACATTTCTGTGTTGGATATGAGGATTGATGAAAATGAAGAACAAATCAATGAATAAGGAGAATTTAATACTCGCCTTACTCAAGTTATTTATAATTTAAATACCCTTATGAATAATTTTCCTTTTATATATATTATTGATATGGAATGGGTTGAATAATATGATGATCATGATGTTTTTGGTGAATTTTAATCCATTGAAGAAAAAATAAGGAAAAGGAAGATGATGATATCTAAGAATAATTGTTAGGAACATAAGATATCACTCATAATAACGAACCTCTATCTTATATCAAAGAAGAATCATAACTTGAGGTCGAGGAGAATGTAGTGTGGGATGTACATAATGTAAATGTCATTGAATCAAAGGAAGTCAAAATAGTGAATTATGAGGATGATGATCAGACATGCATCACCCCATAGGCAGCTTGGAGACTGAAGTAGAATGATACTCCCTCATATAATTTTCAATATATTAAAAGTAGAAAAAGGAGGCTCCAACAAAATAAGTAATTCTTGATGTGAACCTCCTGATGAAATGGATGAAGTTTGGGGGGAATGTGAACTACAAAATCCAGTCAGATTTCAATTTCCTTGTATTTTCATTCAATTTATCCTCAATTTGTATCCCACCACAAGTACTAGATAGGAAGGACCAATGAAAGAGGAAGTGATGAGCTAACTGGGGTGAAAAATAGAGTAAAAAGAGATAAATCCAAATTTTTAGCCATATATCATGTTCCAATCAGCTATAAATAGTAAAAGTTCTAGCTATATACCATAAATCATTACTACCAGAAGTCAACCTGAGTTTTAAAATTTATTTCTAGGTAATATATTTATTTTATTTTATTATATTAATAACTATCCCTTCTGTCGATCTCTTTATATGTTTCATCCAAATGTTTTAAAATTATAAAAAGTTTTTATACATTTAAAATTTATATTTATTTTTCTAGCCTAAAGAAGGAAGAATAAGGTAGAAACTGAAGTTCTATGTACAAGATTAAATCACATTGTGAGATCATAGATCACATTATGAATATTGGTCAAAACGAACATGAGAAACTCATTAAAAATCATCAATAGAAGGGGTGTACTTTTTAATTTTTTATCTTTTTTCACCAATTGATTTTACAACACATTATTTTGAAAATAAAGGAAAAAAATTAATTGAATTGTTGAAGTAAATGAATTAGATTAGATTCAACCATAAAAATTTATGAATTTTTTGTATTATACTCACTAATCTATGAGACATCAACAATTTGGATAAGTGTTCAAACATGTTGGAAAATTTGAAATATAATTCCCATTAAAGAAAAATATATAAATAAAAATTTTATAATTCATTTTATTACTTCAATTTGGAATTTCATTAAAATGATTTCTAATATGATTGTATTTCATGTCTTCGATTCCTTGAAGATAACATAGAGTAAACTAGTTGTTGATTGTCATTCCACCGACAAGTGGAATTATATTTTACTCCCATTATCTTGAGTATTCTTGATCAAATATTTCATATTTTTGTAATATTACTTTGTGTGTGAAACATGGGGCATGTAAACCTACAAAAGAACTCATTGATATATTATCAAATCTTGGATTGAAAAAATTCAATTTTGAAATGATTATGGCATTTTATTGGAAAGACCATTTTTCCTGAGACCCACCTATATATTTATCATTTATAGCCCATAGAATCCATGATTTACTATGTTAGGATTTATAAAAAGTTACAATCCATTATTTCCTTTCCTACCAATATATTTTTATTCATAATGATATTAAATTTAATGAGTATGGGGGTGGAGATATTAATAGTTTATATGGGATATTGTTCTTGAGAGGATACTACTTGTTTTTCTATGGGTTTCTTGGGGATGTTTCATGATTTTTTTCATTAAATTCCATAATTTATCCCTCATGTTGTTAAAAATTTAAAAAAACAATTGAGAAGAAAATTGGGTTGTTTCTCATGTACATAAAAAATAACCCTTTTCAAATCGAATATAAAAAAATCATATGTGGTTTCATGCTGGATGTGACGGTTATCCTAGATGAAAATTCTAAAAAAGGAAAAATTTAGTTGCGAATTCGGAGAATCAAAAATCAAAATTACAAGATAGATGATTTTTATCTAATGTGGTTGGTTAGTGTATTTGACATTCATTCCAATCATAACACCAAAAAAAATAAAGAGGAAAATAAAAAAATAATGAAAAACAGGAGAGTATTTTTTTCATTATGGTGACATCATCATTGATCCTTTACTTTTCTATTTGGGGCTGGTGAGAGATGTCATTATATTTTGGTGAGGTGTGTTTCATTGAGCTTGTCTATGGAATGTATTATAATTTATAGTTTATCCTCATCCTTGAGAATGAAATGAATTTAAATATTAAAACCCACCTACCCTCATTAACAGAGTCATTTTAACCCTAACTTAATAGCCATAATTACCAATTGTGATATTTGTCTTTACAGGGTGGAAAAAGTCGATTCAATGAAAGATATGGCTAAGAGAACGTACTTCAGGTATGAGCTTTACTCCATTGAATTTATACCTTGAGTCATGAGAGGAAACTTTCATGGTGAGGTAAATCAAAAATGGAATGGGTGTTGATGAAAGGTTTAAATATCTTTGTGAAAAGGGGAAATGTATTTAATTTTAAATTATATGTGAATTATTATTTTATAATTCCTTATTATTATTTTTCTTGTATAATCATCAATTCGATATTTTTCATTGAGAACAATAATTTTCAAATTCCATTTTTGATGTATGTACCCTTTTTTTAATGTTGAGATTTTTCTCAAGTAGAGGAAAATATTTGAGCATGGGGTTATTTGATATCTCTATTTTATATATATATTTTCGTGTGTTTTTAAATTAGTTAAATTGAATATAAATTTATTTAATATTATATTCTATATTGATATTTATTTTGTTTAATCTTATATAGAACACAAATTTTGGAATATATGATTGAAAATAGGGAAATGAAATAACATTAAGGTGCTTCACATTGATCCATGAAGCGGCTCTGCATGACACGGAAAAATGAAGATGAATAAAATATATAAAAGGAGTCAAATTGATCATGATTTTCAATGAAAGAACACATTCCACAATTTTTGATGATCACATGATGTTCTTGAGGCTCCAAACTAAATAACTATAGAAAACGAGGCTTCTTACCTCGGTTATTGACATTACACATCATGTAAACAATGAACATTGTGAAAAAATTACACATCATGTAAATATTACATGATGAGAAATTCACTAATGGAATAAAAAACTACTATTAATTGATGTATCTTTTCATCAATATTTATAGCATGTAACCATGATACCTATTTATCATCATTTTTGAACCAAAAATACCCCATGGATGACTATTTGGATTAAAAATATGGGTTTTGTAAAAGAGTTATTGCATTATATTCTGAACATTAGGCTCGACCATCGGGAGGTTGCTTCTAGGATTTTTACCTAAATTTATGCGTAGAAATGATTTCTAAATGTTTTTTAGTTTTCTTTACATTATTTAATTACTTTTTTAATTCTCTTTATCTTAACTCTAATCAATCACTTTTAACCATTATATTTATCAATCACTCTCTTCTATTCCATTCCCTATGGAATACAGTTTATTAATCATTAGAGTCCACTTGACGATGATTTTCTAAACACATATTGGAGTATTAAATAAGTCTAAATAGGTGTATACCCAATTGTTCTATTTCATTAATCACTTGTGAAATGATTTTGGTCACCTGGTATTTTTTTGATTCACTTTTATCATATATTTTATCCAATAAAGGAAAATGTGTTTAACAGTGGATGGAAACCAACATGATTTATATAATTAAATCATGACCATTTAATGTTATTTTTTTCTACAATTTCAATTATATAATAATACATTATGGTTATTTTAATTCATTAGACCACCATGAATTGTGTTTCTAGGGTATATTTATATGTTTTTCCTTCTCTTTTATTAATTTAAACTATTTGATTTCACAAACAATGGGTATAGTTATTTTGCAACTAGAGTCATGATTTATTTTTAGAAAACTTACCCATGGAAACTAATTTATCTCACCTATGAAGCTATTGTTCTTACTGGATCAAGGCTCAAACAAAAGATAACATGATCAAAAAAGGTTTAACAACATATAAATAGTGAAATTCCAAGAAAAATATGTGATCTTAAAGGAATATGCATTGAAATTTGAAGAGAATAATAAAGAAATGCATGTGTTGTCTGATTGGAAGAGTATTTAATAGATAATACATTAGTGAAGTTACCCTACAAGAAATCATGTGTAATAATTTTTTATTTATTGATTAAGTGTTCATAGAGGGAGAATGGTAGCCGTCGGTGTTGTTTATAATCTCTAGTTACATCTGACCAAATCCAAGAGATTATTATATTATTATTGAAATTAGATTAGAATATTCTTTTAATGGTAGAGCAAGTTGGTTCATTAGATGATATAACATTCAAGTGGGATTCTTGTAAATGAGAAGGTGATAATTTTTCCAATCCCGCAGCAATGATCATAAGCTACCTTGTTGATAAATATTAAGTTGGGTGTGTAGATATATGAGTTTTTTAGGAGGAATGAATTGTGGATTTGGTTCACCTAGGTGATCTGGATGAGCAATAAACATAGCGATAAAGGTTTATAATGGTCGATTTTTGTATGGTTGTATAGTTTCTGTTTGGAGAACCATGATACCTTCATACCATATAGAAAGCCACATAAAAGAGGGCTGTTTGTTTTAAGTGAGTGAGGCTCAATATTAGTGGTGATGGAGGAATATTAAAATTCACCACTACAAAAAACATGTATATTTAACATAGTACATTAACAATATTAAAAAAATAACAGATAAAATGGTACCCTCTATCCGAATTTTTAGAACTGATAAATACATCCCTTTAACTACTCTTTTCTTAATGTTGATAAATTTGTGACCTTTTTCAACAATAAAATATTTTTTGGGTAAGATAAATGTTATGGCTCAAAAAACACCTTATATCATTAATTTTTTAATATTGTAGTATATAAATATAATTAAATTGATATAAATATAATATATTTTATTAAATATTATATATATAATAGTAAATATTCATTTAAATTTAGAATATAATCCATTTAGTAAAAAATAATTTATATTTTATAAAAAATTAATATTAATGAAAACATTTCTGATTAGTATTGAGTAATATTCATTTAATAAAAAAAATTTGATTAAAAATTAATATATTTGTTAATATTTAAAGATAATTGGAAAACTAGCCTTGAACATCTAATGGTAGCAACTTTTGATTTCAGTTCTTCTTTGGGCTCAATGATATGTGACACTTGTTTGTTGTGGGGTGTGGTCAAAAGAAAAAATATATTTTATTTAGTGCAGTATAGTGGCAGACCATAGTTATGTCACATGATAAGCATTTTATTTTTTTTCACTTACTTTATCTAAATCACATAAACTAATTCTTTTTGTGGGTTTTGATTAATTGAATAAATCAATTATAATATTTTTGCATTTTTTATTAATGACATCCCAAAATGGAAATTCTAAATTATAATAACATGAAAATCTAAAATGAATAAGTTAAGGAAAGAAATAACCTGGTCCTTAGATCATCCATGGATTCGATCAATATTCTCCTTTATGTGTTTGATTTTATTTTGATAATCCAATCATGAAATCTCAAGTTTGAACAACTATTCATTATTTAGAAATTATGGAATAACATTGAATATCTAGGTGCCCTCAATTCCACCTCCTCCTTTAATCAAGGTTTAGGACGCACCTTTATATTAGATATTTCATCTTCCAGGACCTGGCTCTATCGAAGTTGTTTCATCTATTGATTAGCTAAACTCAAATATGCGAAGAGATAACTAATGGAGAGAGGGAAAAGGAATTAAATAAAATAATAGAGATATATTGAGTTGTAAATCATTAGGGGGAGTCACCACATTAGTGAAATTTTCCTCATCCATTTATGTTACTAAATTCTATCTACAAACATAAAATAAAAAATTAAAGAAAATTCCTGACCACATTGAACTCCCCCAGGCCAATCCTCAGTGTAAGCATGTTATTATAGAGAGTAAGAGATCTCAATGGTGGAGTGGATGGAAGGAGCAAGAGAAATATATATAAGTAGAGAGAGGGAGATAAAGAGAGAAATAACATAATTAAAATTTATATAATTTATAAATAGAGTTAACATAATAATGATAATTTTATTTATTATTATTATTATTATTACGAATTTAAATTTAATTGAATAAGAAGAATAGATATAATAAAATAGTGAAAATAATTTTAAAATAATAATGTTAAAATGATATTTATAATAATAATATTAATTTATTTTTATTATTATTATTTTTATTAATACTACAATAAATAATAATAACATTTAAAAGATTAATATAAAAATAAAAAGAGATAAGCTTGATGGATGGATGAACAATTTTATATAAAAGCATGACTTTATTTTATTAATACTAAAATGGTATTTAAATTTCAATTGAAAATAAAAATAAAAATAAAAATAAATATAAAATTCACGTAAAAGATGAAATGGGTGAGGTGGAAGATGGTGCAACATAGCTCATTTGTGGAGATCTCCTCCTTAGTGGTTGAATGATGTTGTGTGGTGGATTAGAATGATTTGGGAAGGAGGAGCTCTCCTCCTATTATGGGTCAGAATAACCCTTATAAATATTCATAATTTTATCCCGATTAAATGGATGATTCACATGTATAATCCTTCATAAAAGTTGTTCATAAATGTCTTGTGAGTATCCCCTCCAAAAGTCATAGAATTTTTTCATGTTTATGGATAGTTAGGTTCATTTCTTTATGAGTATTATTCATCCCAGATAGGATCTCCATATTCTATAACTCCATTATACCCTGCATTAATGACCTTGAAAATGGTCGATTCATGCATGGACTCATTCATGAATGTTTTTAATACATGTATTTGGAGTTTCCCCTCTAATTTTCAGAGTATTGGGACTATCCAATTAGGAGATATGGTCTCATCATAAAACATTTCGGATCTGTGAATAGTTTTCAAGGATTAACAAGTGATAGTACTACAAAACTAGTGTTTAATAGTGCTGGTATTTATCAGTGATAGAAAAAATCCATAATAAATGGAATCTTTATTAGTGCTAAATGAAGCTATTATAAATTTATGCATTTCTTTGAGCTTTATTTAGTGATGATAAAGGGTAACCTTTATTAGTGACATATTTTTATCGCTCATAATTTAGTCCATTATCAGTGATCCTTTAGCACAGATAAATGTCCAAATAAATAAAATGAAATAATAAAATAAATAATAAATAATAAATGAATTTTTTTCAAAAATATTACAAATTTTATTAGTTAAAAAATTATTTATAAAAATGAATAAATTGATTATAATATAAATAAATTACAAATAAAAATAAATATTATTCACTAAATATATATATATATATATTCAAATTAAAATTAGTCAATTTAGAAGTTCAAATATGTTAATTGAGAAAAATATTAATCATTTTACTAAGAAGATTACTATTGACAATGTAAATAAATACTATATATTAAATATATATATATATATATATATATTTTATTGTATATAAATATGTTTTATATATTGAAAATTATTTTTACACTTTATATTGAATATTCTTATATTTAGTGAATAATGGTTTATAATTAATAATTAATATGAATTAAAAACACTGAATAATAGCATAGAGTAATGGACATATAATGTATTGCTATTTTATTTTTCAATTTAACATAGATCAAACGTGTGTTAAATTGATTTCACATATATGTAATTAATGTATATTTAGACACAATGCACAAATAGTAAATATATATATTTTTTCAATATCATTAAAGTGTAGTTATTTTAAATTTATTCAATTTCACTCATTTTCTACATGCTTGTACTTAAAATTTAATATTCAATAATAATTCTAAAAAAATATGGATAGAAAAATATTTAATAAAAAATATTTTTAAATAAATATATTCATAGATAAATATATTTATAATTATAAATATTATATTTATAAAATTATATATTTATAATGATAAATAAATAAATATTTTTTAAGTGAATTTATATAATTATAAATAAATAATAATATACATTTTAATAATTATTAAATTTATAATAAATTTACATATTTAATAAATATATTTACTATATTATATTTATATATATTTATTAAATATATACATATAAATTTATATAATGATATAGCTATTATTTTTTTAAAAAAAAATTATATAATTATAAATAAAGAATTATATATTTAAATAATTATAAAATAATAATAAATATATTTGAATAAGGAATATATTTACTATATTTATATTCATATAATTTTATTAAGTATATATATATTAAAAAATTATTTATAAATATAATTGCAAATCCTTTATTAGTGCCTATGTATTATGCACTTATAAAGATTATGCTTTATCAACGCTTTTTTATTACTATTAAATAAATACCTTTTTTAGTGTTAAAAAAGCACTAACAAATATTTCTTTTAATGGTGCTTAAATAATAACCACTGATAAAAGGACTCTTTATCAGTGGTTTAAAAAAAGGAATTGATTAAAGCGTCTCGATCTAATTTTAAATACATTGCCAAATGTGAACCCATGCCGATATTAGAATCTTTTAGAGGAATCCACCAATAATTGGTGCTCCTCCTTGGTGATTTAAAACATAAATCCCACATACCGACTCAAATCACACAAACCCACTTCCTCTACTTGCTCAAACATCATTTGATAACTGGTGTTCGGATGATGTTGGGGTTTTCGAAGAAAAAATTGAGATCTAGATCCAAGGGTCTCGTATTTTCTTCAACCTAACGAGGTAGTAATAATTTTCCATTTTAGATTATTATTTTATTTCTATATTTTTCATTTCACGATTTGGATCTGAGGGTTTTTTATTTTCCATTGCAAGTTCTAATTTTATTTAAGTATTTGTGCTCCAGTTGTTGTTTTCTGTTTTTTTTCAGGTCCATTGTTTTATTGACTATTTTTTTGGATATAATTCTTTGGTATTTTTAAATTGATGTTTGAAATCAATGTGCATTGTTGTCTACATTTATACCCTAGCTTTCATTGCAGTTTTGAAAAAAATTATTTTCTCAATATTGAGAAAATTGATTTATCAAACCAATTATCATTCTGATTGTGGTATGAATTTGAAACAGAATCTGATTTTATACAATTCATATGAGGGAATTTATATATTTAAATTATATTTTTATATTATAATATAATTTTTTTAAAAATGTATTATTTTCTCTTAAATCTGTTGTTTTATTTTAAGAGAAATCTTAGTAAGGGCGATACCATATTTATTTATTTTCAACGGCTCTATATTTTCAAAATTAGTATGGTCTTGTGTTTATTTTAAAATGTTGTGATATTCTATTATAAGGGATACATAATTATTTATCAATTTTTTTATAAACATATATAGATATATATATTTATTTAAAAATATATCTTTCTATATTTTTCATTGAATTTTCAAAACATATAATGTAAGGGTGATTTTAACTTTATTAATTCCCAAATTATGCTTTTGGATTTGAAAATTATGAAGGTACTATATTTATTTTCATAAAAAATTATGGTTAAATGTGTATTTGTTTTTCAAATATGTGTATTAAAAAATCAAAGATATATATGTGTTGGTTTAAATGTTTATTCGATAGATATATCCAGTTTTGGTGTGTTTTTGTCCTTTGTTTCTAATATATCCTATTAATGTGTATTACTTCTTTATGCCAACATAATTATGGACCTACCTAGAATATCAAGGATTGGTCAACAGAAATTAGATGGTCTCCTATAGAATCCATAGGATACTACATAATTTTTTCTATGAAATAGAATATATGATATGAGATTCTATATATTATAAATTAATTTTTGGTATTCATTATTCAAGCTATATATATACATTTTACCTCTATATATTCATTTAATTAAATGTAATATAATTTATACCTCAAAATCAATTATAATATTGTAAACTCTTGTTATATTCAAAACAACACTAATAGGTAACTATATATACATTTTTATGAATAATTAATCATTCCAAAATTTAAATAATTATATTTTATACACAATTACAAATTTTATAATTATTTATATTTAATATAATTTAGAAATTATTATTAATATTACTTTTTAGTTTTATTAGAAAAAATAGTATTATATATATGCGTTGAATAATATATTTTATAGTAAAGTAAATTGATTTATGATAAATAATAGAATTATATATATATATATATATTAAAATAATGTTTATAATATAATACATATACAAATATATATTATATTATATTTAGGTAGATTTACTTTATTTATCTTAGGTATCGAATGAGTAGTCACCTACATTTTATATTTTTTAACGGAAGAAGGCATGAATAATGTTTATTTTTATTCTCTATCAAGGATAGTTTGAGTGAACTAAACACCTCAATACACCTATTTTTCCAATCATATAAAAACTTATCATTTTATAAATCAAATAAAATCTATTAAAAAAATGTTTTATCGACAAAAAAATATTAATAAAATGCTCAATAAATTATTTTATTAATGCTTTATTCGGATCGTTATGGATATATTGTGGGATAAAAATGAAAATAATTCATCAATAAATCTTCCTCCACATAAAATAAAATAAACTAATTTTAGTAGTATAAATTCTTGATATGAAATTACACTAATAAACCCAAGACCGATGGGCTACATAATAATCCATTTGTGTATTCTGATCCTTCCATCTCTACCGTATCCATTTATTTCCTTCCATTCACTATATTGATTCTCTGGTGGTGATGTGCTTTTCTCTAGAAGGAGTTTGTTGAAATGGATACGTCTTATTAATTACTATTTTTAGTGGTGTAATTCTCACAAATGGGAGGTAGTTCCCATTTTAGAGAACCCAATGATGTAAATGGGAAGAATTCCACCTTGTACTTCATTATGTTCTCTAAAATGGGAAATGCCACCCATTTTTTAGAATGACACCAATGAGGCTGGTTGTTAACATGATGCCTCCATTACCATCAAATAATTCTAGATAAAATCTCCACACTACTAGAGAAATGATATACTGAAGGGTGAGAATGAAATAGTGATCGTGGAGATGGAAGAATTAGAATATGAAACTGTAGTGTTGCACATCTTGGAGGGTCTTAGTTTTCTAAAGAGTAATTTCAAGTGATACGTGAATGTTACTAAAATTAATTTATTTTATTTTATGTGGAGGTAGAGTTAATTATAAATTAAATTCATTTTTTCCTCAAATTTACCTATGAGGATCTGAATAAAACATTAATAAATTAATTGCTGAGGATTTTTTTATATTTTTTTTAATAAAACTGGTTTTTTAATATGTTTTAGTTTATTTAAAAATTTATAGGGTTTTATATGATTTAAAAAAGAGGTGAATAGAGTTCTTTACTTTATTATCACATAGAGAAAACAATTCATACATGATTTTAGATGTCTTGAAATCAGCTGCACCACAATTCGATGCACGGTGTGATAGGTATGAATCAATGTGTCCGTTATCAGCTTAAAATTTATAGTTTAGTTTAAAAATTGTTACTCACTAGAAACAAAGGTAACACTCTTGGATTGTCTTGATAGATTTGGACCTAAATTCATAATTCCTTCATGATATATAGGAATCGTTCTCAAATGAATCAAATATATGATGTTATCGATATAGGACAAGGTTGTTGTTTCTAGTTTAAAATGACATTTTATTAAAAAAACATGTGACGTAATCAAAACAAATAAAACAACTTTTGACTAATTTCATACTTTATTAAAATGATCCATAAGTCTTTAGAGATGTACATGAATCAACCGTACCACAACATGATGCACCATGTGACTTGTATGACATTGGGTGGATTATTTCTATATATTAGGGTCGTTTTAGGTTCAAATGAACATCACATCAGCAAAACCGAGAAAAAGAGACTAGATTTTTTTCTCTTCATTTAAATTCAATATTAAATCGAGGATGGCCCTTCCATTAGGACATATAAATAAGTTCATGTCGGTCCCAATGTAGACAATTTATGATATGTTAGAGGGGACCACAAAGAGGGGATTCAGATTCTATATAGAGGAACCAAATCCAAGAAACCGTAAAAAAATAAAGAGAGTTCAATGACAAGGTAAAAATGTTTTTTAGTGTATTATGTTTCTCCTCATAATATTATATGTTCTTACTGCATTAAAAAAATCTAAATTAAATGTTTCACCAATCAGGGAGATGATGTCTTAAAAAAATGATGATGTTACCAATCCCTTTAAAGAATATACTATAATGGATGAAATGATGATTTAATTTTAATTATTCCTTATAGTGTTTATTTATTTTAGATGATTTACATCATTGTGTGATGCCTTTTCAAGAAGAGAAATGAAACTATCTCTACTCAATCATAGAGGTAATCTTGATGTTTTGATAGTAAAATAATTTTTCATGGAATTAATGTATTATTTCATATTTATGTTTAATTTATTTAATTTTAGTATTAATCGAATATTAATTGTTTTTATATATAGATTTATTATTTTGTTCAAGTTGGGGTGGTATGTCCATATTTCATGCCTTTTTGCACCAAAACATCCCAAAACATCCCTTAAAACCTTTTCACACCTATAGTGGTGCATTTTTCATTTTCTTTTATGTTACCTCCATTGACGTTGCGGGAAGAGAAAAAACGATCCCTATACTCAATTATAGAGGTAATAATGATGTTTTCAAAGTAAAATCAGTATCTATAAAATTAATGTATTATTTCATATATATGTATAATTTATTTCATTTTATTATTACTCACAAAATAATTGGATTATTATAAAAGTGGATTATTTTATTCGATTTGGGGTGCTCAATCAATATTTCATTCCTTTTTTCCACAAAAACAACCACAGACTTAGTCTCATTCAAAACCATTTCTCCCTTATAGTGGTCTATTTATCACTTTCTTTCATGTTACCTCCACTGCATTTATAGGAAGGGAAATGATGCTAACTATGCTCAATTATAGAGGTAATCTTTATTTTTTTCACAAAAAAAATCATTATAAATATAATTAATCCATTGTTTCAAGTTTATGTTTAAATTAGTTCTTTTTAATATTACTCATAATAATTATTTTATTATACATGTGGTTTTTTTAGATTTGGGAGGATTGGTCTCTCTTTTATGGATTTCTGTGCCAAAACATCCATATAATTCTACGCCCACAAAACATTTTCACCCCTAAAATGGTGCATTTATCACATTCCTTCTTGTTATATCCACTACCTTTGTGGGAAGAGAAATAATGATACCTCTTCTCAATTATAAAGGTAATATTTATTTTTTCTGAATAAAATCATTATCCATAAAATTAATGTATCATTTCATATTTATGTTTAATTTATTTATTTTCAGTATTACTCACATAATAATTGTTTTATTATACAAGTGGATTATTTTGTTCATGTTGGGGTGAACATTTCATCTTTCATGCCATTCTATACCAAAAAATCTAGAGAATTCTTCTCCCTCTAAACCATTCCCCACTAGAGTGACGAAATTTATCACATTACTTCATTTTTTATCCAATTATCAATCACAAAGGTAATATTATTATTTGAACAGTAAAATCATTATCTATAGAATTAATGTATTATTTCATAATTATTTTTAATTCATTTCTTTTTATTATTGTTCATAATAATTTTTCCTTATACTGGTGGATTCTTTTTTTTTCAAGTTGATGTGGTTTTCTAGAAGCATCTCATGTAGTGTTGGTAGTTTAACAAATAAAATCAATAGAGATCATGGTAACATTGATAGGTAGTATTGTTTTTAGACTTTGGGAGGTGTTTGAATCTAACATAACTAAATCTGAAACATTATGTGACTCTTATGACACTATATACTTATTTCTATATAAAATAGAAATTTATTTTAGTAAAATAGACAACTGACTCAATGTTTTTTTATCAGTTTAAAATAAATATTTTACTTTCAAATATTTTACTCATTGAAAACCACTAAAACACACTTGTATTTTCTTGATTTTAGGGTATATAATCATAAATAAATTTTGATGTGTAGGAAATGGTCCCACATCAAACAGATGCATAATGTGATTTGTAAGAGTCAAAGTGTGTGTTTCATGTTTAAGATGAACTTTTTTTAAAATAGACATGTTATATAATAAATACCAAGAAAACACATTCATATTGTTTTGATACATTAGTAAAAAAATAAGTAAGTGATTTGGAATGTATAGTAATTAGCCTCACCTAAATCTGATGCACGGTGTGACTAGTATGATGCTATGTGTGTCTTTATTTAAAATTAACAACGATTTTTGTAAAAAAAAAATACCGCCCTCCTAAGAAATAAACAAAAACATTCATATTATTTTGATACTTTAGTAAAATGATCCATCAATGATTTCAAATGTGAATGAATCATCCTCACCAAAATCTGACGCACGGTGTGGTCAGTATGACTCCAAGTTTTTTTTTCTTTTAAAATTGATATCAATTTTAGTTATAAGAAAAACTTACCTAAGAAAAACATAGAAAATGAATTGAAAATGATTTAGTAATTTAGTACAAAGACCCATAACTCGTTTGTGATGTATTGGAATTATCCAAACCTCAATCTGATTCTCATTGTGATCTGCATGAGTCAAAGTGCATGTTTTTATTTTAAAATGATATTTTAGTTAATGACAAATGGGACGCACTCAAAATGGAGAAAACATATTAATATTTTTTTAATAATTTATGAAAACTACTCATAACCTATTTGGGATGTCTAGTAATAACTTTTACATCAATTCGATGCACGATGTGAATATTATGGCTTAAATATATTTTTTTAATTTAAAATTAAAATCAAATTTAATAAAATGGTCAATTGTCCATCTCAAAACTAAAAATACACATATGTATTGTATTGATACTTTGTGATAAAAATAAATAAGTCATTTTTTATGTGTTGGAATTAGCCTCACCTCGTTCCAATACACAGTGTGCCCAATATGGCTTAAAGTGTTAGTTATCAGATTAAAATCAAAATTTTAGTTCGAAAAGAGTCACTCACTAAAAAACAATAAAATTTCCCTAGATTTTAATGATAATTTATAAAAATTATTCATATGTAATTTATAATTTGTATAAATATATTTCATAGAAAACTGATATATAGTGTGATTGAAATTATTCATTGTGTGTGTTTCCAGTTTAAAATGACATTTCTTTAAAAAATAAAACTAACATACTTAGAGCTGAGAAAACACATTCATAATGTTCTGATAATTTAGAAAAAAATCTGGACATAATCTAAGACAAGTTGAAATCATCCACACCTCAATCCAATTCAAGGTTTCACTGGTATTACTCTAAGTGTGTCTTTTTTTGAAAAATAAATTGACATCAATTTTAGTAAAAAAATAAACTAACCTATTCAAACCCAAAAAAACACATTAATATTATTTTGATACATTAGGAAAATGATTCATCAGTTATTAGAGACATGTATGAATAAGAAACACCTCATTTTGATTCACAATGTGACCAGTAAGGGTCCAAGTGTGTTTTTTATTTAAAAATGACATCAATTTTAGTAAATAGGCCAATTGACAAACACAAAACTGAGAAAAACCCAATAAAACTATTTATATACTTCAGAACAATGATCCAAAAGTCATTTTATGATATTTAGGAATAATTTAAACTACAATCTGATAAACACTATGATTGGTATGAGCCCAAGTGGATGGTTAAATTTTAAAATGACATTTTAGTAGAAAAATACAACCGATGTACTCAAAACTATTAAAACAAATTCATATTGTTTTTATGATTTATAAAATTTATCCACATGTCATTTTGGATATGTAGGAATCAACCGAACCACAAAACGATTGATGGTGTGAGCTGAATGACTCAAAGTCTATATTTTTATTTAAAATTTTCATCAATTATAGAAAAATTGATAGCTGACCAACTCAAAGAAGATAAAAAACATTCTGAATGTTTTGATACTTTAAAAAAAGATCCATAATTAATTTTTTACATGTATAAATCCGTCTCACAACAATATAACAAATTATTTTATTAGTATGACTCAAGGTGTCTGTTATCAGTTTAATATCGACATTTTACTTCAAAAAGCACCACTCACTAAAAACCAATCAAACGTGCTTGGATATTCCTGATAATTTAGGACAACAATTAATATGTCATTTTTGTCTTATAGGAATCCATTTCATATCAAATGGATACATGATGTGATCGTAGTGAGCCAAAGTGCATGCTTCCCATTTAAAAATGACATTTTATTTAAAAAGACTACTAACGTACTCAAAACTGACCAAATACATTCATATTGTTTTGATACAACAGGATAAAATTTCACAATTTATTTTAGATGTGTTGGAATCATCCAATCCACAATATGATGCACATTGTGACCGGTATAAATCCATGTTCATCTTTTTATTTAAATATGACATCAATGAAAGTTAAATTAACACTTTTTATTTATATATTTATTTATATTATTACCAACATAACAATTATATTCATATACAGGCATGTTATTTTGTTTGAGGAGGGGTGGATTATTCGGTAATAGCATGAGTCAGATCATGAATAAAAGAAAAAGGAATATTGATATTGTTGAATGTACGTACTATTTTTTATTTAATTAATTGTATAAATCAATGTTTGAAATGTTTTAAATATTGTTTTTCCTTGTTTTTTGAGTTTTAAATTCCATTTTCATTTAAATTCTATATTGGGACTTGATTTTGTAGATATCTGGTGTTGCGGTGTTATGTTACATCACTTTGCAACATAGACCTTTATCAGTGCTTTTAAAACCAGGGATAAAGGTATACTCTATCAATTATTCTATAAGCACTGATAAAAGACCCTTTATCATAGCATTTATAAGTGGTGAAATATGGTACCTTTAGTGGTGTAAAATTAAAGCATTAATAAAGGTTACATTTATCAGTGATTTTTTTATTGCCGATAAAGGACCCTTTTATCAGCGCTTTTTTAGTACAGATAAAAGATCAGTGCTTTTAACCTCGCCCCTAGATTTAGTGATTTTCTAGCGCTAATGAAGGCCATTTACACACTATTAAAGGCCAATTTTTTAGTGTTTTTGTAAAGAACTGAAAATTTCATGGAAATTATTTTCTTTATTTCACGGGGATTTTACGAGTCTGCATTTTCTGACGGCGCTTCATTTTGAGTCCCGGTGTTCCCTGAATCATGTATTGATGTTTAGTTCATGTACATTCAATATACGTACGAGAGGGAATTTATATCTTTTGAACTGGTGCTCGAAATTGAAATCTGAGGACACTGTTGAACTTGCAGCGCCGATATTCACTTAAGGAGACCTTTAACACAGTTGCGTTTTATCGAGGTTGGAATATAATTTTTTGGGTTTCTAAATAAAATTAAATAAAAACATGTGTAGCATATTTTTATTTGTTGGGTAGTTAAAACATCCATGTGGAGGTTAGAGGTGGGGCCCACCACCCTAACCTCTCTTGGGAGGATGTTAATAAGTGGGGTCCACCTGAGCTACTAAATTTACTTAACTCCCCTTTAACTCCCTGAACACCCAATTAAAGAGAATTAAACTCTCCCTTTATTTATTTTGGAGCCTCTTCACCACCTCCCTCCATATTAATGAGCCAACCCACCTTTTTAATTAATTTATGTAACTTAATGAATTTCAATCTTTTTGAATTAATTATGACATCCTTTTAATAAGTTGTTATATTTTATTTTATTTTGCTTTGTGATCCTTTTGGTGGAGCTTTGCAGAACTCTTGGAAGAGCGTCATCCTTCCAACGAAGAACCACCGTCCTCAATCTTCGACCAAGCTAAAGGAGAAGGATCCACCCACGAAGAATGTCGAAGACGCTTCTTCCTCAGATGCTCCTTGACATCAGCGAATTGACGCCACCTCTTCCTTCCAATGAAGAACACGAAGAATGCCGATGATGTCCTTCATTCCGCAACTTCATCCTTGGACGTCTTCTTACTTATCCTACCAGAACAAAGGAGGGAGATCTGACCTTAAAGAACGCCGACGACACCATCTTCGGTTACCTTCTTTCCCGACGTCGACGAAGGGACATCTGTCTCCGGCGACTCCGTCGCTGATCACCAAAATCAAGGTAGGTGAATTTGTTTTATTTTTAAATATGAGATTAAACATTCATTCTTCTTCATACAAGTTTCTTGTTTGGAAATCCAAATTATATCATATGAAGAGGAGGGTTCGGACAGCACGAACACGGCCCAACTCTCCGCTTTGAGGTTTCCATTTGATGATGTTGGAGGCAGAGATGAAAGGGCGCGGTTTTATCGCACTACGTCGGAGAAGAACCATGACCAGGAGGGCCACAACAGAGAGAAGAGGAACCACAACCGGGAAGGCCGTGACAGATGGAGAAGCACGGCGCCGTCGCACCATTCGGTAGATCCAAAGGGCGCAATCAGGTCGGGCGGCGACAATGGTGGCGCAGCGCCGTTGCACTGCGCTGGAAGCACGATGGTAGCCAGCCGGACTGGCCATCGTGGAGGCATACCAGTGGGACCAGACCGATCCCGTGGCCCCTGAACCGTTGCAGCGTGCCAGTTTTGTTCGAAGAACCAGAGGGGGGGGGGGGTTCAGTACCCCCCTCCCTCGCATGGCTGGCCGAGCCTCCACAAGCCAAACCTCCATGGACGGGCCGCCCATGGCCGGCCCACCCAAGGCCTGGCCACCCAAGGTCGGGCCGCCCCAGGCTGACCACCTCGGGTCGGGCCACCCGTCGGTTCGGGCCATCTCTTCTAATTGGGCCGTCCCCTCGTCTTGGTTCACTTCCTCCGAACGAGTCAGATCCGAAAACCAAATCAGACCCTGGTTCGGATCGTGTCGTGCCGGGTCGGTCCGACTGGGTCGGACCGGACCCGGACCCGCTTTGGCCATTTATACCATATATCCTACATCTAGAGAAACAAGTGTATGATTGACGTACCGCCTGTGGAAAAGGAATTTTTGGAGCGAGATGATTATTTTGAAACACTCCACTTGAGGTTTGGATGCAGTTGGGGTACGACCGGGTTGTTTTGAGCCTAAAAACCAACCTGACCCCTGGAACGGAAATGCCAATAACTCTCAGTCTAGGCATCTGATGGACGTGCCCTCTGTCGCAAAGGGTTCCTTATGATGATACAAAACTACTAGATTCATCAACTTGGGACATGGTGATAGTTTATGTACTGTCACTTGCCTCGAGGAGCGGACCCTCCCAGAATCGAGTGTGTTTTGTGTGGGAACCCTAAGGATGGATTCAATGATACTGTACCAGAATCCTCTCTGGGTTCGACAGCAATGGATACTATACTAGAATCCCCTGTGGGTTCGACATCGATGACTACTGCACCGGGATCCTCCATGGGTCCGACAGTTCTAACATTTGTTCATGTATCCTCTATGGGTCCGACATAATAACTGGTCCTGTATATTGCGTGGGTATGACAACTTAGCTGGTCCTGTATCCTGTGTGGATCCAACATCATAGATGAATCAGTGACTACATCTGATCATATTTATGCTGGTGAGGGTGAACCTGATCCGATCCGTGTGGATACACAGCAGTTTGCACCGCAGGATGGACTTACATAGAGGAGCGGGCAGCTGATCAAACATCTGTTGGCTAGTCTCATCCTCGGATAAGTTGATGTGCGGAGTCTGAGTTTTCCTATTGTGGTGGATCAGCACGCGGATGTTTTCTCTGAATACATTCTAAGACTTCCTCCTTGTAGAGAGGTATACTTCTATATTGACATGTACCATAGGATGACACTGATATCTACTCCAGCATATCGAATGGCTCCCACCGAGAATTTTTTGCTGCAGGTAGAACTGGAGGACTTTGAGGGGAAGGGATTTATCCAACATAGTGTTTCACCCTGGGCATCTCTGATTTTTTTCACCAAGAACATAGATGGGAGCTTGCGAATGTTTGCTGACTACAGTCTCCAATATCAGGTGACCGTGAAAAACAAGTACCCACTCCCGAGGATTGATGACATCTTTGATCAGCTCAAGGGAGCATGATGGTTCACGAAGATAGACCTTAAGTCAGGAAATCACCAGCTCAGAGTTTGAGATAAGGATATGCATAAGACGACCTTTGGGAGTCAGTATGGAAGTACGAGTTCTTGGTTATGCCCTTCGGCGTAACCAATGCTCCAGTAGTGTTCATGATTCTCGTGAATAGGATCTTCCAGCCTTACCTCGATCGCTTTGTCTTAGTCTTCATCGAAGACAAACTGATCAACTCTACTTCTGAGGAGGAGAATTCCTAACATTTGCGGGTAGTACTGGACACACTCCAAGACTACCATCTTTATGGTAATCTCTCGTAGTGCCAGTTCTGGATTCGAGAGGCTCACTTTCTAGGACACTTCATCTTAGAGGCTGTAGTCGCAATGGATCTAGTGAAGATCGAGGCGGTACTTTTTTGTGAGCCACCCAAGAGTGTGATAGAGGTGTGGAGCTTCTTGGGACTTTCTGGTTACTATCAGAGATTTGTGCCAGACTTCTCCAGTGATTCCGCACTGCTTTCAGCATTGAAAAAGAAGGGGCAACCCTTCATCTGTTCAGAGAGATTCCAGTAGAGCTTTCATGAGCTGAGGTATAGATTGACTAGTGTTCCCATCTTGGGGCTACCAGAGGAGTACATTAGGTAAATAGTTTACAGTGATGAATAAGGGACCAGAATTGGGTGTGTCCTGATGCAGGAGCAATCATTGATAGCTTATGGTTCTCGTCAGCTGAGACAACATGTGATGAACTACACTACCCCTGACCTAGAGTTAGCATAAGTGGTCTTCACCTGGATGATTTGGAAACACTATCTTATTGGTGAACGTTTTACAGTCTACACTTACCACCATAGTCTCATGTATATCTTCTCTCAGAAGGACCTGAACTTGAGACATCGGCGATGGCTTGAGTTCCTCCAAGACTATGACTTCGAGATAGTCTATACTCAGGGAATGTGGAATGTTGTAGTAGATGCTCTCAGTAGGAGATCAGGAATTCAGCTGCTAAGAGAGGTGACAGAGTAGCTGGCTGCGTTGCAGATATCCTTTGTGGATATAGATGGATCATCCTTTCTATGGTCTCTCACAGTAACTCCTCTACTTATTCAATGAGTCAGGTAGGCACAGCGTGGGGACGTTGACAATGAGACGCGATGTTCTCAGATATCCTCAGGGCAGGCACTTGATGGGTTTTCTGAAGGTGGGGAACACATCATTCACTTTAGAGGACGTACCATGGTACCGGTTTCACTCCAGGAGGAACTGTTGTGGGAGTTTCACACATCTCCTTTAGCAGTAAATCCAGAAGTGGCGAAGATGTATCAGGCCCTTCGACGACAACACTAGTGGCCAGGTATGAAGAAGGCAATAACAGAGTTTGTCTCACGATGCCTCACTTTTCATCAAGTGAAGGCGAAGAAATATGTACTAGCAGGCTTGGTTCACCCCTTAGAGGTCCTATAGTGGATGTTGGATGAGATATCCATGGATTTCGTGACGGGACTTCCACGTCCATCCAGAGGACACGACTCTATCTGGATGATTGTCGACCGACTCACCAAGTCAGCCCACTTCCTGCCGATCAGAGAGCAGGGTTCAGTGGAGAGAATGAGACACCTCTACGTATGTGAGATCGTACAGCTTCATGGTGTTCCAACGACGATCGTCTCTGATTGAGATGGTCATTTCACTTCCCGACTATGGAAGTGGTTGCTGGAGGCTTTCGGGATGCAGATTCGCTTGAGCACAACCTTCCATCCTCAGAGAGATGGCCAGACTAAGAGGACCATTCAGACTCTTGAGGACATGCTCCGTGCATGCGTCCTCGACTTCAGTCGTAGCTGGGAGGATCACATACCCATGTTATATTTTCCATATAACAACATCTAACACTCCACCATCGGGATGGAACCTTATGAGGAACATTAAGATTAACCTTGCAGATCACCTCTGGGATGTACTATCCCTGGGGAGTCAGCACTTATAGGACCAGAGATGGTGTAGGCTATAACAGAGAAGGTGAAGATCACCCAGGAGCGGTTGAAGACTGCACAGAACAGAAAGAAGTCCTATGCTGATAGGAGACGTTGACCACTAGTGTTTGAGTATGGCGACCAAGTCTTTCTATGGGTATCACCTCGACGAGGCCTACATAGATTTGGATGAGGTGGAAAGTTATCTCCACGATTCATCGGACCATTCTAGTTTCTCATCAGAGTAGGCAAGTTGGATTTCCCCTATCCATTCCACCTCAGTTGCACCGGGTGCGTGGCGTCTTCGACGTATCTCAGCTGAGGAGATACGTGCACGACCCGTCCCACATAATCGACCACAGGGAGCTGGATATAGATGATGAGGAAACATTCATGGAGGTTCTAGTGTAGATTAGGGATCTATAGGATTGGGTCCTATGTGGACGGTCGATTCCTATAGTGTGTGTTCACTAGTAGCACGAGAACCTCAAGGAGAGCACATCAGAGCGGGAGGCTCAGATGCGAGCTCAATAACCTCATTTGTTCCTTAATTTGAGTTTTATCTTACGGGGACATACAGCTCTGAGGTGGGGAAAATGTAAAGACCTAGAAATTTCATGGAATTATTTTTCTTAAATTCTTGGGGATTCTATGAGTCCATAGCTTCTGACGGAACATGATTCTGAGGCCCGATGTGTCAAGAATAAAGTTATGAAATTTAGTTCGGGTATGTTCAGAAAACTTACCTGCCAGATTTTATATCTTTTAACCAGGGATCAGAATTGAAATTTGAGGACACCGTTGAACTCGCAGTGTCGGTATTCGCTTAAGGATACCTTTACCGCAGCAGTGTTTTGTCAAGGTTGGATGTAAATTTTTGGGTTTTCAAAATAAAATTAAATAAAAATATGTGTAGCATATTTTTATTTGTTGGGTGGTTAAAACCTCCAAGTGGGGGTTAGAGGTGGGGCCCACCACGCTAACCTCTCTTGGGAAGTTGTTTATAAGTGGGGTCCACCCGAGCTCCTAATTTTCCTTAACTCCCCTTTAACTCTTTGAACCCGCAATTAGGGAGGATGAAACTCTCCCTTTATTTATTTTGGAGCCTCATCACCTCCTCACTCTTAATTAATGAGCCAACCCACCATTTTAATCAATGTTGAAACGTAATGAATTTTAATCTTTTTTAATTCATTATCACATCCTTTTAATAAGTTATTATATTTTAATTTATTTTGGTTGGAGATCCTTTTTGGTGGAGCTTTGGAGATCTATTGGAAGAGGTTCATCCTTCCAATGAAGAATCACCGTCGTCAATCTTCGACCATGCTAAAGGTGAAGGAGCCACCCGCGATGAACGCCGACAACTCTTCTTCCTCGGATGCTCCCCGAAATTGACGCCACCTCGTCCTTCCAACAAAAAATGTGAAGAACACTGGATATTTCCTCCGTTCTTTGACTTATTCCTTGGAAGTCTTCTTTCTTCTCCTACTAGAGCAATGGAGGGAGCACCGACCTTAAATATCGCCGATGACATCTTATTCAGTTACCTTCTTTCCCGATGTCAACGAAGCGACATCTGTCTCCCACGACTCTGTCGCTGATCACCGAAATCAAGGTAGGGGTATTTTTTTATTTTTAAATATGAGATTAAACCTTCGTTCTTCATCGTACAAGTTTCTAGTTTGGAAATCCAAATGAAATCGTATGACGAGGAGGGTTCGGAACGCACGAACATGGCCCGACCCTCCCCTTTGTTGTTTCCATTTGATGACATCAGAGGTGGAGCCGAAATGGTGCGGTGCCATTGCACCGCGCTAGAGATGAACCGCGGCCAGGAGGGCCACTGCGGACGGAAGAGGAACCGCGGCCAGGATGGCTACAACAGATGAATAAGTGCAGTGTCGTCGCTCCACGCGGTGGTGCCGAAGGGAAAGGCCAGGCCGGGCTGCGGCGGGGTGGAGCAGCGTCGTAGCGCCACACAGAGGGAAATAGGACCGCGACGCCATCACACCATGGTGGAGGTGCGTAGGAAGCTGGCTAGGGTGGCCACTATGGAGCTAGACCAGCGGGACTAGCTGGGTCAGGCGGCCCCAGAACAGGCACAGTGCACCGGTTCTGTTCGAAGAACCGGGGGGGGCACACCATCCCTCGCATGGTCGGCCGGGCCACTACGAGATGGCATTCTCCTCGTCCTGACCTCCCCTAAACTGGGCCGTCGTTGCCCGGGCCACCCCTCTCCCGGGCTGCCCCTAGGCCGGGCCGCCTTCGGCCACGCCACCTCAGGCCGGGTCGCCCGTCGGGCAGAGCCATCTCTTCAGGTCGGGCCGTCCCCTCGACTCAGGTTGCCACCTTAGACCAGGTTAGACTGGAGGACCGGGTCAGACCCCAGTTCAGACCGGGTCGGGCCGGGTCAGTCTGACTGGGTTGGACCGGACCTAGACCCGCTTTGGCCATTTAATTTTTTTAGCCCGCATCTAGGGATACGGGTGTTTGATTGACGTACCGCCTGCGACGATGGAATTAATAGAGTGAGGATATACTTTTGGTATAATCCACATGAGGTTTGGACACAGTTGGGGTACGACCAGGTTGGTTTGACCCTAAAAACCAACCGAGCCCATGGAATGGAAATGGCAATAACTCTCAGACCGGGCGTCTGATTGACGCACCGTCTATCGCGTTGGGTTCCTTATGATGAGATGGAACTACAAGATACATCAACTCAAGACGTGGTGATAGTTGATATATCATCACTTGGCTCGAGGAGCGGACACTCCCGGAATCGAGGGTGCAGTGTGCGGGAACCCTAGGGCTGGTTGTGACGATACTGTACCGGAATCCTCTGTGGGTTCGACAACGATGACTATTGTACCAGAATCCTGCGTGGGTTCGACAGTGATAACTATTGAACTAGGATCCTTCATGGTTCTGACAGTTCTGACTTCTATTCCTATATCCTGTGTTGGTCTGACAGAATAGTTCGTCCTGTATCCTGTGTGGGTCTGACAACTTAGTTGTTCCTATATCCTGTGTGGTTCCGACATCATAGATGAATCAGTGACAACATCTGATCATCTATGTCACTCTACAAAAGATGAATATCTTTATGAGTTGAGTCATGTCTTTCAACCATTTATCATCGTGGTGATTGACTTTACTTCCATTGTGGAATGGTTTGTGCTTGGGATCTAGAGTTGTAGCCAAACTGTGATTGATAACTTAGGTATATGTATGGGAATATACCTAAGTAGGGTTTCCTGATACTTCATTATTGTATCTTTCTACTGTGACTTATCCTTTGTGGATTCTGGGAGACCTTCGGGGGTCTCATGTTCCCCTAATAAGTATTGTTATACTCACCCCTTCATGGGCTTCGCCCGCACCTTGTTGTGTTCTGTACAGACGACAGACAATAGTGATCGAGGCTAAGGGTGACAGACAAGAGGATTCTTGGAGATGGAATAGACAAGATGTACCGGAGGGATGATTTGTTCGAGTTTTGTACTTACCCTTTAGGTAGGATTCCCCGGTGGACAATCCATGAATTGTTTTCCCTTTTTACATGTACTTGTTGTTTAGTTGGATTTTTATATTGGCCCACTTACTTTCTGCACAGTTTTCATTTCTAATTTAGTACTTGTTGTTTCTACAGCTTGTGTTCAAATAGTGTGTGTCACATGTTGAAAGGAAATGCCTTCCCTTTTTATCTGGATTATGCCTTTGGTGCTAGTCACCAACCCATGGCCTATGGAAGGCGAGCTTGGGGTTGTCACGGCACGAGACCCGAGGACGATTCGTGACATGTCTAGCTAATTTTGGGCTTCCAAATGGTGGATTTATCATTGGGTCTATAAGGGAATGTTGTACAAAAAATTCATGAAATTCAAAAAAACACATCAATTAGATTGATAATTTGTATTTTATGACCAAAATAGCAAAGAGATTAAAATCTTTCAAAATTATGGACTTATGAAGTTTTTATATTTTATAAAAGTTTCGTTATATATTTCAAATTACCCATTATTTAAATAAAATAGTAAAATCCAGGGGTTTTATAATATAAAATAGTGAATAAATAATAATAATTTAAATTAAAAAATGAACTTAATTTTGGTCTTTCAAGAAGTAAAATCAAAGGTTTCAAAAGAAAATATACAACATTTAGTATCATGTTTACCTTGTACCATATTATTTCATGGTAAAAAGGCCATAAAGGCCACTAAAACTATATTTTTAGTTTTGGTGCCCTATTTTTATAAGATTTTAGTAATTTAATATTTTCTTAGGAGGTTTGTATTGAATTTTTTAATGAATATTGAATTTATTGATGGATATATGGCCTAAATCCTTATATTTATATGATGAATATATATGTTATATGATTAAAATTTTGATTTTTCATGCATGGGTATATAGTTTTGATAATTTCGAGCCTACACAGGATACCCGAGTTACACACCCACATAATATATAATATAAAGAAACCATTTCAGTGGGTGAAACATATTAGAACAAAAGAATTAATGTGATGAATGAATATACTATACTTTGAAATTATTCAATTGTTCTGATACATGAATATACAAAAGTCATTGAGGATCATCATTGACATCCTATGTAAACCATTTCCAAATGACGATAGTGTGGGTGAATATTTTCATGATGCTCAGCTAAACCTCCATGGAACATTTATATAAATTCATTAATTCTGTAGGACAATAAGGTGGAATCACACCATGTTTGAAGGAATAATTATACTCGAATGACATATTATTCAGTGTATCATATGGACACACTATGAAGAGGGGATGTACGCTGTCTTCCCCTAATGATCTTTATCCAACCATATGATGATTATGATAATGTTTTATATTATATATGGAATATAGTACACACACACACACACACATATATATATACACTAGTTCTTCATTTTATTTTATATGTAGTTTTCATATTTCATGCATGGGTGATCCTCGGGCAAGAGATTTAATTTCCTCTGATTGATCTAACAATTTTTATTATACCCTAAGGAATCCCTTCAATGGTATTAGATTTATCGCATGTTTTATTTTTGTGAAATAATACTACAAATGAAGATCTCATAAAAAACACAGGATCAAGTTTGTGTATTCAGTAAATTATTCATAGAACAAGTTAATTTTCCATATACATGTTTAAAGATAGTTTATAATTTATGTATAGGTAATTTAATTTACCTTTATTTATGAAATGTTAAGATTCAGTTTACCTTTACTTATAAAGGATCCATGTAAAGGTAATCTGGGGTACCTTTATATAAAATGGTTCCACGTAAAGATAATCCAAGTTACCTTTACGTCGAAGGCTTATATGTAAAGGTCACATAACATTACTCTTATGTAGATATGATCTACCTAAAGATCACATCAATCTACCTTTACATAGAAGGATCTATGTAAAGGTCACTCACATTTACTTTCATGAAAAATACACAAGGTGATTTCAATAAAGGTAAACTAGGTTAACTTTTTACATAAAGGGTCTCTTGCATAAGGGTTAACAATAAAATTCAATTTTTTATGTTTTAATATTATTTATGAGTTGTTTATAAATTTTAATAAATGTAATTTTGTAGATAATTATTAATTAACAAATTTTTTTATACCTTAAAAAGTGTTTTTAGTTAATAATTAAATGTTTCCTAAATGTTAATTTCTAAAATTTCCATAAATATTAAATATTAATATTTAAAATACCATTTAATAAAATATATGGAATATATTATGATCTAGAAATCACATTATTTATTTAGAAACCATTATATTAATTTTTAAAGTGTTTATAAATTACATAAATATGGCCAAAACATAATGTTGTTCATATTTAGTTTATGAATTCTTCATAACTACATATTTTGAAATGTTAAAAATAGGGGGGGATATTTCGAATATTGTTTAAGACATATCAAAATGGGTTTTATGATTTATTTGATCATGATTTATATAATATTATGTATATGATATTTTGATTATGTACAATATCAACTTAATATAATTAATATTATATATATTTTATAATTTAAAAAAATATCATATTTTTTAGAGGAAAATGATGATTAATAATAAATATAATTGGTTTCATATTATTGTGAATATAAAATTATTATACTCAATATTATTGAATGTTCATAATGTTAGATAATTTAAAAAAGGTTTTATAGTTTGATATTATTTATGAATTGTTCATGAATTGTTATCTCATGTTTAAATATTTGAAATGTTTATTTATTTAATGTTTTATCATAATTTTATTAATAGTTATAAATTTTTTATATGATTAATGGTGTATAATTTAGTTTAAATGTTTAAATTATTCTAGGAAATAGTGCCTTGCAGTACATGGTATGTATAATGGTGAATTAAAATTTTTATCTACCTTGACCTCATTTTTAATTGGATTTATTATCCTGAATTTAGTTGTTGGGAATTGATTGGGTAGACTAGGTGTTAGAGATATCAATATTTGAATTCTCTATTGGGTAATCTCTCCCTGGATAGAGGGTCACGAGGTCAAACTACCAACTGGCCTAGAGGCGTATACCTTTTCTATAAAGGGGAATTATTTTTGTTATCTATCACTCTGAGATTACTCCTAAATAGATTGTAAATAACATATAACTCTAATAAATTACATAAATTGTTCATATAACTTATTAATATAATGCATTTTTATATATATGAATACACATGACTACAATTTCTGTGTGGGTAACACAAACATGAGGGTTGTGTAATGATTTACATATCAATATGGTTTGAAATATTGGTTTGGTGGAGGGAATATGATTACTAAATAAATTAATAGAATTATGTATACAGATAAAGGAAAAACATAATATAATATGCTGTGATTAAATCCTCTTAAAATTCTATGTGTTAGATTTCTTTCAAAGAGATACTTTTCAAGACCTTGATCATCCTAGTAGTTTTGTTCTAAATCTTGGTTCCCCTAGATTATGTTTTGTATGGTAAGAAAATAATTGGTCATACTGGATCATATTTGGGTTGTTTTATCCCAATGTCAGGTGCCCTGGGATTGTCTTTTTTATATCATTTTCACATCTTCTTTGTCTTAAAGATAGCTGGGAATCCCCATGATTTGGGATACCAAAGGAGTATAGTTGACTATTATATTTAAGAAATATTTGAAATAATAGTTTTATTCACAACTATTCAAAAGTAATATATGATATTATTGGGATGATTCTCAACATAAATAGTTATGTGCTGAGAGTAATGACAAAAAAAGTCATTATTTTATAAAATATGGATTTTGTTCCTGTAGTGGGTATGAAATATTTATAATGGGGATATAATTTTAGTGGGGGCCCATTTAGTAAAATAATTTATTAAATGATTATAAAATGTGGTGAATATCTGATGAAATATAATATTCTATATATTTTCCTTGTCATCAAGATAATATTTGAGTTTACTCATTGGATAAGATAAGATTAATAAAATACAATATTAAGACTCTTGCCTTAATAAATCTCATAAATTAATTTATTGTAATTTCATCCATTAAAATTTTTTAACAAGATGAATAAATTCATAAAAATTTTACCTAATATTCTCAAATAGTTAAGAATAAATAAACATGGCATGTAATGTTTGAGTTCTGGTACTCGTTAGATTGTGAAATTTAATAAATGTTTAATCCAAAATAATAAAGGTTTTATGGACTGTCCAATAGAGATTCTTTATGCAGCGAGCCATTTTCATTGAATCCTAGAGGTTAATTAGGAAGAATAATTGATTATTTGTTCGATATGTTGGAATTGTCTTGATTACCTGAAGAGTTATAAAACCCCCTTTGTAAATTCCACATAAATGTTATATAATAAAATTTTATTATTATTTTAGATAAATGATATCAACAATATGTTAATTAAAAGATTTAAATATATAAGAGATATAAATATTAGAAAATAATTGAATGATAATGATTTATTTCAAGTAATTGATAACATTAATTCGTTTAGCATAGTTGAACTTATCATAATATGTGTGTTATTGATATAATTATTCCCCTGGGAAGAGAATATAAAAAAATTGTTGTTTTCATGAAATGAGATAGAGTTTTATGATATGAATTGTTATTATTTGTTTAATTTTATTACATTCATATAGTGAGAAAAAAAATATTATTCCAGTTAGTAAATTCATCCTTCTATTATTTATTTAAATATTCTACAAATTTGGATTTAATTTAAAAAGGTTAACCACATATTATCAATGATTTCCTAATAGATGAACTAGGCATATGATTTTGAGATTTTGGTGTAGTTTATATAGTGAAAGTAGGTAAATGGTTTAACATTTAGAAGAAAAGTTAGTTGAAGAGTTCAAAAAGTTTTATTAAAGAAGCTAGTCAAGGGAATTGAAATCTAGGGTTGTTAGGAAGGAGAATTGATAATTCAATATGATATGATTTTCTAAAATACCAAAAGCATTTTTCAAATGTTTATGGAATTCCCAATATATCTATTAGTTTTATATATTTTTTTTGGGTTTTGATAGGTATATGATACCAAATGTAAATTTTATCAGGGCTGTAAATTTACTAGAGTTAAAAATCAAAAGAATACTTGATTGAGCTTATAGTTTACATTCATTCAATGAAGTAAAAAATTTGATTCATCATATGCTGGAATGTAAAATTCTTGGATGAATTTAACTAAATGATATTCATCTTTAACTCATTTATCTAATATGATAAGAGAATTTATTATCTAACAAAGAGTTGTTATAAACCCGATGAGATAATTAATTTTATACACATGGTTTAATATTCATAAGATTCTATAACATATTTTGAGATTAATATAAGGATAAACATAGTTTATCCACGATAAAATTATAATCTAACTATTTATTAAAATATGAATAAAAGTCACCCATCAATGATTTATTTTCAAGAATAGTATTATTTTCAAGAAAAATACTTTGAACACAAAAAATGGTATATATTATATGGAACAATCTTATATGTCTTAAATATTCCCATGAAGAGAAAATAAATTTTATTTTTTAGAATAAAAGGAATTTTTTATTTATTATAAAGATATTCTAAAAAGAATATAGTTTCTTATAATCTAGTTAGAGTATGTTAAAAATGATAAATTATTAAATATAATAAATAAAGGATTATAGAAGAATAATTTTATGAGTTATTCACTTAATATTCTAAAGTGATTAGTACTTGTGATGATAAAGAAAAATATAAGGAGTTACATTTAATTATTTTCAATAAGTGGATATCAATATAGGATTCTACCAACAAAATAAAAATAAATAACTCTTTATATCCTGAAAGAGTTTTGGGAAAGTCAATAAAAAAATGTAAGAGTTACAATAGTAACCATAAAAAATTTATATCACATTATCATAAAAGAGTTTAGTATATGATGAAAAATAGAAATGAAAAAATGTTTCATTATTTACCATCAGAGAGAAAATGAAATTTTATCCAAAAATGGTTTAGGATGTGCTGGTTAAGAAATAATGTAAGTAGTTACATTAATTCAAGGAAACATTTTTATGGAATGGGTTTCTTGGATTATGATTATAATGGACTTATATTGAAATATATATAGTCAATAATAGTTAACATCATAACAATTGATATTTTGAACTTAAGGAGTTTAAGTATGCTAAAAGATTATAATGTTAGGAATATAAGTCCTAAATCTATCCATTATTCAATTTTTTTTTCTACATGGATATTCCTCATTAAATATTTTGATAGAGGATTTTATTATATGGTCCCATAAATATGTGACATAAATTACATATGAGGGAATGAGTTAACAAACCCCATGAAACTATTAAATATGTAAGGACATATATGATATTATAGATAAGATATCATGTCATGTTTTTTAAATATTATTAAATTATTTTTAAGGATATAAAATTTATCATATAAAAGGAAATCTCCAATTTATAATTATTTCACATTGATGACATAAATGTATATAATTATATACAACTCATAAAGAGTGATGATAATTATCCATTAAAATAATGACATTGTGTTATCCCTAATTGATGTTCATCGTGAATTATTATCAGTTATAATGAAAAGTTAAGGTTATCATGAGTAGGATTATTAAATATAGATACAAAATATTCTCAAGTGGCACAAAATAGAGAATAATATTATTTGTGTGCATTGGAGAAAACATGAACAATACCAAATAGAGTTTCATACAGATTTATGGAATACTAGGGGTGTATGGATCATATTTTTTCCCTGATACCTATGGTTGGAGAGATTCATAGCATGAGAACTACCGTACTTTGATAACCAACTTACGAAAGTGAATATATTGACTTAGATAATATAGTGGTGGCTAGTTATGTTTTGGATCATTTCAATAGTTATAACTCAACAAAGATTTGATTTTTCCTCTTATATGATTAGTATAATAGTTGGGCCCTTGATTCAGATTGACTACAAATTGTAAGAACCACTAATATAGTATATATTATGTTCTAATCTATTCAGATATGGGGCTTGTGATGTACCTATCCAAAAGGGTGTGTGAGATGTGATGCATTCATTGACTTGTTCAATATATACTCCAATAATAGAGCACATATGAGTTTACTATAAAGGGTTTGAATTATTCATGTCCCGTAGTGTCTCAACTTCTTGGAAAAATGGAAAATATGAGAATGAATTTTTATCATATGATACTGATTGGTGGATGAGAATATGGAGAAACATATGTTTGATAGAGATCATTACAAATAAATTTATATATTTAGTATTATTTATACATTTCTATAGGCCACTCTATGCATGCATTTAGGGATATATAGATATATATTTTCTATCTAGGCTATAAGGTCTACTAGTCCAATCATTTTGGATGATGAAATGATGATTGAGTTGGACTTGGTGAGCTATTTTGAAAGTGTTTTATAGAAAATAAAAATGTTTTTTAGATGACTATTCAAAAGGTATTACATGCGATGTAATATATAACAATACAAATTTTAATAATCTTATGGATCATTATTTAATGTTTAAATTCATTGTTTCGTCCTAGTGAGTGATTCCTATGGACTAAGGGATATCTCAGGAGAATCATATTCTTGTTGAGAGCCGAGAGCCCCATATTTGTTGGAAAATAGTTGTGCCAAACAGTTATTAGAAACCATGAAGCCCAAACCATAATGTTAGACTAAACCATGTTGGCTATTTTGGTGGGAAGAAGAGGTCCACGTTGTTAGGACAAACCATGAAACATAGGCTATGTGGCTATGAATCTTTTCTAAAACATGTGTCAATGTATTTTCATTTGGGATTTTCATGTTTAGTTAAACCATTCACCTATCCCTTGTGAGGGGGTT
Source organism: Viscum album (assembly GCA_963277665.1). Taxonomy (NCBI): domain Eukaryota; kingdom Viridiplantae; phylum Streptophyta; class Magnoliopsida; order Santalales; family Viscaceae; genus Viscum; species Viscum album. The sequence continues at coordinate 2,012,986,435 of OY728120.1, forward strand.
CCTTGGGTAGTACAAGACAAACAGTTGGGGAAATACTTTGAAAAACCATGAGGAAAAACCATGTGACCCCATTTATAATGCGTAAATTACAATTTTTTCCTTAAAATGTTTTAAACCCTCATTCATCTTTCCTTTTATTCTCTAGTGGATGTGAAGCAACCTTCCTCTCTCATGGAGCTCTCCCATGGCCTATGCTACGTTCTTCAATAACTCCTCCATATGATATCCATTTCCTTATTCATCAGATGTCGTGGATAGTTAATGGTAAGAGATATAGTCATCTTCCTTCCATTATCACTCTATCTTCCAATATCCTATGCTATTTTGGTGTATGATTTTATGTCCTATTTTGAGATCATGTGTCTATTCGAGTGGTTTTATTTGCCAATATTAGAACCTATAATCGATACAGGATGAGGACTTGTCCACAGGTCTAAGGTAGGTGATATAGTAATTTTACATAAAATATTAAGTGTTTTTATATAATTCTCCAATGTGAAACATGCCAGACATATCTACATATTTCCTTAAAATATAATTTCCTTTTTATATTAATTGAACTATGTTATAATATGCCATTAGAGCATTGATAAATTATTTAGAGGATGTCTAACTTAGTGGATTCCAATAATTTGGGTGAGTTGAATTAATTTCCATCATTAATTTAAATGTTTAATTTATTAACTATTGCCTCAGTGGTTTGGATTGACCATGAATTGGACTTTCACAATTTTATAAATTAAATGGTTAATATAAATAATAGAACTACGTAGAAAGGCCCCACCTCATGTTGTATATTAGGAAATAGGAATTATATAAATTTAACACTTGTGGTTAGATTGGGATAAATTTATATAAATTATTAATGGAAATTACCTCACGATTATTATGATTAGCCCATTGATATTGGTTGTTAGACAATGGTTTAGGGATTTATTTAGCAAGTAACTTCATGCTTCCTTTTGATGGGTGATGGTCATTGGGTCTCACACCATTTACTATTACTTGGAAGATGGGAATGACATTCCATGTTCTATTTAATTGGGATTAAGGCTTAAGGACTCTCACAACACTATTGAGGGACGATCATGACATCTCATATTCATATGAAATTTAAGGCTAATACCCTTTCCCGAGCGTATATCTTATTAGACTATGAAATGATGCCTAAGTTATGCCCCAGGTCCAGCTAACACCCAGTATCTATATATATTCCTATATATGGACTTATATATATTATGTATTTACATATATAAATATTATGTATAACTACTTGTAAATATATGAAATTGGTTAACTATGATCAGAGTTTCCAGCCTATGATGAAGTAAGTAGAGTCTACCATGTGTCCCAAAGAACCCTGAGATGAATTATATTTATCTTTCAACATTTTGTATTATTTATTACACCAAAACAATACCATGATATACACACAAGACGAATTATTCTTGTCACCATTGGTGCTGGCCTACTGAGTTAATTCTCACACCCTATTTGGGCAACCGATTGGTACCCAAACATACCTTATGGATGCAGGTTGGGACAAGGTAAAGCACCCAGTCATAGATACTATATTTGTTTTTCTTATATTATATGAGCATGGGATAAGGTAATCGGGCATATGATCACTTTCTAGTGGATATTTCCTATGGTATTTTCTTCATTTTTATAGCATGTTTTTAATGTTATTAACCTAAAACCCCGTTCAACCATTTTTTTGCATAAATATTCCGTGAAATTTTTTTATATGAGTTAGCCTATGGATTTATTATTATGGTTCCTAAGATGTTTCTTTATCTGATGTGTGTTCTTATGGGATCAACTTCTACTGTGTTGTTAGTTATATTTAATGCTTCCGCTATTTATTATCTATCTTTTTTTATGTTGTGCTTCTCTAGTATGAGGGTATAGTCTCCCCACCAAACCACCTTAGTCTCTCACTACTATTTAGAAGCCTTTGGCATGTGGGGAGGCGCTCTTAGGCTGTGTGAGCCAGTGGCTCATGCAACCATTTAAGTGGCTCAAAGGTTGGTATGTTACATAATACATGATTAATGTAATAGTTTCTTTCCAAAATTCTTTTAGAAGATATTGAAACATAATTTAGATATTTTTTCATAAGTTACTCTATATGATACAATATAAGGTGGAATGAAATAATGTCTATTAGGATTTAGTGAATTTGTGATATTGATTGATAGGTACAATATAATCATATATGTATATGATACATATATAAGCTATATAATGAAAATTGTGATTTTCATTCAAAGGTATACCACTTCATGCACATCAACCCTATAATGGACCCCTGATTTATTCACCCATACAAGCTATCATTTTATGAAATTTTTTCAAAAGATGAAATTTATAATACGTGAAGCGTAAATGTAATGAATTTATATACTATTCAATACATTTATTCATGCATTTTAACATTGGATGAAATGAAATTCATTGAGGACCATTTCGAAAACAAATATAAACCACTTCCATGAGATAATGGCGAGGAAGAATATTTACTCAATACATGGTCGAACGACATGGAACTCATAGATATCATATTATTTTTAATTAGAATACTAAGGTTATATCACACCATGGATGAAAGGAGAATCCTATTCAAATTTCAAGTGATTTAGTGTAGCCTGTAGATACACTATGGAGAGGATATGTCCTTTAGGTGCCCTTTGTGATCTTTACAAAACCATTTGATGACAATAGAGATGTTGTAGAAGATCTACAATGTAGGATACATACATATATATACAATAGCTCTTTATTTTAGTTTATAGATAGTTGGGAGATACTCATGAAAGAAATTTAATCACATCTACTCGATTTAATAATTGTTATTAGACCATAACTATTCCCTTTCTTTATTCCCCAAGATTACATTATTATGGATATTATGTTGTTTCAATTTTAATGTTTTTCATATTGTAGTGTTATATATATATACACTTATTTTTATATATTTACATATAAAAAATTTAATTGTATAAAATAATATTTACATATATTTACATATAAAATTAATTTTTAAATATATCAGTCATATAAGAATAATTATCACCATTTTATTTTTTAAAAATATGACCATTTTGTTTACCTTATAAAAATGATTGAAATTATATATCATATATATATATATATATATAATGGTTATATATATGTATATTTGCCTATACATGTGGTGAAAAATACATATTAATATATATATATATAGAAACAAACACACTCACACACACATATACAAACACATAGATTCATAAACAGATGCACACCCACACACACATACATAAATATAAATACACATATATTAAAATATATATATATATATGTTAAAATACCTACATACATACATATATATATATATGAATGTATACATATATAAATATACAGACACACCATTATATGATGAATTTATGTATATTTATATTAATATATCTAAATGAATATAGATATATAATAAAATAAATAAATATTAAAAAATATATATGAGTACATACAGAAATACATACATACATACATACATACATATGTATGTATTTTAATATATCATTATATAACTAGAAAGTTATTTGAGCGAGTGGTAAAGGAATTTTAGGGAAAAGTGATGTGAAAAGGGTCAAATCTCATATCTATTAATTTAAATAACAATTTACAAGTGTGATGATGACATTTATGGTGGGTTCTAGGCATTTAGCGCATGTTGTGGGAGGTCAATGTAATAATACGTGGTGAGGGTTCTAGGGTAAGTAACATTTCATGGTTTATTAATCGATTTTTTTTTAAAAATTAAATCATTTTTGAGAGCTAGAAACTTGTGAAAATGAAGGACCCACTTTATTAGAACTGAAAAAATATAGTAGTAAATCACACTATATTAGTGATATTTCTAATACTGAAAAAATAACATTGATTTGAAAGGATCTTAAAACATATCAGTTCTTTTTTGTAATGATAATAGTGATGTATATCATTGATAAAAATAATATTTTGTAGTAGTGATTAATGAAGGGTGTTGATAATTGGACAATAATATGGGAAATACTACAACGGTGAGTGCCTTTTCAGTGACTAATGTTATGTCCCTTATGGTTGAAATATACCTCTATCACAAATGGAGCATCAGAGATTAGACAACGACTAGTTTTTGGTTGAAAAAAGAATTTAATTAAGGATCATGTTTCTAATATCTAAGAGAACATGGGTTCAATTGGGAATGAGTCCTTTAATGATGATTTGTGTGAATTGAAAACTAATTCTTGAATGAGGAAAATGTTTGGTTGGACTACATATTTGAAGAAACCAGCGGTTATTGATTGGTAAATTGTGAAAAATACTATGAGTTCAAGGGTAAATTATATTTGATTCCTCAAAATATGCCAAATTGGAAATTACATAAAGTATTTCTTGAGTATTTATTATGTTTGGTAACTAATGTAGTGGATTTTGATTAACATATAAATCCATATCATTTGTTGTTTCGGTAAACAATATTGGATATATTAAAATAATTATCACTTAAAAACTAAAATCCCCATCCAAATTCCTCAAAATTCTCTAGATTTATATGTCTAGAAATATTATTGAGATGGAGTGGTGTGGTATGATATTTTAGTATTGTCTACCCAATTTGTGTCTAGGATTGACACATGAATACATGTCTATTCCCTTGTGATGAGGAAAATAACAACATCCACAATGTTCTCTATATAATATAATTCCACATCTTGGATATTTAATCCCAAAAACCAAATATAAGGTGAATAAGATAACATCATGTTCATTCCATTATTTATAAAGAATAAAAACTAGTTTTGAGAAATAATTTTTAATCAATTGTAAAATTATATTACCTCAATGAAAAAACAACTATAAGAAATGAAAATTCAAAATTTTATAAAAGAAAAACCAATTTTAAAACATATTTTAAATAATTATTTTTAACCAAAATAAATCAAAATTAAAATAACAAAAACAAGACATGAAAATTCCAAAATAGGATCTTCAACACATATCATGTACTGATAACATGGATCTTCTAATGATGAATGGAAAAACACTAACACAAATTTCATTTAATGCAATTTCTACTATACCAATACAATTATTTGTATTTTTTCCATTTTGTAATATAAAAATGACATCTACATGTATACCAGGATATGTGAGTTAGGGTGAGTTACAAAATAATCCAAATGGATACCTGAATCACTCCCATGGATTCATATATATGATCAATCATAAAACATGTAACCATTTTCATTCAAAAAATAGTTAAACATTTTACAGAAACAATTGTCTATAAAAAATGTAATATAAGGCATGTTATCCTATCAAAATAAACTCATACAACAATTTTCTTAATACAAGGTAACCTTACAAGGTTCACATGTATATCAAAGTTGTTCAGTATTCATATTAATTTTATGAGTGATGTGAAATATAAAATAATAATATAATTAAAATAATTTTCGATGATTATAAAATTCATCCACTAAGGATCATCAACTATCTATGTCATTCCCACTATTAACCATTATTGTCCCAGTAGATTTTCATTAAAACCCATGAGGGGTGAATTGAGTTCCTAAAAAAATTCTATAAATTATATTGACCCACATAAAAAATATTCAATATTATCAAATATATGTTGAGGAAATTAAGAGAATAAAAGTTGTAGGAAACATTATATTTATAGTGGTTTATGGTCAAAATAACCCCTTTTCAACTCCATAAAAACACTGTCTATATGGTGCATGATTTTTACTAAGATTTTCCATTGCATGGGGACCTCGAAAATTAAGTTCAAGAGACTACAAAATTTTTAAAAAGTGACAAATGATTTCACTAGGACCTCCTATGGCATAACATATCCACAATAATCAAACATAACAAAGTTAAATATGTTCTTACTTTTAAAAATAAATAAAAAATATGTAGAAAATATAGATGCTTCGACATGCAATTATATGAAGAAAATGGAAGTAGATCTAACTTCTTAGAGAATGGAAAAAATTTATACATCTAAATAACATGATTTTAATGTATATAAAACTTTAAATAACTTATCAATAGTATAGGATGTATTATTTTTAGTCACACAATAATAATATCTTGTGAAATGGAGCATTCACGAGCAGTAATTCTTATTATTTTAAACGATCTATATATTGACACTAGTTAAGGTTGTTATAAGAATCTAATAGAAAATATCAAAGGTTTTAAAAAACATTTATATGGACATCCATTCAAGATAATAGGAAATATGGGATATAGTACTAAAATGAAGAACACTATAAAAATAGCATACCTTATATCATCAAGATACTACAACCTATGATCTTAATTTGATGAGCTTGATAATGTTCCCTAAGTGGTAAACATTAACATCCCAACTACACTATGTATCCATTGGCTATGACTGAATCACTTGATGTTCGAACAAGAACCACTAACCAGCACGGTTTTCTAGTACCTCAAATGCAAATGAGGATGATGAAAAAGTTCTTTTGATGTTTAGGAGGATCAACTATGTATATTACTCTAACCCTAACTCCATATCAAAACAATATATGTTCATTCCTTTCATTATCTTTATAGAGAATTTTTAGGATATATATCATTTGAAATGCATTAAGTGTCCCTTGTTTATTTTTCAATATTGAATAAATTGTAACTAGTATAAGTGTAGGGAATCCCTATGGATCCTTTTGATGATAATAATAATTATAAAAGTTCTTATTATTGAATAGGTTCACCCATTGGTTTATTAGGAGGAGGTTGTTCCATGACAAAGAACATCCCACATTGTTTGAGAATAATTCAAAAATTTATATACCAAAAAAGCACATTGCTCCCATTAAGTTTCTATTTTTCAATGTAAAATTTTATGGTCAATCTTGATAATTATTCCATTTATATACAAAAGAATCTTTTATCCAGTGAGTATCAGATTTTATAACTAATTAAATAGGAATTTTATTAATTGGGCTCCCATTAAAATGACAAACCATTTTAAAATTCACCACAACCATCAATGCTCCAAGATACATATTTCACTAAGTTATTAGTTTTATTTAAAATTCCCCACATCAATTAATTATTAAGGTAGGTAATCATCCAAATCATAGCTTATAATATCCCTTTATTATTGAGTGGACAACCCTTTTTCCAATCCATCATATGGATATATTGAACTCTATTCCTATGATATTATTCACAAGGTTTTCACAACTATGTTTAGACCAATTCGTTTTTAAAAAATAGATTATCAATAGACAACCTAGGAGAACACTGATTTAGTAAATCTAAGACTAAATAATATAATGTAACATAAGAATTTATTTCCTTACAATAGATAATTCTAGGGAAGCCTACTTTAGAAAAACCTACCCAGTTGAATGATTGAGGTCCTGAAAAGTGCTACTTGGAAGGAATATCACACTTATAATTTAGAGGTGATTTTATTCTCAAAATATTATCTCATGTTATTACCTTTTATATATCCATGATTCTAGTAATTTAGTTTATAATCATATTCCCACCACCAAATAAATATGTTCAATCCATATAGATGTTTGACTCTTTACACAACCCACAATGTTATGTTACTTACCAAAAAAATACAAGTCAAACATATTCATATATATATAGATGAATCATATGTATAAGGTGCATATAGAATTAAGGTAAAGGTATAGAGTCATACGAAATTAGTAATCTCTGTATAAATAATCCCGAATTAATAGATAACCAATCCAATTAACTTTTCTAGCCACGGAAAGCCTCCAAAAATGTGAGTAGTCCAGACCCATGTCCATTTACCTAGGGATACATTAATCAAGAAAGAATTAAATTCATCATAACTCTAACACCCAATAAGTAAAAACTATATTCAAAAACTAAACTCCAGTTAATAACATCAATTATAAACTGAGGACATGGTAGATGGAAAACTAAATTCATTAAATTACCTAGAATGTAATGAAAGGTTCTATTTTGAGACAATTTAATAAATAAAATAAACAATAAAAAATATTATATTTTCCTAAAATTTTATAAATATTAATAAAGCATCGAATAACCATTAAATAAAAGAATAATTAAAATATTTAAAAATGAGATAAATATTTTTGAACAATTATTAAATGAATTATAATTATAACCCCTTTTATAATTTTCATCTTTCAAATTATTGAAATTCCATTATTTTTAATAGTAACAATTTATATGAATTTAAATATGAACACTTTCATGTTTACCATTACATTTAACTTTCATCCTCAATATATGATATTATATAAAATATAAACAATTTAAAATATAATTTCTATTAGGTAAACATTTTACATAATATTAATTTCATATACATAATTATCATTTAGTAATTGATAATATCATTCATCAAATCCTATTTTATGTATCTTAAATAACATTCAAATAAGATCTATTTTAATTTTGAACAATATATAATAATTAATTATTAAAAATTCATAATTTAAAAATAAATTTTTTAATTTTTGCCTTTATTTTATAATTTATAACTATTTATAAATTATTTATTATATGCTATAAATAAATAATATTACATATATCTCATAATAATTTCATTATAATTTAACTAAAGGTAATGTAAATATTAAAATTAAATATTGGGGAATAAAATGTTCCATAAAAATTTAATTAATTATATAAAATTATAAGTAATTAATTTATAATAATTTTGTAAATTAATATTTCCCAAAATACCATGTAAAATTATTTATAAAGATTTTACATACCATCGAAATCATTTTATATGTTAAAAAAATTTTATAAAAAAATTTTCAATGAATTTTGATAAGCCTTACACGTTGGGGAATTCCTGTGTAATGATAAATCCTTCAACCCTTACACAATCCATCTGGAAGATCCTTTATAAGGGTATAAAAAAATTTCTCTTTCAAATAAATTCTACATATGGGTAAGACCCTCATGTGTCCAGATTGAATGAGTGTATACTCCCTTTACCCTATGGTTGACATTCTACGTAAGGGTACAAAGGCCATGACACTTATGAAACACATATTGTGTAAATGTAAAATTAATATTACCTATATATATTAGTGTTACATGCATGGGTATGTGTTTTGTTTCTTTATGTACCATTAATAAAATTGTGTTTACCCTTACACAGTCCATGGTACTACCCTTACACGGTCAAATCTGTGTATGGGAATGTCCATAGGACCCTTACACAAAACGTTTTGGTTACCCATATAGAATTGATTTACATAACTTTATTGACCTTGTTTCCTTTATGAATGAAATATATATAATTTTACTCTCTCAGTTCCATTTACATATCCTTATTATGTAAGTAAAATCCATTTTTAAAAACTAAATTTCCATAAACACAAAACGTTGCTCTGTTTTTCAATTTTCTTCTTCATTTTATGAATTATTTAATAAATTTAAACATGGATTTTTCTAATACCACTGAAGGTTGATATAGTAGTCTAATAAATATTAAAAATGGAAACATAAGTGATTAAAAAACCTTTTGTAAGGTTCTCTTTGAATGATAACAGGAAATATGCTACAAAATTATGAAATGTAGAACACTGTAAATTTGGTGTACCTTACAACGACAAGACATAAAAACCATAAATCATATTTTGATTATTTTGATAAATCACATTGATTTGATAAAAATAATAATCCCACCTATATAGTAAATCCTTGGGTTTTACCTCAAAAACATTAAGTTTGAGTATGATATACAAGCCGCAATGGGATGCTTGTACCATTAATGTAAAAGAATAAGATGAAAGAGTTCTTCTAGTTTTAATGATGTTAAACAAAAAATAATCATCTAACATTAATTCCATCACATGATAGTATATTATATAGTCAATCAAGGATGATCTTTAATAGTTGCTGCATTTATACAAGAATAAATTCTCGAGTTGGTTTACATTAATCATATGAATATTTGACCTCCCATACATTTCATCTCACAAAATGGTATAATAAATGATAAATAATATGGGAGAATAATAAAGAATAATAGCATATCATTTAGTTTCATGCAATGGTATACCATTCAAGAAAATATAAATTTACAAGAAATATAAATATCACACATTGATATATACAAAAGTATTTAGGGAATATCCCATTCAATTGGATCACCATTTTTGTATTCAAACACCACCTTTAATTAAATATTAAAGATTAAATAATGTATTACTCAAAAATTTAAATATTTATTCTATTTTTAATGCCCCGACCCCAGCTACCCAGAGTCGGAGCATTACTTCGTAACATTGGCATGATCACAAAAGATCAAGTCTCGAAAGACCGATTAGTTTAGTAGCCTTAGAAACACTAGATACATTCATAAATGTTACATTACATCATAAAGTGAAAAAACTAATAACAAAGTCTTCATAGTCCACACTCATATCCTCTTCTGACTATCCCTGCAGGTCATTCATAAAATACTTCATCACATCCTGGAAAATATTAAAACATTGAAAGGGGTGAGCTCAGATGCTCAGTAAGGATAACAATAATGCGGATGCTTTCATAAATAAACATAAACATTTAAGGCAATGTATAACTAAAACAAAAGCCTTTTAAACTTTAACATCAACATAATATGGCAAAAGTAAAATGAGATAATGCCATTTACTTCCTCACATGGATATTCTACTGGTCGAATAATCACATGCAATATCAATAACCACTTTCATAATGATGGAATGCATAATGCCAGACTATCATAACCACGTAGCCAAGGCCTCGTGCCAAGACCACAAATAAGATTTTGTCAAGGCCTCGTGCCAAGACACTAGTTTGTCTCATGAGACCTGCCGATGCATCGAGGAGCTATAGCGGGCTCCACCCGTCAGTTATTAAGTCCAATGCATTCCTCATATGAATAGGTTTAAACATATCATAAACCATAACATAATCGTATCACATAAAACATGCATAAAGGAAACATAACAGTTCCACATTTCAATCACAAGATATAAATACAACACATTGATATAATAAAAACGCTTTCAAAACCATTTTCAATACCAAAATAAAATAAAGTTAAAACTTTGTATTTATTTTTCATTAAAAAAATGATGGCTTGTAGAGGAATCCTAAACTCAAATAATGGTCACGGCGGTGGAGAAGTCGTTGTCTCCGTATAAGTACAGAAAGAAAAACATTCCGTTTTTGTCGTTTAGTAAAATGCTTCGTATAAAAAGATTCCTTTTGAATAAACATAAAAGTCAAAGGGGTTTATACACCGTATAAAAGAAAGTTGTGTATAAAACCAAATATGACTCAATGAAAGGAGATTGAGACGAAGTCCTTAAAAAGATCATTTTTAAAACAAAATAGATCTATTATGTGTATTCACTATAGGTACACATAATGAAAGTAAAAATACAAAATAGGACATAATAACATCATGACATAATTTGAAAGTAGTAGATTAACCCAAAGAATGGAAGTTGGGTTAAGAAGTTCCCTTAAAAAGGTCATTTTTTTTAAATAAAATAGATCTTTTATGTGTATTCAATATAAGTACACATAAATAAAGTACAAATACAAGATAATACATAATAATATCATGACATAATTTGAAAGTAGAAGATTAACCCAAAGAATGGAAGTTGGGGTAAGAAATTCCCTTACAAAGGTCATTTTTTTAAATAAAATAGATCTTTTATGTGTATTCACTATAAGTACACATAAATAAAGTACAAATACAAGATAATACATAATAATATCATGACATAATTTGAAAGTAGGAGATTAACCCAAAGAATGGAAGTTGGGTTAAGAAATTCCCTTACCTCGTGTCCGACTTGACTCAACCGTTCTTTAACCTCCTGAACAATAAACTAGAGTTAATATCTACCTTATTAAGAACCATTTTAAATTTCATTATCCTTTTTATATCACTTATTACAATGTTATGAACATTATGTAATTATTTAAGTTAATAACGGTCGTTTTGTCGATCTTTGGTACTTGAGTCAACAATAACCTTCTTATAATTACAAGTTGTTAATGTGGTGAAATATACATTATATCCAGAATTATATTCATGATGTAGATATCATATATATCATATATATCCATTATATACATTCATTCATAATATTACGTAACATTTAGAGGTAAGAAATGAAATGCACCGTTCATGGAGACGGTAAGCCGTACGTACGCATGAACGCTACTTTCATTTCTATTTCGTATTTAATGTAATGAAATCATAATTATATAAAGGTATAATATAGTTCCAGTATAATATCATATATAATATCATTTACTCTATCCATTATACATCCCACATATGGCATTAACGATTCACATCACTTTGAGGGGGCGGTAGTCCGCACTTCCTAAAATGAAATTATCGCGTTTTACCCATAATGGAAATCATAAAGTATGCCATAAATGAGAAATACATAATCATAAGTAAAACATAAAAATATTATATATCATATATAAAAATAGTGACATCTTAATGGCCACCTTTGAAGGTGTTATATGAGTGTTGAACAATCATCGTTTCGTGAGGCAGAAATTCGCCATCCACAGAAACCGTATGTTCTTTAACCATTAGATGTAGGTGTGTGTAAGTGTATCTCTAATCCTTCTTATAAAAACATCCTAGTATATTTAGGATACTGTTGTTGTTACAAAAGAAATGAATAAAAAGAGTTTAGGGGGTTGGATAAGAAAAATAGAACAAAACAACATTAGAGAAGACATTACCTCAAACTCGGGTAACTCTTTTTGATTTGAGACAAAGGATTCCTTGAAAAGAGTTCTGCCCAAAGTGAGGCTTCTAAGAGTAAGAGGGGGAATTTGGGAGAGTATTTGGGCAGAGGTTGGCCGAGCCAAATGGCTTGATGGTGTGAATAAGGTGGAAGAGGTGGGGGCCTTTTATAAGTGGAGAGGAGGGGCACTTTTGGAAAGTAATGAAAAGTCACTTTATTATAAAATGAGTTTCGGATTTTAGAGGTCCCACACTTATATAATTAGAGGCTAAGGTGATAAGGGTTCTACATCTCCTCATCCAATAGGCTATGGACAAGTGTAAGCCTTGGATTTTGCATTATCTTCCCATTTTATTTAAATCGTTAAATAATGAGGTCATCGTTGCATCATCATGATGTCATATATAATTTAATTTATTTAATTTCTAAAAATTATAAAAAAGCTACTATGATGTAGGAAATATTTTTAGCTTTCTAATGATTATTTATAATCAAAATTTGGACTTGTGTAACCCCACTTAAAAACTGTTTTAGTAAAACAACTCATGTTTGTGTCAATTTAATTTTAACATTAAATATATATATATTAATGTCATTTTCCAACCAAAGTGGCTCCATGGGGTCCCCAAGTTGACCCATGGGTTGTCTTGGTCGGCCATGACTCATACAATAGGAGTAGGACAAGTTTCAAGCTCATCTCATTTAATTAAAACATTATTTTTACCTTAAACTACACTAATTACCTCTAATCTCGATTAAGAACTTAAAAGTTACTATTCACCAAAAATTATTTTGATCTCATTGAACCACATTTTACTTCTTAATGACAACCATGTATGTCGGATTTTTGAAAATCAAATCACAGAAGTGGTAATATTTCATTTAAATGAAAAATCAATTATTTAACTATCACTTAGTGGTTTCACTATTCATCAAAAATTGATGTTTTTCAGAACAATGCCAAAATTTCACCCTAAGCTATAATTGATATTCTGAATTCAAAAATGATGTATATTTTAAAAAATTCCAAACATATAAGTTGCATTGATTAATTTTATAATTAATTCCCGCTGTCACAACAAATAGCGTGTTTTTAAGAAACACTTTATATCAAAAGATTGGCAATTGTTTATGTCCAATTTCAATGTTAAATTAATTCTAATGACCACCATTGGATAAAATGGTAAAAATATATTCTAATTATACTTTAAAACCACTAAATAGTATAATTTATCACTATAAATTATTTTGATTAAAAAAGTAGTTTTTAGTATTTTTCACTATTCATAAAAAAATTGGAAGTTCTCAGAAAGTTACAAAAAATTCAACTTAGGATAATTTCGATATGACGAATACAAAAATGAAGTCCATTTTGAAATATAAAATTTCTATAATTTTAAAAAGTGGTTATTACTATTCATAACGGCTACTTTGATTAGTCGCTGTGTTTTAGAAGTCTAAGTTGCGTACAATGCAAGCCATTGCATTATTGAATGAGAAGCGTATCGTGGAAGCTCGGGGTGTTACATTCTCCCCTCCTTCAATAAATTGCGTCCTCGCAATTTGAAATATTTTTCTTTTAAAATAAAAGGTTGAAAAGAGAAAATACCTTTGAGGAAAACCCACATCGGAAATAAGGTTAATAAATATATAACATTAAAAGAAAGCAAGATAAGTACAAAGGTCACCCGATATAGCCCATTCTAGGATTCTATGAAAATATGGATATGGAGGAGAAACAAACCATTAAGGTCTGATGGAGAGTTATAGAAAACAGGATTAGGAGAAAGTTTAACCACAAGAAAATCACAAACTTGTGATTGGTTAAACGGACATTGAATCCCCAGTTGGAAAAGTTAACCGACAACATTTTCGTTTTAAGTTACCTTTTATAATGTTGAGGAATTTAGTTAGGAAATTTACTAAGAACGTAAGGGAATATACATACTTGTCATGTAGACTTTCATTCTTTAATAAATCTTTACCAAAAACCCATCTTTCACTCTAAAAGGTAATAGAACTCAAAAATATTATACTTATCCTAATTGTATAAGGTTCCAAATGATAACTCGTACCATTTAGATTGGTAAAACTATTTTGTAATAACCAGGGACTTCATGTAGGCTAGTGGTAGGAAATAAAGGCTTGTCGCACTATGGTTGTGGGTTCGATTCCTGCAGCTTTCTCCGATGCGACGGGTTATGCCCCACCCTGCAGGTTGTCCTTTTCCTAAAACTATAGTATCATAATATTCCAAAAATAATCTTCATAAATTTTTTAACCTTAAACAATACTATCCAAAGATCAACTTAATCCACTCCAACCATTATAGTTATCCAAAATACCTCTGTCCAGACTTTCTCTAGAAGGTCTCTAAATTCCAAAATCAATTTATCAGATTCCCCAAACAAAGTAAAGTTTCTCTTATTGTCACATACTAAAAATATAATTACCTTCATCATATTAAAACCTTACTGAAATCAACGAGTACTGCAGTACAATCCTTATATATATATCACATTATTCTAATAACCAGAATATAATCCATGAGTCCAAAAGCACCATTACATTTGTTATTCTGCTTCAACTGTAGTAACAACATAAGATTGTCCTTGATCCCTTGGCCTTTTCTGAGGTAAGTTTCCCTGACGCTTAGGACATTCATTTGCATAATGCCCCATTTCCCTACAATTGTAGCATTCAACTTTGACAGCCTCTTTCTTTCCCTTCCAATCACGAGCCTGGTGACCCTTTTCTCCACATTTATAACAAACTCCCATTCCTTTTAGGCACGTACCAGGGTGATTCTTCCCACAATTATCACATAATGGAAAATCCTTCTTTCCCTTTTTCCCTTTATCTGTCTCTTGTTCCTCCGTTCTCTTCTTCTCTTGCTTTACTTTGTTGTCATAAGACTTAGAGAATTCCTTTTCTGTCTTGATAGAACTCAAGACAATATCTTCGTATGATGAGAAGGATTGTGATACTAAAGCTCGACAGAGAAATGGATTTAACCCATCAAAGAAACGATCAATCTTACTCCTTGGGTTACATATATAATCGGCAGCATGCCTCGCTAAGCTTGTAAAGTTAGCCTCATACTTTCCGACATTCTCATCCTCCTTCTGTCTCAAACTCAAAAATTGCCTTTCCATATCTGCTCGATGGTCACGAGGAAAGTATTTTTCTAAGAAAATATCTTTGAAATCCCTCCATTCCATATTCGATACGTCATCATCTTCCTTTTTGTTTTGAATCAATGACCACCATTGATCAGCATCTCCAGTGAGGCGGTAAAATGCCATGACAACCTTCTCCCTTTCACTACTACCCAAGGCATGGAATATTTTCTCTAAATAATTTATCCATTGCTCAGCTACTATAGGATTTGTACATCCATTGAAGGTTGGTGGTTTTTGCCTCATGAAACGGTCTAGCATTGATCCTCCACGTTGCGGATCAGGGTGCTCCATACGAGTAAGGTTATTATTCATAACCTGAGTGAGTTGTCCCAGTATGGTAATAAGTTTATCAGCACCAGTTGTATCTCCAGATCCACAATAATTATCTTGAGTAGGAGGGAAATCCCTACACGGAGTGCGCGCATTGATACGGTTTCCATTTCTTCCACTAGGCGCCATTTCTAAAAAATTTCATAAACTAGATCAGTTTATGAATCAAAATACATAATCCCATACTTATAAAACACTTAACATAAATTGAAATATTTATGGATATAATCCATAATCATAAAAAGAAATGTTTCCTTTGAGAAAGTATATACTCATAACCCTTCATAGTGGTTTGTAAAGAAAATAAGAATTATCCTAAGCATATCCCCCGGGAGTGTCGTAACCAAGAGTGCAGCAAGGCCCGTTGTCGTGCACCAGTTCCCGTTCGATTCTAGCTCAAAGCGGTGTTTTCAGGTTTTACCCCTAGGTAGATATGTGCCAGAGCCGCCTCTACCTGCTCGTATCCAGATAGGGATGTATTGCTCGGAAAACTCACAAAATCTCTACAATACCAAAATTCTAGTAAGTTCTTCTATACTAATCCTCAAAGTCTATCTTCGGGCTATGTGCTCTAATCAGAGTTTATCTAAATCTAGCTTCCAAGGTTAGTACTAAACTGTCTCTGATACCAACTGTAACGCCCCGACCCCAGCTACCCAGAGTCGGTGCATTACTTCGTAACATTGGCATGATCACAAAAGATCAAGTCTCGAAAGACCGATTAGTTTAGTAGCCTTGGAAACACTAGATACATTCATAAATGTTACATTACATCATAAAGTGAAAAAACTAATAAAAAAGTCTTCATAGTCCACACTCATATCTTCTTCTGACTATCCCTGCAGGTCATTCATAAAATAATTCTTCACATCCTGGAAAATATTAAAACATTGAAAGGGGTGAGCTCAGATGCTCAGTAAGGATAACAATATTGCGGAAGCTTTCATAAATAAACATAAACATTTAAGGCAATGTATAACTAAAACAAAAGCCTTTTAAACTTGAACATCAACATAATATGGCAAAAGTAAAATGAGATAATGCCATTTACTTCTTCACATGGATATTCTACTGGTCGAATAATCACATGCAATATCAATAGCCACTTTCATAATGATGGAATGCATAATGCCAGACTATCATAACCACGTAGCCAAGGCCTCGTGCCAAGACCACAAATAAGATTTTGTCAAGGCCTCGTGCCAAGACACTAGTTTGTCTCATGAGACCTGCCGATGCATCGAGGAGCTATAGCGGGCTCCACCCGTCACTTATTAAGTCCAATGCATTCCTCATATGAATAGGATTAAACATATCATAAACCATAACATAATCGTATCACATAAAACATGCATAAAGGAAACATAACAGTTCCATATTTCAATCACAAGATATAAATACAACACATTGATATAATAAAAATGCTTTCAAAACCATTTTCAATACCAAAATAAAATAAAGTTAAAACATTGTATTTATTTTTCATTAAAAAAAATGATGGCTTGTAGAGGAAGCCAAAACTCAAATAATGGTCACGGCGGTGGAGAAGTCGTTGTCGCCGCATAAGTACATAAAGAAAAACATTCCATTTTGGTCGTTTAGTAAAACGCTTCGTATAAAAATATTCCTTTTGAATAAACGTAAAATTCAAAGGGGTTTATACACCGTAAAAAAGAAAGTTGTTTATAAAACCAAATATGCCTCAATGAAAGGAGATTGAGACGAAGTCCTTAAAAAGAACATTTTTAAAATAAAAAAAATCTATTATGTGTATTCACTATAGGTACACATAAAGAAAGTAAAAATACAAAATAGGACATAATAACATCATGACATAATTTGAAAGTAGGAGATTAACCCAAAGAATGGAAGTTGGGTTAAGAAGTTCCCTTAAAAAGGTCAATTTTTTAAATAAAATAGATCTTTTATGTGTATTCACTATAAGTACACATAAATAAAGTACAAATACAAGATAACACATAATAATATCATGACATAATTTGAAAGTAGGAGATTAACCCAAAGAATGGAAGTTGGGTTAAGAAATTCCCTTACAAAGGTCATTTTTTTAAATAAAATAGATCTTTTATGTGTATTCACTATAAGTACACATAAATAAAGTACAAATACAAGATTATACATAATAATATCATGACATAATTTTAAAGTAGGAGATTAACCCAAAGAATGGACGTTGGGTTAAGAAATTCCTTTACCTCGTGTCCGACTTGACTCAACCGTTCTTTAACCTCCTGAATAATAAACTAGAGTTAATATCTACATTATTAAGAACCATTTTCAATTTCATTATCCTTTTTATATCACTTATTACAATGTTATGAACATTATGTAATTATTTAAGTTAATAACGGTCGTTTTGTCGATCTTTGGTATTTGAGTCAACAATAACCTTCTTATAATTACAAGTTGTTCATGTGGTGAAATATACATTATATCCAGAATTATATTCATGATGTAGATATCATATATATCATATATATCCATTATATACATTCATTCATAATATTACGTAATATTTAGAGGTAATAAATGAAATGCACCGTTCATGGAGACGGTAAGCCGTACGTACGAATGAACGCTACTTTCATTTCTATTTCGTATTTAATGTAATGAAATCATAATTATATAAAGGTATAATATAGTTCCAGTATAATATCATATATAATATCATTTACTCCATCCTTTATACATCCCACATATGGCATTAACGATTCACATCACTTTGAGGGGGCGGTAGTCCGCACTTCCTAAAATGAAATTATCGCGTTTTACCCATAATGGAAATCATAAAGTATGCCATAAATGAGAAATACAGATGCATAAGTAAAACATAAACATATTATATATCATATATAAAAATAGTGACATCTTAATGGCCACCTTTGAAGGTGTTATATGAGTGTTGAACAATCATCGTTTCGTGAGGCAGAAATTCGCCATCCACAGAAACCGTATGTTCTTTAACCATTAGATGTAGGTGTGTGTAAGTGTAGCTCGAATCCTTCTTATAACAACATCCTAGTATATTGAGGATACTGGTGTTGTTACAAAAGAAATGAATAAAAAGAGGTTATGGGTTTGGATAAGAAAAATAGAAAAAAACAACATTAGAGAAGATATTACCTCAAAATCGGGTAACTCTTTTTGATTTGAGCCAAAGGTTTCCTTGAGAAGAGTTATTCCCAAAGTGAGGCTTCTAAGAGTAAGAGGGGGAAGTTGTGAGAGTATTTGGGCAGAGGTTGGCCGAGCCAAATGGCTTGAAGGTGTGAATAAGGTGGAAGAGGTGGGGGCCTTTTATAAGTGGAGAGGAGGGGCACTTTTGGAAAGTAATGAAAATTCACTTTATTATAAAATGAGTTTCGGGTTTTACAGGTCCCAAACTTATATAATTAGAGGATAAGGTGATAAGGGTTCTAAATATCCTCATCCAATAGGCTTTGGACAAGTGTAAGCCTTGTATTTTGCATTATCTTCCCATTTTATTTAAATCGTTAAATAATGAGGTCATCGCTGCATCATCATGATGTCATAAATAATTTAATTTATTTAATGTCTAAAAATTATAAAAAAAATACTATGATGTATGAAATATTTTTATCTTTCTAATGAATAATTATAATTAAAATTTGGACTTGTGTAACCCCACTTAAAAACTGTTTTAGTAAAAAAACTCATGTTTGTGTCAATTTAATTTTAACATTAAATATATATATATTAATGTCATTTTCCAACCAAAGTGGCTCCATGGGGTCCCCAAGTTGACCCATGGGTTTTCTTGGTCGGCCATGACTCACCCAATAGGATTAGGACAAGTGTCAAGCTCATCTCATTTTATTAAAACATTATTTTTACCTTAAACTACACTAATTACCTCTAATCGCGATTAAGAACTTAAAAGTTACTATTCACCAAAAATTATTTTGATCTCATTGAACCAAATTTTACTTCTTAATGACAACCATGTATGTCGGATTTTTGAAAATCAAATCACAGAAGTGGTAATATTTCATTTAAATGAAAAATCAGTTATTTAACTATCACTTAGTGGTTTCACTATTCATCATAAATTGATGTTTTTCAGAACAATGCCAAAATTTCACCCTAAGCTATAATTGATATTCCGAATTCAAAAATGATGTCTATTTTACAAAATTCCAAACATATAAGTTGCATTAATTAATTTTATAATTAATTCCCGCTGTCACAACAAATAGCGTGTTTTTGAGAAACAATTTATATCAAAAGATTGGCAATTGTTTATGTCCAATTTCAATGTTAAATTTATTCTAATGACCACCATTGGATAAAATGGTAAAAATATATTCTAATTATACTTTAAAACCACTAAATAGTATAATTTATCACTATAAATTATTTTGATTAAAAAAGTTGTTTTTAGTATTTTTCACTATTCATAAAAAAATTAGAAGTTCTCAGAAAGTTACAAAAAATTCAACTAAGGATAATTTCGATATTACGAATACAAAAATGAAGTCCATTTTGAAATATAAAATTTCTATAATTTTTAAAAGTGGTTATTACTATTCATAACGGCTACTTTGATTAGTCGCTGTGTTTTAGAACTCTAAGTTGCGTACAATGCAAGCCATTGCATTATTGAATGAGAAGCGTATCGTGGAAGCTCGGGGTGTTACACTATTTCCGGTGATCTTCTTCTCCAAAAGTAGGAATCGTAGATGTATCCATTTTTAGTATCTACGGTCTTCATTAGAACTACTTGATTTCTTATAAATGTATTATTAAATTATTCATTATTTGTTATCCAAACATCACTAATTTTGATAATACTAAATGAAGGATTTGAATTCTGTTGAAATATTTGAATGGTAATAAGTTCATCAATGTTGTAATAAAATATTGATACATACAAATAATATTTGGTTTCCTAATTCTTCACCATCACACTACTTCATTTTTATTAGAAATTGAATTCCAAAGGACTTCAGTTTTCGTATAAGCCTCTTGAAAAAATGTAATCATTTACTATATTCTTTTATTGTTTGACTTGGATTCCAATTATATCAATTCACATTAAATTTAAGAGTTAGAATCTAATTATAAGACATTTTTTACCATATTTATTTATCATGATTATGTGACTTTATTCTATTTATATGAAATTAGAATAGTATTTACTGATGATCATATGAATCCTTTGTATGATCTTATGCTATTAATAAACCTTTATTTAGATTTCAAGACTCTACCACAAGTCTTTCTTACTTATTTAAATCCTTCCTCATAATAATTAGAGTCCAATGAAATTATTTATCATATAACTTCAAAAAAATTTATGTATTCAAGTATTATCTAAATTTCCTTAAAACTAAGGAAACACAATCCATTACAGAGGATTCATGACTTGAAAATATGAATTGTAGTCTTATAAAATATTATTTTAATAAAATAAAATCAGCTTTGAAAATCATTTCTAAGTTTATTAGATTTATTTTAATAATTCAGAAAAACCCATTATAAAAAAATTATGATATTGGTGAGCATAAAAACATAAGATAAAATGGTATATGTTTGATTAACATTAGTATGATCAACAATCTTCCTTTTTTTAATGAAAACAAAAACCATAAAATTTAAACAAGAAATTAAACAGTACATTACATAAAAGTATAATACATATCTAAATATTGTAAAATGTTACAAATCATAATGGTTCAGAATATTAATGTTGAATAAAATTTTTGATGTGTTCCATTTTCATCACACCCTTCTTGTGATATCAAAAATTTGTTAAAATAATAGTATAACACACTTAATATTACACATTGAAATGGATAATTGTAAGAATATATGGCTAAAATGAAATATTCTTTTTTAATTTGGATTTTATGATGTTGTTAAAAGAAAATACATGAACATAAATACAAAATAAACAACAAACATCCAAATAAGATAATTGAAATGGGAATGAGGCACAGAATATCATTGAATAAATAATATAATTATAATGAGATACATGTAAAAAATGTAATAAAAACAAAGAGATGACTATTAATAGTATTGAGGTTGGGGATGACTGAAGGATGAATGTTTTTTAGTTAAATAATATGATGTTGTTTCTTAAATTAAATGTGTAAGAAAGGATCTAGTTCGCGAGTAGCCGAGATAGAAGGTTCTAGATGGTGATTGTTAGAAAAATGTACAACTAAGTTGAATCTCACCCAATACCGATTATATTACCCTTGGAAATATACCATGTACTGGACATAATGTTTTTTTTATGTTCCCTTAACATTTTCTTTATCATACTTATTTGATGTATATAACTAGATTCGGGCAGAGTTTCAAGGTAGATAAACTAGTTTGACTTATTAAGAAGACTTCTGATTCACATACTGAAATAAAGTGGAAAGATCAAAGGTAACCTCTATCTTCTTCTTAGCTATATGAAATCATTCAATAAGGGAAGTATGTATTGATATTTTTCCTCTCAAATGTTAATGTACATTTTCAAAAAAGCCAATTCATTTTATTATTAACTCTATAAATAAATATAGAATGACAGAGTATCCATTCCAAAACATCTGTATAGAAATATTTACACCTTCCTACAAACATGAATTACATTCATTACTTGAAAACAATTCCTCAATAGTTCCACTTGAATACATGAAAATTAGTTAGTATATATAGAAGTGATAGGTGTATGATGTGGGTCTCTATGATCAACCAATAAATTTCCACTTACAATATCCTTTTTAAGCTAAATTGGATCATGTTTTGATTCATAAAAATATGAGGAGAAAATTTTTTAGGAGTCTAAATTAAAGGAATTCTCATGTTTTCTTAATGGATATGGTCCAATAAAACACAACCTATATTGAACTCCATTTCACAAACACATATTTATTCCTGATTTTCAACATAATTTTCCAACAAATAAAAATAGAGTATCTTGACTTAAAGTGTTTTTGGGAGATTAGACACATAAATACATAATATTAAATGTAAATACATAATATTTAACTAAAAATCATCATAATACTCCTCAAATCTATGTATCTTTTAAAAATTTATAGGATACCCTGAGGAAAATTCATAAGGAAAATACTGACATAGAAATCCCAATAATGAAATAAACATGGAAATAAAGAATAACAAGGAAGTTAAGGGGAATAAAATGATATAATAAAAAGAATTTTCATAATC
The DNA here is from genome assembly GCA_963277665.1 of Viscum album. Classification (NCBI taxonomy): domain Eukaryota; kingdom Viridiplantae; phylum Streptophyta; class Magnoliopsida; order Santalales; family Viscaceae; genus Viscum; species Viscum album. Next base: position 2,013,009,941 of record OY728120.1, read on the forward strand.
ATGGAAATATAGAATAATTAAATAATATTATAATATTATTAAATCATACGATGGGAAAAAACACAATACATGACATTATAAATATAAGTCAAGGTTGACCCCTAAGGCCATCATCATAATATCGGGAAAATTTCTATGGTGGATTGAGATTAATTTCCATTCCCCTAAGCATGGTGGAAAAATCTCAATGGTGAATTATTCTCACTCCCTAATACATTAAATAAAATATCATTAGATATAAATATTTACCCAATTCATTGGTTCTATATATAATTTTGGAACCACCTTCCACATAACATAGAGTTCACCGCTTATACACCATACATGGTATCTCATGATATAAAAAAGATAACCATTAATTATAGGGATATATAATTCTAGTCCCATTAATCATAAAATTAAAATCATAATATATAGATGAATATGTGTTCCACATGAGAAAAATAAACCATACATAAAGCATAAGCATGATAAATCCCCTGAGAAAGATGTTGGTTTTGTAATATTATATAAAAGAATAATCAATGGACATATCATGTGGATTACTATGAGAATAAGGAATTAAATCATTTTGGAGAATCATATTTTAATAAAGAAGAATAAGTCTTTATCATTCTGTTCCATTATAGGAAAATTCATGATAATGACAAGGAGAAGTAATAATAAAAATGAACCACACAGGCGATGATCTTCGAAATGTGCATCAGGTCCTACAAATGAGGGAAATATATTATTTTCTCCCTTTATATTATAACTGATATAAGGTAGTTATTCATAAAATAAATACGGATTTGAAAATCCATTCACAGTGAAAAAATTTAATGGATGATACACTTGTCATGAAATAAGACATCGTAATCATTTATTTTAATGATTTAAAAACTCTATTATTGAAATACAAAACCATAATAAAGGTTAGAAGACATTATTTTGAAAAAAGTGAGGGGATATATGAAGGTATCATGGGATAAAAAATTATTTAGTTTACAATTAAAAAAGATAACATCAGTGGGAATGGAAATTATTCACAAAGATGAGAAACCATTATTTAATAGAATTTGAATTATTCTTAATATAGTTACATTTTTGAGAAGGAAGAGAATTAATAAATGATGAATATTTTAATCAAAATGGTTCTTCCAAGATAAAAATACGATATTCATATGATATTAAAGATGATGCTAAAGGATAAACATTATAACTGAAAATATTTATATTTAGATATGAAAAACCATTATATTTTAGGGAAGTTATCAAACATATCCCATAATAAGGAATTTAATGAATAGAAGTGATCATTAAAAGTTGACAAATAATTCAATATTTTTTAAGTCACGGGGAATGTTTTTACACCATAAAAATCGATACTGTTGCATAATATCATTGTATGCATTAATGAAGGTTGAATGATTTAGAAGCACATACAGTTGGGATAACACTTTAGTTGAAGAGTATTTGAAGAAAAAAACATTATTTGGATAAGTAAATCCCATGAATTAAAAAATACGATATGTTTTTTCTGATGAAAAATCAATAGAACACTAAAAAAATGAAACATAGTGCATAAAATGTAACAGGTCTCATAGAATCATAATTAAGATCAACAAAACCCTTAACATTTATCTTGATTTTCTTGAACAAGGTCTAACCTCCTATATAAAAAACATAATTAAATATTTCATTTGTAATCATAATATACATTAATTTAGTCAGTTTTTCTATATTTGCCAACATTTTTTTTATAGTATTGTCTGTTTTAACTATTTTAATATGAGGTGTCTCAGTATTCAATTTTCATCTAAATTAAATCATTATAAGATCATTAATTTTAATATAATGGATAACTTATAATGATTTATGAAATTTCAATTTCCTTTAATTTTTGTTTCATTCTTTATCCTTGATGATAAAATCGATGATAAGCATTGTTTTTATAGATAAGAGTTGATGAAATGGTGGTGTCGACCATGGTGCGTCTTTGGCCTGGTCTAGTGGTTGATTGTGGGTGGTCAATTTCATTTACAAAATATAACATTGAGTACCAATATAAATATTATCTAGAACTCCAAATGGTTCCCTCATCCACAACTAAGTATGGGCCTTCTTTCCACTGATAGGTAGCCAATTGGGGTTTCAAACCCAATGAAACATAAGGACTTGCATTGGTTGAGAGGATGGGAGGTCGTTCTCATCACACCATTTTCGGGGAATATTTGTCAACTCTAGGACTATATTATAGATTAATGATATGTTTTTGAATCTATTAATAATGCCAATACATGACTAATTACCCTAAATATAAGATTATAGGTTAATTTCTCTTTATAAAAAAGAAAGGGGATCTCATTGATAGTCAAATGAAAATGAATCATGTTAGTGAGTTCATATGAATATATTTTAGGTTATCCATCCATTTTTAGGTAATTGGTATCCTCTTATGTGGTGATGAAATATAAGCAAGAACATCAAAATTTTATTCCACGGAGGAAGGTCATTTGATATTCTGAGGAGTGGATTGAGCCATTATGTGTTTTCTTGCATATATTTGTTGTTGTAGGAATCATATCCTATGTATTTTTCTACACCTGGGTAGTTTAACATCTTATTATCGAGGTTTACACACCGAGGATGCCATTATTATTAGGGTTTACACACCAAGGATTCCCTTATTATCGGGGCTTTCATACTGTTGTTTCCCTTATTATCGGGGCTTACACACTGATTTTTCCATTATTGTTGTGGCTTAAATACTGTGGTTTCCCTTGTTATTGGGACTAAAACATTGAGTTTTCCCATATTATCAGATCATTCATACTGAGGTTTCCCATATTATCAAGGCATAAACAATGTGGTTTTCCTTATTATATAGGCTTACCCACTGAGGTTTCCCTTATTATTGGGGCATACACACTAAGGTTTCCATTATTATCATAGCTTACACACTGAGGATACCTTAATTATTGGGGATTACACACATAGGTTTCCCTTTGATATTGACTACTTGCATGCCTGTCAGGTGTTGATTTACCTCTTGATATACCATGGGTGTTTTCATGACAGGTGGGAGAATATATTCCAGAAATTCAAAAAGACAATCATATGATCTCGATGAATTTTACGAAGGAAATTGTGTATACTATATGGAATATCCATGGGGTTATCTCATGATTGATGTTGGCTTTCCCAATAGACATTTCAGCATAAATATGGTTTTCCCTAGAAGCCATTGAATTTCCTATATAGATTCTCTAGAGGGTGTCACATGATCTAATATACCTTCACTAGTGTCTTCTCCAGAGCTATATGACACATATATAGGGAATCACAAGATTTAATGTGGCATGTATTGTATGGTGTCACATATCATAGATGACATCACTGGAGGGCATCACAAGACCTATATGGCTTACATAGAGGGAGTAGTGAGAGTTAATTCAGATGACCAGGTGCTACCTCTTGGTTTAGATAACCTAAATTTGCACCATTATTTGAGTCATGCAACATGTCTGAAGATAACTACATTACATGGACAACGAGCCCAAAGGGATTCATGGGAATAGGGTGACATGACCAGGGGTGCCACATGACATTCTATGACATGTCTAGGGGTCTTTCCAAGTTCCAAATAGTATACCAAAAGAATGTTTCATGATTTGAGGAACGTGTCCTAGTGTTGTCATGTGTTGTGGATAGTTCACGTAATGAAAAAAAGGATTAGGGTATATGTTTCTTTAGAATGTTGGGTCCGAAGCCTAATTTAATATTAAAGAAAACCAAATACCTCTTTAATTGGGTAGCGGGAGACCCATTACATAGCCCAAAGGCCCAGTGGGCATATTTCACATTGCATGGCCCGTTGGACCATTTTTTTGGCCGATGACCCATTATGTGAATAATACTGCTATAGTACCCACGCTGCTACTATACTACATAGTACTCGCCGCTGCTACAGTACCCTACCGCCGCTATAGTTACATGCTACTGCTACAGTTCCCACCGTTGCAACAGTACTTCCACTACTACAGTACGATATAGTACTACTACAGTACCTGCACTTAGTGGGTTTTGAACCCCCATTTTTCATGTAGAATTAAGGGGTTCTTACCACTAAACCAAACCCCAACTACGCAGTGTATATGTTATTTTGCTTATATATCTTGCATTTAGTCTTTTTCTAGCATTTATATCATTATTGTATTATACTTGTTTAGTGTTGTCTTATTTTATGTCTCTCATGATCTATTAGGTGTGTGGGTTGTCCTTCGGGTGTCTTTCCTAATGTCATTCACATGATCTATGAATGATCTCATGAAGTGTTTTGGCATGTCTCACGATAGCTCTTTCTATTCACATGAGTATTACCTGATGGAAGACTTGCTAGTCATGAGATTAGTCACTTCAAGAGATCCACTCTGGTGTTTGGGTTAGATGATTCACATGGATGCAAAAAAATTCAACCATTCATCCAAGAGTCAAGACATACTGCCTTCAATAGACAAATTTTTTTATATGTTGGGTTGTTGAATTTATAGGCCTCGACACCCTGGTTGTTCCCCGGTTTGTGAAGTGTATCTAGTGAGAATCATGGATGGAGTGGAGAAAGGGCTCTAGAACCAAAAATATTTGTGAGTCTCTACTGTGGAACACTTCAAGGGTGTCACCTTATATTTTGTGACCACGACTCCCCCCAATCAAAACACTTTTATTGGATTATATCAAATTAATTAGGACTTGTTGGATCATGAATATATTCCAACGGAATTCCCAAATGACTTATTTTCATGACTAAGGGTCTTCATGAGATAAAAATTATCATTGAAAGGTCTTCACGTGATCCTGAGTAATATTTTTAGGGACTTCCATGAGACAAGGTTAGTTCATCAAGGGACCTACATAGGATCAGACTAGATTTTCAAGGAGTATCATGAGATCATATTTCAGACATCCATGGTGCAATGAATGAGTTTTATGACTATGAGATCACGCACCTCATTCCATTTTATCCCCTTTGTTCTATTTTACAATTTTCAGGTATTATGAGAGTTTTAATGAATAATTTTTAGCACATTTACTAAATTTGTTGTAATGCATTGTGTGACTAAAAAAGTATCATATGGGGATGCATGGGAATTATGGAAAAATCCATTTGTTTCCCCTTAGGAAACCAATGGTGGAGTGATATGTCACATGGATATACGCAAGGCTCTTCGTGTGGTGGTGCTAATAAGCCAACAATCTTCCGTGAGATGGGGAGGAATTGTTTTTGGGGTCTCAAGGATTCTTTTAGACCACCTGTGGTGTGTCGCATGGTGTTTAGTGATAACGAGGGGAACTTCCTCCTACCCTTTATTTCCTTTATTTTATTCCACAATTTCATGGTGGTATTTTGAGTTTGTTTAGATATTTTCAAGGATCAGTATCCTCCACATAGGTCATGCATCTCTTGATATTTTAAACTATCTTAATCCTCCATCATTTGGAATTTTTCTTCTTATTTTCAAATCATTTTTAGTTGGATTGTCATGTTCTTTCTAGTGATGAGCCTTGGGCATTGGGGAACTCATTCCAATGTGTCCCTATGACCACTGGTTGTCCAAGGAGCCTTTGAAATAGTAGAAGGGATTTTCAAAATGGGATTTGTGGGGTATACTATAGTCCATGAAATGAAAATGGTCCTTTCACGTAATCTTATTGTGGTCCTGCATTCACTAGTCTTTTAGAGTCTTTCTCAATCTGCAGATCTTGGACACCTTCTCCGTCATTTTCTTTTGCAGGGAAAACAATAACTATATTCAGGTATTTATTCCAATTTGAATAATAAAAATTCACATTTAGTGAGCATTAACGAATCCCCCCCCCCTCAGGTAAGACATAAGTAGGGACAAGGGCTTGGTTATGAGGAAAATAAAAAAACAACCTTAGTCTATGGTTATGTCACGAATTAATGTCTTGGGAGAAATTTGGTTACCAAGTGATTCTTGGTATTTAACTAAATTACCTATATATAATGGATAGAGATAAATTATTTTCATTAGATACTCTCCCTTCAGAGCACCCTCATTTTTCTTTCATCACATACCTCTATCAGAAGACCATTCTACGAGTCATGACATCAAGATTTTTTCACAAGATATCGTCATTAGATCTTCTCTATAAGACCACTTCTGCCCAGGCGCCTGTATGAACTATCTACAAACTATATTTTTTTAACTATTTAAAATTATTCCATGAGGGTTGTTATTTTCTTGTGGAATTTTCTAGATCCACATGGCTTGATTATATTGAGTGAATATCATGTGATTCGTGTGAGCATGTCAAGGTCACAAGATCACGAGTCTCTAGGGGTCATGTGATTGCGCGATTCCATATATGATTTATGAAACCCATGAGTCCTTTAGGGGTAGGAATATCTTGAAATCCTATATAAAATTTGTGAATCCCTTTCTGATTTATGCTATACACCTGATACTGTAGAATGATTATATGTATTTATTTGTGAAAATATTTTTTTATATCTGTCTGACATAAGCCAAATAATTATTTTCATATGGATTCTAGTTCTCTCTGATCTTCCTTCAATATCTCAATTAATTATTTAAGGATAGAAATATATCTTTGTGAAACTATAGTGGTGAGCATATATCCTTCCTTCCAATTTTATGTTTGTTCTGAACAAATGAGTTGGTTAAAATTGATGGGATTAATGCTCTCAGATTATCCCATATCATATTTTTTTGCCTCTTTACGTGTTTTATTTGACTAAAAATACTTCCATTCTTATGATAAAGTCAATATTTATACCGTTTTCTAGGATTCAAAATAACCATAGCACTTATAGGGTGTAGATCACCCTAATGGGAAACTTTTTCTCTCAAGGGAACTGGGCAGGTAGGCCTATACTGACATTCATGACCACAAACATTTATGGGGTTGACCATACACCTAGTAAGTATATCCATATATATCACTCAATAATGCAGAAAATGATCTCAACTAGATGTTTGGGTGGAATATCAATTGGAACATCTAATCAGGAGGTAGTTATGGCAGGGACTGGGGATGGCCTTTCTGGGACCAGTTCATTTCTTCAAAGTTATATAATTAATTGAAGGAAATTTGAATGTATGAGACTGTTTAGATGTCCCAGGTGTTTGCCTATTACAAAAAGGGTATGATGATAGAGGTGTTCAGTCACTAGAGCTCGAATAAGAACACTTTCCACCATACATGTGGTGGGGTGGGCATTAGTCTTTTGGTTGTGGAGTAGATTTGTAGTGAACCAATATTGGGAAGTATATATGATGTGCTATTTCCCCAAAAATCCACTTGGGATGATGAAATGAGGACTCGTTGTTTGACTCATGAGTAGATTCTGCTGGATGAGAAGGCCCTTATAAAAGGGGTTCTTCCTGGAGGTGATATCCCTTTCAATACATGGAAGGAATGGTTTATCAGGAAGATATGTTCCGAATAGTAAGTAAAATGGAGAAAACCATGACATATGAAGGATTCATGTGTCTTGTCAGGTGTTTATTGGCCCATGGTTAAGGAATTGATGTTTAATGAATTTGTATTAGTGGTTTTCCCCTGATATCGACCGATTCGTTCAACTATTTAGTTTTCTTTCCATATACCAAAGTGTGTTCTTACATCCCATGATGGTAAAAGGTGGATATAGAGTTTCTACGTTCCCGATGGATACCTATATGATTAGGAGGAGCGTATCAGGCAAGTTGTCCCTATATTGGACAAAATATATCACCTTCTACATCAAATTTATATGGGAATTACACTTACAAGATATTGGGGGCCATCTATGAATTAAGGGGTTTTATAGGAGATCACGTGGGATTTTATGAATATATGAAAATTCATGATATTCCCAACACTTTCTTATTACAATTTTTTCAATGTATCTATAGGGTCATTCCCATAGCACTGAGAGTTCAGGACATTAGAGATCATATAATCCACTATGACCATTTTTACTTTAGAACATACATAATAGTTCTAATAGATGACATGGTTTATATAGGTGAGGCCAATCACGATGCTAGGGCTCATGTGATGTCACTTTACAATTGGGTTATTTCAATCACTCTTGAAGGAAGACTTTTCTACGAGTGTTATGCACCCTTCTGGTTCATCCTCCAGTTACTATGAGTTTAATAAATATTTACCCACTCTATTTGTGTCCAATACAATGAGAATATGATGGTAGCTTCCCATTTTTTGGCTTTTTTTTACAAGGGAGGAGACCGGTACAAGAATAAACCTTCATTTCTAGGATGTAACAATTAGTTTATCTTGTTAATATACAGTTTTTTTATTCTCTAATATAATAGTGTATTGCTATATAGGTTCATAAGAAAGGCTTTATAAGCACTACCTATGGATCTTAATCCTTGGCATGGGAATAAACTATATTCTTGAGGGATGTCATCCCAAAAATCACCTTCTGAGGAAATATGACACCTTCCAATGCCAAATAATGAACATACTGATGTTGTTACAAATTGTGTAGTTCTAAAATAATAAAATGTACTAGTGTTATTGTTTTCTATTTCATCTGATTAATGGATAATCTGGAAGGTGAAGCATGTAGAGGATGTGCTCTGGGGTACATTCGATTTCATAGAGGTGATTTTTTGAGGGTTTCACCTATATCAGTATGCCTTATGGTATGACATTTGAATGAAATTGTGAAGTGTTCAGGGACATTCCTTGGGACATTGATGCAATTTTTGAGAGCATTGAGGGTCAGATGTTTTATTCTCTATGGGTTCACCAACTGGTCATCCTAAGAACACTTCAGATTATTATAGATGAAGAGGGTCAACCCATCACCAAGGAAGCAGTATGTATGGGATCACTACATTCATTAACATGTCATTGCACATTATAAACTATATTGAAATCCCTTATATGTGTTTACACAGTTTTTGGTTAGTGAAGATCATCCTTTATTTTCATCCACTAAATACACTCCTCATTGCATGACCATGGGAGATAAATTTCTTAGAGACTGGGGAATCGATGATGAAGGTTCCCCATGTTGATAGACTCATATGGGGGCATTTATTTAGGCTTCTAATAAAAATTTCCATCTTCAAAACATCATTGAGGGACTTATTTGGAAGGGAATAAGAATAAGAAAAGAAAAAAATATGTGTTATTAGGTACTTCTCCTCCAGAATTATCAAGTTATTGTGACATTTTACTCTCGTATTATCTTGTATCTTTTTTTAAGAACAATTTGACGAGGTAAAAAAACTTTAAGGTCCTCATTGGAACCACAAAGAAAAGCATGTCTCCACTTATAGTGAGGTAGGAGAGCATTTGGTTTCTCCAATAGACCCTTCGTTATCATGACAGACTCTTATGAAGTGGAGGTGGTTGAGGTTCCATTTCAAGTTTGTTTATTTATAGATAAAAATTCTACATTGATGATAACATTTCATCCAGTGTGGGTAGGAAAACATCTAGAGGATTCTGACATAGGTAACTATTTTTCTATTATACTAACCTTAATGTATGATATTTAAAATAAAGTTGAATACCTATTCATGTTTTTACACTATGTTTTATTATTTCTTATTTAGGGATATTATTATTTTTCTCTTACAGTCATCAAGGATGGTGAGATGAGTATTATTTCTCAAAAATCAGCTGATGTTCCATGAAGATGCTCATCAAAAGAATGAGTTGATTATTCTTTTGAGGATGGGATTGGGGCAGTGGATGCCACTAATGACATGACCAGGAATGTTATATTTCTATCCTCGTTTATATTCAGTGATTATCGGGTTGTACCATATTATTCATCTACTAACTGTTGAGCCCTCATCCCTTATTTCTACAGTGTCTTCACCCTAATGTTTGGGTTCTATAGTTCCTTCTCCCATGGGGGTTCCTCCAACTAGATCAACTAATTCCGAGGATGGACCTCTTTCCACATCATTAAAGAATCTAAGTAAAACACTTTCCCGAAGAGACCCGGAACCTGTATATATCTATATTCCTAAAATTTGTTTGAGTGGATGGTTTGGGGTCATTATCATTATATTAGTTGATGAGATGAAACTTGTAGAGGGAGGTATGGGCCTCAGATTCGGAGACCCCCTTAGAGGAGTTGAAGAATTAGTTGGGTCACCTTATATTTATGTTCCCTACCCTTGGTTAGGATGGTTTTAATTATTCCACTTTTACTGCCATAGTAAAATAAATAGTTACTCCGAGAGAGAAAAAGTGGGCCCTCGAATGGAGGGTGGAATCCTATGAGGCCTCCTATTTAGCGATGTAGAATTGGGATGATGCTACAAAGAAATCCTCCCAATGTGTGATAGAGGTATCCACTCATCAGGATGTAGTCATTTCTAGGATGTTTGGATTTGGCTATTTGTAATATGAAATTGGTTATCTTCAATATGAGATCAACATTATTCAAGTAGAGTTTTACAAATTACAACAAAAACTCCAAACATATGAAAAGGATGTTCTAGATCAATAGAGGCTTCTTGACATGACAAAAAAGGTGTGTCTTGAAGCCATTTTCATGGTGGTGGTGTTGAAATAGGCTATGAAGGCAGAAATTGGGTCCGCTGATCAACATTAATAATTAGTGTCCTCCCAGGAGCAGATAATTTCAAAAGATAGGGACTCATCTTAAATGATGCTGTGATGGAATTGTAACCATGAAATCTTACTTGAAATTGTATCTTTATGGGAAATATTCTGGTGTGTGGAGATTCCTCATGTTTTCTACATTGTTTTCAACCAATAGAATTACTAAACATTATATTTGTTGTCTATTTTTATTTCATTCATTATATACTCGTCTCTTTATCATTAATATATTATGTGAATCGACTACGATAGTACCTATCCATTTCATAGTATCATGAAAGAAAAAATTTATGTACTCAAATATTTAAATCATAACATATTCTTCTCAAGATGTTTTCCTGAGTTCCCTATAACAGAAGATTCTTTAATGATGTATCTCATCCTGTTATCTTTAGATCACCTAATTTTTAGAAGGATTTCTCTGGTATAATATGTGTCATATAGGTAAATTATTATTTCTTTTTCCCATGATGATAGTATTTGTGAGAAAAGATTGATGGATGGCAATGACATATAGCGGGCCTTATAAGATCTTACTGGCTAAAACACTATTATGATGTAGTTTAAGGCCATTTATCTTTGTCCTAATGTTTCTTTAGTTCGAGGTATATTTTAGTGTGGAGATGAAATTACATTATTTTAAGATCATTTTTCTCTTCATTAGTTTAAGAAATTTTAGCTTGGACCTGATATTTATTTTGTTTAATGTATTTTATCTCAGACCTGATATTTATATGGTTTATTGTATTTTAGATCAGATATGATATTGAATTAGTTTAAGGTATATTATCTCAGACCTAATATTGATTTAGTTTAAGGTATTTTATCTCAAATATTATATTCATTTAGTTTAATGAATTTCTTCTCAGACCTAATATTCATTTAGTTTAGGGTCTTTTAGTTCGGACATGTAATTACTTTAGTTTTGTTCTGTTAACTCTGACATGGTATTGCTTTAGTTTAGGGTCTTTTAGCTCGGACATGATATTACATTATTTTATAGAATTTTCACTCGTAAATGATATTTATTTAGATTATGTTGTTTTATCTTGGACCTGATCGATGATCATGGAATATGGTTCAAACATTGCAGGAATGATCCAAAACACACTAAGATGATGAGTTCTACTATGGTGTTTCTAGGGATCGCAATGATTTGAAAGCCCATTTTTGGAGTGAAACAATTGGAAGACCACCATAGGCTCATATGTATGAGACATAGGAATAATTACATATTAAAAAAATCCATTAAATACAGTTTTCTTTTTTTGGGGCTTTGGAATATTTATGGAGATGATATCAGTTTAGGAGCGAAATACAAGGGATTCTAGGTCCACCCGGATCGTTCGAATATGGATGATGTAATTATTAACCCAAATTCATGGGTCACGAATATGAGATTGTTTCGACATTCTAGGTTTGTTTTGTGAAATTTTTAGATTTCAGTATTTTTCGTGGTGTTACTAGGGCTCACAAGGGTTGTAGCTATTTTCAGACAAGGTGATGGTGCATTTAGTTTATGGATTAAGGAACATATGAATTGTTGTAATGGTAATGAGAAATATAATCACCACCCTTTCCTGAGGGACAACAAAGATTTATAATGTCTCAAAAATCCATATTATGAAGACGGTATGGAGGAAGGGTATCAAGGAAGGGTTATAGAAGCCTATGATATTTATCTCTCATAATATGAAGCTGAAGCCCTGTGCCCGGTTGTTTTGAACCCCAAGGTGTGGTCCATCAAAGGTATTAAAATTGAATGTTGCATTCAAGCCTTGAAAAGGGATAATAATATTTTAATAATTTCAATGATGTCGAATCCTCACAGATAGTTTCATATAGAGAATGTATTCCATGGACAAAAATGATCAGATCAGGAGGATGATATGGGAAAACCACACCGGGTCTAGTTCAGACAAACTGATTTGTTGAGTGATACCATAGTGATGTTAGATCTCACAAGTATCATAATATTCTATTTTAGAGATACAACTTTGTTTGACAACCATAGGGGCATATGAAGGATCCATAAGCATATATGAATATTCATGAAAAGGGTACTTTGAAGCAAGATATATTTTCCAAGGGCCATAGAATCGTTACGATGATTTAAGTCAACTCAAATAATGAATTTTGATTTGTGTAAAGTGTAATTTACAAGGTAGGTTTAAGAACCATACAATTTATGTCACCACCTAGGGAACATATTCTCATTACAAGGAGACGCAACAAGTCATTAATCTAGATTTTTCTTAAACCAATGGATCATGATACTATAGTTTGTCACATCCTAGTGATAATGAGTTGGCCCTATGATCATTAATTATTTATTTATTTATACCATAATTTGATTCCTAAAACCTATGGATAAAGAGTTTAGTGAGTGAATGATTGAATTTTTCATTGGATTACCTTAGTGGGTTTTCGACTTGACAAGTTTTGTGCCGTTTTTACTAGTAGTTTATGGTACTGCAATTTTGAAAATTATAGGATAGATTTTATCGTAATATTAATTTGACTTATGTACATGTAGTTTAAGGTCATTAAGAGTGTGCTCCTACATGGGGGTGATAGATAAGAACCTATGTAGGATACTCAAGGTCAAGAGTAATCCATCATCTTTCTCAGCAGGAGATGAAAATGTTGTAAATCATGTCATGATATTCCAAATTGTGAGTAGTGATACAAGAGAGTGGAGAAACACTGAGGTGTTGGGTGATACCATAGAGATGTCATGGATCACTAGGGTTATAATGTCTTTTTATGAGTTAAGAATTTGTTTTAAAGACTATAGGTGCATATGAAGGATCCATTTTCATACATGCAACATAATTAAAAGTGTCCTGTGAAGTCACGCATCCTTTCCCAATGTCATAAAAGGTTTTATAGTATCATGAGGTTCGCAATACATAAATTGTGGTTTATGGATTGAGGATGCTTAAAAGATTGTAGGATGACCTCATAATCTGGTTGATCGTGGTAAGGCTCATGTGGTCCATTAATGAATGATGACAATAGGTGATTCCCTACATATTTTATCCTTGTGTATTGGGGATATTTAACAAGATGTTTAGCCTCATGTTTTAAGGACGTGGGAACCAATGTTATCTGATTGAAATTTGGATGTTTGGACCAACGGTGGAATTCTGGGCACCACTACGTATCTTTTGGAAATGAAAAGCAAACCACACATAGTATTGAATAAATTTTATTACACAGGTCTGACCCATACACAAAGTGGGGGAATTTTTATATTGATTTTTCATGACCTGGCCCGGTGTTAGAAATACATATGTTGCTATGTATCATGCTGTGAAAGGAATCAAGTCACACATAGCTATTGAATTGGAAATTATCTAAGAAGGAATGACCCATACGTAGAGGTGGGATTTTTTTCCATTGATTGTTGTATCATGACACATGCTTATAGATTTGGGCGTCACTACATATTCTATGAAGATAGGTATCAAGCCACACATTGTTATAATTTAACTGTGAAATTTAATTTCATAAAAAACGATGAGTATGGATGGACATGAATAAGAATTGATATTGTGATTGGGCCCAAGAATGGATATCTAGGATTTTCTATGCATCTCATTAAAATGAAAATCAAGCCACATAAAGTTCTAATGAACCCCAAATTTTATATTCATGTGGAAAGGAAAAGATCTCTATGATGTGAAGAGGCATAGAGTGGATGGAGATGTGGTAGAAGGCCAACAAATTCTATAGTGGTACTCTATGGTGAGGTTCTCATGAGTGTATAGTTTCATGTTGTGAAAGAGACATTAAATGTGTAGTTGAACATCATGTAGTGAGGACTAATGGTAACTATTTTATAGTCTTTGACATAGGAACAAGATGATCTTGTCGAAGCTATAATTCATTTTTCGTATGGGGAATCACTCATCATAACTCCTATGCTCACGTGATCTATGCTTAGTGTGAGAAACTATGAATAAATAGGGATCCTTTCACCATGTAGAGGAATTTGAGAGTAGGAAATGTGAATTTTATATTTTGTGGTGGCTGGACCAAGATATAGGATTGAGGTGTCCCTACATAACTCATTGGAAATGATAATCCATGCCATATATAGTTCTACAAAACCCATGCAGTTTAATGTCATGTATAAATGACATATGTTGCGCTATTTAGCATCATACGGTAAAGAAACAGATCACCTATCATAAGAGAAATGGAACATTATGGAACAATATAGTTTAATATAATGCAGTAATCATGTGTGTGAATCAATATAAAAGAAGAGGGGTATGATGGAATGATGAATTCTAATATAATTCCGAATGGATGTGGGTCCCCCGACATGACTGAAAATTGATCTCATTTGTTTGTCTAGATTATCATCATGTGGTAAGGTTGATAGATGTCATTTAGTTTAACATCATGCTACCAGGATGCACCAATACAATTTAACAACATGTAACCAAGACAAATGGAGGGACTTACACATTTGGGGACACCCATGGTTATGAATCATTGATGTATTTCTTGATAAATTTCATATTTTTGGGTGGTGTGACACATTCCCCATCAATTGTGGACAATAAACAATCACCCTTATGATATAACATATATATAATGTGACGACCTTCCCATTTGGGTACCATATTTGGGGGCTTTATTCCCATTATCATTGCGGTTCTGATGAAGAACACAAGATCCCCTTAGAGGAATGATGCTAGGGGAACCTTTTTATTGATGTTTTGTGCAATTCAATTCTAATGGATCACATGGGTTTGCAATGTGAACAACCTATCCTCATCGAGCCATTCAAATTTTTCCAGCCTCTACTGCGATTGATCATCCATTGAGAACTATCTAAAAAAGGATTTCCAAAGTGAATATAGCTAAACTTCTATAGGCAACACCACCTTAGTCTTGTACACCAATGAGTATGGAATTTCCTGTGTGGAATTAACTGTGGTGGTATAGTAGGCCCATAAACCATGATGGATATTTTCCAACTAGGAATTTTTATCCTTGATCTCCATCATATGGATTATAGTTGATTGAGTCTTATTAAAGGCCTCTATCTATCAATTTTCCACTACATGACAGCGATATGAGTTTTTGGACTCAATATTTTACTCATTGTATAGTATCTTGAACTCTAGAGAATATAATTTATTGTTGATTTACATCAATATAGTGTGAGGGACCATAAACCTAGAAATTATAGGGGACATTATGATGTTTATGATGTACATTACCCTAACCTCCTTGAGGGGTATAGCCTTATAAAATTTAGATATTTTGTTGATAGTAGTATTGATGTACTAGAACAAGTTAGATGTGGCAGGAGGATATATTCCCATGATATCCATTACCCAAATGGAAAATGGATAGGAATATATAGTTATAAGTTGTAGTTCCAGGGGTTTATGGATGAAGTTTTCATGGTTATAAAATGAATGTAATATCATGGTGTATTCCATGTAGTCTTGGATAATGGTTTTCCATTAATATTCCAACCTCATGCACTAGTGTGAGAGCCTAGTCCTAGATTTATGGGTGTCATATAATCCCACATGGACTTTTTTGAAATATCTCATTCTTCTATGCGTCTAACGAGGATTCCATTAGATACACACTTATAGAGGGTTTTTATTATCATTTATTCCATTGTGTAGTGATAATTTTTCGGAACGATGTAAAATATCATCCGTTTTGGCTTAGCCTATTGGGAGAGTCCCATTTTGGAGATAAACGATTTGGGGCTCCATCCATATAGGGGTGGGTATTGGTTTATCATGCTCTGGGGAAGTGTTGAACTTATTAACCTCATCCATATCACATATGATGAACATTGAGACCATTATATTATGTGTTATACGGAATATTACTCTTTCATGATCAGGTTTAGCCAAGACGATGCCTGCATAGTCCAATGAATCAGTGTGAGCATTTTTTGATTTGGGAACATGATGGAAATTGGGATCAAAAAGGGAACTATGCCATTAGTCCCACAACATAGACAATGAAAGAGTCTAATTAATATTTTTTGATGGAATATTCTCCACTGAACTAATTTATCAATACTTCCATGTACCATTTGATATTCAGGGGGGCTATGTGAAGCTTTTCAGAATGTTACAACCTAGTGATGTGGTATTGAGATTAAGCCTCATTATTGGTGAAGCCTTTGGATACTGAGAAAGTGTATGGAAAAACTGGTTTATCTATAGAGAAAAATAAAATCCTTATACCAACTTGATTGAGCTTAGGGTTATACATCCTTATGCCGATGGGGCTCCAAGAGGGTCTATCAAAGTACATATCCCATTTACGGGGAGTGTTATTGGTGTACCTGACCTCTTTAAAATGAATATTGGTGTCATGTGATGATTTTACGAGGCATTATGGGCTTCAAGGAAATATGTTAGGTCATTTTATTTCAACGAATTTGGTGGTATGAATTGAATGTCATATTTCCGGATAATGACCACCCATCAGGACATGTGCCTAGTCAACATAGACAGCCAAGGATGTACTTGAGTGTATCAATACGAGAGACTATATGGAATTCATGGTGATTAAATTAATACCTCATCTTTTTTCACTTTGACGATGAGGGAATGACATTTATTCTTAACATCAAAATATCTAGTCTATGTACCTAACTTCATATGAATGAGGCAGTTGAGACTATTCTCGTTCCTCTCATCATTTTTTTGTGATAGGAGGGTGGCTAGTGAGTGCTCCTTTGTGGCAACAGATAGGATGATTGGCCTCTCTTCCACGGAAGGAATTAGGAATTATGGGTGTATTAAATACTTCTTCAGGCTATAAAATGATTCATGGAAATCATCATCCCATTTATAAGAAATTACATTCTTTATTATCCTAGTGAAGGGGATTTTATAGCAAGGTTGGCAATGAATCATAGAATTCAAGTGTGGTTCCCTATGATATTCCTCGGTTCTTTTTTATTTATAGGGGGTAAATTGATAAGATAACACTATTATTTTTGGGAAACCGTAATGCCACAATTGTATACGAAAAAGACAACGGAAATCCTTAATGTTACCCCAAAAAGGAATTTTAGTGGGTTCATCTTCAGAATGTGCTATTGCAATTTCTTGAAGACGGTTTGATGATATGGGAAGTGATCGCTTCACTGTAAGAATTTGTAAAAATTGTAATTGACTTGAAATTATTCTATCAATCAAAATAATGGCTTAAATATTTTTTTAATATCATGTTGGTATGTGGTTCCAGTGTTCTTCAAGAAAAAGGGTGTGACCTGATATAAAAAGATCTCTTATTGTGCTTTGAAGGTAGTGGCTTCTTCATCATTAAGGGCCGTCATTATCTGATTACACCTTGAGTACCCATCCATGAATAAAATTTCATGGAAGGAAATAGTCATATCGATCAAGATTTTTTTGATCGTTAAAGGGAATTCTTCCTTTGGGAAATGTCGAATAAGGTCTCTAAAATCGATGCAGACATGAATCATTGTGTTCTTTTTCATGATAGGGACAATGTTAGAAGGCCATAATTCACATTTCACTTCTTGGAAAATGTTTTATTTGATCAACCAGTCAACCTACACCTCAAAATTGGTGAAATGAGAGGGGTGTATCCTCCTGGATTCGTGTTTGAATCATCGATGCTCATTCGGAAAGTTGAGACGGTGGGTAGCCATATTTGAATCTAGTCTAGAAATTTCCATATAGTTCAAATAAAATACATATTTGTGCTTATTCATAAATTCAATATAAATAAATTCCTCTTAGATGGGCATGGAGGCACTAATAAATGTAGACCATGGTCTACTTCCATTCCTAGATTTATTTGTATGAACTCATCGATGTTGGTGGAGACACCTACCTCAAATAATGGAGGAGAATTCCTGAGGTCATCCTCATCCTATTAAATCTTTTTTTTCTGTGGAGATATTTGAAAATGAAGATACAAACATGGGGGATTCTATAACAGTACTGGAGTAAGAGAATCCATGAGAAGAGACATTATCATTCTCTATTTCTTGAATCATTGCATAAATATTCCAGATCTAACTGTGTTTTACACTTCCTATACGGACAGAAGGAACTTTGACATTTTATGTCAAATATTTTCCCTTGAATATATTTATAGGGAAAATATAGCTGCTTTTGAGCATACTCTTGGTATTTATTGGGGAGGTCCTGAAGACATTGGGAGATTCAACATGTACATCATAATCAACCACTTGTTATTTTCCTCTCTTCTTGTAGAAATGTGCCAAAGCATATGTGCATCCACAATTATAAAGTGGGGAATTATCACCATGTAGTATTTATACTTTTCCATAAATGGAGTGTTTCATACACTGAGGGAATGCTGAATGTACTACCAAGTGGCTATGGAGATAGGGTCCTCCAAGAATGAAAATTTATGTGGTGTCCTGATGTATGACCATAAACTCATCATCTAATGTAAGATCACCAAACTGAGAATTGACCATTATCTTCTTGATAAGCCTTTTCTCATGCTTATAATTACCTATAATGGTCCGACATGTGGGTGATAGTCCCCCTTCACCAAATCCCAAATGTTGGAGGGTTCCAATCTGGATGAGATTGATCCTAGATCCATTATTAATCATTGCCCTCTGAATTTCGGAATTATTGAAACTTCCTTAAACATACAAGAGCCTAGTGAATCCATAAATAACCTCTTATGGATCCTGGTTAGTGAATGAGATAATGACATGACAATCTGAAGACATGGTCTCCACTCTGTAAGCCTCGACTACAACAAATTCTGTCTTGAATTCATGTTGGCTATAAAGGGATTCAAAAAGATCCTCCTAATGTTCTATTGAAATATGGATCACATCTAGGATTTAGATCTTGGATGAAAAAATTTCCCATTTCTGCAGAATGTGCTTCTTTTTTTTCCAAAGGTCAGCGCTTCCCAATATGGAATTTCTCTTGGGCATACCGATCAGGAGTCAAGGAATTTGATCTGGAGAAAACTTGTTATTGTGTAGAAGTTAAAGGAATATCTAAATCTAGTCATGTATCTCTCACTACCCATCCCTATATCCTAGGTTGATTGGATAATTGAACCCCCACTAGGAAGTAATGCAAGACAACTGGTTGTGGATGACTGCTCGAGCATTCTTATAACAACCATTCTCTTTAATTAAAATTATTACTTGTCTTATTATAGAAACATACACTTAATACAGTCCGAAATATCGATAATCCTAGTATCTTTGGTAACTAGGAACACTAAATTTGAATATAAACCAATAAATAAAACACCTTTATTGAAAACATCATTAACATGACCACACTTAAAATTACATCGGATGATTTGGGGACAAACATAAGAAAGGTATGAGATATAATGCCCTATAAGGGAATAAAAAAGGAAAATCATGAAGAGAATAACACCTCTCATGTTTATTGGTATATAAATGGGGAATGAAAAGAGTATGAAACATAAAAATGTATAGTTTTACATGATATATCATGAAAATCATATGATGAGAAATGTGGAAAAAACTTATTACACTACATCATAAATATTGGTAAAGGATAACTGTTAAGACGTCTTAATGGATAAAGTCCCATAAAGTGATTAGGTTCACTCCCTATCCCAACATGACGTATAATGATACTAATAATTAATCAATTCATTGTAGATATATATAAATCTAGGTTCACCTATCACATTAATTTCATTGTCATGATTAAGTGGGCCACATATATCATACATCATGGATACATTCATTATCATATTTTATTCCATGATTAAGTAGTGTGGATGAAATACATGTAATTCCCCAATAAAATAATTATATGATTATAAAGGTTAATCGTAGATAGAAAACGTGTACGGTATTCACTAAAAAATGTTTTGTAATGGAAAACCATGGTACAATTTCGGTAGTATAACGACATCGCATAAAAATTCGTAAAATTTGAATAAGAGAGAAAAGGGGATATCTGATCATTTAGAAATCATAATAGAATTATGGGGGAGGTTATAAATTATACCCCATATTTATAAATTGAAAATAAAAGGGCACACAATGAATAATATTCTTTAATAATAGAGATAAAGAGAAGATCCATTAAAAACTTTTCGCAGCATAACGATGTCAAATAAATATTCTTAAAATGTGATGATGATAGAAAAATGGTTATATCATCAATTTGACATAAAATAGCTAACAATGGAAAAGTAAATAAATATCACAACTCTAAAAATATGAAATATAATGCATAACATTATAAATAAACATGAATAAAGAGGAGAAAATAAACAACCCTTACTTGAGTGTGTGACTCCAAAATCTTAAAAAGGAGATTTGTGGGAGCTTGTGGGAGCATTAGAAGATTATCAATAGGGGAGGTAAAATTATTTACATGATCCATGTATTTGTAGTGAAGAGATGTGGAATCCTGGGTGTGTTTATATTAAAATGAGTGGGGGATTTATTAATATTTCACAAATATAGGTTTTGGACGCTATTTAATAAAATATCTAAAATCACAAACCATCACATGGTTTTTCCCAGAGTTTCTTCAAATAGGGGATCTTTCAATTATTTTTATAGGAAAATGGACTTGTTTAACAAAATAATTCCCTTTCTTATGTGGAGTTGTGTCACACTAAGAAAGAAATTATTTTACAACATTAAAATATATTAATGGTTTTGTAGGATTCATAAAGGATTTATAAAATTAATCCTATAAAAAATAAAATTATTTTAAATTAGAAACATATAATTGGATATTTATACCCAATATAGTATTTATTACACCATTTTTGTGTCATTATATTGTCATAAAACAGAACCTATATTTTTTAGGTATTTAATTTTTACCCAAAATTTCATCTATATTATAAAATTATTTAAAATTCACCAATTGAGAATTTCAAATTACTAATTCCAAAAACAATAAAAATTTTATTTAAATAATTTTCTATATATTTTCATTTTCACTTTTAAAATAATAAATATCATTTATTGCAAAATTTTGGAGGTTTTGATAAACACATTTTCCAAAATCATATAAAAATTAAAATTCAAATCATAAAAATTATATGATAATTTATATTTGATAAAAATTATATAATAATTGTATTTTTTAAAATATTATTTATTTTAAAAATAAATTAATTCAGAAATACATAAATTTAATTTGAATGTTAACAAAAAATAAAATTTTGGCTTTATTCTATAAACATAAAAATCATCTAAACAGTAATAATAATAGGATAAAAATATATTTATTAAAAAATAATTTAAGTAATCATATTTCATGGGAATTGATATATATCCCTTAATACACCACCCAAAACCCTAAGAGTAAGTTGTGTGATAGTGAGACTTTCATGGAGTGGTTCAGCTTACATTAATTGGGATGTGATCTGGATGAGCTTGATATTATCATATAAACAACTATTCCATGGCTTAAGTAGTTGGATATTAGCTTAGGATTGGTCATGGGTAAATCTCAAAGATGGTATCTCAATTATATTATCCAAAAAATTCACATCACATGGTACGATCCAACTGTTTGAGGTCATCACATTCTTTTCTCGTGTCAATTGGATATAATAAAACCCCTATATTTATACTACCCATGTTATCAATGTTCAAAGTCTATATTATTAATTGTTAGGATTAATAAGGTTCATTTAAATCCCATTGGATATAATAAAAAAAGAAGTTCATGTGTTAATTATAATCATATTACATAATATGAAATTAAATTAAATCAAAAGGGGAATTTTATTAATAATAATTAAGGTCATTATAATCATCCCCCCTAATGAAATTTCACATAAAAATTTTCAGATACCACACTAATGTATATGAGGGAATGTTTTTTTCATCACCTCCACTAGTTTCCAATTTGGTTCCTCAATAATATGGTTTCTCCAAAACACTGTGACCAATTACATTATCTTATTCCATAAAATGTTTCCTCTACGATCTATGATATTCACAAGATTCTCGCCATATAAGAGATCATTCTCTAATGGAACCACCTCTAGATTGAGTATATGTGAGAGGTTTTGGTATATACTTTATCAACAGTGATACATAGAATACAAAATGTACTTAATATAGGTTTGGTGGGAGTGGTCGTTGATATGCCACGACTCTAATGGGATCAAGGATCTTAAAGTGGCTGATTCACCTTGGAATAAGCTTTAAAATCTTCCCAAATCTCATCACTTTCTTTATTATAAATATGAAAAGGAATACCATGACTCCAATACCAAAATCTAGGTCTCATCAATTATTTTCAGCATTTCAAATCTTAGCAGCCATGATGTGTTGTTGAATGGTCTTTACCTTTTACTCTATTCCCTCAACCATTTCAGGTTCTAGAAGTTTGTGTTCCCCAAAAAATCACAACATGTCAGTGTTCTACACCTATTCCCAAAATGGAATTAAAATGGATCCATTAGGATGATCGAGTGGAAATGGTTGTTGTCAGAGAATTCAACAAGAGAAAGATGCTGAACCCATCCTCCTTTGAAGTCAATTGATCATGATCTCAAAATTTCCTCAAGTTTTTGGATTGTAAGATCATATTAGCCATAATATTGAGGGTGATGGGTCATGTTAAATCTAAAATGAATATTCATAGCATGTTTGAGACTCTTGAAAAGCACACAAGTGAATCACATATATCAATTATATACAATTGGCAGTGGCACTCCATGTAGCCTAAAAAATTCTATGATGTATATCAGTGTATATTTATCCTGTGAGAAAACCTCCTGAATCATAATAAAGTGTGAATTATTTTAAATAATATCCACCATGAACCATATAAAATTATTACATCTTGATGTATTTAGATGACACGTGACAAATTCCAGGGTGATGTTTTCCCATTTCCACATAGGTATGGGAAATGGTTACGTCATCCCCCTAGGTTTTTGACATTCTACATTCCATTTCTAACATACAACAAATAGTGACGTATAATTCCCAATATCCATCTTCATATTGTCCATAATATTGAATTCTTGGATATCTTTATACATCTTTGTGCTTCTATTATTGATAAATAAGGTTGATCATTGATCACCATCCAATAGATCCTTCTTTAACATTGGATTTTGTGGCACAAATATTATTAACCAAAATCATAATACACCATATTCAAAAAAATTGAACTCCAAGTATTTACATTTCATTATAGTTTCCACCTTATTCAGAATTACCCCATAATTTATTTGAAAATCTGTTAACCTCTCCAGAAGGGATAGTTGAGAAATCATTTCTGAATTAATTTATGATGTTCCTTCCATTATAATTCACGTGTGAATCCTTTCTAAATATGAGAATATTTTTTCCATCACAATTCTCATCAATGATATAATTGATGGAACCCTTCTATATAGAATATTATCCACATTATTCACTTTTCTGGGATTGTAGTGAATTGAGAATTCAAAGTCCTAGATTATTTTAACCATCTTTATTGGGAATATTCAGATCTTTATGTATGGATATATACTTTAGGATTCCGTGATCTTTATATATTTCACAAATTTGTACGAAATATAATGCCACTATATTTTTAAATAAAAGATCACAACATCAATCATCATAACATGTATTGGGTAGTTTTGTTTTTGAACCTTTAGCTGCCTTGAAGAATAATCTATGACTTTGTTGTTGGTCATTAACACACATCCCAATACCTTATTTGAAGGTTCGCTAAATAGAACAAAAAGAACTCCACTTTTGGGTAGTGTGAGCATAGGAGAAGTGATATTCTTCCCTTTCATCTCCTTGAATATCTCATCACATATATCATTCTATGAAAACATTACTTCCATATAAGTCATCTTGGTAAGAGGGTTATAAAATCATGAGAAATTTCTCACAAATAGGCAATAAAACCCATTTAAACCGTGGAATATATAGATATCAATCACAGATGTTGGCTTCATCCATCCATTAATTAAATATATCTTATAAGGGTATATAAATATCCCATTTATTATGATGATATTTCCCTTGAAAGATATAAATTTCAATAAGAAGTTACTTTTTCTATACTTTTCATAATGTTTCTACTTTCAGAAGGCCTTTATCAAAGTACTCAAATTCTCCCCATGCTGCTCCTTTCAATTGTTTTATGTTAGAATATCATCTATAAAGGCTACCAATTTTTTTAGAGGTAATATTTAAATACTCTATTCACCATGTCCATGAATCTGTTTGGAGCATTAGAGGGTGTGAAGAGGTTTACGATGTACTCATAGTGCTTGTACCTTGTACAAAAGGATGTCTTTAGGATATCATCCTTCTTCACCTTAACATGGTAATATCCCAACTGAAGATCCACCATGGGGAAGTATTTTTAACCACATAGATGATCAAAAAATTCATCAACCCTTTGAAAATGATACTTGTTGTTTATGTTGATTTTGTTGAGCAGAAGATAATTGAAGCAACAGAACATTTACAAATCCTTATTTTTTATGAAGCGGACGGGGGCACCCCATTGTGGAACACATGGGCATTTGAACCCTTTATCCATATTCTCCTATACTTGTTTCTTCACCTCATCATGTTCTATAACTTTCATTCAATATGGAGTCTAGGATAATGGAAATTCCCTAGGTATAAGGTCTATTTAAAATTCAACCTCTCATATATGAGGAAACCCATCCAAATCCATAGGAAACACATCAGTGTATTCACTCACAATGAAAATGGATTTGAGGATTCTTAATTCCTTAGACTCAAAAATTTGATCTATATATGATTTCTCATTGGAAAATAATATCCAATCTTGAGATATTGGTGAAATAATAAGATTCAACCTTCCCCTTTTAGTTTAAAATAATTTGAGGATGATTCAAAATACAAAGAGTGACTTCCTTCTAATTTATATTTATATTGGATCTATATAGGGAAATCCAATCCATGACTAGAATATCAATAACTTCCACCAAATGGAGTATGAAAATATTCACTGGAATGTTCAACCAGCAAATTTGGAAATGGGAGGAATGAAATACATGGGATAAAATAATTTCCCCATTTTCGTTTTTCACTAACATCTCTGCATCCATGATTTTAGGGGATTTTTGAATAGTTTTAATAAATGTTCATCATATGAAGGAATGTGTAAAACCAAAATCAGAAAGTATGTTCTCTATTCTTGAATGAATAATTAGTGTATCTGTCATCACTTCATTGTTGGGATCCACCACAGTGGTTGTGATCGGAAAATATACCCCTTGCTACCTTGGAAATTATTGTTTGTCTCCAAAAACCCCGGATTAGTTAATTGGGTAGAAATGTTCCATGGTTCCTCCTAGTTATAACAAAAACATTGAGATTAGGGTTGACCATAGCATTCTTTTCCCCCATTACAGTACCAGGTTTCAACTATCGTCATTACTTTTTGTACCTATAGCTTTTCATCATCCCCTTTAGAAAATTTTCAGGGTGCTTATCTCCACACCTTTGGTATGTGGGATGTTGAAATTTCGTGAAACTATTACATTTATCGATCATACCACTAGAATTATACTCCACTTTACACTACATGTACCCATGATATCCTTGAGATTCACTGATCTCCATTTTGACTTTGATGGATCATCAAACAATTTCCTCATAGTTATCACATTCATGGATCGCTAGGTCTTTTTATAGACTGGGTATTATCCAACTAAGGAATCCTTCACTCTACACCGTGGGGTAACAAAAAATCCCGAGGCATATCAGGAAACTATTGTGATGTTTTCATCATAAACCCAAATAGATTTATAATTATTTTCTTGATTAAAAGGATATACATTTCCAATTTAAGATTGAAATTGTGAGGATAATTTTATCGAAAAACATTTTCTAGAAATCCTTCTACCCCATCACATTGATCACTTACATAGGCTTGAATTTTTTTTATCAATTTCCACCACTTATAATATTCACCATCATTGTGATAAAAAACTATTAGAACCTTATCTTGTTCGGAACATTCATGGATGGAGAAGATTTTATCAATGGATTTGATCCATTATTCTGTGATTAAGAGATCAGATTATCTATTTAAATTAGGAGGCCTTCATTACATGAATCTATTGATTGAGACATGTTATATCTTAGAGAGTTTGGGAACAAATCATGATCCAGGTTTCAATTCACAAACTGAGTCATTTGAGAGAGTATCATCATGAAATTTTTGAGTCCTACTTCGATTGGGTTGGGAATCGTGTTGGGGAAGTCATCACATTTCCATTCACATTGATTGTTTTCCCTATTCCTTTAATTTATGGCCATTAGCTAAAAGAAATGTAAAATTAGGGATGAGTATATTTATACTTTAATACACAAAAAATAAGAATCCAATGACATTAATGGTTTATCTTATAAATTACATGTATTTCCGTAACACATGTATTTTTAGGCTTGAATCTATGTCATACAAGATCTATTTCCCAACATATATTATAAGGATAATTTTTTCATTGTTCCCTTAATAATGGTTTAGAATGATTTTATAAATTTACAATTAATATGGCCTAGGATCATCAAACCAAGTGCGTAGTAAGACCAATTTCCATGTACTAGGTTACCCCAAGCTAGTCTTGGATCACCGTTTCAGAGTTGTTACTCCTAGGTACATCTATTCCAGAACCACATCCACTTATAGTATCTAGGAAAGGGTGTATTTTCATGATAAAACAATTACATATTCTAACAAAAATTTGGGTATGTTTTCTCAAACATATTCTTATCCATAAGGCATTATCTAGAGTTTTCTTGTCCTAATCCAAAAAATAACAAAACGTTTTCTTTGATATCAACTATTAAAACCATTCCCTTCAATTCACATTATTAAATTATTTATTACATAAGATTACAATTAATTCAACCTAAATGATCAAGAATTATATTGTATTTGGGAATTAGGTACATTACATTACAATAGAAAACATGGAATATAACATCTTTATTGAAAATATATTTAACATTCTCACAGATAAAACTGTATGGGATAACCTGGAGACAACCCCTAGAAAGAAGTGAGATAAAAAACCAGTAAGGGAATAAACATGGAATAAGACAAATATAATAACACATGTTAGATGATAGGATTATTAATGTGGAATAAGAGGAGTATGTATCGTAAATATGAACAATGAGATATGATATAGCATGATCATAAAAAGGGAAATGTGTAAAAAACATTAAACATTTAATCGTAAACATAGGTCAAAGATAATTACCAAGACATCATAATAGAAAAATTAAAATAAATGAATTATGTTCACCCCATATCCCAGCATGATGTATGATGATACTAAGAATTACCCAATGCATTGAAGTTATATGTAATTTTGGGTACACCCATAAATTTCATTTCATTGACATTATTATGTGTTCCAGACAGACCATGCAATATGGATAGATTCACAATTATATTTTATTCCACAATAAAATAGTGTGGAATAAATAAATTCAAGTTATCAATAAAGTAATTATATGTTTATAAAGGTGAATAACACTGATATAATATGAGTATGGAATTCACTGCACAATTTTTTTGGTATGGAAAATCACAGTTCAATTTCGATAGCATTACAACATCACATAAAAATTCTTAAATCGGTATATGAGACTGAAATGGCTATCTCATCATTTATATTTCCCAAGGGACGTATGGGGGAGGTTTGAAATCATAACCCATCATTATGAATTGAATATTAATGGTCATTCATGAAAAATATTCTTTATTAATAGAGACAAATAGGGGATCCCTTACGAAATTTCGGCAGCATAATAACATCACATAAAAAAAATCATAAAATGGGTCGATGAGAGAGAAATGGGTATCTCCTAATTTGTACATAATACAACTGTAATGTATATGGGAAGACATATCACAACATTAGTAATTAGAAATAGAAGGTGTTACATAATAATGAAGCATAAATAAATAGGGGAAATGAAAGAACCCCTACTTAAGTGTGTGCCCACAAAATCATGAAAATGGAATTTTTGAGAGGTTGGGGTGATCTAGGAGGAATTTAGAGATGTGAGGTAAAATGAATGATGTGCTAATAAGATTTTTAGTGATGTGAAGTGGGATATTTGATGTGTTTATATAGTAAAAGAGAGAGGAATTATTTAATATTTCACATCATTTGATTATGGTCCCTATATAATAAAATATCCAACACCACGAATATTACCTAGGTTTTCTCCAATAATTTCAAAAAATGAGAGTATTTTTTTTGTTATTTAATTATCCAAAAGGCAGAATTTATGAAAATAATTCTAATTCTTATTTGCAGTTGAGTCACACTATTAAGAAAATGATTTTAAAGCATTATAAAATATTGTTGGATTTAGAGGATTCATAAAGGCTTTATAATGTTTATAAAATAAATATAAAATCAAATTGTTTTAAATTAAAAAACTATTTATAAGGGTATTCCCATTATTGTATTTATTAAATCATTTTTGGGTTATTATGATGTCATAAAACACACCATATATTTTTACAATATTTAATTTTTACCCAAAAATTTGACTATCTCTAAAAATTATGAAAAAATAACCAATGGATAAATTCTATGTAATGATTCCTAAAATAATATTAATTTTATCTAAATAATTTTCTAAATATGTTTGTGTTCTCTTTTAAAATAATAAATGTCATTTATTGCGAAATGTTGGGTTTTTCGACAAAAACTCTATCCCAATCCTTATAAAAATTAAATCTGAGCTAATAAAAATTATATGATCATTTATAATTAATAAAAATTATTTAATAAAATTATTTATTACAGTTTTTTTTTTCAGAAATGATTTAATTCGTAAATTCATTACTTGAATTGGAATGTTACTGAAAATTATTATTTTTTTAATTGTATCAAAATATAAATAATTTACAATGTAATAATAATAGGATAAAAATATATTAATTAAAAAATAATGTACATTATCATATTTTAAAGGGTCTTGATATGTATCCTTTAACACACTAGAAAACACCCTATGAGTTTTTTGTTGCTCTGGTGAGACTTTTGTGGGGAGGATCAGTTTATGTGGTTTGGGTTGTGATCTCGATGAGCATGAAAATATCTTACAAATAGTTCTGATAAAACATAAGGTGTTGGATACCATCTTGGGATTGTTCCATGTGAAATTCCAAAGATGATACCTCCCTTATATGATCTGAAAAATTGGTTTTATATGGTATGATCGTACTTGTTGCGGTTATTACATCCTTTTTCTTTGTCAACTGGATTTGTTAAATCCCTTAAATTTTTAATAACCATGTAATCACTATTAAATGACTAGATTAAAAATAGTTATGATGATTATTGTACATTTAAATCCAATTGTATATAATAAAACAAAGTAAGATAATGTTTTTCTATAACCATATTACATAATAAGACATTTAATTTTATCAAAAGGAGAATTTGGTTTATAAATGCTCGGGTCATTACAGTTCCAGGACACCTCCCTGCCTATTTTGGGCTTGCAGGAGCACATTCCCCAGAGTCTCAGCCACATATATATTTTCTACTAGGATATTACCGGAGTATTGGGTATGAAAAGATCTTCATTGTCCCATATATCATTAGTCTCGGTGCATGCGGCCTCTCATTCCCTAGTTTTGTATGGAATACTCATATTCAGGGGAATATTCATCTTTAGAGAAGGGTTTTAGCAAGTTTATCACATTAGAAAAACAAAATATGTGCTCTTCATCTGATGATGATTTATTTTAGTAGGGTGGTGTTGATGTTTTAGTTGTTATAAGGAAGAAGTTTACAAGAGTCTGGGATTGATTTGGAGTAGAATATGAATCATCCACTTCTATTTCTTCATGCATATGGTGGTAATTCCCACATCTAGAAGGAATATTTTTCATTTTCTATTTTGGTGGTGGTTGAATTTTGGGAAAACGTAGTTGTGTTTTTATGGTGGCATGATCTCGATCAACTATTTTTTGAGTCATCTAGTGGTTGAACATCCTTTCAGGCATGATAAAAACATTATACCAATTGCCTCCTTCTTCTAACAGAGATATAGTTATCTGATCCACCGTCCATGAAGAGTCATCTAAAACCACCTTTCTAGAGTTGATCATGCTTTAAAAAACATATTGGAAGATGAAACCATTTGTGATATTATGACCCAACATTATGTGGAAAAGGATGTAATCGGGATGGTCAATGAGTTTAACCTCATTAAGTGTTCGTGGATATGGAAACATGGATAGGTTATTATCCATGGATGAAATAAATAAAAAGGGGCCTGTTCATCTTTGGAAGGACTATTCCTTGTTCATCCATTCCTCAAATCAAGTGGAACCATGATTTCGATGTACTTCTATCCGAGGATGATTTTGTGGCTATCACCACTCGATAAGAGGTGTTGGGATGTTTTGAAACAGTCTGGGTGGTCAGATGGTCTGTGTTGTGGGATTTCTATTACAGTTAAAGATTCTTCTTTTCTAGGACATTTTTCTTTTCATTAGGAATGAGTTGAGTTGGGAACATGTTTTTTGAATGGCTTCCTCAACACATTGTTCCATCTACACAATCCCATGGAACCCAGCTAGATACTTCCTAAGGATCATATTTGTACAAAACTCATATCTAATATTTTTAGCATATATTTCCTATAGTTTATCCACTAATAGAGGTATGCTAAGTGAATAGGTGAAACCCTACCATCTCGAAGTGAAGTTAGACACCCTTTCATAGTAAATTTGGATTACAATTCATTTGGCTGATGATCATTGTTTTCCTCAGCAAGGAGATGAATTTATAAAGGAATTGACGACCAAGGTCATCCCATCCTGCAATGGATCCAACTAGAGGGCTTCTATTCAAAAAATTTCCATGTCAAGGTCTATACAATATACTATAGCTTCACAGACTCCTATTGATCTCGAGTCCCAATCATCAACCCACATAATGATAAAAAGTTTGTGATATTTTGTTCAGGGTTTCTAACACCATAGAAAGTAGAGAAGGAAGGTTTTCTAAAATTGGGTCTATGTAAAGTATTTTCCACTATTTTGGGATATCGATTCCTCTCAGGATGCAGACATGTTCATATTAATTCTATGCATTCCATTTGAGTATCTATAGACTCGATGATGTTATGAAACTCTGGGGTGAACTATTTTCTAATCCATATCCCTTCCATAAGAATTAGGTGTGGTTTAATGAGGTGGACCCAATTTCATCTATTGCTAATTCTCGAATCATCCCAAGATAGAATGATTACTCTAGAGATAGATAGGTTTTCAACACTGAGGAGGTATGTCATGATCATTTTTGACTTCAACATATTTGTAGATTGTATTCCTATATCGGCAGAAAATCTATTTCTCATACATTTATCTTTCTGGTGAGTTGGATATATTTGGTAGAATATTCATATCTACCACAAGACGATTCCAACCGAGAATGTTTCTCTTGAGTAGCTCCATGTTGATTTTTCATAGAGTTTTTATTTTTCTCTCATATTGCGACATATGATCCTCAATGGAAGGACACTAAACTCTTCTGGATGGTGATCATTATATAGTCGCACATTCCCTTTTCCATTTGTAGGGTTCCTCTAGATAAGGGGTATATCGCTATTTGTTGGTTCTAGGTTCTGGATAATTCACTAGTTACGGGTGCATGCAATCTCATTGGGTGTATCTAAATCACCCTCCTATCAGGGAACATTTTTCATGATGTATCCCTCTGAATTTACGTCAGAATTAATTTTTTTCATCTTGAATGTGAAAACATTCACATTGGAATATCTAGTAATGGTTTTTTGCCATTACATTCAATGTAATAGGCTTATTCTGTACAACTATCATGGAGGTCATTATACAAACCCTTAATCGTATTGGTACTTTTTTTAATGTGAATTTGGTAGGTTCTTATTTCCATCACCATAAGATCCTTCCATCATGTCTTAAGAACCGTGGCCATGTGAGAGATTTCATTCATGATTGGGGCATGACCCCCAACTAGTATAGGTTATTTTTTGCGATGAGAGTAGCTAGTGGAAGGCAGATCATTGATTATTTCCTCCCAATATAGATAATATGGATTCTCTCTCAAGTAATAGTGATGATGAAAACTCCCTCAGAACTATGGGGTATGTTTCATCATGTGCTGTAACTGGAATTTATTGGACCTATTTCTGAGGATTCAATGGATTTGGCTGGGGATTTGATTACTCGTGGGACGAACATGAAGATATAAATTCCCCTTGTACAGTGGGGTGGGGTTGATCTAGAATCCACAATATTGTCCATCAGGTCCTCTATAGGGATGACAGACCTAATGATGGTTATTGAGATAAAATTTCTCCATCCTAGTGGGTTGGGCTTTACCTGTAGTAGATGCAGAAGTGTTTGAAATGGTCTCTAGAATTGAAGATCTAGGAGGTAGAGATGGTGGTAGATATTCTCCTGGCCTAGTGAGTCTGGTCTACTCCTAGATGATTAATATGGAATATTCTACTATGGCTTATGTGACATGGAATAGTTTTTCCCAGGTGGGAGATGGGTGTGACAACCACCCATGATGAGAACCATTCCTCACGGGAAGTTATCCCAGAGATTGTAACTTTAGTCTCTATGTCTTTATTGTACTTATATTGATTTTAGGGGCCTAGTATGAACACATTTTGTATTTCCTATCTATCATTTCATGATTTATTGGAACTGTTTAAGTAGGAGATTAAGTTGTATTAACAGACTTTCCCAAGCGTTACATGGACCCTTATCTTGTCAATGGATATGAAATTGTAGGACATTGTATCAAAGATTTATACTATTATAGGGGCGGTACAAAGTGTAATGATCTATAATTACCCCATACTTTAATTCAAATTCATAATGTGACTTCATATATAATATTCTTATGGGTTGCGATGAAATGGAGGCATGTGTATTGTAGATTTATGTTGTTCTATTATGGTTTTGGATCCCATTCCCTAAAGATAGTAGCTTGGTATAACTGAAAATAGATTATAATGATGTTCTTAAGCTGATACTCATAACCATAATAAGGTAGGTGTCTATATTTCAACTTTTGACGAGTATCCAACATATTTTGTCATAGATAAGGCATGCAATAATTTTATAAATCATATGGGATCTCATATCTATAAGTAGAGAGGGGCTAGAAAATGATGGGAAGGTTGTTTATATATAAATATCTCCATATTTTCTTGTCATCCTCCTCTTCAATAAACATAGACACATCCATCTAGTCAGATGATAGAAGATGATTCTGAAGGTCTCCACTGATGAGAGTGGAGTGCTACCTATAATTTATGGGGAACTATATACTATGGTCCCTGATGTTTCGAGCACCTATCTATAAGAATGCGTTAGAGTTTTGGAATCCTCTTTATATGGAGGTGTCTTGGAAAGGAGATTCATTCCATGTAAATGTGGGATATCCTCGTGGTGAGGTTGTCCAAGATGTATATTAGGTGTAGAGTCTTTGTGATCCATCTCCATACTACAACGAGGAGGACTATCGTGGTTATGAATTTATTTTTCTTCTACTTCGATATAAGAGTCGAAATAACCTCATGGTGTTGAGAATGTGTTGTTAATTTCCTAAAGGACACTATCATTTTCCATATTAGAAATAAAATTATTATTCTAAAATGTGGTTGGAATATGTTGTCCTGCCTTTTGAAAATGTGCAGGGAATTGAGCCAATTGTAAGATGTTTTCTGAAACCCTCTTATAACCATCTAATTCAATGGGAGTATAATCCTATTATAGAGAATATAAGGGATATGTTGATGATATATATCATTTTTTATAGAATTCTGAGCCTATCCTATGGCATCTTCCATTATAACTTTTTGAGCCTCAGTCAAGATGGTAGTATGAGCCTAATATTGATCCTTTGAAGGATTTTATTTGTCAATAATTATAGGGATATGAGCCTACCTTGAGGCATGTATCACTCTCACATGGCGAGAAATGGTTGGATAAGGAATATGATCTTGGTCCAAATATAAATTAACCTATGTAATTTGATGATGGACCTCTGAAATGAGAAAAGTGTTATGAACCTCATCATGTATTTCATTCCAAGGATGTTGTGGCACTCATTTGGGGGAGTAATTAAGAATAAGTGTCTGAAATGTTTTATCCACTAGAGTATACTAGGATGATTAAGGCCTTCATTTTTGTTGATTTTTTATAACCCATCTTTCAAGGGATAATGGGGAACCCTTACAAGGCACGTAGGCTCATAGATTACATGGCATGTAGGATTATGAGATTACATCACCCAAAGCCTTATGGAATTCAACGAGATAATCTACACGGGACTGCCCCTCCCCTTCATCTGCATCATGATAGTAGCTCTCCACCTTCACATGGCTGTCTAGCTAGGCTTCCCGTCTAAGCACAAACTGGTCCTGATGGCATAGCCAAGCGCTCTCATTCTGACTCATTTATTTGGTTCTTCTCTGGTTAGTGCACCTTCTCTGAATCATCTATGGGGGCCATTTCTTTTTTGTAGTGTGTCTGGGGTAACTGCATGTGGCCCGAAGTCCTTGAGGTATCCCGAAGTCCTTCAAAGTGTCCTGAAAGTCATAATGACCTGAAGGACTGGGTGGCCCGAAATCCTTAAGGACACCAAGAAGAAACTGGTGGCCCAAGGTGAATAGTTCCATCTACTACAATACCAAACAATACCTGCTACAATAACTACTATAGTGCCTTCTACAGTACCTGCACATTGTACAGTCTGCTATAGTACTTATATATTGTACAGTTCTACTACAGTACCATATAGTGTATAGTCTGCTATAGTACCTGCTACAGTACTGCTAATGCCTGGAAATATTCCTCTACCTAGTTTTGAACCTGGGTCTTCTGGATTCCCTTATATATACCTCACCAACTAGTCTGAGGCTCATGTTCTACTAGGATGATTCACTAATAGAAATATGATCCTTTCCTGAGGATTTTCTATTTTCAATTGGGCATCTCTAGACATAACGAGGACATGTACCCCATCTTGGGCCTTTAGAGTATGTTGTTGGACTTCCTCAAAAGGAATATGATCATGTCCCGAAGCATGTGACCCTCTCATGTAGTGACACACAACTAGAACAAGGATATGAGCTTCATCATGGAATTTTGGATTATGCCACTAGAAATTTTCGATATTCATGTTCCCCTATATTGAGGCATGTCTTTCTCTCACCTGGTGAGCCGTAGTTTGGAATTGGAGTATGATCCCGGTCTGATGTGTCATCCTTTATTGATATATTCAAATAATCATCATGAACGGGAGAAATTTTTTTCCCTTTCTTAGCTAAAAACACTTGTTCACAATGATCATAGTGTTGGGTTGTCCTGGATGTTGGGTTAAGAGTATGATCATGTCCCTTTATCTGCAATAGTTCTGGAATATATTGGTAGCGTTCTTCAGTTGTTGCTAAAATATATTGGCATTTTAGGAACGAGTGTGCATGTATATAAGCCTGCACTTTTTTTTACCCAAAATATTTTGGAATATAAGTTCAAATGAAGTGGTAATATGGACCCAATTCTATCCTCATGAAGCCATTGGGATATGATGATAGAATTATTAAACGTGGGTAGGGATATGTGCATCCCCCACGTCTACTACATTAATATACCCGCATCCTTGTTCTGAGAATGTAGGAATATGATCATGATTTCTGGTTCCTCTCTGAATATATAGAAGGAAATCTTTATTTGGAGTGTGGATATTATCCCTCTCCAAAATATCTAGTACCTTAAACCTCTGACGAGACTTATTTCTCATGGATGGGTGTTAGAGGCAGCAAAGTGTTGGAAGGTACCCTCACTAGGTGACCAGTGGGTACTGGCAGGGTGATGCAGACAATAAGGGTTGAAAGGATTTCTCCTAGGAGGCCCCTGCATTGAATGGGAGTTTTATTTATCTTTTTTATCCACATTCATTCAGTTTTAATTTCAGTAGTGATGATGCCATGGGGATAACCTCCGGAAGTTGTTGGTTGTCACGATGAGGGCCAGGGATTAGAAGTAGTCTTCCGAGGGTGATATGGATTCATCGGTCTATATATTTATAGAACCTCATGAGTATCTTCCATGCTCTTGATTGTACGATACCGATGATACTCCCAATTCATCATGTTTTCCTCCTATTGTTCGAGATTTCGACCAGATGGGATCAAATTGCATGTTGCTGTGGTTTCCACCATAGGGGATTTACCAGAGAAATAACTGGATAAAGAATACATTGTCTTGGGATGAGAAGCTGTTGTTGAGGTTTGAGTCATTAATATTGTTGACAATAAAGAACAAGGTTACCAATTAGAAAAATATCATATGCATGATATGCTCAATCAGATACACATCTCTAACATAGTTTTTCCTATTTTCCATTTACATCCACTCAACAAGAATTGACATGTCAATGCAAGAATTGTGTTATAGGAGTCCCAGTCATAGAGGATTAGTTGTGAGATTCATTCACATCTTACAACTTTTTTTGTGTAGTATAACAAAACAAACATCCCTGATGCATGGTAAACTAATAATCTTATTACATGAGAGATTCATGTCAGGATTTACATTTCTATTTCTATATGGTGGAAAACAGAATGTCTTGATGGATTATAACCAATAATTTTTTACTAGAGGGATACACTTCAGGCTCACAATTTTTTTTCGATGGATAAGAGTAGATGGAATGGTGGAAGAGACCATGGTGTCCATTAGGTCTTGTCGTGAGGTTGATTCCAGGTGTTTAATTTCACTCACAATAGTTAACATCAAATACCACTATTATTATTATTAGAAACTCCCAATAGTTCCCTCATCCATAACAATGTACGAGCATTCTTTCAAAAGGCAAGTGTCCAATTGGGTTTTTGGACCCAATGAAACTAACATAATATAATTGTTCGAGAGGAAGAGTGGTCGGGCTCATCACACACTTTTTAAGGGAATTATTTCCTTCTCTTAGGCTCCCTTATCGATTTAAGATATTTTCATGAATCTCTTCCAAATCCTGATACGGGACCAATTACAATAACAAAATGACTATATGTTAATTTATACTCATAGAAAATATACTGGATCTCATTGTTGAACAAAATATAAGGAATCTCATTAGCGAGTCCATTTTAATGTATCCAAGGTCATCCATCCAATTTTGGTAAGCGGTAGATGCTTACATGTTGAAGTTGTATAAGCATGTACTTCAGAATTTTCTTCCACGTAAGGAGGTGATTTGAAATTCTGAGGAGGGGATTGAGCCATTATGAGGCATCCTATGTATCCTGTTTATTGCAGGAATAAAACCCCATTTTTTAGTTACACCTATTCGGTTTAATGTATTGTAAAGAGGAAATATGTCTGGGCCCCGAGACAATAGATATTTGAACTCGATTCTAGAGGATATGTCCTGCATATCCTAGTTTTGATTGGAACCATAGTTATATTAGTTCGATCACACCCATTTAACTAACCCCATGGTATATATCATTGAATAGTATTGGTTTATGTTATTCAAATAATTATTTCCTACATGTTGGGATTGAACTGGATGGTGGATATTCATGATGCCAATTTTTTTCTCACTGTAATTCCCAAATCTCACAAGAGATATGCTTGATGTGAGAAACAAAGGATGACATTTAATCATAGTCATGATGTATGGGTGTGAAGACTTATATACTGGGACTTCCCCTAGGATGATTAATGTAATGATCGGGCATCAGAGAGGCATCTTACATATCCTGATTATTGAAATAATCATAGTATTCATAGTTTATTTTATTTTTCATCTATTTAGGGATGTGTATAATGATCATCCTATGGGAATGATTGGTTCTTGAGGGTTGAAATGTTGGATACATGGTTCTAACATTAGAATGGATGTTTATTTGATCTCAAGAATTAGGAATGCATACTATGTATCTTGGTTATTATAGGAATAAAAATTATCATAGTTAAATTTATTTCTTTTTCCGCTAAGGGATGAGTTATAATGATCATCCAATTTTGAAATATCATAGACATGGTGATTTCATTGGAAATGATGTTCATTTGATCATAGGCCTTAGGAAGGTGTCCTATATATCCCAGTTATTCAAGTAATTGGATTTCTAATAGTTCAGTGGATTGGGGATTACACAATAAAATTCCCATTTTCCATATAAAGGTTTTATGATTAATATGATATGATTATTACAACTCTTTAATCCCACTTGAACTATGATCGATGTGAGAAATAAGGGGTGAAAAATGATCAGTCTCATTGCATGTGGACATTGAATTTAAGTGCTGGTACAACCCATTAGTGTTTTTGTATGGGTATTGGACCCTGGAAGGTGCGTACTACATATCTTGATTAATGGAGGAATCCGAGTCATCATAGTTCACCTGATTGAGGCTTACACTATGAGGTTGAAAGTATTATCAGGGCTTACACACTAAGGCTACCCTTGTTGTCAAGGGTAAAACTCAGATGTTTCACTTCTATCTGGAAAACTTTCATTTCTATCATGCATTTATTGTCCACTAAACAATCCCTATATGTTTGTTTGACATGTTATAAAATGTTTTCTAGACATTTCAAAATAAAATCATATGACCTAGGTGACTTTACCGAAGGAAATCATGTATATTGGATGGAATGTCTATGGGGTTGTCACATGATAAAAGTTGGATTGTCCAAAAGACATTGAAAGTCCCAGATGGGGTTTCATGGAAGTCATCACATGTCCTAGTTGGATTATCCATATATTGTCCAATGATCTAGCTTACCTTCCCTAGTTTCATCGTTAGATCTGGCTGACACATATGGACAGAATCACAAGAGTATATGTGACAAGTCTCCAAGGGGGTATCATGTCCATGATAACATGTCATGATGGTGTCACGGGACATAGATGGATTTCCCAGTGTGCATTGTGAGAGACAGTAGACATGATCCTGTTCTTCTATGAGATTCAATTTACATGAACTAACACCATTATCTGAGTGAGGCGAAGTGTCTGAAGAGCACTAAAAGACTAGGATGATGAGCCTGGAGGGAATTGTGTGGCATTCCTGGGGGCACCATATGACATTCTTTGACATGTTTAGGTCTCTTCGTATGATCTGAAAATTATACACAAATAATGTCGCATGATCTGAGTGACATGTTCTGGTGTTGTCTTATGTCTTATATTGTTCACGTAAAATGAATAAATATCAATGTATATGTTATTTAGAAAAATTCTCCCTAATTTAGGCTTTGTTATAACCTTTAAATCACGTTTTCCTTATAATTTTTCAGTGTCTGATTATTTTATGTCCTGCATGATCTAGAAGGTGTGTTGGATGTCCTTCACTTGTCCTTCCAGAAGTCCTTCACATGATCTATGAATGATCACACAATGTGTTTATTCATTTTTTATGATACCTCTATAATTTATTTGAATTATTATGTGATGGAAGATTTTATGATCATGAGATCTTTCACTTTGAGGGAGATTCTCTTATTCTTGGGTGTGCTGATGCACATGGATTCAAAAAAACAATCATTTCATCTAAGAGTCTGGATATCCATGCATTAGGAGTCCAACCTCTTCCTCATGATGGGAAAGAGAATTTATAGGCCTCACCACCATGATGGTACACCATTATTCACAAAATATTTTGTGTGAATCCAAGCACGAGTCGGTGAAGGGATATGGGGCTACATGTCTCTAAGAGTCTCTATCATGGGCCACAATGAAGGTGTCTCTGGATACTCAGTGACCATGACTCCCTCCCACTAATTATCTCTTTATTGTATTATTTATAGTTAATGAGAAATTTTTGAATTAGGTGGAGATTCCAATGGACATACTTATTTTCATAATGGCATGCCTAAGATTATTCTTGAGATCAAGATGCCTGTTGGATGGTCTTCATGTGATCTCAAGTGAATTGTCTGGGGATTTTCAAAAGACACGGCTAGTTCAACAAGGGGCCTTCACGGTATTTGGATGGCCATTCAAGGAGTCTCGTGAGATCATATCAGGGATATCATGGGTGCGGAATAAGGGTTTTATGATCGTAATATCTCTTTCTCATTCATTTTTATCCTTTTTTCTTTTTTATAAAGGCCATGTATTATTTGATTTTCCATCACTAATTTCAAGGACATATTCACAATTTTTATGCTTCACATGGAAAACAAAGATTATATAGGGTATCATGAGAATTATAAAAAAATCCTTCTATTTACCCTTATGAAGCTAAATGGGGAGCATAATGTTTCCTAGACATACCTGAGGCACCTCATGTGATGGTACTGGTAAGAGAGTCGTCTTTTCCAAGATGATTAAGACATGTTTCTTGGGTCTTGCAGTTTCTTGCGGACTGCTTGGGGCACGTCTCATGATGTTTAGTGACCAAAAGAGGCTTCACCTTATCCACTTTATTTTCCCTTGTTTTATTCCACAAAGTCTTAAGGGTCTTAATTGTTTGTTTGGAAATTCTAATGGACTATTACCCATCACATTGGTTATTCATTGCATGGTCCTTGAATCCATAATACGCCTCTATAATTTGGACATTTTCCTTTTATTTTCAATGGATTTTTTGTTGGATTTTCTGGTTCTCACCAGTGAAAAACCACATGGATTGTGTTTAATTATTCGGCTACTACCACATGGCCACTAGTACTCTGAAGATCCATCAAAAGATATGGAGAAGTTTTCCAAAGGGATTTTTGGTATCCTCTATAAAATATGAGATGCACATGGTGCTTCATGTGAACTTATAATGGTCACGCAATCATGAGTCTCTTCGCGGCTTTCATGATCTGAGGTTCTTGTCCACATTCTCCTTTCGTTGTTTTTATTTAAAATAATACCCATATTCATGTATTTCTTAATTTATAAATCTTGTTGATGCTCATTTTACGGGTGTCAAAATATAAACATTTTTAATATTGTTAACCAACAGATGGTGATTTCTTATTTATTTAGAAAAATATTTATGTATGACTAAAAAACAAAAAAATAATTCATTTTTTAAATATTTATATCATTTCATACCATGAATTATATTTTCATTGTCATCCATGATATAATTTTATTGAATTGTTCCAATTGGTTGTCAAAATGACCCAAACATGAAGATACCATCATTAATGGATAAATATTTTTTGGATTAGTTGTAAAATCATTATAAAATAATCAAAATGGTTATATTTATTGTTAATTAGTGTGTTATATGGGAATTTTAAATAATAATAAGAAGAATATAATCCATATAATTCTATTAATTAGATTGAAGAGATTATTTTCCACATAGTATGATTATTTAAGATGATTAATTTTATTACAATTATTTATTAATCATATAAGTAATAGGTTGTCAAATATAAAATAACAAAACCTTAATGATTCTATAAAAATAATATTTATCCTTGAAACCCATTTCTAAAACAATCCATTAATATAAGTAATGAAAAAAAATGTTACATCCCAGAGGTGGTTGTCTACACACATGTGGATTTCATGTTTTTGTTTTTCTTAATGGAAAAGAAAAATGT
Organism: Viscum album; assembly: GCA_963277665.1. Taxonomy (NCBI): domain Eukaryota; kingdom Viridiplantae; phylum Streptophyta; class Magnoliopsida; order Santalales; family Viscaceae; genus Viscum; species Viscum album. Next base: position 2,013,052,151 of record OY728120.1, read on the forward strand.
GGTCAATTCTTGTAAAATCATTATAATAAATTATCAATATAATAATTATATTATTATTGATGTTTTAATATGTTTTAATTTATTTCAAGGAATAATAAATGAATATAATGAAAAAAACGAGGAAGGAGTGGTTATAAGTTTATACTGTAATTCAGGGATTATCACCTATAACATGGTGTTAATACCATGATGTAAGGTATTTTTAGATGATGAAAACTACATGAGGTTGTATACGAATGTGTAAGAGAGGGTTTGAAAGTGTTTTGGCACAAATAAAGAGGTTATGGTGTGAGGGGAAGTGAAGATAAGAGTTCACCTTTTATAAGTGAAAAGGGATTACATTTTTTTAATTACAATTTTTTTTAATATTATGAAGTAAATCTCAAGGAATGTGGACAAAAAATGGATAAATAATTAGGATATGAATAAATAATGTCTATATAGGCCTTAAACACCCATACCAACACAATTTTTAATCATGTTATCAACTCATTACCATTTGAATTTTCACTTTTACCATTTTAAATCTTACCATAGTAAATTGTTTTTACCAAAGATAACATATCATTTATTCCGAAAAATAAAATTGACATTATTAAATAATTTGGACCTAAAAATTCAAAAATTAAAATCCATTACATTCGGATAAATTTTTAATATTTTAAAAAAATATTTTTAAAATACTAAATATAAAATGCATTTAATATATTTCGTTAAAATATTAATTATGTTCTAAAATGTCATATACCAGATTTTAAATTAATAAAAACATTTTTAAAATAATAAAGTCACTTATAAAATAAATTTCTTCCATTATAAAAAGGTTTCATGAATTTACAGTTTATACCTAAGCACTAATAAGGTAATAAAAGTCATGTTATTTATAGAAAAAAACAATTTTCACTTTTCTCTTAAAAATCATTATTTTTAGAAAATTAACAAAATTTATATTAATCTAATATTGAAATTATAAATCCTAAAATGCATTTTATTTTAACTAATTGAAATTTTATATTTTCCTATATTAAATTTTAAATACAACTATAAAATCTAATGAGAAATATTTTATGTGAAAATAATTTTTTAAAAATAATATTTATTCTTATTCATAAATTCTATATATATTTGGTTGATTGGGGTAAAATTACATTTAAATACACACACAAGACATAAAGCCATATAGACCCCCCCAAGGGATAACCCACCCATTAAGGTTTATTTATTTAATACATGGCTCGTAGGCCCAGTGGGAATGAGGCCAATTACACGGACCATAAGCCTAGTTCAACATCATGCCTATAACAACCTACCTACATCACCATACCTACTTAATTATTGCTCCATCACCTACATAATACTATAATATAATCTACACCCAATAAGAATTGATCCCAAGACCACTTGGATGCCTTGTAAAAGCCTTTTCCACTCATTTATATGCTCATTGGCAACACGAATAAATATATATTTAATAAATAAATATTAATTTTTTAAATATCACTATATAGCTATAATATACCTAGTTTTCTTTAATAAAAAATACAACACATAAAAATATAGATTATTAAACATAATAATTAATTATGTAAATTTGTATAAAATAACCTTTATATATATATATATTAATATATTTCATAATTTAACTGCTATTGTTTATACCTAACAGCTAAAATACCTATTTTTAAGGGTATCAAAATATCATGTTGTGTTTTACATTGGTGATTAATGTGGAGTAATATATCAAACATATTTGACTTAATTATAGGAAATCATATATTAAAATATCTAGTTGTTACAACATCAAAATTGGAATTCAGTTCCTGACCCCACCATATAAGCATATCGAAAAACATATCCATGGATATAATGGAATATAAAGTTGTTTACATCGTGTTTCCATGACATTCCTCAATAGTAACCTAAAGATCAAAATTGGATCTATCATGAAAATGAATTCTTAATTTCCAATCAAAATAAACATCCTTTATTTCAAAAATTAATTCATTTTAACCTCAAGAATAATGAATAAAGGAACTGAGTCACAAAACATGGATGATAATATTTCTATCAAAGCATCCAAGAATAATGAAACAACCACTAATATCTACTCTAAAAAAAATTAAATAGAAATAATGAATGTAAGAGGAGAACCTATATGAATAGGTTACACATGTTTAGGTATTACTGAATAATATTTCACTAACCCATTTCACATTCCATGATATAACTTAGAGATGACATTTTAATGTTAAAGAGTGATAATTTTGATGAATTTAAATTAAGAACATGTTATCTTATTTATAAAATAAAAATTAGTTTAGAAACACTAAAATATTTTAATTAATTTAACTGAATTTTCACTTACTCAATACCATTACATTAATTAATAGTGATATGTATTTGAAAAAGTTTTAGTGTTTTGATTAACTCACTCTACAATTCAAGAACATCCATCACATTACCTAAATCAATCTTGGGGACTGAATTTTCCTATAATATTTTAACTTTTTCCCTTGAATTATTAAGGTCATCACTGAGCTCATTTATTTTACCTTTGAAATTATCAAATTCATTAACAATATTGAGTCAATGGTTTAAAAATGCTCTCCAAAAGATTATTAAGACTCAAACTTAATCACTTAGTGTAAAAATATTTCTATTTTAGTATCAAAAGAAGTAATATTTTTACAACCAATGACTTCAGAATACTAAAATTCAATAGGTGAAGACATACTCTCTGATAGAACATAATAATACCTCCCCACTAGAGAAACATTATTATTATCATATAACGAGTCCTTGAGATCGTCAATATTTTCAATAATATTTTTTTATTATTCTGATGGGGCACTTCATCTATTACTACATCATTCACTACCCTCTATTCACCAAAAACCTATTCTCGAGGTTAAACTTTAGAAACGTCAAGACCTATATAACCAACATATCCATCTATTAAAATATATCCAACACTTTTCTAAGCCTCCAAAATAACAACCTAAGAATTGAATTATAAATTAACCTATCGAAATCTACAATAACTTTTAGTGGAGTTGATCTCCATCATTTGTTATAGAATCCTCTTCAGGAGTAGGGATGTTATGTCTAACCTCTAATACCCAAATCCTATGAATTTCAGTGGAACCAACAACCACTGTAGTTCTATGAACATAAATGGGTTCTTCATAAATCTCCATAGCATTCTCCCCATGAATAGTAGATGTGTCCTTATAATATTCATTACTAGACTATTCACTCAATGTATGAGCATGGTTCTTATCTCCATCAATTTGTGCTTATTATTCGTTATCACCCATTTAATTTATTATCTATGTATTTTGAGAGGTATCCCAAAATAGTTCCATATTTATTATAATGTATTAAAAATGGGTGTGGAGTCTCCACAACATGGTGGCCTCAGCCTCATTTAATTCCACCTCATTCATTTAAAAAAAATGATATCTGCCTCGTATAGAGATAAAACATGAGCCTTTTTTTTCTAATAGAAATGATGCATATAATGCACTACATATCTATGAAAGTTCACTTTGTTGTCATTAAATAATAGATACTTCAAATATATTTATTTGGAATCATTTTATTGAACTAACCATCCCTTTGGTATATTCCTATCTAAATGAATTTTTATAGAATCCTTTGGTAAATATTTAGGTCTTTCTATGAATTATTTTCAATAATTGAAGACCCAAAAAAAATTTCCATAATAATTGAGGGTCTGATTTCATCTTCATGGATCATAGAATAATTATTGAGATTCCCACATTTATAAACACTATGTAAATCTATAACTATATACACCAATTAAATAAAACAATATTTCCCATTCACTTGCGACTGAACAACATCTCTAACTTGAGAAAATAAAAATTGTACATTTCCATATAACTCATGTATTTCCTTACCGAAAATATTTGCAGTATTTTTTCATTAAAAATAAATTATCATCATTTAAAAATAATAACACATCATAGTACTTGACTTTTATGATTCATCACAAAAAATCAATAACTTTTCCAACATTAACTTTCCTTTTAGCACTTATTGCTTTATCTGTCTTTAAACTCTAAAAATATCTATCATTGGGTTACTTAGATATTCCCATGATTTTACGATTAGGGTTCAAAAGATTCAAAAATGTAGAAATTGAGATCGAGGGAGAGGAAGGGAGGGGGTCGGAGGTGTTTCAAATTAGTTGGTTTCATCCAGGTGACTGATTTCTTTCTTTTGTCATATAAATATACTATTCCCTTATGTCACATAATTGATGTGGAATGTAATGGTTATTAAAAAAAATACAATTTCAAATCAATTAATAAATAAACATAAATTCGTAAACAGTGAATGCAGATAATTACATATTAATATATAAATTAAGAATTAAATAACTTAAAAAACATAACTAATACTATATAAATTTTAAATCACATTAAAATCATTTAAATTTAAATAATTTTAATTAAATATTAATAAAATTAAATTTATCAGCAGGCAAGTTCTTAGTAAAAATTTATGCTAATGGACTTTCAGAAAAAATAAACTCTAAATTTATGTCAATTTTTATGCGTGATCCTTTAATAAATTATGTATAAGATTAATGTGCTTTTATCTTTTAATGTATTATTATATATTTTTTTGAAATTTAAATCGCATAAGTCTTATTAAATTTTATTGTATAATTCTTAAAAAGAATATAAAATATATTAATGTGTGTTTTGTCCACAAAACATGTGCAAACTAACTACTAAATTCAATGTAATCAGCCTGACCGGTTTAAAATGAAAGGGAATATTTCTTCTAATTAGACTAAGAAACTAATAATTTTCCTAGAAAGTGGAAGTTTTCTAATGTAATCAATCAATATAAAATACAACTAGACAAAAAAATCCAAGAATAAAAAATTAATTACAAAATTGAGGTTCTTTAAAAGAATAAAGATAAAGAAATACTTGCTTTCAAATATCCTAAAAAATTATTTCCCTTAAATTTGTGTATTTAGTATTTACATGAAATCTAACACAAAAAAATAAAAATAGATATCTTGTTTACTAGATGTTAGATAACTAAAACCTATAATAATCTCTCTATATTGATTTTAACTGGCTTACCAACTCCATCCAAATCAGGTTGAATGTTATAAAGAATATTATTATCATGTATCTTAATGTTTTCAAGTCGAATAATTCTAAATAAATAATGTATTTATTTTATTTAGTTAAACACATTTTAAAATTATTTATGATGAATTTGAAAAAAATGTAAAAAAGTGAAACTCAACCATCATGCTCATTTAAATTTTATTTTTCATGATATTTCAATACAATTTACATAATTTTTAATTTTTGGATTAAAAAATTTCATCATCTACTTAAATTTGAGTTAAAAAATTGTATTTTGAAGAAGATTTCTCAAAAGGGTTTTGGGTATTTCAATATTACAGTAAAACAATTTGATAAAATAAAAGAACTAAATCATTCATACCAAGATCTAGGTACTTGTTAAAAACTATAAAAATATTTTTTATATCTGAAAATATAATTTTTAATGTGATAGTTTTCAAAACATTGTGATCGTTTAATATAAACATCCTTAGCTAAAAATTATTTTTTAAAAAGTTTTTACATCCATAAGAAAAAAATTTCAAATTAATATATAATTAATATGATAAAAGGATTATAATGGATTATAATCTAGAAAAATGGAAAAATTTGCCTCCATAATATGTTCATTCTTCTTGATTATATCCTATGGTGTGTAATGTAGCTTTATTTCTAGAGATCATGCCACGATCATCCTGCTTCTTTCAGAAAACCCATTTAGTTATAATAATAAGATAATAATAGGGTCAATAAATAATTTCAATACAATTTTTTTCTTTAATTAGTTTAATTCTTCCTATATTTCAAAAATCCAACTATCATTATATATAGATTCTTATATAGTTTTAGGTTCTTGATGGGAATAAAATGACGAAAATTTATCACGATTTCTTAAATTCCTTATATTCCTAACCACTCATTTAATATCCTTATAATATATTCTTAGGGATTTTTAAGGGTCTTTGGATGTATAAGTAGCATAATTTAAGGTTCATTAGATTCAAACCTTTTGAGATTTAATTCAAAATGAATAAGTTCAACAATGACATCCTTTTTATCATCAAAATGACTTTCAAGCCTGTAGTTATAAACAGATTCAATAATATCATCAATCTGAATTTTCTCATGTATAAAGGGTTCACTTTAATCAAATTTTACATGAATAAATTCTTTAATTATACTTGAATTATTATTGTAAAAACTATTGGATTTTGAATAGGTAAACTAAAAGAGGGTGAATCCATCATCATCCTTTGGATTGTACTTACAAAGATTATTATTAATGTTCAAGATATTAAATTTAAATCTAAAAAAATTAATGTTTCCAAAATTATTTTTTGTATTATTCCATAGCTCATAGCGTGTTTTATTTAAAATATTCATTACTGAAAATCTATTGAAGAAATAGAATTCGAGGTTAAAAACATAATCCCAAAAATGAGTTGGTATGATATATTCACATAATATAATTCCAGTAATTCATTGTACGACTTTATTACTCTTCAAAAAAATACTATTCTGTTGAGGTTTCCTAGGGGATGATAATGTATATTTAATTTATTATTTTAAAAAAATAGAAATAATTAATAATTATCAAACATCACCTATTTCCACTTCTCCAAGAGAAATTGTTTGCAAATTTTTCATTATCAACATTATTAAATTTTTTTACTAATGTATTACATGATTCACTCTTAACTATTAGTAATTATATCCCTGTAAATATTGAAAAATAATTAACCAAAACAAAAAAAAATTATTTTCCACCAAGGTTTTAGTTATTTGTGGTCCAAAAAGATCCTTATGGATAATTTCAAGAGCTATATATATAGAAATATCATTGACTATTTTGAAATATTTATTATGTGTATTTATCATTTGGAATGCATCACATAGTTTCTTTTTGTCAAGTTTATCATTCCGGAAATTAGAAATTAAATTTTTCTTATAATATTTTCTCAATAATTAAACAATCTAATATCTAATCCATCTGTGTAAAATACATGATTAATTAATTTTAAAATTTTTAAAATTTAAATTTCATTTATACAAATAATGTACATCTAAATTGTAGAAATTTATTGTTATAGGTTATCTATATTTCGAGAATTTATTATTCAGAAAATTATATTAATTGTTAGAGAAATCAATAAAAGATATATCATCACAATGTTTAGAAATATTTATCAAGTTATCATTCGAGCATTAAACATAAAATTATAAGGATTGTATGTGGATCCTTTGTTAATACAAATCGAATAACTCTTCCTTTTTTCATTTTCACCAAATGTATCATATCCACCATCAATCATATATAGATAGTGGAATTAAGAAAAATATACAGTCATATGCCTTCAATAACCACTATCCAAAAAACATTTTTTATTTTTATTAATTTTTTTTTACTTACAAAAAAATTAAAAAATAAATTTTCATCATACCCAGATTCACTTTGGTCTAATAGTGTTAATAAGTAAATATTTTCGAACCCATATAAGTCAATTATTTTTATAAATTTCAGAATATACAACAATATCATCAGAAAATTTCCAAAAAATAAAAATCATTCTTACAAAAAAATTTTGGGAAATTCTTAATCTCAATTATAAACATAATGTACAAACTCACCATAGTGTAAAAATTTATATTAGACATATTTTTTAAAATTATAAAAAAAATAATTCCAATAGATATTAACTATTTCTTTATTAATTTCCATACCTTGTTAACCTTTATTGGATTTATTATTACCTATAATGTTTTTGATGTAATCACCCCCATATTAAATACGCTGGAAACATCATTTATAGATTTTACATTATCCATTAATTCCATTATTTTGTTGTTATGGAAAAAAAAACTAGAATCATATACATCTAATTTATATTTTAGTTCAAAATATTTAATGGTAAGATCACAATTATCAGTGAGCACAACATAATAGACATTTTTTAGAGAACTATATTATTTTTAATAGATTCATACTTTTATACTAACATATATAAATAGTTATTTAATCCTTAAAATAAAACATTTTCATTTTTAGATTCAGATTCAGTCTTTTATAAATAAAAAAATTGTACCTTATCTATTTGTACCATAACACACATATTATTCATATGATTTGACATCGCAATATCTAAGTCATAATGAAAATCACTATTGCAATCTTTATAAGCACTCTTTGTAGCCTTAATACCGTTCTTCTCTGTCCTCTTGTAATATGATTTTCTTTTATAATTATTTGTATATTTTTTCATCTCCTTCGACAGGGGGAAATTATGCATGATATTGAAAATATTGTTACATTAATATAACCTTAACTATTTATAATTATCATGAAAATATTATTAACCATTATAGTGTTTCTTTAATATTATTCCTATTTTGTTTAAGTAGGATGATAATTTAGGGGGATTACCATTTTTAAAATTAAAACCCTAAATGCAACAGGAAAAGTCAAAAAAATATTTCAATATGATGAAGTGAAACATTTTATATATGTTATAAAAGATTATATAAAATTTAAATATGAATGTATGAAAAATGGAAAATGTATGAATAAAATATATTTAATTATTCAGATTGATATTAGATGATGCAATTCGTCGATTTAAAGAGATAGAAAACATGGTTTAATAAAAGAGTTAAGAAATAACTTCTTGTAAGCCCATATGTCGTATACCCTTGAGTTGAGATGTTTATCTTATTCCTTAAATTTTAATTTATATTAAGAAACCAGATCCTCTTCTTTTTAAGGAATTATTATGAAAACATCCTCCCTTACTTCAATAGTGGTAAGAACTTATCTCCCTTTATTTTTTTCCAAATTATAGTAAAAAAACCATTATAAAAGTTTGGATAATAAGAAAAATATTTAATTGATAAAAATCTATTATAAGTCCTCCACATTATCTCCCAATATGGATTGATATAATTTAGTAGAGATATAGGGAGGAAAGGTGATGAGATCCATTGACATTCAGAATTGGGAATTGGATCTTTGGGAGGATTATTTGAGATTTGTAGAATTTCATCATGAGGTTATATTTTGTTTGATTAGTGTGTTTTTTCATAGGTTCATTGATAATATATAGGCCTCCTTGGGTCTCTATTTAAAGCCAAAATACGATATGGGGACCCTTGTGTTTAGATAAGAATTTAATTACATCAGTTAAATATTTTAAGACTTCCAATTAATGGATTTTAACTATTCTATATCAGATCCACTGGCTAGTAGGATGATCTAACTATAATGCTAATAGGGCTCTTGGAGGTCATTGTGAAATACATTCTACCACCTGCTTATGGGTTCTCCTCTATTGGATAGATAATGGACTACGAGACAACATGGGTGTTAAAGTCCTCAACACCAGCTGACTAGTGGATCTGTATCAGCTCTCGAATGCTACCTACTATAATCTAAACCCCAACCATACCTTTTAGATTCCTTTAATTAATTAATACATCATAAAGAAGTGATATGTACAATAATATCCCCCCTTTTTCATCAAATACTCTTAATATAAAATATATATCAAGCCTAAATCATGGGTGAAGCAAGTAGATTTGTATTCAAGATATAATTTAATTCAAGAGTTAAACAAAATATTTTCATCATTCTCAAGACATAAACATAAAAAATATATATTCAATATTCTCAAGAGATAATTATAATAAAACATATACTAACTTCTCCCTCTTCGACACTAAATCCAATCCATAATAAATAATAACCATACCCCCTCAAAATTACAAAACACTCCTCCTTGTGATTATGAAATAAGAAAAAGGGAAGGAAAGTAAAAATTATTTTTATATGAAAAATGTTAACTTCCTATTAATGTAAAAAAATTAAATTCAATAAAATCCATCCTTTAAGGATTATCATAATCATGAAAATATAAGATTAGAGAATAATCCAGGTAAAAGTTATAAAATGTATAAAGTTGAAATAAGTAGATAAAATGAGATGGATAATAAACAAAACAAATGTCATCATATTATAATGATGTTCATAGAATATGATAGAGGATAAGAAATTACAATTTAATTTCAAAAATAAGGAGAAGAATAAATTTCAAGATAATAATGTAAAACATAATAGAAAATATAATTATTTTAAAAATATTAGAATATTTTAAAAGTGAATTTTAAAAAATAATTATAATATAGTTGATAAAATAATAGAAAAATTAATAGTTTGATTTTGAAAACTAGTTCAAGAGAAATTAATAAAGTGAAAAAAAAATAATTAAAAAGAAAACCTCACCTATTTTAAAGAATAAGAATACATAGATGATAGAAAGAGATATGAGAGATCTAAAAATAAATTTTATGTGGTGAATGAGAATTTAAAATAACAAAGCACATATTCCTTATAAAATAAAATTACATGAAAGAAAAAATATAGGATCCCCCACAAATTTTGCTTTTAATTCCTATGGTTTATCCTATTATATAATTCATATATTTGTTAGAGAAATGATTTAAATGGGAATATACTTAAAAAACTAAAAAAAGATCATTTTTGTACCCTAATGGATTTGGTTCATGTCTTATTATCTAAATAAACATTTTGATTCTAAAACAATCTTGGGTACACAATGCCTGGCTAATAAATAATTATGAACCCAATATTGTTTAATATGATATTTTCTATTAGTTATATTGATGAAATATGAATAGATCCAGGTATTATATATCTATAATTTTTTTTAAATATTACTAATAAATTATATACCTAGTTTATGAGAATAATTTGAAAATTAATCTTGAGGGAAACCTTTTATAAAAGAATTAATTATGGAAGAAAATCATTATTTAAATGACCGAAACCAAAATCACTTTTAAAGTATGTTGAGAAACCAAAATCTTATCATGATATCAATGTAAATTTTTATAATTAATAGATAGTAATTTTATGATCTTTTATTTGATATTCTAAATTCTTATTTTTTTGGTTGTCCTTATAATTTAAAAACCAAAATATATTTTTTCCTTAATAAGAATATCATTATTATTAAAAAATTTATTTCATGTTAAAATCTCATTATTTAAAAAATATTTCCTTACATAAATTATTATGTTCATTTTTTAATTAAAATATAAATTAGAAGAGGATGAATCAGAAGAATATGAGGAATGTGGAGGTGATACATGTGAGATATCCTCATTACATACCATGATATGTTTCGTGATCTAATTAGGACATGATTCACTTGATAAGGTTGATTCTATTGAGATAAATATTATTGTTTCGGATAAAAATTAAGATATTTATTACCTTTATTATTATCTATTTTTATAAGTATTATATACATATATATGTCTGTGTGTGTGGAATTCTAGTCTATGATCATTCTTGTTGCATTCATAACATGTCACATCTGGTGTATCAATTTCATTTTCCTTTTTGGAATGACCGAGGAATTTATTTTTCATCTTCTAATTGTTCAATTACATGGTCATGAATTAAATCTAAATATCAATTTTATATGATTTATCATTATCAATATCCTTGAATGTGTTTTTTATTTTGGATTCTTTGACATCATTTTCATTTTATCATCTTTATCTGATTGTCTCTACTTGTTTATATTGTATGATTTTAGAGATCTAATTAGTTATTTGAGAATAATATTTACAATTCAATTTTATTCTTTTATAACCACCACATTGGGTTCTTGAGAGTTAAGAATTTACCAAATAATATTCCTCACCAATGATTCGGTAGACAAATAATCACCAAGACACTTTCAACCACAGAAATGTTTATTAAAACTTATAAACATGTTGACAATAGATTCAGTTGAATGCATTGAATATCTTTAATGGTCCATTATAAACATATAAAATCTAGGTTCTTGAACAATATTTTTGAATTCATTTGTGACTTCTAATAGTTTACATATTTCATAGGTGGTTTTTCAAGTTGATATATTATTAAATTTAATTTTTTCAAGACCAAAATGGAGAGCATTCATATATTTTTCAATTTAGTTCAATGATAGTAATATATTTTTCTTACAACTTATCATATTATTCATTTATAGGAGTGTATCCCTTAATAACCATTTTTCAAATATGATAAAAAATTATACTAAGAATAATAGATATGGGATTTTGTTTATATTAATTTGAACCATTAATTAAAGGATAATGTACCAATGAAATTCCTTATTTAAAATTCTAAAAATAATAATAGTATTTTATTTACAAAATATTAAACTATCAAATCAATTTGGATTTAAAAAAATAAAACATCTTATTAAAAAATATGATTTTTTAGAAAAAAATATATCATTTGATATAAATTGATAGTTGGAGTATTAGGGAATGTTGGGTGAGTGGGCGAATTACCTTTTTAAAAATAATATTCATAAAATGAAAAGGGAAATTCAACAAAAAAATATTTTGATACAATGAAGATATAAAAAAATTTCTTTTTTCATTATAGAAGATAAAATCAATGTTAATTTAGAGAGTATTATCAACATAATATAAATGAATCAAATTTATTCGATTATGCATATCGAGATGAAATGATGCAATGTGTAAATTGAAAGTGAGATCAGACAATGTTTGGTAGTGGAGTTTAGTAATGCTCTGTGTGAGCACCAACATCATCTCCCATAAGGTTGAGAGGTTTATCTCAATGACTTTATATTACAAAATATCATGAAACCACATACTTCATTTATTTTGGAGAGAAGTAGTAAGACACCCACCTCCATTACTTCAATGATAGTAATCAACCATATCAATCTCTTTATTCTCGTTGTAATAATACACCTCTTGTAGAAGGTAGGATGTGAGGATAATGATTTTCATATTTTAATTCCATCAAAAATAATATCCCTTCTCTTTCTATATAGATATATAAAATTTAACTGAGATAAAGAGGGTAAAGGTAATTATGGACTTTAGATTGAGAAATGATAATTTGTGCATTTAGTGTTTTCTTTAAGATCATTAGAGATTCATTATGAGGGCTTCTTTTATTAAATAATAGGGATGTTTCATAGGTTAATTAGTGAGATACAAGACTCCTTATGTATCTATTTATAATATTCATAGGCAATGAAGGTCCCTTGTTTTGGTCCAAGTCATTAATGACATGATTCAAAGCATTTAATATGTTTAATTAATGCATATCAGAAATTTTTTATTGGCTTCAATGGTTTTCTATCGAGACTTCTAGAGATTGATGTGAATTAATGCTTCCACTAGCTTATTGGTTCGTCTATATAATCTAGACAATGGACTCCCAGATCATATGAGTACTAATTTACCCACCATTGAGTGGTTGTTGATGCTACACTAGAAACATGGTGCTTCCTACTGCATCCAAAAAACCACAAACACTTACTTGATCCCTTTTATGACTTAAAATGAAGCTTTATGCCTAATTATATGGATTCATACCTAGATATATGACTTCAATATGATCTTCAAGGTCTCTTTAAATACATCAATTGAATTATCAAAGATACCTCAAAGTTATTCTTCAAAGTCTTTTAAATCAAAACTGAAATCACTTAAAAGGAAATATTATATACATAGTAGAGTGTTTTTGATAATAAAAAAATCATGGGTAAGAGAGATAGATAGATAGGTACAAAATTATTTTATTATAATATTTTATAACTTAATTGAAAACTATGAAATTTATCCACTAGATTCTGAGCATCTTGATTCTCCTTCTTTTGATGAGCTAGATATTAATTTTTCTTTTGATTACCTATGAACCTTTTAAGTAGATAATTTCAAAGAATTATTTTACTTCTTGATAAACTTTTTATCATCAACACCAACTTGTATCTTAATCACATACAACATAAGATTTGCAATCAGGTTCTTTATTACCAAATCCTATACAAGCTTAGATTTTATAATGGAAGTTGATATTCCACTCTATTTTAAAGGTAAAACTCTATGAACATTTAAAGCTATATGACATTTTCAGTTCCATTATATGCTACAAAAATAGTTTCCTGAATATTATTTATAGTGGGAAATTGTGAGATTCTATTGAATTCAGATGGACCATGAAAAAAAAAATAATATCCATTACTATTGAATTTAAAGAATATTCCAGTTCTTGAGAAGCAAACTATAATTCAAATTCACCTATAAGAACTTTATAAGGTTTCAAAACATTGAGATAAACTTTCAAACAATGAATGTTTAGCCATATAATCATTTTAACTTTTTAGAAAGCAAAGTCCCCTCTATTGAAATAAGAATCTATTCCCACACAAATTTCTTCATTCATGTTGGAAATTATTGAAACATTCATTATTGATATTCAATCTTCTATTGGTAATGGTTGAGAAATAAAAATTCACATCCTATAATACAAATTTTTGTCCTAGTACAGTTACACAAAGAATTGTGAGTGGAGGGGGGGGGGGGTTAATTGAGTCCTTAAAAATTTTATACAACATAAAACACCCCTCTTAAAAATGATTGAAACATATCTCAATATACTCCTAAATATATAGAAAGAATAATGAAAATATAGGTAGAAGGACCCAAGATATTTTTAATTCATTGGGGAAAAAATATCACCAAGTCCACTCCACTAACAATCGCTCTGTAAACATGGAAATTTTCATTTAGAATGTCCTTTTTTCAAGTACCATTATAGTCATGTAAAAAAACTTTTTTAAATGTGAAATGATATTTCACCATTGTCTATTATCATAAGTCTTATCCTTGGTCTTCACACAGAACCTAATAAACGATGTTCTTACATAAAAAACAATGAAAAATCATGTATAAAATATTTTTTCGTCAGTATATAGCTTCAACTAGAATCTTCAAGTAGATTAAAATACATTAGTTAAAGGATAAATTTTTTATCAACTATAATGATCTTTGTTTTGATGTAGATAAAAAACTAGACAGGAGTAAATGATTTTTTTTAGTCTTGAAACAGAAATAACTTGAAAAACAAAGAATGCCCGAGCAATAGTTCTTTAATTTTTCAACTATATATATAATGATTATTGTTATACTATTTGTATTTGAATAAATACTTTAATTAAAAAAATTGAGAAAATATAATATAATAGTCAGGAAAATAAAGCACTATCCATTACCATATCTCATTATTCTCTCAAAAATATAGAGGTGTCCTTTTTGAGTGGTTTTAGTATTTCGTGGAACTATAAGATTTCAGTAAAACAAAATCATTAAATAACCCCTTATTTCATCATTTGGGTATCACAAATTTAGATGAAACTAAAGGTGGGAGTGGAATTCTAAAAAAATATTGCAACATTAATATGATCCTCAAAGCTATAATAAAATATTAAGAAATATCTAAAATATAAGGTATTATATGTCTTTAACTTCATAATAATTCATTTTCCTAAGGCATTGGATTTTATAGGACAAGTAACTCTTTTTAAGTCTTTAGCACAACTGTAATCCTTTCACATAAGCTCTAATTATTTGACCTGGCTTCCAATCATAAGAATTCAATCTGAACATATATATTGGTTGCAATTTTTTAGAATTTTAATTAATCATATAACATTAAATTGATCTTATGACTTCAATCCTATCGAATGTCTTCAGTGTAAGTGTTCAGGATGATTGTATTACTCTATCTCAAGCCCACATTATATTCATAATTTTTTATTTAGATTGTAAAATATCATTATAAATATTTTATTCTAATTATAATCTTTAATCATAAGACTTTTATTCATGTGAATGCATTGGAATTTGACATCAATACACCATAAGCCTTCTAGAATTAGTGGAATTTCCAAAAAAATTAAAGCATCATAAGCCTTTTTATATAACGTATGACTTGAATGTATGGCTTCTATAATATGAAAAATTTATTTATCCGGAATAAAAATAGTTTATGAAAATAATTTAGAATTTTATATGATTGATCTTCATACAATAAGAAAAATCCTTAGTAATTAAAATGTGGGTTTTTTAAGCATATCATATTTGGATAAAATGGGTTATTTTGGACCAACATTTGTATGACAAACAAACATCCCTTATCAATACCACATACCATAACTCTTCCCATCCATGACAATTCAAAACAAATTTAATTATTACATTACCATTACATCCTTTTCAACACTTTTTTTTCATTACTCATATTAAATATTCATTTACATCCTAAAAAAAATTTCATGTAAAATAGTTTTCCCAAAACAAATCTATATAAATCCGATTGCTAAACATAAAAAAATTAAGATAAACTTATTTTATATCAAAATCATCATTTAACTAAATCTCATAGTTTCTAAACAAATCAATTTCCCAAAAATTTTATGACTTAAAAATAAAAAAATACATTATTTTTTTAATTATAAATCCTTTTTATACAGACAAAGAATTAATAAAATTCAAAATAAATTTAAAAGCGATTAATTATTTGATAAGATTAGTATCGAAACACCCATTAAGATCAATGATTCAAAAATAACATTGAATTTGTCATTAAACACTAAATCTAATTTGGTTTTTTATAACGGGTCTTTTGCATCAAAAAAAAATTCATAGTAAATGGTTCCATAAATATATATTTTTTATGATGGACCTAAATATCCATCACTAAAAGGTTTTACCATGAAGAATATTTGCATTAGATTAAGAATCCATTAGAAAATGTCTTCACAAAAACGTGCTCAAAATGGCAGATAATCAATCTTTACGATTGATGATATATTTTTGTCAAAATGCCCATTCTCAAATAAAATATTTAAAATGAAATTAAAATGTTCATAAAAAAGATGCAACTTACTGTCCCATAAAATCAGGATCGTCACAATATGTTAGTTGACATCGGGAAATAAAAAATAAATATAGTGGGTAATATTTGAACTAGAAAACAAAATCCATTATCAATATGTTTTTGATTTTCATGAAAAGTTTTAATTGTGGGAATTACTTGTGATGAAATTCATCGCAAATATAAATATTAAAGATACATTTTTCATCTCTAATAGCCATCCGTAAAAAAATATATCTATATAAGGTCGTGCATTTCATTTTCCCCATCACATTTTCTTTTTAGTTTTCTCATTTTTTAGCCAGTTGCGGCAATACCGGCTTACATTCAAATGATGAAAAAGTTAGTTTAATGGTTTTTATACCCTTTAGAAAATGCTAATTTCATTAATTTACTTGTATTTTTCTACATAATTTGTTGGTTAATTTAATTTAGTAGAATTTAATTGAATTTTCTTACTGTGTAAACAATTTTATTTCTAATTTATAAATGTCAATTGTTAAATTAATATTAAAGTTAATTAATAAAAATACTATAGTAAATAAAAATTATAAAAATTACATGATTATAATTTTTAATAATTAGTAAAATTAATAATTATTAAACAATAGTAAAAAACGTATTAATGATTTTCATAATTTGTAATAATTAATAAAAATAATAAATTAATATTACCTAAATAGTAATAATTATTTATTGTGTGTAAAAATCTGTAAAAAATGAGAATAATTTTTAGAAAATAGTAATAATGAGTAAAACATAGTAAATAAATGTAAAAAACAGGAATAATTAGCAATAATTTGTAATAATTAGCAATAATTAGCAATAATTACCAAGAAATAGTAAAAAAGTATTAAAAATGGTGATTTTATTAATAATTATCAATAATAATCAATAATTAGTAATAATTAGAAGTTAGTTCTAAATAATAATAATAATTAGTAATAAGTTATAATAATTATAAACAATTATCAATAAATAGTAAAAAATTATTAAAAATAATTACTAATTAAGAATCATTAATAATAATTTTCAAAAATTGTAAAAAATAGTAATGATTAATAATGATTATAAATAATTAGTAAAAAACTAGTAAAAAAATAGTAATAATTAGTAAAAATAGTAAAAATATTAAAAAAATGTTAAAAAGGTAAAAATCAAAATAATTAATACTAGTAGTAAAATAATTGTAAAACATTTATTATTAATCATTAATAACTTGTAATAATATTAATAAATCACATTAATTAATAAAAATAGTAAAATAAATCACAATAATTAGTAATATTTAGTAATAGTTAAAAATAAATTGCAATAATTAGAAATATTTAGAAATTATTGGTAAAAAATTAGTAATAATGATTAATTATTATAAAAAATATTAAAATTAATAAATTAATAACTAAATAAAAATACTAAAAATGAATATAAAATATTAATAATTTCTAACAATTAGCAATAATTAGCAATAATTATAAATAATGATCATTAATTTGCAATCATTAGAAATATTTAGTAATGATTATAAATAATTAGAAATAATTAGTAATAATTAATAATAATTACAAAAAATAATAATATATAGTAATGATTAGTAATAATCAGTAGTAATTTGTAATAATTTGGAATAATTAGTAATTATTAGTAATATTTTTCCATAATTAGTAATATTTAGCCATATTTTTTAATAATTATAAATAATTAGTAATATTTATCAATGATTAGTAATAATTAGTAATAATTATTAATAATTAGTAATAATTAATAAAAAAAGATAAATAGTTATAAATAATGAGTATTTATATATAAAAATTAGGAATATATAGCATTAATTTGAAATATTTATTAATAATTACAGATAATTAAGAATAATTAAAATTAATTACTAATAATGGTAATATTTAGTAATAATTTGTATGAATTTTTATGAATTGACAAAAATTAGTAATAAATTGTAATAATTAGTAATAATTAGAAATAACTGTATATAATAAGTAATAATTTTTAATAATTTGTAATAATTTGTAATAATTATAAATAACTAGAAAAAATGAAATAACATTGACTAACTTTTTATAATTTTCAATAATTTAAAATAATTAGCTATAATTAGAAACAATTACGAATGATTATGAATTATTAATAATAATATATAACAATTCTACCCTTATATTAGATTAATCTTAACCCCTGTTTCTTATGAATTATTAATATTTTAGTAAAAAAAATTGATGATTCTTCCATTCTATTAGATTAATAATAAATCATATTTCATATTAGTTATTTATTTTTTGGTAATAATTAGTAACATTTCTTCTCTTTTATCAGATTAATAATAACCCATATATCTTATAAATTCTTCGTATTATGTAATAATTAGGATATTTATTACCTTCTATAAAATTAAATGTCACCCATATTTCTAATAAATTTTCTATATTTATAGAAAAATTAAAAATGATTCTTCCCTTCCACCAGATTAATTATAACTCATATTTATTATGAATATATCATATTTTAGAAAAAATTAACAATTATTTTTCTCTTCTATCATATTAATCGAAACCAATACTTCTTATGAGTTATTTATATTTTCATAAAAATTAGTAATGATTCCCCACTTCTATCAGATTATTCATAACCCCTGTCTCTTATGAACTATTCATATTTTCCTAATAATTATAAATCATTATTTTGTTCTACCATATTATTTTTAACACAAATTTATTATGAATTTTTAATATTTTAATAATAATTAGAAACACTTATTAACATTTTACGAAAAAAATCACAACTCATATTTCTTATCAATTTTTCATTTTTTAATGATAATTAGAAATAATTCATCCCTTCTAACAGATTAATTATAACCAATATATTCTATGATTTATTATATTTTTGTAACAATTAATATTAATTATTCCCATCCATAAGGTTAATTAAATCCAACATTTGATATTAAATATCTAATTTTTTAAGAAAATTATCTATCTAATAAGTAGACTACAATATTAATCAAGAGACTGTGATGGGATAAATCAAAATAGAAATCCAAAGGATTTTTTCGATAAATCATATCAATATTTATTGTGTTGAAATGATTATATATTTGTTTCATAAAATTTATAATTTGTTCCATAAATGGAAATTAAGAATAAATGTTAAAAATTAGATCATAAGTAATTTGAAACATTTGATATTGATGAGGTTCATTGTCTTCATTATGGTTTTTTGAACGAAAATATCTTTTATTATCGATATGTTGAACTCAATTTAGAAGAATATTTAGATTTTTTAGTTCTTAATCTATTACATTATCAAAATTCAGTTCATGAGGATGGTATCCTAACACTTTAAGAAGTTAAAACTCAAAATGATAATTCTTATCCAGAATTGGAACAATATAAATATTATAAATTGTGGAAATCTTCTGAGGAGGCCTTTTATCCCAAATGCAAGATAAATAAATTTTATGCGATTATCAAATTTATGGCTATTAAAAAAAATTAATTTAATATAATTGTTTCGATTAAATATTTCTTTTGGTTAAATAATTTTTTACAAAGAGAGATATTCCTCCTTCAAATTTCATTTAATGTATGAAGTTAGACCATAATTTGGGTCTTATTTATCAAAAGATCCATCCAGTTTTAGTTGATTGAATCTAATATTATGGTGAATATTGTTAGTTAGTTATTTTCCATCAAGTGGAAAGCCTATGTATAAATTGGTATACAATTGAATTATAGATTTGTTCCTATTAAATTGTTGAGGTATTTTTTGACTAAAACATGATTATCCTATCTATTTATGTTTGGTATCATATCCATGTTGATGACTTGACATACATACAATAGTTCTATCACTAAAAGCTTAAATCATCTTCATAATGGCGATTCATAGAAAACATTGATCATGTTCACCCATATTTTTCGTTAGAACCTCCTATCATATGGTAACATTTTCTTGTGATGGTTTCAATGAATTTGGTGTTTATTGTAGTCAATATTCTTATTATACTATTTTCATGACTCTGTACAATTTAACTCCTTTTTTATTGATTAATGAACCACATATCTCTTTAGAGTTACTAACATTAATAAGTAAAAAATAGAATATTGATATTTTTTTAAATCCAATTATTGATGTCATAATTTTATTCTAGAGTGATGGTGTGACTATATATGATGTAGTTACCAAGAAATATTTGTATTTAAATCTATGTTAATGTGGAAAATAATTATCCTTCAAGTGTATAATATATCCTTGGGATGGAGTACATATGGTCAAAAATATAGTCCATAACATATTGGTGCCCACAATAATTTATGATTACCAGTGGAAGAAAACCTTAATATTTTTTCTATTATCACAGTTTCTTCCTATAAATAATCATTTTCCAAGAAAATTATAATAATTTTACATATGGGAAAATTGAAAGAGATGAACCTCCAATGGTGATCTTATGTAATACAAAAATATATATCACATATAAATGTCCTTATATTACCTTTTGACAATCTATAAATCAATAAAAAATATATGGTATTATAAGAGATCACAATTGGATTAAACAATGTATTTTTAGGTCCTATTATAATAGTATGATTTATTAGTCTATCCCATGTCAGATCTAATTAATTCTAAAAAAACATTGATAGAATATTATATATTGTGATAGAAACACCTTTAAAATGAAAATATATTGTGAAGACATGGTATGATCTTCAGGAAATTGATATGCATCCTGAAATTGAGTAATTTTAAAAAGAATGATCATAAAATTTAATGAAGGAAAACTTTTTTTTCATGTTCTAAAGAAATACATTTTTAATTTAGAAAATGGATTGTATATTTGAGGATAACATATAAATATTCCTTTAACATGTCTCATTATTTCATAAATTGGTATATTGTTGGATTAAAAAAGTCATCATTATCATGTCTTAATGGAATGGTTACTTACTATTTTATTTAGAGGGTTTTTTAATTGTTTAATTTTATATTTTTTTATAAAAATATAATATATTTTTTATTACAAATTTGTGGGGTGTTAATAGAATATGATATACATAATAAAAAGTAAAAAATATATTTTTCTAAATCTATGTAAATTGGAGAATGTATTTATTCCGATCATCATTGATTGAGTAGAAAATATAAAGTTACCTTTTCTATATAATGGAAAATGTGGAGGGCAGTGTGGTTTTTAGATATGTACCCATATGAGTGATGTGTTAAAAAAATCAATGAATAAGTTATGTAATAAAGTATCTATTAAATGTTTAATTGTAAATGAATACATACAGGAGGGGATTTACAATTTTTCATCCTACTATTTTCAATATGAATATTTTTCAAGACATAATCAAACGATTTATAATTTGCGAAATGTCAATGATGTTATTGAAAATTTATTATAAGTATTTAATCATCCTAATTTTTTTTCATTGTGATCATCAATAATGTGTTTGATATGATGAACAACATAATTAACAAACATATGTTATATTATATTGTGAAGAAATTAAACGATGTGTGCATTAAGTAAAAATTTTACATATATTACATTCAAATATTTTGTTGAAAAGTAAATTAATATCAATTTTTATATATTATTTGATGATTATATGAAACAAATTCACATAAATTACCCATGCTACTCTTGAAGACCTTCAACTATATAATTTCACCCATTATTTTAAAATATTGGTGAATTAATTTTTTTATGGTTTAATATATGAATTCACTTTTTTATTTTAGGTATTTTTAATTTTTAATTTTATTCTTCTTGGAATTAAAAATGAAATAAAATTGAATGTAGATTATGTGTACTCCATAAAAAACCATTCAAATTTGTAAAATATTTTAATGCATATGGAATTAATGAATTTTGATTTTATACACACACATAAGGTGAATCAGAATAATCAGTGAATGATGGGGTTTATTAAGAAAAGATCTAATTAAAAACATAGTGAAGAATAAATTTATAGTATAATTGGTTAAGTAATTGAGTTTTGTTATCAGGGATATAATTATATGAGAATGTTGAAATTTCATTGTTTTGATACTGGTCTAAGGTTGCATGATCATCCTCAATATAGACTCATCCACCCTAAATGTAAAACTATTCTTATAAAAAATGAAAAGTTTATATTGCCACATCACGCCCACCAAGTTTATTATGAAAATAATAGTACACCATTATATGATTTAAATTACTAGTGGAGTGTTTTAAAATTAAATATCATGATAATAATTATATAAAAAATTTGCTTATGTGGAAGTGTAGTCTTTTAATATATTTCAATAAAAATTTTCAAATACATCTCTCACATAAAGAGATACCAATATTGATGATGATACCACAAAATTAAGGTATTATGGTGCTGATAAAGTGAATGAAATAACTAATGAGTGTAAAATCATGAGGGATCATGAAATTGAAGATCATATAGATACTAATGATTATAAAGAAGATGATGAAGACATTGAAACAAATGAATATTAAGATGATGAATGATGTATTTCATTATACTAATAGACATTATTGATATATATATATATCATTTAATATTTATTCATTTTTAACATGTGATATATTTATTAATAACTATTTATAAGTGACATTATATTCTCTATGTAACTATTATATTATTCTATATCAATTTAATGTTATGATTCATACCTTGGTTGAGGACGTGCTTCCTGATGATGAGCCTCATGTCTTGTCAGATGAGGGTACATTCGCAAAACCAGCTACCATGACGGGTAGATGACGTCCATGATTGATGATTCTTGATCCTACTCCTGAGTGAAGACCTTCTTTTGAATTTGATCCTTTTTAGTGGAAGTAAGATTAAATGTGAATTTTATTTGGTTTTCATTTTTTATTTTTATTAATTAATCATGTTGCTGATTATTTTTATTTTAATTGTTTTTCACATATAACTATTGGTTAGGCTAGTGCTACGCTTATGAACTATTTTTTTGGCATATAGACATCATGGAATCAAATTCCTTATGATGTGATCCATCACAGGTTTAAGAACATGATGGTATATGAAAATAAAAAATGTACTTTATTTTGATTTAATTTATTTTAAATTTACTATATTATTAAATATTTTTAGGGTTTATGGTCACCAATTAATGTGATAATTAGACTCCCTATATGGCCAGCATGAGCGACATACATCCCTGAACATTTCAGTCAATTTTTATATAACTACTGTAGGATATCTATAGAGAGATAATTTTCATTTATCATTGATGAGACTTGTGTTCCTCAACAACTAGATTTCATCCTCACCAAGGATTGGGATGAATTGTGTGCTTACAAGATAAGGGATACTTTTAATAGGATGTCGTCTTCAGATAGATATAATTGAGGGAGATAATATATCACACACAGAGTTGGAATTCATAAATTCAGTATAAATCAGCAATAATTGATTAATAATGTTAATAAATATTTTTATACTTATATATATTAACAAATTTATATGATAAATTTATATTTCCATTGGTAGATCAATCTATTATAGAGTTTTATTTTTATAACTGGATGCACACTAATACTAGGTTTTGGGATATTGTTAGAAACAAACAATGATATATTGTGGTAAGTATTTTTTAACAATTTAACTAAATTAACGGATTATATAATTTACATTTATATTTTCTATTTATAAAATTCCAAGAGACATATGAGATAGATATTTCTCTTATTCCATAGATTTTGGTCCAGAAAAATAGTGGATATGAGAATTGTGCGACTCATGTTTTGATAATGAATCTTGTTTATGGTTTATTATCAAATGTATTCAAAAAGGTTTGGTAATCCATATTAGTTCACTATTGAATTCATCTAGTTACTATGGTACTAAATCATTTTCATTATTTCGATTGAAGGGGTGCATATATGATTGTAATATTCCTTTTTTATAGATTATGATTCAAGCCTTCATGTTTATGCTAAGACAATACCAATACCTTTTAGATATAATGAAACGAAAAAAATAAGAGAAACAAAAAATTGCATCAGGAAGAGAAGTGAAATTAGCAATAACATCCACATCGGTGGTGTGGCCATATAATTGAGTATATGCATTGACTAACACACAATTTTGGTATATATTTCCCTTATCATGATAGAGATGACCTATAATAACTTATTTAAATTATTATTATGATTTTTTATGAACATGTTTTATATTATATATGATTTAATTCATTAATAAATGTTTGTTTATAGTTTCTTAATTTCCACCACATTTTTTTATTTTCTTTATTTGTAATGGAATAATAGATCCATAAAAAATATTAATTTGTAATGGATAATGAATTTCCATTATGAAATTTACTAGCTATAAATATTTTGATTTCATCTCATATAACGTGACAAAGTAATATTTTCATTAACTATAAATTTCCATCGTAATTAATTTTTTTTATCAAATATAACTCCATATCAAATATTATTTCCTCTAAGGATAAATGTGAATATCTATTGTAATTAATACTAATTAAAATGTGATTCTCCATAGTAGACTTGTTTCAACATCTTACCATTTCAATTATTATTTTTTGATTAAAATCTCATGAAAATATCCCAGTATAAAAAACCATTTTTCCATTAATGAATAGATCAAAACCAGTAAATAATGGAAGAAGTGTAGCTTACCTTAAACATTGGATATTACCATTCATATGTATTTATATATGAGATTTCATAGATTAATGGGGGTCAATTAACACTTAATATATGTGACAGAATAGGTTGAAATCCCTATGACAAGATCACCATGATATGAAATATGAAAAACATACAAAACTAGAAATAGAGAATTATATAAAAAAGTTCAGGTACATTACCCTATAGATAAACAATGATATACTATTCAAGTTCATACTCCTATGAATGGGCTTGATGATGATCATATAATTGGTAGTCAATGTACTCCAACTTCTAGAGGTTTCTGACATTCTTAATGTCATTTGGTTTTATTTGTTATCAATTTGGTTTTCAATGTAATAAATGAAAACAAGACATGTGTTGGGTAATAGATTATGTATCCAACCAATAAATAATATATCTCCTTCCCACAAATAATGGGTAAATAAAAATAATGAGTTATCTTCTGATGAATACCTAGATAGACGGGTTCAACAGGGAAACCCATATAAATTAGGCAATTTAAAGAGAGTATATTCAACAAAGAATATGACATGTTCTGAATGAGGAGTTATAGAATAATATATAGTAGTTTGGAATAGAAATAATGAAAGTGATAATGATAAAATATAGAAGCTACTATAATAAGTGGTAAAATTGATAATTGATTAGATATTGAAAATCAATGATTTGGGAGAAGTCAATCCTTATATACTGATACATATGACTTCTGATGACCGTGAAACAAAACATGGACAAAGACTAAAATCTAGGCTTGGGTTGTTTAAAATACGATGTGCAATGTGTGATATTAAATAACTCAAAGGGGTGATTTTTAAAATTCTATAATATCTTATTGAATCGTTTGAAATTTCTTTGTATGATTTATAAATTCTTCAAGTTATTTTGATGAGTTTATGAATCGATAAGATAAATTGTATTCAATGTGGAAGTGGTTTGGTTTGAAATTTCTTAAAAAAAGTAAAAAGGATAATTCTATATTCCACATGTGAGAATTATATCATTTATGAATTCCTATATATCTAAATTCATGTAGCTAATTTCATGTTTTTGAAAATATTTTCTTAAATGAAGATCCATGTATCTGAATACATTGGTGCAACCAAATATCACACATATGAAATATTTTATAGCCAAAATATGTAATGTAATCAAATAAAAATCCAATTATTTTAATGAGGCTCCACATATCATAATAAAGCAATGTAGCCAATTCACACATGTAATGAATTTATATGGCTTATTTTAACATCATGTAGCAAAGGTCTACAACGTACCGAATTCAAATCTATGTATGTGAATGAGGAATATCATAGGTTAATTTTCCTAGGAGCACTGAATACCCAAATTCATATAAGTGAAGCACCATATAATGCGATTTTTCACATATCAAAATATAAATATGTGAAATGGAAACTGATGAAGACAATTTTACCCTCTATATTGGGTGAAAATTATAAAATTATAAAATTGTTATTATAAAGAAGATAATCATTTCTAATGATGTAAGAGATATTATTTTATTTTTTAAACATAAAAAATACCTATAAAGGATTTTTATTAAAGAAAAAATATGAAGTAGCTAATATGCATCCATAGTAAAGCGAATATTAAGGGCATACAAAAAGAAGCATCTATAATTATTTATTTTTGAGGAAATACAAATCAGTCAACGCTGATGTTGATCTTTTATGTTTAGAATATGATTATTATTTAAGAACCAATGATGTTAGAACGTTTTTAGGAATAATTTTTTTATAATCACATTATATATTATTGATGTTGGAAATTAGTCATCTGGTTTTCAATAATAATGATGACGATGTTCCATAAAACCTCTTGTTTTTGTTTATAAAATACTGTAACTTTTTTATTAAAGGATGTTTGAGTGTTCATGAGATACTGAGATCTAACTCTACTAATTTTTGCAAGACTAAAATCTTGAGAATGATGGTAAGTTTTCATTGTGTATTGATCCAAGAATGGAGGTTTTATAACTTTTCATGGAGCATCAAAATATGAAATGAAAAGATTACCATTAAAAATATTCATTTTCTGTACTGTCTATATTATACATATGTGATTATTATTTAATTTATTTAATTTAAATGAAGATATTTTGAAAAAGAATATTTTTCACGTACTGATAATATCTTGTCAACATCTTGTTGGATAATTTTTAGGAATGAAAAGTAGTAAATGGGGATAATTCATGAATACCCATTGAGTTGAAAAAAGAACACATGTAATTTTGGGATCCTGAAAATATAGGTGTTATTTAATTCTAGATGATTCATTTTACTATCAAAATTACATTTCAGGTAATTGGAAGTGAAATATGAAATCATTGAGCTGCTCATGAATGTGAGTGGAAATGATAAGGTTTAGGTGTAAAAAAAAGTAAAAGTCACTATTGTTGGTAAGATAAGTATTTTATAAACAAATTTTGTTTTATAATTTGATGTATAAATATTTCATTAATAATAATAGAATAATAAACTATATATTTTATTGAAGAAAAATATTAAGGTGTTAACCATCATTCTGAGATCAAATTGAAGTGTTCCAAAGTACTGAGAAGAATAAGATCCTATGACTTCTGTTCTCATAAAATTTGAGAAGAAATCTAGGATTCCATGTGATCTCTTTGTGAAGATCATCTAACCTAATCTATGTTTCTTAATATTGTTACAGGCATATGTGATGGATATATTTAGTCATTTTAATATCCTAAATTGATAAATAGGTTATCTACTTTTTGGATGCCGTGATATTCTTGTTCCTTCCAGATATCTAACTCTAATGAATAAAATTAAATAAATATCCATTATATATTTTTTGTGAACCCATATAACCTATGAAACATAAGTTATAAAGGTAATTCAACATGTGAATTGGTGAAAATAGTACCAAAAATCTATGACATGTCTATTGTGATTCTTGAAAAGGGATGTCCACTTAGATGAAAGGAATATTATGCATGGGGAGTATCAAACCCATTATTATTTTAGATTGATTAGAGTGGAGAATCCTTGATCATGTTGAACAATCAATAAAGGAATGTATTATATCTTAGAACTAAAACATTTAAAAATATAGTGTGCCTTTTTACTGTTGTAATTTCATCAATGTTATTGATTAATTTCCAAGATGTATGTTAATAGATCCAACTACACTAACAAGAAACAAATTTTTAATTATATATTGGAAAAAGAATAAAATAAGAATTTGGAATTGATAAAAATTTTCAAACAAATGATTTCCCAACCCCATGTGTCTAAATAATTGTTATAGGTAATTCAAGTGGTATTAGTGGGTAGGTGAAATCGTTTTGGATATAAGTTTTAAGATGTAATAAAATTAATTTTATTTGATGATGTGTAGATTTGAGATGGTTAAAGGACAACCTATTATGTAAATTATAGATTCAATTCATTTTTTTTGTTCACGCTAAAGTCCCTTCATAGACTCTGAGAAATAGGATGAAGAATAAGTTTAAGAAATAGGGAATGAAATAAAAGTATTCAAATGGCCATCTATTAGCTTCATTTAAAAAAACTAGTTTGTGCACTATTCAATCCAAGTGAGGTAGATTCATTTGTTGAAGTTAGATCAAGATGTATATATTTCTGGAGCTTATAAATGATAAGTAAAATTTTATTTTTATTCTAAAATCAAGGAGTATCTTGAGAAAATCCACACTAATTTTTTTACATATATTGATCTATATAAAAGGACTAAATAATTATAATTCATTTTTGAACCAAGAGGTTGATGCAATTAAAGATACATTGACCAAACATGTTGTTAGATTAAACACCCCATAAAAACTATTAAAATCCAATATTTATACAACCACAATATGAAATGAAAATATTTAACTCATTAATGAAAAATTAAAAAGAATATTTTTTTGAAAAGGATTTTTTTATGTTATTTTTCACTACGGTGTTCTATGCATTAAATAAGCTATATATAAATTCCATGAATTTCAAAGATTCCTAGATGGATGTAAAATCTAGAAGATTTAAATATATATAAAATATAATGGAAGGTGAAAAGAAATAAATAATGAAATTTTATATAATTTAGGGAACAATTGGGTGAATGTGAAATTTATAGTTTTAAAAAAATACATTTCATTTAGTTTATAGTTTCTTGAACATGAATTTAAATATAAAAATATGGAAATTGTTATAATAGAAACATCACATGTTTCTAAAAATATATGTTATACCTCTTAGGTTTTATAATTTTATATTCCCTTAAGAGTGACTCATACTTGTGGAAAATAGTGGATAAAAATCTATAGAGAATATTCAACCTGAATCACATGGTATAGGAACACCAACAGTCCAAAATGACATGCATGCACTAAATATTTTTTTTTCAAAAAATTCTAGAAAAAATATATGTTCTTTAAAAGTATTGGTTTGAAAAAGTTATGAAAAACAACAAATATATCAAGTGTTTAAGTGAGTATTTCCAAGAGTAGAATCACCCCAATCCATCCATAAAAGTTTGATAAACAGGTCTCATAATAGAAAGCATTTAAATCAAAATAAAATTTTCTTGAAATCAATAGAATAATATTTTGGGGCCATTTTTTTGATACTGGATGTTTAGACATATATCCATATGTTTTTGGAAGGACATGTTTACTTATGAAATAAAAATAAGACTTATAATAATGTGGAGAAAATATGAAAACAGAATCAAACATGGTAAATTGAAACAAAATAATATCTATTTATAAAACAAATTCAGATATTTGTAGAATTTATATAACTTATATAACCACTATGTAAATACCAATGATGAGTGATAATATGTTACCATTGGATATACCATTCATGTGGATGAAATATAGAGGTCATAAAAACATATGAAAATGATAAATATAACAAAGGACACGTCTTTGTTAAGAATGAATATAGATCCCATTTAGTTAAGGAATTTTGAGGAGGATATTTGATACTATATGAGAAATTAAAAATATTATTCATTTAAAAATACTTATAAAAACAGTAAATAAAAATTCCAACAAAAAATAAGTATATTCTTTTACTATGGAAAGATATACCATGCCATGGATTATTGAAAACAAACCATGGAATGAAAATTTTGGTGTAGGAAATATGAAAACAAATAAGAATTCAATCATAGAGATTCAAAAAAATATTATAATGGATGAGAATAACACTAATGATGATATTGAGTAGATTCCCAAAATTGGTAAGGAAAAATCTTCTGAAGAAGTGTTTAGAAGGTGAAAATAGGTATGACATATAGTTTTCAAATGTTGGAATGTTTTTCCTAGATAGATGAAAAAACAATAACAATAACCTATGAGAATAAGATTATATTTTTAAGGTATCCAATCCCAAGAAGAAAGTGGATCATATATCTAATGTTTATCTAACTATATTTTCAAATTAGTGGGATTTGTCTAGAAATCCAGAACAATTTTATAATAAAAAATGTACTCTATTTTCTAAAATTAAAGTGAACAATCTTACTAAAAAACATTTGATGATGGAAAGAGTAAAAAATTTCCAAAAAGAAAATATACATAGAAATATAAGGTTAAAATCAAGAATAATTTTATATTTTAATGTCATGGGTTGTGAAAAATTTCCCAATCCTCTTACTCATGATAAATAGCTTCAATTTGATCTTACCTCACCTCATATTATTTTTAATTTCATTTAAATGATTTGAATGGAAGATAATGAATGCAAGAGAGTATTAACTTGGTGGGGAGCTCTAACATTGAATGATGATACCAAAATTTATCAATCATATGGAATAATTAAATATATATATCCCCTTAAAATATAAATTATGAGGTATGATTTCTATTCTCACAATATTTTTAACATGCACATATTATTATTATCAAGGGGAGTATTTATCTAACTATTAGGGAAGACATGAAACATTAATTATTTTTATGTATTTTTTCATGTGGTCATTGTTTTCTAATTTATTTTTTAAAATTATTTTGTACTTCCCCAAAAGTGTTCAATAAAAAAAATACATCACATGTGAAAATGTGGACATCTGTTTTGTCTAAACCCATCAATCTTTCTTTATAAAAGGGGTTAGTCCAAGAAGACCTAGATTTTATTTATTGGGGGCATATTTCTATGTAAAATGTAATAAAAATATAATTTAGATGATGTTATGTTGCTTATTATTTTTTAAAGTTACTTATACATGGTGGTGTATAACCCAAGATACATTTCTTCTCTTATATAATTAATAATGATGTTTGTGAGATATAGATTGTAATATCAAATATAATATCAATTGGAAATATGATATATACTATATAAAGAGGAAAAATAAATTAAATCCTCCGAGATAAACATATTTAGAGAGAGTTGAATTTAAATAAGATCCTTCCAATGAATTATAGTAAGTGATATTATCTAGAATCCAAATTGGTATTTCAATTGGTATAATCTCTTGGGTGGTATAAATTTATTTTAGTGAGTATAGGTTAATAGTATAGGAATTCATCCTCTAAACCTTTCAGGATAATAAAGGGGAGAGTAATGTGATTCTTATATTTACGAGTAGAAGTATTTCTTTCCCTATCATGTTTTGTAAATTTGGAGGAGAGAAATTAAATTATCAAATGAAGACAAATTTGAAGTGGTTGAATTTGAAAAATGAACTGAAAGGGAGAGATTGAAGATCCAAATGGTGTTTGGTTTTATTTATTTTCAATGTAATAAAGCCATAGTAGAGAAGTGTTGAGTGATTGATTGGGTATCCACCCACAAATAAGATGAGAGTGTTCCCACACCAAATGGGTAAAGAAGAATAAAGAGATTAATTCACTTATATAGATGGTTGTACATATTCAACTTGGAAACCCATATTCCAAAAATGATTTAAAGAGGAAATCTTTATGTAATGACATGACATGTGTTGAAGGTGGAGATCCAGCACTATCTATAATAGTTTGTAATAATAAGACAATTGACTACAGAGAACATGTATAAGAGTTTTTATAATCAATGATAAAATTGATACATAATTGCAGATTGAATACAAATGAGTTGGGATAAATATATACTTACATACCATTGTATATTTCCATGTAAGAATCTGATGAAACACATTGATTAATACTAATTTTTTTTAGGTTTTCTGAAATCCAAATTGTAGAAAGTGACATTGAAGATCTCAAATGGGTGATTTTTCCAAGGACACAAAGCCCTTATTAATAATTTTGAAGTCTCATGAGAGATTCATAAAATAAAAAATATATTTGGATGGGTTTAAGGGTTTTTAAGATCATATGCAATCAATGTGATGGTGTTCTAGTTCTAAATGGATAAAAAACTGGAAAAATAGCCAAGCACAGGATCCTCTTACGTGAATTCCCGCATAGTTTAATGCATGTATAGTTTAATCCATGTAGTTTAAGCTCCTAATATGAAAATATTTTCTTATGAAAATATCTATTTATGTGAATAATATGATGTATCTAAATTTCCCACTTCTGAAAATTCTCATTTCCAAAATAATTTGTGTATCCAAATTCTAATACTATGTATGTGAATGAAAATCTATGTAGTTGAATGAAGTGACATAGCCAAATTCCTCATGTATGGAATTTCCATTGTGTTTCTCAACATCCCATAGACAAATAATGTATTGTAATGGAATTCAGATCCATGTATTTGAACGATGACTTACACAGGCTAATTAGAATAGGATCACAATGTCTCCAAATTCTAATACGTGAAACACCATGTAAGGGAATTATTTATATATCTAAATATGTGTATGCGAACTGGGAATTCTTGTTGCTAAATTTACATTACATACTGGTTGAAAATTAAAAAATTTTGTAAAGGGTTTTTATTTAATAGTGATAAGATAGAGGTGCCAATATTCATCCATCATAATGGGATGATCAATATGATATGAAAATAAGAGCTTCAAGAAATATTTATTTTTGATGAAATGAAAATAATTGGATTTTTAATCTATGATTTCAAGTTCATAATATCATTATGCCTATAGAATCCATGATTAAATTATATTTTAAAGAATGATAATTGATGAGAACCACCACATACGTTCTTATACAAAAAATGAATCATTGAGTTTTCAAGAATAATACAGATGAAGTTTCATGAAACCTTGAAATACTGTTTATCAAATCCAAGATCACATTTATATAAGGTTGTTTGAAAGATAAAAAGTTTCTAATATTGATGTCTAGGAATTTAAGTAATATTGGAATCCTGATAACGAAGATGAGAAGATACTATTTCAAATTCTAACATTATAGGTAGTATTATTTTTCATAGATAGCCTCAAGATACAAATAAATGATTTTCACTCATTAGATATATTTAGTGTATTATATATATTATACAACATTGATGATAATTTAATGTGTGTAATTTTAGGGGAGATATTTTAAGAAAAATACCCTATTGATATTGATTATATATTATAAATATCTCCCATGTCATGTTTCGATAATGTGAAACAATAAATGAGGGTATTTCTAGAATAACATTTGAGTTAAAAAACAATGAACAAGTAATTATGAGACCCCAAAATGGTTTATCTATAATTTTTCTTTCATACAGTAAAATTCCTTGCCCCCTATAATTACCATCTATAAAATTTGTAAGTGAAATATACAATTAATGAGCCACTGATGTATGAGAGTGAAAATTAGAAGGTTGAGGAAGAAAAATAAAAAATAGTAAAACATCCATTTTTGTTGGGGTGCTGAGTATTTGGGAACCATGATCAATCATACTATGTGATATATGAATATACCATGAAGAAGAAGATATAAAATATTTATATTATGTACTAAAGAAAACAATAAAGAAGTATCTAAACAGAGTTCTATGATCAGATTGAATTGTTATAAAGTAATGAGAAGAATATGATCAAATGATAATTATTGCTATAGATGTTGAGAAAAAAGTGAGGAAGCATGGTGAGTCACCTATAAATATTTTTTAACTTGGTTTTCAACAAAGAACCAAGTTTCATCCATATATATTAAATATACACATGCATTCTAAGATCCTCTATTGAGTAGGACATGATCTTTTCTATAGATGTTATGAAATCCCAATTCCATATAATGGTCTAGTTCTAAAGAATGAAATCAATGAAAGATCTTGTATATATAGGGTGTGATTCTATAAAACCTTTTTGACTTATGTTATACAGATTAATCATTGCATAACTCAGTGATAATATTATGGTGCTATTGAGATAAGTACAATGTGATTCTAGTAAAAGGATGTTATGTGAGATTCGGGATGTTGTAGGTGTGGGAAACCCCAAACCCATTGAATCATTTGATTGATTGTAGTTTACAATACTAGGTTAGTGTAAACATCCAATCAACACAAGTATTATGTATTATTACTAATCCTAGTAAAAATATTGGGTTCTTTCTTACTACTTTACTTGAATGTAAAATGTTGATTAATTTCCCAATTGAACATTAATACATCTAATTGTACTAATTGTAAATAATTGTAAAATTACAATTGGCGTAAAATAATTACTTTTTTTGAATTGATAAAAAGTTATCAACAGTTGATTTAACCCCACTCTTAGGTGTTGGTATTGGTCTAATCGACACTTCACTATCCATGGGGTGACTAGATCAGATTTCATTAGTTTTAAAACATCCTTCCTTCAAGATGTTCTAGAATAGCAAGGTGAAAATGAGGTAAGATAAGATATAATCAGGATACAAGGAGTGTCGATCATATATAAATCTCACCCACTACTTTGGTAACATGGAGGTGGCCTTTATATAGCCTTGATGGTACTCCTTGGCAGTGCATGAATTAACTCATGCATTACATTTCATAATTTAATGCCTTGGATTACATATGTATTATATTCATTTGTTTATATCCCTGACACTAATAGTCTTTTAATGGTTCATTTAAATGATATCTTATGTGCGATGAATAGTCAAAAATTAAATCATAATGTTTGTCCACCCATGAAATCAAAGGAAAGACTATGTAGAATCCATAATTCACAGTTTTTATACTCTATGAATGTATGTGTATGCCTATTAGTATTTGGTAAATTATAATTTAAGATTAAATAAAAAGATAAAATACCTTATTTCATTCCATATGACTTCATCTATTCATATGATACCACATTGTAGGTAGTTACAAGGATTATCGAAATCATTCGATATGATATGCTCAAATAGTCTTATTTGATAGAAGTAGTTAGTATCAAGAAATACAATATCTCAATCCCTATAATTCACTTAAATCATGTAACAGGACTTGCCTTATTACTTCTCATTCAAAATATGCTTTAGAGTATATATCTCCTTTAATCTCATACATTCACTAAAACCTAAAAGTCTTTGTAAAATTTAACCTAAAATTATATCATATAAAACAACTTATGATACCATATCCAAAACTACGTTTATATCCTCTTAAATAATTTTGTAAAATAATCATTAATTTCACCATTTATCAAATTTTATGTAATATCTTTTGAAGGCCCTTCCAAAAATCATTTGGACTAACTCTAAAACACTTTTAATGTTTCTTTATAAGTCAAAATCA
This sequence comes from Viscum album, assembly GCA_963277665.1. NCBI lineage: Eukaryota > Viridiplantae > Streptophyta > Magnoliopsida > Santalales > Viscaceae > Viscum > Viscum album. The sequence goes on from OY728120.1 coordinate 2,013,088,346, forward strand.
ATCCCAATTTTTTAGAACACAATGTATGACATCATTGGACACTATATCATTGAAAAAATATGAATAATTATCTCATCAGTTTAGGAAATGAGTTTCCTCTAAAAAATAATTAATTCTATTAAAGCAATAAATTGAACATATGTGATCTCCATGAGACATATTTATCTTTATAATTGTCTCCAATAACTGCATATCATGTTAGCATGAATTATCATATGTTATTTGTGTCCAAGACATTAAGTGTCCATGAGACATAGGGTATGTTAATATTATATACACAACTCATAATTTCTCAACTCTCTATTTATTGACTAAATTGGATGATGAATACATCGCAGGTCATTGAAACTTAATATATGAAAATATCATGATCCCATCATGTGACTACATAAGAACAATATATTTACTATCTATATGAGGACACACACTCCCCAATACATCTAAATTTAAGGACAATATCTCATATATTAAATAGAAGGGTAAATCCCAATCATGGTTGAGGTACATCTGATAACATGGTCCACAATATACCCAACTACGTCATGATTAGCAAATCCAAAATGTATTGTATAATAATGTTATCAAATTATGATACTTCACATTATAGGTATCTCAAAATCATCAATTAAAAGGGACTATTATATGAACCATGAACCCATATTATACCTGATACATAGTTTATTACAATCTATGTGGTATTCTTTGTGTGTCATATAGTGCGCTAAAATACTTTTGGTGACTAATGAGCATATTTTTCATCTCATAAAAGAATCATAGTATATATAACCTTAAAATTTCATCACAACCTATAATAATCTATAATTATCATCATTTTTGGATAACTAAAAGTTATACTTCGATATGTCAATTATCATAACATTTAATGAAATGTGTACGAATTTTTTTTCAATAACAGATATGAAGGTGTTACAAATTAGAGATAGCCTTTTATATTATACATTTTTCATTCATAGAACTCTTTTAAGAATACATAAAAAGACCAAAAATAAGTACATGTCTACCATATCATATATAATATAGTGTCATATCATCCTTATGTTAGCTAAAATTTCCTGGAATTTATTAACTTAGTACACTTGTATCTAATTACTTGCACATATATATGGGAATATTTGATAAAACTTTCACACTAAACACTTTATTTTTTTTAATTTATGATTAAAGAAAATTTCAATAGTGAAAAAATTTAGGAATCATATTCCAAATTTCTAATTCCTTGAACATATTCAAACACCTTGCCTCTAAAATATCAAATTTTATGACGTAAACAATTATATACAATTTAAAAATATTTACATGTTTAATGTCATCCTACATAAATCCCATTCCTTAAAACATTTTCCTTTAAATATTTTAGTAAAAACTGTAACTACATGCATTATTATAGACATTTACATCCTAAAATCCATTGGGATAATGTGATATTCAATTGGTTATGGAATCTAAATGGAAATCATTATAGTTGTATTTACTACCATTCCCTAAAACACTTTTATAATATAAAGTGTAATTAATTTTTTATTTTTTACTTCAATAATCCTTTAGGAAATAACACTAATCAATTTTTATAGTAAGTAAACATAACCTATTTCATTTTTATTTATCATCACATATCATAAAATCTTTAATATATAATCATAAATCACTTTATAATGTTATAATAAATTATTTATTAACATTAAATATCTCTATGTTTATAAATAATTCAAAAAAATATATACACTATATTCTATTTAGAATATCATTATAAGACCCCTAAATTATTTTTTTTGGAAATAATTCTTATTTAATTTATTTAAAATATTAAAAAATAACACAATTATTTCTATATCATATATGGTATAATATTTTTTGCATATTTTTCTTCTAAAAAAATATTTTATTAAAATATTCCACTGATGGGTGGTAGGAACAACTTATCACATATTTTAGTAAATATCTAGGAGAACACTTTATCTTGGTTGAAATAATTATCCTTGTCTCCTTTTACAAAAACGGTATAGAATCTAACGATTCATAAACAATGTTTATACAATTATTCATCTCAATTTCATCCCAAAATCTATTTTTTATGATCAAATTCTCTTAAAATATATGGAAAATGATATAAATATACCCATCTTTTTAAGATTCATATAATCTTGGTACAATTATTCACATTTATATCATTGATGAAGATACTCTTTGCTTCATCATTTGAATGTAAACTACAACCTCAATAAATTAGTCCTTTTATTTTCAACTCTTGTATATTTACAACATAGTTAATGTATACATTTGGCATCACATACCCATCAAAATTAAAAAAAATTATTTATACAACACTACCACATGACATGGATATTCCATGGTGTATGTTAAATCCGTAGAGGTATCCTGAATAATATAATATTATGGAATCATTACACCTTGATTCTTCCATTTGGTTTCCATGTATTTAACTAGATACTTGAATAAATCCTCACTGGACTCTCCAAGTAAATTGTTATATTCTAATTTTAACTTCTATGCACTTGTAATATCTACACATCACAAACACTTAAAAATCTGATCCATAGTTCATTTATTCTCAATTCTGGAAAAAACTATGTATGTTATTATTTGAATTCATCTATCTAGTTGGAAAATTTATATGTATGAAAACATAATGAATTCCTTAAACATAATAAGCCTAAAGGAATCATATATTCTCACCAAGTCATAATAATTTTCATTGATATTGAATATCACTGACATGCCCAATCATATTATGTATATGAGACTGAAAATTTCTCAGGTCATATTTCTTATAATTTCAATGAACCCTTAAGTGAATAATTCTATGCTTCATAAGCATCTAGATTAACATGTTAAACTATTTGAAGACTTGCTTATTTAAGAAGGTACTAGTCTATCATATATAATTAATTTTACTTAATAACATTTATTAAGTCAACAACCTTAAGATTTGGTAACATTTAACTTTTGTTTCTTATTGATGATGATGTTATTATCAATAATAAAATATTTTATTATATAGATATTATATTTTACTACCACCTAAAATGGACTATAATTAAAAGGTGTCCTGCTAAAATTATGATTCCTTTTGAATACATCATATCCATTAGTAAGAAAAGATCCATATTTCATTATGAATTACACTAGGTATCGTGTAAATAATCCATGACTATATTTGGTAGGAAAATATTGTAATTCATATCATATATGAATATTGGATAACTATGTAGATAACTCTTTATCCAAATCCATAATATGAATGTAAACACAACATTATTCCACTATAATCCTAATAATTATGATTTACCAACTAACTATAACCCATAAAAAATTCCATGAATAAGGAACCTAAGAGTTAGGGTAACCTCCTTACTTTCTATCATTATACAAGATATGTAATCAGCACCAAAGGTTAAGGATCACCAATGTTGAATGATCTAGGTCTTAAAATTTCTCTTCTATAAGGAATATAAAAATTATTTTTTGTGGATTTAATATCACCAACTTATCTCATGTTATCCCCTTTATGTATGCTTGCTTCCAATGATTTAGTTGTGGAATTTGATTTCGTCCACAAAATCAATATATTCAATCCATATTTAATTTTACTATTTAAAAACAAAATTGTTTTTATTACTTACTAAAAAATAGAATCCAAATATATTTATACATATCTAAATGCATCTTCTTTTGAGATTTAAAATTTATACAAGAGTAATCTCGGAGTTACATTAATTCCACCACCACTTTTAGTGAACAAGGAACAATACTCTAGGCCAATTGGAAGTTTGACCCCATGTCCCTTTCCAAATTGAGACATTAATAAAGAGAGGATCCAATTCATGAAAACTATAACACCTAATATGAAAAAATTATTATCTACAACTAAATTGAACATAATAAATCTATCTAAAACCAGGTTTTAAGGTAGATGAAATCTAAATCTTATGTTATCATTCCTAGCATGTAACACAAGGAATGATAATTTATAATAAGTAGTTTAATCAGTTTAACCTAATTCATATAAATATCAATAATATAAATAGTTTACATCTATGAATAAATCAGGGAATAACCTTTAAATAAGTAAACAATTCATGCATTTAAACATGAGAAAACCATTTATAAACTATTCATGAATAAAATATAGTTATAAAAATATTTTAATGTCACTTAATAATTATATAAATTAAATAATTATGAATATAAGAACTTTATATTCATTTTATATTACAAATTTTTCATATTATTTGTTACATATATTTTTTCATAAATTATATATAATATTTTATGAATTATTTATATTTTATAATTTAATGTCTATTATGTTAATTGATTACATAATCAAAAAATCACATAATTGAAATTATGTAATCCATGATCAAATCAACCACTAAAACATTTTTGATTTTATTTAAATAACATTCTATATAAGACTATTTTCTAACTTGATCAATTCAAATTAGATAGACCAATTTATAAATACATTTGAACTATTTGTATTTGGGCCTTATTTTTTAATTTATAAAAAGTTTATAAATTAATGTTATTATTTTTCATATAAACACTTTATATTAACATTATAAGGTATCCCATATATATTTAAAATAATATTATTAATATTAACACTTAAGATTAATATATTATTAATAATTAATGTTTGAAAACATTTACTGAATTAATCATAAAAATTTAATTATTAATTAATATATAATACATTTTTATAAATTAATAAATATCCAAAAATATTTTTTATATTATTTATTAAAAAATTATAAATAATTCAATCTAATTCATAATTGAATTTTATGAAAAATAAAATTTTTACACAATATTATTTTATCATCCCACGTGAATCGTAAGAAATGATTGGAATCCTATTATAATATCTAGGGAAGTCTCTTATTATGATGGATAGGATGCACTATTAATATTATTTTTTTGAGATAACATAAGCATCTCATCTGATATCTTATATTTTATTTTATGATTTCATCAATATTGTAATAGTTATATGATGCTCTGTTTTTTGGAAAATGTCACAGCATATCATATTTTCTGATAACTCAACATCATAATATATGATAATTAAAAATCTTCAAAATCATCATGTGTCATGGAGTACAATATCCTATATCATACACCATGATATGGAACTTATAATAATAATAACCTTGTCTTATTTTATGACAGCAAGGTAACATGTAATATGATATTTAATATATTTATTTTACATATTATTTCACACACAAAAAATTCATGAGATTCTATAATACCACTACTGGGATTTATAAAGGGTCTATTAAGGCGTAATAGATTTTAAAAAGTGTTTTACATGTCCAAGAATAATATTACCACGATAAGAAATCTAAAACATATGAAAACTTGAAAACGACGAACTATAATAATAAATGTATGTACCATAAAATGTAGAGGCACAATAACATTTTCATCACATTTGAACTCATTATAATGGGATTGAATATGATTTAATAAATGGTAGTAGAAGGACTCCCACCTATGGAGTTATCTATAGTTTGTCTTAATCAGACAACATGTGTGAAGAACTCTTTATTCCGCATGATGTGGAAACATATCATGGTGAAAAGGAGATTGGAGAAGGGAGCATCAACATATTGGAATACTCATTTAGAAATAAATTACCCCAACCACCACAATTTGAGGGATTTGGTTTTAATATAACATTGAGGATTCTATTCAATTGTACAATCATAAATTCATGAATTATAAGAGATGATTTAGTGCATTTACCTACACATTGATCATATACATGTGTTTATGTACCTTGTGTTACAACTCATATAATGGTTAATCTAAATTATATAATTTTTGAGATAAATATATCAAACATTAACTCTAATGTTTCAACACCCCTGAAATCCGAGGAAGTACCATACATATGCCATATAACATAGATTTAATACTCTTTAAATAAATGAGATGTGATTTTTATTACTTGGAAAATAATTCATTATGATTGAATAAATAAATCGAAGTAGTGGAATCAGATAAATATTCCATTCCTTATGAATCCATCTAATCATAAGACATGACATTTAAGGTAGTGTCATGGTTTCTCTGTCCCATTCCATATGATATGGCCCTATAATATCATATGATGAAAGTAGTAAGTAAGATAAAATCAGATATTTCATAGCCCAAGATCCACATTAGAAATAATTTCACTTTATTTATTTGAATCCTAGGAAAATTAGGTTTCAAGGAATATATATCCTCAAAAAACAATATTGATATGAGTTTTTAAAACCCAGTTATTAAAAAACAAATTTATTCTTCTAATCACTATTAAAGGTCAATTAGACAGCCATAAATGATATAATATGACTTTATATATTATTAATAGTGAGAGGTGGAGGGAGAGATCAATGTACTATGAAATCATGATCCCATAAGATTAATTATTTATTTTCTCAAACCTACAAAAAATTAGATTTATATATAGTGGGGAAGGACAAAAATATAACAAAGAAATATCTAGGTTCAACATAGATTACGGTGTTTATGATGATCAACAGAAGAAAATTTGGATTTTAAAAAATTGCGTGTAATCTTTTAACTGACTAGATGGTTTGGGTAACATGGATTCCAAATTATACACCTAGCCATATGCCTTTCACTATCAAAGATTTTATAGAATACACGGTTTACATGCAGAGCCAAATAACCATGTACCAAACCATGAACATGCTATTTACTCAAAACATTACATGCAGAACTGTATTGTGTGGTCAAAAAACTCTGAATCCAAACAATGTATGTCACAAAAAAATCACATAACCTCCATTTTTTCCTCGAATCCACCAAAAATCAATGAAAAATTAAATAACCACATATGGGGTTTCACATTTTTGTGTATCCATTTAATTTTTATCGGTTACTATGTTGACCAAATTTTTTTAATAATTTTATTAAATAATTCCATAGGAATATATTCTTATCATAATAGTAACACTTTTAGGTAATCCTACATCCGTCTATTGACCATTCTATACTCATTCATCATCCTTATCTACCTAAACCAAAAACACCTCCTTTTTTATCTAACATATCCATCAAAGGGAAACAATTTGTTTATAATAGACAAAATTCCTCCTGATCTCCTCATTGAATAATGCATATATTATTAAGTCCTGGATTTTTTTTCTAGATTTGAGTTGTTGAGCAATACACAAATGTATCCTAACTATTAAGAAGCATGCATAGAAGGTGGTTCACATGATATTCATCAGTTATAGTCATTCCCACCATGACAAAATAATTCACTAAACATTTTAATTCATTAGAGTGTCTATATATGGAGTTTCACTATATATTTAAGATTCATTAACTACATAGACAAGAGTTTATTTTTTCAAGAAGTCATTAACCTGTACATATTTTTCAACTTTTTCCACAGTTTATACACACTCCTCACTAGATACAACTGGTGGTAGATGCTATGATTAATCCATTATAGACCTTATCAATTTTATTCTAATTCAACCTTTCCTGTTCTAAAATTTTTGGATTTGGGATTGACTCAATTAATCTAAATTGAGTCATATAGAAGATGGTCATAAATTCAAGAATTCTAAATGGAGTTGTTCAAGTAAGTTGACAACTCATATATATATATATATAATTAAATATGAATGTTTCAATTATTTAATATTATCTAATTACATATGTTTTTATGGTATATATAAGGTTTGATCTTTAATATAGTTGTAGGGGATTTTAGAAGCAATTGATGTTGGATTGAGAAGTCACAAATTTTTTTTATTATGTTGTGATTATTTTAAGGAGTTAAATCTATAATTGATGGAAAAAATGATTAATAATGGTCAAATAATATATCATGATTTCTGTATAAAATTAAAGAATGAATAAAATAATAAGTGAAATGTGGTGTGATGTGATGAGGGGAATGACTAACAAATGGAAATATTTTAAGAAGGATAATTTTTAAAGACCATGAATTTCCATGTAATTTTATTTAAATATATGATAATTTTAAAAGTCTGTGAAATCTGACGGCGTGTGATTCTGATGCCCGGAGTGCCCAGAATGATCCGTGAAAGTTTTTTTTGAGCTGAAGTAAACGCATGTAAGATGTTTTCCTGAAAAATGGGGAATAACTTTTAAATGGTAAATAAGATCAGAAATCTGATGGCTTGTTTATGCTCAGAATGGCGTGTTTACCCTAGGCACGACTTAAGATTAGTCAGCGCGGGCCTCCTGTGAGAAATCCCAAAAATGAAAAAATCGTAAATAAAATAATTAAATAAATTATTTTATTTTTTAAATGATTATAACTCACAAACGGTAACTCAAATAAAAAATCCCTGACCACCACTAAAATCATGAGGGTATTATTTATTTCTGAAGATACTAACTTTGGCCGGCACGACACACCAGAGAATGATAGTTTTTGGTTACAAATAAATAAATTAAGTGTCAATTATTTTGTTGTAAAATTCATAACTTATAAACGGTAACTAGGATTGAATGTTCAAGAGTACGGTTTGGTTCGTTGGGGTGTGTTTTACCTAGGAAGAACCGAACCTCAACTGGTGCGGGATGAGGGTGACTGATAATAATTTTACAAACTTTTTTCGGGTACATTCAGTAAATGCACGAGCAGCATTTTATAACTTTTGAACTGGTGCTCGAAATAGAAATATGAGGGCATCGTTGAACTTGTCGTGCCAAAATTATCTTAAGGAGACTTTCACCTTGATGACAGTGGGTGAATAGTGAATGTTAGTTTTTGGGTTTTTTTGTGGAAAATAAAAAAATAAAATGATATTAACTTTATTTTATTTTGAGCTTCCATGTGGATATTTCAGGTGGGGTCCACTAGAACTAATCCTCGACATGAAAGATGGAAGTGGGGACCACCACACCTTAACCTCTCATGAGAGGTTATGGTGGTGGGGACCAACTGAACCATAACCTCCCATTAGAGGTTATGGTGGTGGGGACCACCTGAGTTTTTAAACCCCTTAAAACCTCCCATTAATTGGGCGAAACCTCTCAAGTCCCTATAAATTTGGGGTAAGTCTATTGGTATCCTCCCAATAATTATATCCAACGCACCTCTGAAATTGCGCCTGCATAATTCAATTAGCTTTCTTCTTTTAAATTTAAATAACCACGCTATTGCAATTTAGGCAGGTTCCTAATAAATGAACTGTCATAAATTCCAACGATTGTTACCTACCTCCCTCCCTCTCCTATATATTGGAATATTGGGAGGAGGTTTTGGGACGACTTCATCAAGCGACGAAGCGCAGGTAATGTGAAGTGATGCCCAAGACATGGAGGATTACACTTCCTCCACAATGAACGTATTCTTCCAACGAAGAACCCCAGAGAGGAGTGACATAGACTTCCTTCCTCGGGACCTAATCTGACATTGGATTTCTGCGACTATGACGAGTTGACGCACAAACTGACGATCGAGGAAAACGCCGACAACACCGATGTCCGTATTTTCCCAACAATCAGTCTTCTTCCTCGCACCAACATCTACAAACATCGAACAAATGTAGGGGGTTTATTTTCATGCTAATTCTTTTTGTGATTTTCTTTTGTGGATTGGAAGAGAGTCGTTGCAGAGGCTGTAGAATTTGAAGTTCATTGTTCTCTTTTCTTGATGGACTGAATGCTAACATCCTAAAGGCAGAGGGCGCTGGCCAAACTAACATGTACCGACTCCCTCATCTTATATCTTTGTGATGTTCTTCATCATGGAAATGAACAAAGTGGAGACCGAGGCGATAGGAAACGACCTCACTGCACATGGACTCCGCAACCCAAAATTCCCTCGTGGCGCTTTGGCCGTACTGACACTCGGGCCGCCGGTGGCCTCCCGTGCAGCCGCTGACCACGTGGCCCCCTTCATCCTCCCGGCTCCCCACTGCCGTCGGCCCTCTGGCCGCTCGAAGGCCCCCCATCCGCCCACCAGCTGCCCACCTACCACTCGGCTGCCCACCGGCCTCCCTCCTACCCCCTGCCCGCCCGCCTGCCACCCGACCGCCCATCTGCCTCCCGGGCCGAGCCACTCGAGCCGCGCCCCTCGCGGTGTTGGCCAAACAGGCCTCGACCATCTGGGCTGATTCTCCATGATGTGCCCCATGTTCCCTTGGCCGAGCCGGCCTTCCGCGCGACTCGCGGCGCCTCCAGGACGAACCGCCCTCACACCGACACACGGCCGGTTCGTGCCCTTACGACCGACCTGCACCCTCACGCTACTCGTGGCCTGTTGAGCCGGGCCTGACCAAACGAGTCTGTCCTGGTCAACCCAGACCCAATCCACCTAGACAGGATCAGGCCGGGTTAGTCCGACTGGATCGAACTAGACTTGGGCCCACTTCGACCCCTTTACGCTCCTTCGGCCATATCTTTGGCAATGGATGTTCATTTGACAAACCGCCAGCGGCATTTTAAATCTTGGAGTGTGACAGTCCCTTGGTGTATACCCCAATATAGTTTGGGAGATAGTTGAGATATGTTCATGTTGGATCATGCATGAATCCAACAGGGCCCTGGGACTAAAAGGCTTATAACTCTCAAACCGGGCATCTGATTGACGAGACATCTGTTGCGTTGAGACTCCTATGACGAGGAAGACCTTCAGGATTTTTCTTCATGAGACTTCATGGATGTTTATGTATGGACACTTCGCTTGAGGAGTGGACCCTCTGGGAATCAAGCGTGCTTGTGTGGAAACCCTATGGTTGGCTGCTCTCTGACTGTTGTTCCTGGATCCTATGTGGGTTTGACCGATCTGACTACTGTTCCTAGATCCCACGTGGGTTCGAAAACTCTGAATACTCTTCCTAGATCCTATTTGGGTTCGACAGCTCTGTCTAATATTCCTTGATCTTGTGCGGGTTCGACATTTCTAACTATTGTTCATAGATCCTATGTGGGATCGGCTGCACTGACTACTGTTCCTGGATCCTGTGTGGGTTCGACAGTTCTAAATACTATTCCTGGATACTATGTGGGTTCGACAGCCTTGACTACTGTTCCTGGATTCTGTGTGGCTTCGACAATTCTAACTGATATTCCTGGATTATGTGTGGGTTCAATAGCTCTGACTTCTATTCCTAGATCCTATATGGGTTTGACAGTTCTAACTGCTATTCCTGGATCCTGTGTGGGTTCGACAGCTCTGAATACTATTCCTGGATCCTATGTGGGTTCGAGAGCTCTGACTACTATTCCTGGATCCTGTGGGGGTTCTACAGCTCTGAAATCCATTCCCAGGTAATGTGTGGGTTCGAAAGCTGTGACTACTGTTCCTAGATCCTTTGTGTGTTTGACAGTTATGAAAACTGTTCCTAGATCTTGTGTGGGTTCGACAGCTGTGATTACTATTCCTAGATTTGGTGGGGGTTCGACAGTTCTAACTGTTGTTCCTAGATCCTGTGTGGGTTCGATAGCTTTGTCTACTATTCCTGGATCCTGTGTGGGTTCGACAGTTCTACCTTCTGTTCCTGAATCCTGTGTGGGTTTGATATCTCTGACTAGTATTCCTCAATCCTATGTCGGTTTGACAGTTCTCACTACTGTTCCTGGATTCTGTGTGGGTTCGAGAGCTCTTACTACTGTTCCTGGATCCTGTATGGGTTCGATAGCTCTGACTAGTGTTCCTGGATCCTGTGTGGGTTCGACAGCTCGGACTACTATTCCTGGATCATATGTGGGTTCGATAACTCTAACTACTATTCCTGGATAATGTGTGGGTTCAACATCTTTGACTACATTTCATGGATCCTGTGTTGGTTCGACAGGTCTGACTACTATTCCTGGATCCTCTGTGGGTTCGACAGCTCTGACTATAGTTCCTGGATCCTGTGTGTGTTTGAAAATTCTAACTGATGTTCCTAGATCCTGTGTGAGTTTGAATGCAATGACTATTGTTCCTAGATCCTGTCTGGGTTAGACAGTTCTAACTATTGTTCCTGGATCTTATGTGGGTTCGACATCTCTAACTACTTTTCGTGGATCCGGTGTGGGTTCGGCAGTTCTAACATCTATTCCTGGATCATGTGTGGGTTCGACAGATCTGACAATTATTCCTGGATCTTGTGTGGGTTTGACAGTTCTAACTGTTGTTCCTGGATCCTGTGTGGGTTCGACAGCTCTAACTACTGTTCCAGGATCTTGTGTGGGTTTGATACCTCTAACTGATGTTCCTAGATCCTGTGTGGGTTCGACAGATCTAATATTTGTACCAGGATACTACGTGGGTTCGACAGAATAGATGATTTTGTGGCTACATCTAACCATCTCTATTTCTCTACATGTTTTATATACCTGTGTGAGGTGAGTCATTAATTATTTTTCCTCAAGATTGATATAGATTACATGATAACGTAGGTATATGTATGGGCATATACCTAAGTGGGGTTAACTGTTGATTTCATACATTGTGTTTTATCCTTGTTGGATTTTGTGAGACCTTGATCTTCTCTAGGTCCCTACTGATTATCGTTATACTCACCACATCATGGGCTATGCCCGCACCACATTGTGTTTGATTCAGATGACGAAAAACACTGACCGAGGCTGAGTATACCAGGACTGGACAGTACTCGGATGTGGAACACATGGCCTAAAGGTAGACAGAGGAGATGAACACATGTGGAGTGCTGTGGAGGCTATCTGTACCTACGCTTTTGGTAGGATTTCCTGCTGGACAATTCAGGACCTATTATCCCTTTTTTTAGTTCATGTACTTTACAGATTGTCTTGAATTTCTAGTCCCTTTTACTTTTCATCACTCTTTTTTTATACATTTTTAATTAGTGTTTTTCTTCCAACTCGTAATGTATTGTGTGTGTTTTTAGGTTATAAAGGAAATAACTTCCTAGTTTTAGGGATTTAAGCCTTTGGTGCTAGTCGCCAGCCCCTGGCCTATGGAAGGTGGGCTTAGGGAAGTCACAACACGATCCCCGAGGATGGGTTGGGACAAATTGGTATCAGAGGAGTCGGTTCTACCATAGAACATAGGACTCTGATCTTTCTTTTTTATGAAGCGATATTTTTAATGTTAGTGAGTGTGGCTCCCAGTTCATGGAGTCCAGTGTTGGTGTAGCGACCGACGTATCCATACACCAGGACCCTATCTTCTAATTTCTGACTCAGTGCATGAAAACACTAATTGCATGTGTATTTTCTTTGTGATTTCTTAAATCAGCTCACCAAGTCATCTCATTAGGTATAATATTTTGACCGTCTCACATATCTTTCTTTGGATATTCATCCACATATACATCCAGTTAGAGTTCTGAGAGTTGTATGCCCTGACATCTTACCAAGTGAGGAGGCTCCGGTGCATGGCCCTCTTACTATGTTGGCACCTTCGGGTGGTGTACCAGCAGCAACACCACCAGTTGGGCATCAGATACCACCATCCACACTAGTGGGTGATACATGCAGACTGAGCACATTTCACAAGTTCATGCAGTAGAGGCCTCTGAGGTTTTGAGGTGATACAGATTCCCACCCAGCCGAGGGCTGGGTGGAGGCGATTGCAAGAGTTTCTCGTAATTTTGATACACCAGTAGAGCACATGGTGATCATAGCTACTAGTTTTTTTAGTGAGTGACCATGAGCATGGACCGTTTAGCGATGGGGATTTTGTAAGTGGATGGTTACCCAAGATAGTACCTTAGGATAGTGTTCCAGCTATATCAGTTCCTGTTGGTTAGTAATTACAACCGGCGGTACCAGTAGAGGACACATGTAGGCTTAGTGCCTTACACGTGTTTCAAACTCAGATACCCCTCCGGTTCTGAGGTGAGCCCGAATCACAGATGGTTGAGGACTAAATCAAGGAGGTGGATGATAATTCTCTAGAACATCTACATCATTGGTTGGACAACATGTCAATATCATAGTATTCATCGAGGCATATCGATCATTCCTGGTACTCGATGAATACGATACGATCAGTGCTTCAGGTCTCTAACTATTGATAATGGTGTGTTTAAAGGACATCTGAGATAGCACTATTCCTCTATGAATTTCTACATATTCTAGGTTGTTAGAGAGATTCTTTTTGGTTGAATGTTCTTTGGATGAATGGATACAACAAGTGAATTTTAGTAGTGGAAAAGCAGGAAACGGGTGCCAGTCTCAGAGACTTGGGCGTGTAAAATGTTTTAGGAATAGAGTGTGCTAGGGATAGATGAATCTGCAGGGCAGTATATTTGGATAAATATCTAGGAGAGAAGTATGTGGTGGTGTACTTTTAAACATGTTACAACCACCCCCTTTTTGTGGACCCTGATAGGCTCAGAGAGCTGGAGGACAGGGTTAGAGAGATGTTTCATGCGGTCTGGGACTATTACTCAAGGGCTCTGGGAATGATTTAAGGTACAACATATGTCTACTACTAGCTGATGTATCAATATACATAAGTATCGATCATTCCTTCCTTCCACGAATCATGTCCAGGACCTAGAGTTTCCGGTTAAACTGTTGACTTGACCCTCACGTCTAGAGAAACTTTTGTGAGGAGACTCAGTAATCAAATTTATGCCGATGGTGTGCTATGACCCTTGAGGCGAGAGTTTCAGTTGGAAGCTCCTGGTGGTAGTATCTAGGCCTTATGACATTAGTTTGGGTTTGGACTTGACCACCATAGTATAAACTCAGATTAACTGTATTAGGCAAAGAGGTTGTGGTTTATATACAACATTGGGATGGGGTTTTCCTTGGTCGGCGAAAAAGGAAACCCATGAAGCATAGGATAAACTCATGCATAGGAGGGTACAACCAATCACTCGTGAGTCGTACAACCTCACCCTCATTGCAATAGAATATAGCCTTGATATAATCTATACTCCTAGGAATGGGAAAATGGTATCATACACACTCAGTAAGAGGTCTGGCATGCATATACTGAGTGAGGTGACAGAGCAGATAGCTGCATTGCTGATATCCTTTGTGGATCATGAAGGAGAAGCTTTTCTTCAGTATCTTACAGTCACCCCCTAGTCCTTCAGTGTGTTTGGGAGGAGAAACCCAGTGACACTGACTGCGAGACACGATGTGCTCATATATCCACAAGACATGCACATGATGGATTTTTTTTCGGAAGGAGGGGAGCACGTCATTCTCTTCAGGAGACGTACCATGGTACCAATGTCACTTTAGGAGGAAGTGTTGGGGGATTTCCACACATCCCATCTAGTGGTACATCTAGGAGTGGTGAAGATGTACCAGGACCTCTGACGACAGCACTGGTGGCCGAGAATAAAGAATGTAATTGCAAAGTTTGTCTCTCGATGCCACACTTTTCAGCATGTGAAGGTGGAGCCTCAGGTACCGGCAGGATTGGTTTAGACTTTAGAGATCCCATAGTGTAAGTTGGATGGGATGTCCATGGATCTCATGACAAGACTTTCAGGTACATCCACAGGTCAGGACTCAATCTAGGTGATCGTCGACCGACTCACCATGTCGGCACACTTCCTACAGATCTGAGAGCAGGGTTCAGTAGAGAGATTGGGATGCCTTTATGTGAAGGATATTGTAAGGCTACATGGATTTCCATTGATGATTGTCACCGATCGTGACACATGTTTTACTTCATGTCGATGGAAGGGGTTGCAGGAATCTTTTGGGATGCAGATTCAATTGAGCACGGCCTTCCATCCTCAAACCGATGGTCAGACTGAGCGGACCATTCAAAACCTCGAGTACATGATACATTCTTCTATCCTTGACTTCAGTCACAGTTTGGAGGATCACTTACCTTTTGTTGAGTTGGCATACAAAAAAACAGATCACTCAAACATTGGGATGACATCTTTTGAGGTGTTATACGAGTGACCTTGCAGATCACCTCTATCCTAGAATGACCTAGGGGAGTCAATACGCGTGGGACTAGAGGTGGTATGGGCTACCACAGAGATGGTGTAGATCATCTAGGAGCAGATGAAGACTGCACAGAGTAGGCAGAAGTAGTATGCTAATAGGAGACGGAGACCTCTGGAGTTCAAGGATGGTGACCACTTCTTTCTAGGGATCTCACCTCGACATGGTTTACAGAGATTTGGCCGAGGCGGCAAGTTATATTCAAGATTCATCGGACCTTTCCAATTCCTCAGCATATTTGGAGAGTTTGAATACCACATAACACTTCCACCTCAATTGCACCGAGTTCACGATGTCTTCCACCTATCCCAGCTGAGGAGATATGTGCACAACCCTTCCCACATCATCGACCTTGGTGAGCTAAACATCGATGATGGAGAAACTTTTATGGAGGTTCCAATAGATATTGAGGATCGATAGGAGTGGTTCCATCATGGAAAGTAGATAACTCTGGTACACGTTCGCTGGTAGCACGAGAACGTCCAAGAGAGTACATGGGAGCAGTTGGCTCAGACGTGTACTCAGTACCCCCACATGTTCCCTTAGTTATGAGTTATGGATTACGAGGATGTAAATCCCTAAGGTGGGGAGAATTTAAAGACCCTTAATTTCTATGTAATGTTTTTTTAAATATATGGGAATTTTATGAGTTCTCAAAATTTGACAGCGCCCGATTCCGAGGTCCGGAGTGCGCAGAATGATCCGTTGAAGTTTCGTTGAGCTTAAGTTAACAAACATAAGCAGTTTTTCTAAAAAGGTGGAATAACACTTCAATAGTAACTCAGATTAGAAATCCAAGGGCACCGTTGCACTTAGAATGGATGTTTTACCCTAGGTGAGACTTAATAGTAGTCGGCGCAGGCCTCCTGTGAGAAAACCCAAAAATGGCATAATCTTAAATAAAATAAGTAAATAAAATATTTTCTTTTTCAAATTCATATAACTCACAAATGGAGAATCAGATTAATAATCTGTGACCACCCTATAACTCATGAGTGTATTATTTCATTATATAGATACTAACATTGGCCGGCACGGTCCACCAGAGAAAGTTAGTTTTTTGGCCGCAAATAAAATAATTAACTGACAATTATTTTGTTGTAAAATTCATAACATCTAAAAGATAACTCAGATTGAAAATATGAGAGTACCGTTGGGTTAGTTAGGGTATGTTTTACCTAGGAAGAACCTAACCTCGACCGATACTGGTTTATGGTGACTGATAATAATTTTCCGAACTTTTTTCCAGGTACATTCAGTAAATGCGTGAGCGACGTTTTATAACTTTTGAACCGTTGCTCGGAATTGAAATTTGAGGGAACCATTGAACTCACATTGTTGTTATTCGCTTACGGATAATTTCTCCTCGATGACAGTGGGTCAATAATGAAAGTCAGTTTTTTGGGTTTTTTCATGGAAAATAATAAAATAAAATGATCTTCAATTTATTTTATTTTTAGCTTCCATGTGGATATTTCAGGTGGGGTCCACCTGAACTAATCCTCCACATGGAATATGGAAGTGGGGACCACCACACCTTAGCCTTCCATGAGAGGTTATGGTGGTAGGGACCAGCTGAACCATAACCTTCCCTGAGAGGATAGAGATATGGGGACCACCCAAGTTATTAAACCCCTGGAAGCCTCCCATTAATTGGGGGAAACATCTAAAGTACCTATTAAATGTGGGAGAATCCTCTTGTTGTCCTCCCAATAATAATATCCAACACACCTCTTAAATTGCGCCAGCATACTTTAATTAGCTTTCTTCATTGATATTTAAATAACCGTGCCATCGGAATTTATGAAGGTACCTAATAAATGAACAGTCATAAAATCCAATGATCATTACCTCCCTCCCTCCCTCTCTTATATATAGGAAGCTTGGGAGGAGGTTATGGGTTTGATTCGCCAAGCGACGAAGCATTGATATAGTGAAGCGACACCCAACACTTAGAGAATTGCACTTCCTTAATGAAGAACGTGTTCTTCCAATGAAGAATGTCGGTGAGGAGTGACTTCGACTTCCTTCCTTAGAACCTACAATGACATAGTATGTATTCGACTACGATGAGATACTACAGAAACCGAAGATCGAGGAAAATGCCAATGACACCGACATCCGTATTTTCCCAATGATAAGTCTTCTTCCCTATGCCAACGTCGACAAAAATTGAACAAATGTAGGGGGTTTATTTTCATGTTAATTCTTTCCTTGAATTTCTTTTTTGGATTGAAAAATAATCATCGTGGAGGCTGTAGAATTTGAAGTTCATCATTTTATTTTTTTTGATGGGACAATTGCTATCATTCTAAACATGGATGGTGTGGGAAAAACAAACATGGCCCGACTCCCTCCGCTGATCTCTTTGTGATGTTCTTTGGCATGGCGATGAAGGACGAGGCGAAAGAGGCCACATATAATGACATTGCTACCTACGGACTGTGTAACCCATTCTGAATGTTGTGCTTCAGTAGAACCGGCTCTCGGACACCGCCAGGCTTTTGTGTGCCCGCCGGCCTCCCGACCGCTTGCCGGCAACCCGACCGCCCGCCAGCCTCCCATAATCTAGTCGTCATCGGCCTCTCGTTCACCCTTCGGCCACCCAGTCATCCCCTAGCCTCCCAACTCCCTGCCGCCTTCATCCTCCCTTGCGCTTTCCAGCCTCCTGGCTGCCCGCAGGCCCCCCGTCCGCCCTTCGGCCACTTGGTCGCCCGCTCACCTCCCGGACCGAGCTGCCCGTGCCGTCCCACTCATGGGGTTGGAAAAACAGGCCTCAGCCAACCATTCCAAGCCGTCGTGCCACACCCCTTTCGTTCCTTGCCAAGCCGTCCTTTCGCGCCCCATGCGACGCCTCCAGGCCGAACCGCCCTTACACCGACGCATGGCCAGTCCACGCCCTTACGACTGGCCCACGCCCTCGCGCTACTCCGGGACTTCGAGGCCTGCTGGGCCGGGCCAGACCCAACGGGTTAAGCAGTGTCAACCCAGATCGGGTCGTACCAAACTGGGTCGTGTTGGGTCAGTCTGACCGGGTTAGACCAGACTCAGTCCCACTTCGTCCCATTTATGCTTATTCGGCCATATCTTTGGCAGTAGAAATCAATTTGACGAACCGTTAACAGCGATGAAAATCATTGAGTGCGAAGGTATCATAGATTATACCCCACTGGAGTTTAGAGTATAGTTGAGATACGTTCAGGTTGGATCATGCATGAATCTAATAGGGCCATGGGAATAAAAAGCTAATAACTCGCAGACCGGGCATCCAAATGATGTGCCGTCTATTGCGTTGGGACTCCTATGATGAGTCAAAACATAGAGGTTTTTTTTTCTGGGAATTTTTGGATGATGATGTATTGACACTTGTCTTGAAGAGTGGACCCTCCCGGAATCAATCCTACTTGTGTGGAAACCCTGTGGCTGGCTGCTCTCTGAATGCTGTTCTTGGATCCTATGTGGGTTCGATAGCTCTGACTACTGTTCCTGGATCCTATGTGGGTTCAACAGCTCTGACTACTATTCCTGGATCATGTGTGGGTTCTACAGCTCTGACTACTATTCCTGGATCCTGTGTTGGTTCGATAGCTCTGACGATTGTTCCTGGATCCTGTGTGGGTTCGACAGTTCTGACTACTATTCCTGGATCCACTGTGGGTTCAACAACATTGACTACTATTCCTGGATCATGTGTGGGTTCGATTGTTCTAACTGCTACTCAAGGATCCTATGTAGGTTCTACAGCACTGACTACTATTCTTGGATCATGTGTGGGTTTGAAAGTTCTAAATTCTATTCCAGGATCCTTTGTGGGTTCGACAGTTCTAACTTATATTCTAGGATCTGGTGTTGGTTCGATAGTTCTAGCAGTTGTTCCTGGATCATGTGTGGGTTTTATAGATCTGACTACTATTTGTGGATCCTGTGTGGGTTCGTCAGCTCTAACTACTGTTCCTGGATCCTATTTGGGTTCTGTAGCTCTGACTATAGTTCATGGATCCTGTGTGGGTTCGACAGCTCTGACTACTGTTCCTGGATCCTGTGTTGTTTCGACTGTCCTGACTAATGTTCTGAGATACTATGTGGGTTCGACAGCTCTGACTACTATTCTTGGATCTAGTGTTAGATCGACAGTTCTAACTGCTATTCCTGGATCCTGTGTGGGTTCAAAAGCTCTGACTACTGTTCATGGATCCTGTGTGGGTTCGAGAGTTCTAACTGCTGTTCCTAGATCCAGGGTGGGTTCGACAGCTGTGACTGCTTTTCTTGGATCATACGTGGGTTCGACAATTCTAACATCTGTTCCTAGATCCTTTGTGGGTTTGACATCTCTTACTACTGTTCCTGGATCCTCTATGGGTTCGACAGTTCTAACTACAACTCATGGATCCGGTGAGGGTTCGATAACTCTGACTACTGTTCCTAGATCTTGTGTGGGTTCGAAAGCTCTGACTAATGATCCAGGATCCTGTGTGGTTTAGACAGAATAGATCGTTTAGTGGCTACATCTAATCATATCTAACTCTCTACAGACGTTGTATACCTGTGTGATTTGAGTCAGTAACTTTTGTGTTTACCTCATGATTGAGATGGATTACTTGATAACTTAGGTATATGTATGGGCATATACCTAGGTGGAGATAACTATTGATTTCATTTATTGTGGTTTATCCTTGTTGGATTTCATGAGACCTTGAGTGTCTCACGGTCCCTACTGAGTATCGTTATACTCCCCCTTGCATGGGCTATGCTCGCACATCATTGTGTTGGATGCAGACGCTGGACAACGCTGACCGAGTGTGAGTATACCAGGACTGGACGATACCTGGAGGTGGACCACACAGCGTGATGGTACACAGAGGAGACGAATGTATATGTAGTGTTATGGAGGCTATATGTATGTAATCATAAGGTAGGATTTCCCAGTGGATGATCCAGGGGATGTTTTCCCTTTTTCTAGTTCTTGTACTTTACTGTTGGGCTTGGATTTCCGAACCCTTTTTTCTTTTCATCACTCTTTTGTTTTACAGTTTTACTTAGTTTTTTTCTTCCAACTCATACTCTATTGTGTGCGTTTTCAGGTTATAAATGAAATTCCTTCCCAATATTAGGGATTTACGCCTTTGGTTCTAGTTGCCAGCCCCTAGACTATGGAAGGAAGGCTTGGGGTTGTCACAGCACAAGCCCTGGGGGACGGGTCGTTACATAATTCATGTGTAATGTTTACAACATTGTTTTTTGAATAACAATGTAACAACCTGAATTGGCCTATTATAACTAAGAAATAATGAACGACAATAACGTGGCAGATTTGTGAAATTTGATTATGGTTTGGGGGTTGATTGATGGTAGACAAAAGAAGATAATTAAATGAGACTATTACGTAATGTATTTCTATTACAACATAACATTTCTTATTATAAATTTTTAATAATATGGGTGATATTTTTAGTTTCCTCCCAAGTTAATGTCAAGATAAGATAGTGGGGTGAATTATAAATCTAATAAATTAATGTTACTTTAAATTAATAATTGAATTTTATGTATTAATGTATTAAATAATGTAGACTTTAATAATTAAGTGTATATGATCTATGAATAGGTTAAATAAAATATAATAACTAATAACATCGTGATTTTAATGAAGTACAAATCAATTTTCTATTACTTCTACTCTTCACACTCCATAAAAGGAAGATGGATAACCACTATAGAAAAAGGAATTTTAATGGTTCAATATAAGCCTAGAATTTTATAAATAGACCAGCCCATATCCATAATTTTATAGTGGATAAATCCTAATTGAGTAATTTTTTCAGGATTATAAGTATGCCCAAAATTTCTAAATTTACCCCACCATACATAACTCAACATTTAATTATGGTGAATATATAACATTTCCTTTCAATTGTAGAAATCCAACCCTAGTAATTTTTAAGAGGATAATTACCAAGATTCTTCACTTCCTTTTGAACTTGTGGAAAGAAATGGTTAGTAACATTTAAGGGTGGCATAACCTATGAATAAACATAACACAATATATAAAACAACCAAGAAGAAAGATAAAATTAGTAATTAATGCCACCAAAATTTGACTGGCTTCAAATATTAAATATTAATTTATTAATCAATTAAAGCCACCCCTCCTTGAGTATAAATATCACCCTCACTACCAATATTCTTCTCAAAAGCCTTGAATATTTAAAAATCTCTTCCCAATACACTCCTCTCCACTCTCCCCATGTCAATGTTATTTTTGTATCACCCAAATAAGAATTCCATGTTCCTTAAAGGGTCTTTCAAGGAGGTAATATTCAATAGGTATATTTTTTAAACAACCTCTATTAATTTCTTTTATTTTATACCATATCATCATCTAATTAACGCATAAAATTAGTTTAACTCCAGTATCAAGTATATACTATAATTTTTCTATTCTAATGTAATATTTTAAATATGCAAATTTATTTTACCTATGTTGCGGAAAATTGTTTTTAAATATTGTAACTTTTTAAGGCATAAAAATGAAAATGACATTATAAATTAATTTAGACCTCCAAATTATAATTATGGAAAACAATTATAATAATTAACAATATAGAAGTTTCAAAATTAAGAATAAAATTAAAACGTTAAAATGCAATGAAAAACAATGTTTTTTTTAAAACGTGTTCTAAGCCTAAAATATACTTATTCCAGAATAATGTATATAGGATTTTTAAATATAAATAATTATATTATATCTAATTAAAGTACTTATTTTACTTATAGTTCAATTTTGAAACATTTAATGACATTTAAATATAATGAAAATTAGAGTTTTATAAAAATCATTATTTTTTTACTATTCACTAGAAAATCGTACATTTTAAAAAATTATCATGAATTTATAAAAAGATAATTTTAATACGATGAATCCAAATATGGTTTTCATTTTATAAAATATTTTCTCTAAAATTGATAAAAATTAATTATATTTATTTTTTTATATAATTTAATAAAATTCCATTTTTAAGAAAACATATATTTAATGAATAAAATGACTTTTCAAATAATTATGTGTTTATTTACTAAGAATACATAATTTTTTATTAAATATAATGCATATATATTTTATAATATATTCATTACTATTTACACCTGGCAGATTAAAGTCTAGTTTAAAATAGTCATGTTAAAATAATTATATTTTGTTGTTAATTTAAGCTTAGTATTACGTGAAACATATTCTATCAAACAAATTATAAAAGGAGAATTACTATATAATATTTGGGTGTCACAATTTCTATTTCTCTTTTTTCTAGGAAGTTTTTATAGTCTCATACAATCATCTAATGTCCAATGGTAAATTTACATTTAATTTCCCTAAAAATATTAATTTCATCCTTAATCCTCGTATAGTTCCCCACAAGAATGAGCATGTAATAGTAATATAAAATATATAAAATATTACACTACATAAAATCCTAATACCCTTTAGGTTTATAATTTTATTTAGTTTGATAAAATATGTTAACTAAAAACTCATTCCTTTTTCAACTGATGGATACATTTCCCACTATATAGGTAACTTCTTAATCCATAAAAAGTCTTCATCATCTCCCATAAGATACTCTTTTAGACAAATGTTACGTATTAATTTTATTCCTAACATGAGTAAATGGAAATATAAGAAATTGGTGAGCTGAAAGGCTTAGTAAGGGTAAGAATAAGCTATAACCATCAACAATCATAACATAGTATAAGATGAACATATGTTTATGATAATATAATCAATAAATATGAACACTTCATAAAGAATTCATACCCAATAATGAATGTATTTATAACCCCAAAAAAATTTAAGGATGCATTTAGAATAATAGAATAGTTTTAATATGGTCATTTTATCTTAGGTGAAATAATGGGAATAACATATGTATAGGAACATGAAAAAAAGAGGCATGGCATGTAAGTGTGGCTACAATATAAACTTGATAAATTCAATAGAATATCACTAAACATTGCCATTATGGTGTTACAAAATCATATTACTATGGTTATTAAGCCTGGAATCATAAAAAATTTCCAAGGTATGAAGCTAAAGTGTCATGAAGATTTCATATCTAGATATTAAATTTTTACCCATTCCATTAGATCTCTATCAGGGAACACCCTTCATGTTACCATGGTTTTTCACCAAGTTATCACAATGCATTTACAATGCATGAAATCATGGTATCATGAACATTTCATCTATAGAGATTAATTATTTTCTAATGCATTGTGGTGAGGTTAGGGTTCAAAATTTATATTTTTATCATTATGTGTGCAACATAAATCAAATATCATAAGAACATATCATTTTAACCCATGTGTAAGGAATGTGGGATTCAAAAATGGGATTCCACAATCAATAAAAGAATGTTACATAAGTATCGATAACCTTGAATGAAACTAGAGATTGGTATTGATATAACCAGTAGTTTCTATAGCCTTTATTTGTATTTCAATGAAAATAGTCCAGTAAATTTTTATTTTTATGTGAAATCGATAAAATTTGGATTTTTGATGAGTTTTGAGGTAAATTGTGAAGATGTTCAAATTCATTAATTTTAAATGTTTTTATCACTTATTCATTTTTTGAATGAATATGAAAATATGGATAAAATCATCAAAATTATTTTGGTAGGAACCCATTTATTTTGGAATTCATTTCATACTACTAGACGATGTGCTGGATCAGCTATTCCGAGGCCCAAAAAAATCACTATATTTAGAAAATTGTTTCTCAAATAAAATTGATACTAATTCAGTAAATAAGACATAACTCATGGAAAATGTGTAAAAATGTATTGAATCTAGATGTAAAGGTTATATGACTTAATGTTATATCTACAAATTAAATTACAAGATTAAATTATGTCACTAAGATAGTTAATGGCTGCATGAAATTGGAGAAATTTGAGGAGTCATTGTGGCTAGAAAATGTATTTTAAATAATTAGGATATAAAATTTCCACCACAAGTAAATGATCTCTCAAATTGTGTACATTGGAAAAAATTATTATGTGAATAACATCTCTTTATTACTTTTTCCCATATTTAACTTAGAAGTCGTCTAAAATCAAGCCATCAAAATGTTTATATAACCTAGAAAAAACATCATCCACCTATTTTCCTATACATTGTCAACTATATATCCATTTTATAGGAGGGTTTGAAGGAGGTAGTGTGCTATGGAGAAGAGGATATTCTATAAAATAGGATTATTCCATGATGTAATCAAGACATGAAGTCCTGAAATCCATGTGGTGGTGGCTAATGAAGATCTGAAGGCATTTCGCTTTTGAATTTTCACTTTTCATTATAAAATATTTTATTTTGAATTAGGTTAGAAAATGTATATTTAATTGAAGGAGATTTATTTCTATCTTTTTTTTTCACTCTCTTTTGGATAAACTCTTAGTGGTTGTGGATAGTGAATATCTGAAGGAATTTCCCATTGGAATTTTTGATTTTATTATAAAATCATTTCTTTTGAATAATTCTAAATTTTGTTTTCCTCATGGAAGAAGGTTTATTTATTTATTTTTTTAAATTTATTTTATTTTTTTAGATATTTTATCAACTTATAAATGTAAAATTGTTTTATATATTTTTTAATTTCTTTGGTCTTATTTTTTCCATTTAGCACAATAAGGTCAATTAGTTTTGGTTTCTCGGAGGCCTTTTGGTAATCAAATCACTTTTATATGAAGATAAATGCTTATAATTGAGGTCTTGAAATGTTTTATTGGAAATTTAGGTATATAAATTGATGTATTTAATTATAAATTTGCTAAATTATTTGGATTAATTTTTTAGTCAATGAAAAAGGGATTGTTCAAGGATCAAATCATGTCCACTACTTCGGCCTTTAACTCATTTTTTCAGTCCATATTGTTTTTAATTTATAATATTTATGTTTTATTTCTAGTTATAATATGATTTCATTTCAAATAATTTTTTTACTCATTTCAATATCAATTTATAATTCATCTATCAATAAAAAAATTTAACATAGTGGACTTTTAACAACATAGACTAAAACCTCCTCGTGAAAATACCTTATGGTCATCACTATGCTACATTTTTAAAAAGGACATTATTATCTGGGGTAATACGGTTGATCCAAACTACATGTTGGATCCATTTTTGGGAATATTTTCAATTTTTTTCATTTATTTTTTGAATTTCTATGATTTTAACATCTAATTTAGGGACTTTAAAAAATAAATACAATGATTTCTCATTGCGACTACATTTATGTTTGGCCATGCTATTAAAAAAATGGGGATCCTAGATACAATTTTTTTTTAAAATTATTACTCTAATAAAATTAGATCACGATAAAAAAAATGATTTGGTGGTTCAATAAAATATTCATGAAGCAAAAAATGGAATTTATATCCAATGCTGCAGAATAATTTAAATAATTAAATTCTTAAAATGAGTCTCGAGAAATGGAAAATATTTTCCAAAAAACTATTGATATTTCATAAAATTTTATGGGAACATTGACTAATTAGTTGGAATATCGTTTTTCTAAATTCAATGGATGAAATTATCAGTAATATACCAATTTATTTATCTTTAGAATATAAAATGTATTTTGGAAATTATTAAGATAAATTTTTTGAAAATGAAATATTGTTTGAAATACCTTATTTTGACATGAAAAAATATAACCCTAGTATTGTTCTTTTTTCATATGTGAATAAAAACATGATGCATTCATCATTTAAGATAATTTAGTCTAACTTGGGATGCTGCACATTTTCAATATAGCTATTTTCAACTCCCAAAAAAATGAATCATGAGAAGCCATAATGATAAGTCTCAACCATTGATCCATTATTATCTAATTACTTTTATAATAAATGGTAAATATTTATACCTATACCAATTTAATAAATATTTATTTTTAGTTGAAAGAATATTCAAATAAAAATGTAGTGAGTGCTGAAATTGTATAATTAATGGTTTAATCGATTTAATATTACATTGGTCTACATTAGGATAGTTGTTACAAGATATTTTAAAAATATGAAATCATTTTTAAAGATAAACCTGATGATTAACCATATATTGGAATTGAATTTCAATAAGCATTGAAAATTGTTAGTGAAGATACAATTTTGGGAAGTAGCATTTACATTTTGTTCCCTCTTCCAATATGTCATTAGAACCACAATGTCATGGACATTAACCAGATAATATATAATTTTGGGAGATTGTAAAATTATTTTATGCTAAATAATATTAGATAATTTTCAGTTTCGTTGTTCATGATTATGAAACCACACCCACCTTCAAATTGGGGATGATCATATGGAACTACTTGACTAGGGAAAGCAAAATCCTTGCACCCAGTAAGGGTTTCAAATAAAGAATACTTTTTCCTTATATTTTTTTTATATATCTGAATAAAAATTTAATAATTTAATTTTACTTTTTATATAGGTTTCTGAGTTTCAGCTAATAGGAAGCCAGCTCAAGGCTGTTGCTGCTCAATTAAATCTTGGTTTTGTCATTCCTTCTAACTTTTTTGGTCTAGTCATGTCTTCTAGAATTTCACTTCTCATATAAACAATTCATAATAACGAAATTGTACAAAATATGATTGTGGGAGTATTATACTTGAATTTTTTGTTTTTTTTTTGTGTTTTCACTTCAAATTTCAATTTCAATTTTTTTAAAAATTTTGCGTGTATTATTTTAAATTTTTTTTAGTTTTATTTCATTTAAAAAAACATGTTAGAATTAAAGTTATTACTATTTTGAAATGATTTATTTCAATTAAAGGAACCAACTTTATTCATGGAACATAAATTAAATGATCTCTAAAGTGTTTTCTTTTCCATATTTAAATTGTGAAAATACTTGAAAATACTATTATCTTCTGAATTCTATGCCATGAATGTTTTCCAATATTGAAAATCAATTTCCAGTGAAGAATATAAACTATTTTTACATCTTCGTAAAAATAACCCCAATTATTCTGTGAACCAAATAATATATTTTTTGACTAAAACATTTCATTTTTCATTCAGAGCCTCTATGTTTTAATGATCATGTTTTCAAAATGGTTGGGACAATTTTTCTGTGATTGAAAGCCCCATTTTAAAAAAACATGAACCATCAGTATTAGGAATAACATATTTATTTGACCATTGGGAGACCATAGGGTCCATGATTTCCTATTATTTAGCCTTATTACAAGCCACTTTACCAATACAACATATTATTGACGTATATTTCATGATTTTAGTAATGATTATGTGTGGGGGAGCTGCTTTGTGATTTAATAAATCATGTTTTGACACATTGGGTAAATAAAAACAATAATCGGTTAAAGACACAATTTTTGATATTGAAATATGTGTGTATGTGGATAATTTAAGGAAAATAACTTCAATACATTACAGTTATTCCAAAGAAAAAATAGCATCGTATCATTCTAGATCCTAAAAATAATATTGAAATTTTGTGAGGAAATTTGGGAACAATTACCCTAAATTAGAGAAGTTGTGGGATATCCATGAAACAAAATTTGAAGTTATTTTGGAGATGGTTTTATTCCATGAAGAATGATTAGAATACCAATATTGAGTGGAAACTACTATCATGCAATCATACTTCAACAATGATCCAAGCAATAAATTTCTGCCTCAACATTTTTGACATTTACAACCAACCAAAATTCACACATTAGAAGACCCCTTTATAAGTTCTCATGATAGATACAATACATCAAATCAATTGGTTAGATATTTTTAGAATTTCCAATGATATGGTGATCCATACATTTATTTGGATGAGAAAAATATTTTTCATAATGAAAACATGTGTAGGGAGGAAAATGGGTCAGATAGGCTTCCCTATGAATATAAGAATGCATGAAATTGCAATGTAATGATTGAAAATAATGTAAAATTTGGAATTTAATCTATATAAGAGGATTTATGAGTTGGGTGACTCAATTTTGAGCTCGTGAATTTCAATGACATAATTTTTTGATTTTTTATTAGGAATTTATTTTGAGTGTTTTCTTGTCCACAAGTCAAAGTTTCATGTGTAAGGGAATTTATTGTGGTAATGTTTTCCCTAATTTTAGTTATATTTAAATTAATATATCAACCCCAATTTTTCTTTTTAGGTGAAATTTCATCAATTTTTTATTTTTGAGGAGTTTTGGGATAAATTGAGAAAATAGTCTATATCTTAATTTTTATGTTTTTGATCATTTTAGAATTTTGGGAATAATAAAATAAATACAAACCATTTTTGTAAAATTCATTTTTTAGGAATCCTAGTTGATGGATTCATTTCATACAACTAGTCCAAGTGTTTAATCAACTATTCATAGGCCCAAAAATTCATTATATTGGGAAAACAAATTTTCAAATACAATTAAAACTCCTTAAGTAAACGAGGCATAACTCTGCCAATATATTTTCAAATAAATCTATTCCATATTTAAAATCTATAATGCACAATATATCATCTCCAAATTCAATACCAATGTTAAATAAGTCATATATAAAGTTAGAGGTTGTGTAAAATTTCATTATGTTGAAGAGTCAATTTTTCCTATTTTTTTTAGTAATTTGTCTATAACTTTTACAACACATGTCCAAATTCTCTCAAATATTTTGAGTAGAAATAGTAGAATATTTATAAAAACAAATTTAAATTATCTTTTCCAATATTCATTAAGGAATAGGTCACAAATCTAGGAATATAATGGTGGAATGAAACTAGAAATAACAGTTCAACTCCATTTCTTATACATTCTCAATTGTAAATAAATTTAATAGGAGGATTGTAAGGGAGAACTAGGCTAGAATAGAGGGTAAATTATTCATAATAGGATTATTCCATGAAATAATAAATCGATGATGGTCATAAAACTATGTGGTAGTGGGAATCGAATATTTGATGGATTTTCCCTTTTGAGTTTATT
Source organism: Viscum album (assembly GCA_963277665.1). Classification (NCBI taxonomy): domain Eukaryota; kingdom Viridiplantae; phylum Streptophyta; class Magnoliopsida; order Santalales; family Viscaceae; genus Viscum; species Viscum album. The sequence goes on from OY728120.1 coordinate 2,013,118,275, forward strand.
CATTTCATTATAAACACTTCCCTTTTGAATTATTAGGGTCATTGTTTTCTTGATTGAGTGGGGATTATTTTTATATTTTTTAAAATTTATTCTATTTTATTTATGGATCACTTATGAACTTCATACTGTCAAATATTTTCCATCTTGTTTAAATTTCTTTAGTTGAGGTCACTCCATTGATCATAGTAATGTGAGTTATATTCGATTTCTCAGAGGTATTTGGGTACTCAAATAACATTAATAAGTGTATAAACACCCATATTTTATGTATCTAAATGTATTCTAGGAAATTTAGTTTTATACCATGAGTTTTTGGGAAAACGTTGGATAATTTAATTGTAATAAATTTATACACAACGATAAAGGGACTAGCTGAGGATCGAAGCCCGACCACTATTACTCCCATTAGTTCATCATTTCATACCAACACCATTTTTATCTATAATATATGGATATAATTTCTATTGTTTATTTTATTTCCTATAATTAAACACAGTTTAATTAATTTAAATCCCCCTTTCTAGTATTGAAATTAATAAAAAAATTTAAAACTGACTGTTGGGTAGTATAGTCTACAACCTCCTCAAGAGGAAACCCTGTTCTCATCACTCTACTAAATTTTATAAGGGGAAATAACTGATTAGGGTAACCTAAAAAAACTATCAGGAAATGGTATTTATAATATGAATATTTGAAATAGATAAATCAAGTAATGATTTTGGTTTCATGACTATTATATAGAAAAATTATGGAACGAGTTTATGAGTGGTAAGGGTATTATCCCATATACAAGGAGTCATTTGGTTTGTAAAGGATTAATTATAATCATATGTTAGAATAATCATGAGGAAATAAAAAGGATTTTAACATGAAATTATGACATGAAAAATAAAGCAGTGACTTCTACAGCATGAAAAGTATACAAAAGGTATTATGGAATGAGAGTTGTAGTCTCTCATCAAAAGGGAGTAATTTTTATTATAAAGTATTAATTATAAACAAATGGAATAATTATAAATTTAAAATAAATGGTATTATCAAAATATAATTACATGAAACAAAAGGAGGAGGAAATCACTTACCTTTATAAGTAGGTTCTTAATGATTGGTATTACTCCTTAGAACCATAGGAAATCCTTGGGAGGTATTTAGAGTTGGAGAGAGAAGGGAACCTCCTGATAAATTCCATTTGGGTGGATATGGATGAGAACATGGGTTTTAATGAGCTCATTTTATTTGTGGAAATGGATTATGTTTTTCATGGAAATAACTGTTAGGTAAGGGGAAAGAATGATATCACATTGGCGTTAGATTGGATTATGAGTTTGGTGAATTAGGTTGGAAATGTTAGGGAGACACCAAGATACAAATTTAAAACCTAAAACATGTTTTATTGAAGGTATAAGTTTCAAATTGATTTACTAAAATTATATCTACATTGCATTCTCCATTTTATCATCTATTAGTCATAATTCACAAAGCATATAATTTGTAGAAAACCAATTTTTTAAAAAGATTGAATTTTATTTTTTAGGTGTTCTTAACTTTATTTAACAATAAATATCAATTAACTGAGTGTTAATTCATTTTTATTTATGTCTAAAAATCATATTATAAGTCTTTATTTCATATATATAAATATATATTTTATTAAACCAATCACGGTATTTTTTAAAGTATCATTATCTTAAAAAATAATCATTTATTATTGTCAACTAAGATGTACCCATGAAGATTAATTTTAATTCCTTAAAATAGTATGGGCCATATTACATAATTTTTATCTACTCATTACAATTAAAAAATACATTTTATCATATAAAATTCATATGGTTAAGAGAAGGTAAATTTAATATGTTTTGGTAAAAAAATGTTTTTAGAAAAAGTGTGTTCAAATTTTATTTGTTTGATAGATTTTGATTTTTTTATTTATATAATATAAATTTTTCTATTATAATTTTTTTTAATAAATCTTTCAAATCAAGCTAAAACTAAATTTTATTAAAATAATTATTAAATAAAAGAAAATATCAAAAGTAGTTTCATTTATTAGAATATAATACTTAAGTTAATAAAATTTTAAACCTAGGTATTATTGTTTATAAAAATTTATACTTCACACCTCTAAAAAATATTTGGTAAATGAAATGGTTTTATAAACATCGACAAATTTATTATATAATAAAATTTAATATTTTGGTAAAAAATAGCATTTTCACTATTCGCCTAAAAATTGACTATTTCAGAAAAATCCAAATAAATCATTCTAATTTAATTTTGACACACAAAATTAAGAAAATTATATTTGATTTATCTAATTCAAATTCTAAATTTTATAAATTTAGTTTTAAATTGGAAATAAAAAATATAATGAAAACTATTTTTATAGAAAAATGCTTACTTTGAACAATAATTGTTTTATTATTATTATATATCAATTTATAATTTTAATATTATAATATATATTATAAAATTAATCCATTTAATTTATTAGGATAAATTATATAATCCCGAAATAAAACTATTTTGTTAAAAATATTATATTTATATTAAAAATCACTACCATTAAAAATAATTGTTTAGATTCTAAAATTTTAATTTCACTAATATGCTATTTTTAATTTTATTCTATGAATTTTATATAAACATTGTGTCATATATTAAAAATTCTAATGTTATTAAAAATTTGTTAAACATTATTTATATATAATATTTTAATATTAGACCTTTTACAATATTTATTATACTTGAATTATATTATTATAAATTTATTACTAACAATACAAAGATTCTATATACCTATTATTTAAATACATATATATATATATATATATATTTGATTACCATATTTCCATTACTATTTTTCCAAAAAACATATTTATAAATGGCTAAATTTCATTGCTATACATAGCCTTACTAAACTCTTTCATTCTATTCACACTTCTTGAGTAAAATTTCTAATTTCTATAGATTTTTATTTTATATCTCATAATATTCTTTCCCTTTTCATGATATCCTTACTCATTATAATTTTTATTTGGATATTGGTGATCCTCATGGGTACATATATTCTAATAGATCTCCTAGTGTTGGAGATTTTACTATTATTTTATTTATTTTCCCCTTTCAATTTATGAAATTTTATAAGATGTTTCAATCCTTTGTGAGTAATTATTTATAGTTTGAATACATAGTTTCATGTGATTTTGTTGTAATATTTTACAATTTATAAATAATATGTTAGTTTTTTATCTTATATGAATTTTTTCCTAATCTATTTCAGTTCCATTGATGAAATTTAAAATGAAAAAAATAAAAATTTGAATTATAAAACTATATTTTATGGAAGTAATGTGACTATTAAAATAATAGGTTATTACACCTCATAATTTAATTGTTATCGTATTAAAGATCATAAAAAAATTTATCTAGTGTATATAAAACAAAAAATTTCAAACTATCATTTTCCCTCTCAGTTTCAGATAGATAAAAAAATAAAAAATAAATTTCTTTTCTAAAACGTTATTATTTTTAGAAGAAAATCCTTTAAATTTTCATTCTTATATTTAATCTTACATGTACTTGAATAATAATTCTTTATGTTTTCAACTTTATGTTTTTTTATTTTCCTCCAAAAATATCATGTCATATTTAATTAACTTCTTGTATTTCTTAAAATTATTTAGAATTTAATCGTAAATCTTTTAACAAATTTCATCTAATTCCTCTATGGTGAGTTTTTGATTTCCATAATTTTAATAAGAATTAGAATTATAAATAAAACTACTTCCATTATTCACGTCAGACAATAATTTTTTTCTATATTTCCTATAATATTCTCCTAAATTATTTGATTATGATTATTGAGAATGAGAGAAAACAACTTTACTATATATATCAACAATAAAAAGCATACCTATTTCCTTTTCACTAACATATTCTTCACTAGAGTCTGAATATTCTATGAAAAATCAACTAGCAGCTAAATCCTTCTTCTTTTACTTTTTCCTTGGATTCATCAATTTTTCATTTTCATCCATCAACATTAATATTTGATTCCAAATTAATTTTTTAATTTATCATGCATTGATTCTTTCCATTTTAAATTTTCTTTACGAGTAAATGTAAACATTTTCCTAGTTGATTAAAATAATCATATTTTATAGAAGTAAAATAACATTGAAAATCACTAGAATGGTAGAAGGATAGATGTTTAGTATAATTGAAATAAACAACTTTTTTTAATGACTGCATTATCAATATTATTTAACTCCATCTTACAGTGATGTAATGATCAACTCAATTCATCCATGGTATACCCAAAAAATTAATTTCTATCTTCAATAACAACCTTCTTGTTATGATATTTCATTGATAAAGCGTTAATAATTCTTTCAATCAATACTCCATTCTTTATGGTTTCACAAAGACTACACATGTTAATCCCAATCTTAGTAAACCTATTATGTAACTCAATTAGACATTAATTATCAAACATCTCAAATTTGTGAAATTATTCCAAATAGATACCAATATTGGTTCTCTAAAATTTTTTTTTTCCTTAACGAGTTACTTTTAAAGTCCCCCAAATTCTAGAAGTAGTTTTATATGATGAAATGTGTGTATAATTATTTCTTCTAAAATGACACTAAATAGAATTAAAAACATTGTAACTCAAAATATATTTTGTAGATTCATTACCAACAGAAGTATCAAGATAAAAAATCATTATTTTTTCTAGTTTATCGATGATGTTCTTATAATGAATACCAATAATCATTAAAACTATTTATATTTTTTTCATTCCAATAAAAATAATCATTAACATTGAAATAAGGTTCTTCCAAAGGATTTAAAATATCAACATCTTTAATCTAATTACTAAACATAGATCTTTCTCTTAGTATTTTCATGTAATATAATACAAGTTATTAGTAATAAAAATAAGAAAAAATGATTAATAAAAATTATCATATAAATACCTCACTATGATACCATTTGTTAGGACCCGACTGGGATGATGATAATACATTATAAAAATCCATTTGAGTAGTTTTTGGGTTTTGTTTTTGGAAAAGGTTTTTTGGGAAATTAACCAAAATATTCTTTGAAGTAATGGAGAATGTAATGTTACTTATCTAGATGAATGTTATTTAATTTTGTGAAGGTAAACATCACCATATCGTGGTCTATGTTGGGGAGAATATTTTGTATCCAATTTAGATGTGAAAATGGTAATAGTGAACCTTAAATAAAGGTCATCTGGTAATATGAATACCTATGCGAGGGTAAACTGATTCATGCATAAGGGTATATAAAAAATTTAGTGACCTCCATAAGGATCATCACCGTAAGGTAGATAGTGAATAATGGAATTTGAGAAAGCAGTTATGTAAAGATAATTATGAAATTGAACAGACGTTTAAGGGTCTATTAGCTTCACTTGGTCCACATAAGGGTATATATATACTAATATAAAAGAAATCAATGTCATGTTAGGGTACATCATTGTTCACGTAAGGGTCGATTAAGGATTGAATCAATGTGACAAAATGGGGAGTTTAATTAATTAAAATTGTGGGGTTGATATTTCGACATTGCATACTACATGTGAGAAAAAAGGAGCCCAAAATGGGTGAAATGGGGCTATGATAGACATATATAAGTAAAATAATCATAAGAAACACTAAAACGTACAATTCATTTATCATAATGTTTAAACAATTTTACTATAAAATTTCGGAATTTGACGTTACAAATTAAAATTTAAAAAGGAAAGATGGTACACTCTACAATTTGGATCATAGCTTTTTGGATTACAAATTTTCCTATGAGAAATGAGATTCTAGTAAAGGATGTCTTAATGGTTTTAATAGAATTTAATTTTGGTATATGATGTATCTTATAACATTGTTCTCACAGCTGAGGCATTTCATTTTGTGTGGTATTCATATTTTTGGATGTTTCAAGATGTTTTGTAGTTGTAAAATTTTAACAATTTAATGTATTTCATGTATCAAGATTAAATGACCAAATATGTACCCAATGGTATTTATTTTTTGGATTTAAAATAAGGGATGAATTTAAATCAAAATTATTTACAATTTAATATAAAATTCAAATTTTTTAAATTTAAAATTTAAAATTTGGATCTCATGTAAGGAATTATGAAAAGAATCAAAAAATAAATGTGATTTTATAAATACAGAATTCTAAAAAAACATAAGAAATACATTAAAAAACAAATATTTTTTTAGAAATTAGAATTCCTATAAAAATAGAAATATCAGTTCCAAGAATACACCCAAGGATTTTGAAGACAAAGGGGATTATATTGGATATTTACTTCATTCTATGTTTCTAAAATATATGAATGAAGTGACAAAAAATTCTATGTTTATTTAATGTCTATATTTTCAAGAGAATAATACTACCATATGGGGATTAATGAGAAACATTTTATGAGAGGATGTGATGTGTTCCTGATAGTTGAAGGAGTTTAATATGATTTTCTTTATTTACAATAGATATTGACTCAAAAGGGTCAATGAGACCACTCCAATTTGAAAGAAAATAAAATTAGTGTGTTATATTATCTCTAGTAAATAATCACACAATCATTTTCATACTCATTTTAATATTTTTCTATGGGTGATCCATGAAAAATATCACATGAATTTTTAAATGTTTCTATTTCACAACAGAATTTGCAGTGGAGAGAAAGGTGTATTTCACTTATTGGGAGAACAAGATAATATTCAAGGAATAAGTTATAAATTTATAATACCCTGATTCAATCCCCAATCAGGGTATAATTTTTGACTGAGTCCTATATGTGATATCAACACTATTCTATTGGGGTAACATTTTCTCTCTCAAAGGAGTTGTCAACCCAAAGGAAAAAACAATTTTAGAATGTAATAATTTCCACTTATGGAATATATAAATCAATTTTATACTATATATTTTGAAATGGATGTGTATACAGCCACCATGAATTGTATTTTATTTAGTATAGATAGTGTACCCTTATCTGAGAATTACCATACATAATCGGATCTAGATTTCAAGGTTATCAATGATTTAGGGGGATCCTTATCCAACCCATGTTGTATAAAGATTATTTTTGGATGACCCCAGAATACCCTAAGAGGGGAGGGGTGAATGAGGGTGTCATGTTTTCCTTATCAAGTGTCAAATATTGTACACACATTGGTAGGAACCTATTATACCAATTTGATGGTAATGTGTAGTAATTAAAACATTCACATGTAGAAAGACTAAATTTTTTTTTGCACGATTCACTACTAATGGATAGTCTTAGGAGCTTATGTCGATAGTTTTTAGCCACACCTAAATGCACTAATCTTCACTATATGTGGAATAAATATGTTTTGACACAATCACTCGGTTCTAGGAACAATAACTATAAAATATTTAAGGAATAACACACTACATCCCTCAAAAAACATCAATTAACTCCCCTGATCACACTACATTGAGAGAAGTCTAACATAGTTAAATGACCTGATGTTTTCTTCAATGAGTTGATATTAATTCTGTTGTCCTTGTCCATCATGAGACTCTTCTTTCACCACATAAATAAATTGATGCACTCTAGATATACTATTCACTTAAAAAATAATGTTCAAAAACTTCCTTAAACAAATATAATTCATGAATCTCAACCCTTTTAGAAGATCCCCACCTTCATAGAACAAACTAGATTTTCCATAATCCTTCCCTTCATTGAATAAACTTCTTCACAAAGCTCACTAATTCAATTCAGAATACCCAATCATCATGAAGAACCCTTTAATGAAAATCATTAGCATCAATCATGACTAATAGAAGTTTCTCGATGCTCAATATTTCCTTGATATCCAGATTCAAAAATCTCCTTTAACATCATGAAATTAGAACATTTTTGAAAATTACCTTCAAAAAACATCTATGAGGGAAGGGGGTAGCCTCATATTTTTAGGCATTTAAGTTCATGATTCTCCAATGCCTCTTTGTAAGATTTTATGGATCTTTAAAAAACATCTTTAAATTGATATATATGTTTATTACATCATTTTATATGAATATTCAGTACATTACAAAAATACATTCTTTAGGACCGTAATAGTTTAGTTTCTTTGGAAACATGGAAACAAAATCTTCTATCTTGGTGAATGATCTTCAACATCTCCCTTAAGGATATCCACCTTCAGTACTTATACATAAAACCATTATTCCAAACATGGGTATAAGAAACATAAGAAATAGGAAACTTAGATTCTTACTATGACTAAAAAAAGGAAATGCATAAGCATAATATATACAAAAGAATAAAGATCATGAGCATAAAATTTGATGACCTTGTCCTGCATATTAGATAAAATAATAATGATTGGATTTAATAAGATATTAATCATAATTAACTAAAAAACATAGGCCAAAAAATCATATCACAGGAATACTACATGGATGTTTTGGCACACACATCAGTTTATAACATCGTGAACATATATAAGTAGAAACAGGTTCACTGATTATTTCTAGGACATGAAATCCAGCCCCAACATCAACTTCTGGACATGAAACTATGTCCATGCATAAAATTTTTAATATTTTATCAGGTTCATTCACAACCTTATGGATGTGAAACCAAGTACATGCATAACATTGTGACATGTAATCAGGTTCATGCATTATTTAATGGAAATGAAACCAGGTACATGCATAACATTGTGAACATGTAATCAGGTTCCCGAATAACATTGTGAACATGTAATCAAGTTCACACATGAAATTATTGACATGAAACAGGTTCTATGCAGAACATTGTGAACACTTAATTAGCTTCACTAATAATATTGTGATCTTTTAATCAGGTTCACTCATAAACTTATGGACCTTCAACTATGTTTATGAATGATATTCTCAAAATATAATTTGGTTCTTGCATCAAATTTATACTCATGAGTCATCCATCATTACCCATTGCATTGAAGGGAGACATAGGTCCCACCCATATCATAATAAAATCATTTGTACATGTTTCAAAAGATAATAAAACATTCATTATATCATGACCCATAAAAAGACATCAGTCTTATAAACATCAAATCATAATGCATGAAATGAAATGGGTATCATTAAAATTGCATCACATCAAATCATATGGAAAATCGATAGGTTTTATAACCATTTCATCACAGAATAACCCATGAAATGAAGTTGGTTTCAAAATCATGTAACCCGTGAAAGGGAAATGAGCTTCATAAAGACCATGAAATAAAATCAAAAACCCATTCATATAATGGATTTGAATTCAACCATTAGATCATTTCCTCCAAGATAATGTTTAACATTAATATATTTAATCATTTAAGTATTGTAATTTTGAAATATCATTTAAAAACATTTCTTTATGAAAATTTCATTTCTTCTTTAGAGAATTATTTTTATTACATAAAAAATTTTAATTTTTTTAATTGTATTTTAAAAAATATAAAGAAATATATGAAAATAATAAACTACTGTTTAAATCATTTTTACTTGAATATTATCTTCAAGGATATTTTGTAATCGTTTTTTAAAACATTTTTGATGACATGGTATTTGAAGATAAAATATTTTTTACCGATAGGAGACACAACCATAAATTTTGTAAAATTATTATCTCAAGTACCAAGTAGTTAAAAAAAAGTACTAACAGAATATTATATCGTAAAATACAAGAGGATAATGAAAAACATGAGTGTTCTTGGGATATGGATCATAATATTTTATTAAAGGTGGCATAAACCTAAACAATATAAAAAATAATGTGATTGTACTTATAAACTCTCATAACATGGTATCTTAGGATCATACCCTCCATGTAAGAAAATGAAATTAGATAATGAAAATAATATCCTAAAAATATTTTGATTTTTTACATATCTTTTAAAAAGACTAAAAATTAATTTTTTTATTAAAATTGACCCTCTTTTAAGGGGTGAAGGGGAGCCCATGACATCAACGACTTAGATGGAAAAAAACAACCCCAATGGACTAAAAGCTCAAGATCAAAATAAACCCGCCCTAAAAGAAATTAATTTGATTCCAAAAAGCCATGGAATAGCTAAAACCATTGCCATGCACCTCATCTGAAACATCTTTCTTGTATAAAATGTGTTGAAAAATCTTTTGAGCAGCAGACCACCGTGGCCAAACACCATCAACCAAATCACACATTCATACCTCTAGATAAAAAAATCAGCACTGTAAAAACCCTCACAATGAGTAATTTGGTCACAACTCTGAAGCCGTCATGAATTCACCCTGGCCGGTCACTGGAACCAAATCTATATCTACTACTCGTCTCCAAAAACTTGGCACAAAACAAATTCACCAAAGAAAGACAAACCCTAAAAACCCATCCATGCCACCGCCGCAACAGTACATCACACTTGGATCATTCCAAGCATTAAAACACACAGAACACCAAAATGCATAAAAGAAGAACTGCACTGGGTCCAAAGGGAGATTCCTTGAAACACTCCATGCCATCGCCGAAACACCGATCGCCGCCGAACCAAATCACACTGCAGAATAACATGGATCACGAATCCATAAACTCGAATAGTAGAGGACAATCCAAAATAATAAAAAATTATGAAAAAATGAAGAACAAAACAACATCACCAGTCTCCAAGGAAAATCTCTCCAAAATCAAGAACCAAATCCCACCACCACCATTTGTGTCACCCACAGAGATTATATCAGACCACCCAACACACGCATCTGAGGATGAAGCGGTTCCCTCCGAATGCAGAAGCTGGAACTCGGTCACTGGTCCAGCATCGCGCAGCCATGGGGACCCTATCCACTGAGGGTGGAGTTGGGAAAGAAACCGACAGGCAACGGTGCGCATCGCCGAGCAGTTGAGCCCATGGAGTCGCCTGACACTTTCGAGCTTGAGGAGCCCGCCACGAGTCTACCAACCGTGGAAGGAGGAGCTGAGATGATCTAGAGAGACGGAAAATTGAGACAAAACATTTTACCAATTTAGTAACATTTAAATCATAGACCCTAATGAAGAGGATTATAAAATGGAAATGCTAATAACCCAAATTTTAAGTATAATATATTTATAATTCAATCATGGTAATTACATACAACACACAAAATGGATATAGTGATGAACATGACATGTATCTCATGGAAATTAAAAGGGAGACGAAATATCCTTACCTTGTGTCTTGAATCTCTTTGTACTCATACAATATTCATATATAAAAATTATAATTTAATTATAAATATTTTATAGAATCATATTATTATATCTATTACTATATATTTTTTGATTATAACCTTATATTACCCTCTTTTTAATGATCTTATGTTCAGGTTTCACTTCTGATATTATTCGCTTTCTTCTTCGCATGTTTCTTAATTTGGTATACCATTGTTTCTTTTTATTATATCATGATTCCAGAATTTAAATAATGATATAAATATCATTTATATACATTATATTTATATTATAGTAATCTATAGAATAAAAATTCATGAAATCAAATACATTGTTCAGGGAGTCGGTAAGTTGTGCGTACGCATGAACGTTGTTTTCATTGTTATTTTCGTATTGAAAGAAAGTATGTAAAAGAAATATGTATTTATTTATTTATTTATTCAAGTAGAATTAATATATCTTATATATCATATAATTTCACTATAACTATCCTTAATACATCCCATGTGGTGTGTGAATGAATCTCATCGCTTTGAGGGGCGGTAGTCCACAATTCCTCAAATGAGATTAACATATTAACGCAAAAAGAAAAGTAAATATTGGTGTGTTGTAAAATAAATAAATAAGATTAAATAAATAATAAATATAATATATTCCATCTATAAATTTAGTTTCCAACATAATAGCCACTATAATTGGTTTTAGAGGTGAAATGAACAATCATCGTTTCATGATGCCATAGTTCACCATACAAATAAACAATATGTTTTGATATCCATAAGATGGAGGTGTGTGTAATTTTATGTTGAAATGTTTGAAGAAAAATAACATAGTATATGTGGGATAATTTTTTAAACAAAATAATGTAATGAAGTGTGTGTATTGGGTGAAGAGATAAAATAAAGGAAAGGATCTTGAGAGAGTGTTTTATCTCTTAATTATATAACTCCGTTTGGTTTGTGAAAAAATGATTAATTGAGGGGACTTCTGACCAAATTTAGGATTCAAGGTTGTAGGGTGTGTTTTATGAAAGTTTATTGGGCATGTATTGGATGATCCTAATAGTTTTTAGAGGTGTTAGGAATGTGAATAGATGGTGGCCTTTTATAGTGAAGGAAAAGGACTCACTTTGAATTTTTAGAAACACGTTTTGTGTAAACATGTTCTCACCTAAAAAAAGCCATAACAACCAAACCAAACACAATAATGGAAGTATTATGGCCAAAATATGGACATAAAATGGTTTTTAGGAAAGTTTCTAGGTCTTTTGGCTTTTAATTTTAAGATTTTTCCCTATTTATGATTAATTTGTCCTTAATTACTATGATTAATTTTAATCACTTTTGCTAAAAATTTTGGTCAAAAATATTACTAGGAATTATTAGAATATAAATATTACACAGACTATAATGGTGTATTTAGGATTTTTTTAATTCAATTTAGTGAATTGGAAAATTAATATTAGTACTAATCCTACAGAAGTGATTAAGTAATGAGGTTTTAATGTAGGAAAGAGTTCAAAATATTGTTAAGATTTTGTATTGAATTTCAAAGTGTAATTTATTATAATAAATTTAATTTTATTAAAAAAATGTAATATTTTTCTAATTTCACCTTGAATGAATTCATAATATCATTTATAATTAATAATTTATTAGAAAAAGAGGTACATTTTAACTAAAAGTAGTATTTTCCACTACTCATCAAAAAATGAAATTTCTCAGAAAAAATCCCAAAAAAATAACCTAAGACTAATTTCAAAATAATGAATTCGAAAATTAAGTTTATATTATCAAATATAATTTCTAAGTGTTTAGAATATTAATTTTTTTATTAATAGAGGTTCATTCACGAAAATGGTGTTTTTAACCTAAAAAGACTTTACCCAAAATATTATCTTTCCTTATTAATATGTTTAATTTATATAAATCGATTATATAAAATATTTGAAAATTAGTTATTACTATCATATACATATTTTTATCGGTTATGTAATAATTATCCCCTTTAAATAATTATTTATAAATGAGAAGATGTTTCATAGAAACTCATTATTGTGTGCAATGTACGCCATGTCAGTTTTATGTGTAATATACACCAAGACAACGTTGCATGTAAAATACATCATGTCATGGTTTTATGTCGAATGAATGCTTGAATTAGGGTTTTAATATATTTTTTTATATTTATGTAATGAAATATTTCCAGTGTCATGTGAAATAATGAAAAGATTAATTAATTCGAAAAAAATTCACAAAATCTCAGGGTGTTACAGTCTAACCCCCTTTAAATGAATTTTACCCTTAAAATTAATCTGGGTTTTAAATGGACTAATAATTGATAGTTTCATTCATAGAAACCCACAAGATAAAAATGGATACTCAAACTTACCATAAAAAAGGGAAATTTAGGACCATTAGGGTTACCCAATGTAACTCATAATGAGATTCCCACTTAGGAAATCGTAGGTGGGAAGAAAAAACATGGACAAGGAAGGGAAATATCTCCATCAAGTTATGATGGCGAGTGATAGAGGATAATTTTAGGTGTATGTTAACAATAAAAAATCCATGAATCTATATTGACATATGGGACATTATACTTCATCAAAAATGTTGGTATAATATGAAATTTTGGGTTTCAAGATCCTCTTCCCTATGGTTTAAGAATTCCCATACATACTTTCATGATTTTAGAACAACTTCATCCATTATTGTTCATTTATCCACATAACCTCTTTCTCTAAAAATGATGGTGACCTTTTCAATCCTAATGTACTAACAGGTCCTGATACCTTAGATACTCCATCCCATTTTCCTTAGTTACCATCAATACAAGGTAGTTTGAACAGGCATCTCCAATATGTAAAAATTTTCATATGGAGGGATAAAACATTAATCTTACTGACTTAATATTATGTTTAACTTAAACATTACCTAAATAGTTAAGCTTATAACCCTATGAGAGATGAAAATTCAGATATTTGTAAATAATTTAATGAAATTGCCTTAAGGATGATCACCAAAATATGACCATGTAACAATTGGTTGTCACATTCCAAACATGTGAATAACCTCATCGTATATTCCCTTGAAACATGATAATTACCAAATATCCTTTTGAAAAACATGTATTCTTCCTTACTAAAATGATTAATAGATTAATTATTTAAATGCAATAAGTTATAAACATCATCCTTGATGACACATACCAATTTTACAATAATAACTTCTAGGGAAATCCTTACCGTCAAATTTACTTATTCATATTCATCATATATTTATCCAAACATTAATATCCACGTTAGGAATTAATTAAGGGTTACCATCGCTTAATAAAAATATCAATGTCCCATGAAATAACATTTCAATATATACATCACTAATTATTAAATAATTTTCAATCCTTAATGGAAACTTATACTGAAAATAATTATATTTTTAGTGTTTCATATAACACAATATCTGAATTCCAACACATAATTACTTCATTCATACATCATGATTCTTAAACCATTACTCAGGATTCATAAAATTATTCCTTAATACCTCTTTACTATAATATGAAATATGAAACATGTATTAGGGTTCCTCAACCCCAATCTAATCAATATTCTTACCATTAATGTCAAAAATAAAATAATAACATCTCATAACTTTCTCATTTAATTTGCTATTTTTTTACCATTAGAAGTATAACTAATTCTCATACCACCTTCCGGATTCTCTCTATGAGATTTCTACTTGGGAAATAAATTTTCATAATTCCCATACTTTCCAAATATGAAAAATTAAATGTTATATATGTTCTTTATAGATCCCTCTATTTTTTAAATAAAGAAAACATTGAGTGAGGAACACATATCATAGAATAAAACCACATCATAATGGAAATATACTTATAGGATGTCTAAATCAGGACATCTTCCCTAATATATGACACCTATGTTTTTACATGGGTTTTCATGTTTATATTATAAATAAATAATTCATGATGGTTTGTGAGAAGTTTTTGAATTCCCAACGCATATCCCCCGGAAGTGTCAAACTAGGTGTATAGTAGGGCCTGTTGTTGTGTACTAGATTAAGTCAAATCAAGCCTAGAACATCTTTTCAGTGTTTTTACCATAGGTTAATTTGTGACAAAGACACATCCTCTTTTAGTATCCCTACATATATTTATTTCTATTAAACCACTTACTCTAGACATTACCAAAATTCCAATATATTATCCTAAATGTTGAATCATCCTTATACGAATCCTTTATGACACTCATATACAACTACATAGAATTACACATAGATTTATCAATAAAATATTATCATCCTAGTTTCAAAAGGATGACTACTAAATTCATTTGATACCAAATTTAGAGCCCCATTCTTGAAATATATGGATATTACATCATTTCATATTAATATTTAGTGAATTATAGAAATACTAGCCCGAGGACCTAAATAGTATAGTGTATTTGGAAAATGGAAACAAAATCTTTAATACTGGTGAATGATCTTCATCATCTTCCATAAATATCTCAATCTTCAGTAATTCTATATAAAACATTTCATCATATACCAGGGAAAGGAAACATAAGAAAAAGGTGATCTCGAATGCTCAAAAAGGGTAAATAAAGTTAATGCATAAGAATAATATGAAGAAAAGGGTCTAGAACTTGACAATAACATTAGAAGATCTTGCAGTTAATTTTAGAGAACATAATAACGACAAGAATTTCCTAATACATGAATTATAAGGAAATAAAAAACATTGTCCAAGGAATCATAACATAGGAATAATACATTGAATTTTTGTCATGTATATTGGATTATAATTTTGTAAACATGTATAAGATGAAAAAGGTTAACTCATTATGTTATCAAAATGAAATCGGGCACAAACATCACCTTGTGGACATGAAACCAGGTCCATGCATATCATTTTGACTGTGTAATCAGGTTTATGCATAACCTTATGGATGTCAAACCAAGTCCTTAAAGAACATTTTGAACATGAAATCAGGTTCATTCATTACCTAATGGATATGAGACCGGGTCTATGAATTAAATTTGGAACATGTAATCAGTTTCACACATAAAATTAAAATCATGTAATTAGGATCACTCATAACATTGTGAACATGTAATCAGGTTCACATATAAATGTATGGGCATGTAATCGGGTCCATGCATAGCATTGTGTACATGTAATAAGGTTTAATCATAACATTGTGAGCATGTAATTAGGTGCATGCATAAACTTATAGACATGAAATAAGGTCTATGCGTAACAATGTGAACATGTAATCAGGTTCACGCATAACATTTATACTCCTGATTTATCCATCATTTCTCAATGCATTGGAGTGAGATATAGGTCCTACCCATCATATAATAAAATAATTCATACATGTGACATGAGATAAGAAAACTTTCATTATATCTTGACCCATAAAAAGACATAGGTTTTATAAACATAAAATTGTAACCCATGAAATGAAAAGAGTATCAATAAAATTTAAACACATCACATTCAATGAAAAATATATATGTTTCAATACCATTTCATCTAATCATAACCTGTGAAAAGAATCGGGTTTCATAAACATGTAACCCATGAAAGGGTAATGGGATTCATAAAGACAATGAGAAAAGAATAACCCATTTATTGAGAGGTGATGAATGGATACTTCAGATCATTTCCTAGAATATAATTATTAACATAAATATATTTCATATTATATGGAATATAATTTTTAAATATATTTTAAAACATTTCTTGAGGAAAATTAAATTTCATATTAGAAAAATTATTTTTCTAATGTAAAACCTTATAAAACCCTTTTTCATTGAAAATATAAATGAAAACATAAAAAGTAAGATTTAAAAAAATAAATAATTTTTAAAATACTTCTTTCTTTGAATATTATCTATAAGGATGAATTGAAATCATTTTTTAAAACAAGGTTTTTGAACCAAATAGATTTTTAACCAAAGAAAGATATAGTCATATATTACTTAAAAACATTATCTTACATACCAAAGAGTGGAATAATGATACTAAACATGAGTATATCTAGAGAAAATAGATTAAAAGGAAACTAATGAGTGTTCTTGTTAGATGGACCATAATATTTATTCAAAGGAGGGATAAAACTAAACAACCTAAAAAAACTATGAGATTATCTCAATAAACACTTATAACATGGTATATTGGGATCATACACCCCATGTATGAAAATGAAATTTTAGTTGGATTATAATATCATGAAAAGATTTAGATTCAAGATATAGTATGTATAATTTAAATATATTCACCTAAAAAAAGATTTTAGGAAGATAACAAAACAAGAGTCTCAAAGAAGGAAAATTGAGGGAAAACGTTTTACATATTTCGAAAACATTGAAACATAGATTCCATGGAAGATGGATTATAAAATTTTTTTTTGGATAACCATAATTTTAAATATAATAAAAATATAATAAAATAATTATTAATACATA